>OY728159.1:837299381-838549381 GCA_963277665.1 Viscum album
GGATTCAAATTTTTATGGTTTAATATTTTTTCTCTCTTCATTTAACTTCTTTGAATAAAAATCAAATTCCTCCAGTGATATTGAATATGATTCTTAAAATTTAAATTGAATTTTTACATTTCATAGATTTAATTTCAAAATCAATGATCTTTTAGTGAGATCAATCATTGAAGAAAATTTTCACAACTAAAAAATTCAAAAACATTAGTAACTTTTGGCGGGATAGTTTTATGTTGACATTTTTTTAATCAATTTTCTAATTGAAGGTTTTTGAAGTGGAGAACTTAATGAATTTCAATGTAGCGTGTTAAATCTTCTGGCGAGGAATAATTAACCACTAATTTTGAGGTGTGAATTAAATTAGAGGAAAAAACATTCTTTTAACCAATAGATTTCAAATATCCTGAGCTTACTTCTTGATCATCTCTCAACAATCCAATTTCGCTTCATGTTTAGTGTTTCTTTCACTTATCTTCATTTATATGTTTCTCTTTTATCCTCTTAAATAGAAATTCAACATAAAAATTATTTCAATTTTATCTTTCATCATCATAAAAAACCAAAAAAATATACACATAAGCACTATTTATAAGTGAAAGTTTTGAAAATTTGGTCGTACATACATACTATTTCACCTTCCTTTGGTTTCGATCTTTCTTACCACTATATTGTAGTTAGTAGGAGTTTATAAATAATTAAAATTGGAATGTTTTGACAACAAACATGTCAGATACTAACTATAGTGACCCAAACCTCTTACACATATTATTACATGTTTTTTAAACATAAAAACCCAACAAATACAACCCCCAAGATCATGAGGCCAAGTGTCTTTGGAAGACTAGGTTCATATCACATCAAATGAAACTTAAAACATGGAATACTTATTTTATTCTCTAGAGTGATATCCTAAATCCATTTTATCACTTAAAATTACATGGGATAACCATAGGAATACATAAAAGAAAGGGGTGATCTAAAAATCTCACTAAGGTAATAAACATGATAAGAAAACATAACATGTGAGTCAAAGGTATAACAATATATCATAGAAGATAAGGATCATGTGTAATTGAATAAAATAATATCATAAAGAATATGGTATCATAAGATCATGGAATCATAGAAAATGTGTCAACAACATATAACGTGACATAAACATGAGTCAATGCTAACTTCCTAGACAATATCACATGGTTAACAAAGTCCCATAATGGATTAGGTTTACCCCCAATCCCATACACAACCCATCATGAGACTAAATCATTACACAATGCATTGGAGATCAATCGAGTGAATCTATAATAATATGTTCATGATATATGTGTGACACATAAATGAAATCAATCATAAGACATACCATTATAATTACCTATGTAAATAAAATTGGTTGCATAATATTTCTTCATATCATAATCAAAGAAAATTTCTTAATGAAGGCATTTAAAAAATGATCATAAGGCATGTATTACCCCATAAAAGGAAGATAGATAGGTATATATTTGAGATATATATATACATAATCTATAATCATTACATAACTTTAAATATAGATAAAGTGAGTTAGAGAGAGAGTGGCCATAACTTGAAGAGATGGGTGGGCTAGAAAGATCCCTTACCTCTAGCCTGATTAATCCTGTTCTTTCCTTATATTCCTAAATAATAATTTTATTTTAATTATTTACTTTCTTAAAAAACCTTTTTTAAAGTTTATTATTACTTTAGTTTTATTTTTTACCAAGTCATATTCAATTACATAACCAATTAATTTCAAGTGGAACATTTTTCCGATAATTGGTTCATATGTCCAAAATCACTTTAATAAGTTGACTAAGGTCAAATATATTATTGCTTAATAATATAAAAAATCACAATAATGAAATAATTATCATTTTTATACAAAAATTATACTTTTAAAACCAACTATTAAATACTTTTATGAAAAATGAACCACGTTACAATCATGAAGATGGTAGGTCATACGTACGCATGAATAACGTTTCCATTTTTCAACGATCATAATGGAAAGAAGTTAAGTGTTATTTTATCCTTCCAGTATGATAATTATATCATAAATATCATATTATTTCTTTAAATACCCTTATATATACCATCCATGTGATGCATTAATGGAGAAAATGAATCACATCACTTTGCGAGGGGGTAGTCCATCGTACACATGAACGACGTTATCATTTATTCAATGGATGGTAAGGTAAGAAAGTATTTAATATATTTATTTTAAATAATTATTAATATTTCATTTATATCATATATAAACATAAAATTAATACTTATTACCTTCCATGTAAAGCGTAAGTGAAACATGAATCTCATCTCTTCGTGAGGCTGTAGTCTGCCGTACACATGAACGATGTTATCATATTCCCTACAGAATGGAAAGTAAGAAGGTATATATAATATTATAATTAAATAATTACAATTATATCATAAATATAATATATAATCATTATATACATCATTATTTCCATCCATTATAAATGGTGATGAAAAACAAATTACATCGGTTCGTGAGGTGATAGTCCGCCGTACACACGATCATCGGTTTTGTTTCCCATTTGAGGGAGGAGGAGATGATTTTAGGTCATAAACTTAACATAGAAACATATAAGTATATATAAGATAATTATTTTATTATATAATCATGTTTTAATTAGATTTTATGGATGTGAAAGACAAAATAAAATAAAACACTCGGTTAAGGACATTACCTCTTCTTGAGACAACTTCTATGGGTTTGTAATAAAAATATTTATAAGTTGGACTTATGATCAAACCAAGGATTATAGGATGAGGTAAGATAAGTAAAAAATTAATTTGTTTAGGTATTTTCTGAAAGTAATGGTTTTGTAATTGTGTAAAGGATAGGATATGGGGTGACCTTTTATAAGTGGGGGAGGTGACAAATTTGGAATTTTTGAAAAGAAAGCATTACTTCCCTGTTTTTCAAATTCCATTCAGATCCATCATGGATAATTTTAAAACATTAAAAGATATAATGTCTAAATATTACCATTAAATAGTAATTAGATATGTTTTGGGTCATTTTTAACCCTTATATTTTTATTTGAACTCTCAGTAAACTCGTTTTTACCTTATCTATAGTAATTAATTTTTACTATTTACACAATTCATTATGGTAAAAAAATAATAAAAACTTAGTAGATAATATAAATTATTATAATTAAAAATACATAATTCATTTTTCCAAACTCAACTTACATAATTGGTATAATTTAATTTAAAATTAAACCTGTAGACACATAAAAAAACAGTTTTTCAAGAAATATATTTTTCAAGCACAAGATGGTATTATAATAACTGTATGAAAAGTAATAATAATTAAGTGAATTTAAATTAATATTTATATATATATTCTATATACTTCATTTAAATCATTCCTGATTAAAGACTTTTCTAATTAATTAAAATGGAGAAACATTATACACTTTTAAACAGTTCTTAGAAAAAAATGTATTAAAGCCTAATAATAAACTTATACTACAATAAAATATAAAAATGATTTAAATATAATTAATTATATTCAATATAACTAAATAATACTTATTTTTATTTAAATAAAAGCATAATAATAATGTTACTTTTAATCTACTTAATTTATTAAAAAGAAATGAAAATTTTATAAAAATCAGTAATTTTCACTATTCATTAAAAAAGTAATATTTTCAAAATAATCCCATAATATCACCCTAATTTAATATAGATGTGATTATTTGAATAAATTTTATCATTTTAAAATTTCTAAAAAATAATTATCATATTTTCTCATAAAAAGAAATAAAAATCATTTTTTGAAGAAAACTTTTCTTCGATAAATAAAATGACTTTTATTAAAATTGAGTGACTAGTTAATTATAATTTCCAAATAAATTTATATTTATTAGTAACTTTATATAAATTTCATAAAATAGTTAATCCTATTAATACCATCTAATTTAATGGCTAGGTTAAAAATGATCATATTTAAATAATCATGGTTCGTTAGGGTTCAGTGTTGCATGTTGCATATTATATTGAACATTGTTTTCATTTTTAAAAACTTAGGGTGTTAAAAATACCCATCACCCCATATTGAAGACCCATTTTACGATCTAAAGGGATAAATATGGTTTTAAAAAATTGGCAATCGTTTAGGTTATCACTAGCTCATGGTAAGAGAGGTTAATGTTCCTAAGACTACTTTTCAAAGAAACTATTTCCATTTTGAGTACCCTGTCCATATAGTATTCATAGAACTCATGAACCAGATATTCCATTAGTTCCAAAATGATTTCATCTAGGTATTAATGTATGAAATTCTAGTTTATTCTAAGATGAATGAGGAGCATATAGGTCATTTTAGAATTAAACTGGGAACCTTGTGTGATCACATAATCTTTTATAAGCTATCTAAGTAAAAAATCTACATCTCCTAGATTTCATACCCCATGAAATATCTCACTCAGAAAGGGGTAAAGTTCTTATATATCCTTGAGTGTTAGGAGTATTTTGATAAGTTGAAGTAACAATTGACATTATCTCTATTTATGATTTTCCTAGAGGCTGTCCAAGGTTATGTATTGTATTATGATTCATCTGGTATAGGCATAGGGTGTGTTATGATATAGGGTGTCCATGTGGTGCTGTATGGGTCTCAATAACTTTGTCTAGATGAAAATAACTACCTCACCTATAACCTTGAGCACACAATTATGATGCATACCCTTAAGTGTTGGTGCCTTTACCTATTTGGAAAAAGTTTCATGATCTATTTAGATCATAAAATCTTGAGCTATATTTTATACCAGTAGGACCTAAAACTTAGTTAAAAATTATGAAACACCCTAATATTTTATTATATATTTCTATTTAAATAAATTTAATTTATTTAATAGCTTTCTTTATGCACAATATCGAGTTTAAATAAACCGTGATATACTATTAAAATATTACTATTTAAAGTGATAGTTATCACATAGACATTGGATTAAAGGGTATAAATACAACCAATTAAATTATAAAAAATTATTTTTAAATGTGTATAAAATTAATTCATTAGTTTTTAATTGGTTATAAATTAAAATAAAATCATTTGAAGGTAAAAAGAGATGTTTTTCTAAAAAACTATTTTAGGCGCACAATGCGTTTTTATCTTAATAGATTAAATTAATCTTTATTAATGAATGATTTTAATTAAATATGTAGATATTATATTTAATAAAATATTTTAAAATTAATCTAATAGTTTTTACATGATAATGAATTAAGGCGAACTCAATTTTATGCTTAAAAATGCATTTTTCTTAAAATGGTTTTGTTGGGTTTTGCGCACTTATTTTAGAATGAGTTTCCACCACTTATATAAATTTAATCTTGTAAAATATATTCCATAATTGGAATAAATATAATTAATATTATTTAATAAGTCCAACTTAAATTTTGGTCATAATAAATAGTAAAAATAGAAAAAATTTATTACCACAGTTATGGTTAAAATGGGTTTAATGGGTGTGAGGTAAAATAAGAGATAAGGTTTAAAATATCACAAAAGGATTGCTTTAATTTGATTGGTTTACGGGATATTAACCTTATCCTTATTATCTTTAAAGCATTAGAATTTTGGATCCACTTGACTTGAGTATGACATTAATATATTTTATTTTTTTTGAAAATTTCAATTGTGTCCTGTCTCTCTCTTATAAAAGGATACAACTTCTCCATTCTTCCTTGTAGGTTCTAAGCACAACAGAAGTGACTTAGTGGGAGAAAAACCATGAAGGTTTTGTCAATTTGATAGATCATTTTCAATATTGTACATGATGTGAACACCATGGCTATTGACACCACTAAACCTATATCACACACTTTTCCATGGATGGGCACATGTAATGATTGTTTAGCAGATCATAATCCATAATGGCATGTTCTAATGATTTTTGGGGTGAATATTACACATGGATAAACAATTTCATACATCATCTTCCTCAGCCTCATAGTAACAGAGTTTTATCTCACTTGTTGCACATGGGATTGATATCACACACCAGCAGAACCTCGAGTGCACGAGCTTGCTCATATGACAACTCCCCATGCCGATACTGTCATATGAAACACCATTATATGAATATACCACACCTAATATCATGCAAAAATAATAAGTAAATGGGTATATTATTACATGAAGAGTAGAAAAAATATTCTCTTGGATCAGCGCATGAGGTGACCCACACCACAACTCCTAGTTTATGTGGAGAATAGCTGGTGTGATGGGATATATTGCAAGAGAATGCATGTAGCCCTTGATGTCGATCAAGTGAATGAAAAGACATAAAAATTGTGGTATAGTGTGAAGAATTCTGGTAGATATACAATTCCATGAAAATGATTCATGGATATGATCAGAATGCAATGCATAAAGTCTACAATGATAAGCTTGGATTTCTTGATCATACATGTGCCTACAACATATAGAGTAGAGAAACACCATGCCTAAAAAAGCTCTACAATGAAATAATGAAGCTCCTTATGTGGTATAAACTTCCACAATCCCTTCTCATGGATGAAAGGAGGCCATGATGTCGGTACACATGAAGTATCAATGCCATGATATTTTCAGTACATGAATATAAGAAACACCACTACTATAAAATAGGACTTTAACAACATTAAAAATGGAATTTATCAGTGATATAGAAGCATTGACTACCAGAGTGAGATTAAAATCCTCAGTCTTTTATTAGATTAAAAAAAACTAATAAAGGGGGTCCTTTATCAATGCTAAAAAGTACTTATAAACAGGTCAACGCTTTTATAATCACTGATAAAGGACAAAATTTATCAGTGCTTTTATTTAGAACTAATAAAGTAGACCATTATTGGTGCTTCTAAAAACACTTATAAAGGTTAACTTTATCAATGATTCTAAAAGCACTGATAAAGGGGAATTCTCTAGTATGCTGTAATAACACACTGCAGCACTAGTGCAGTGTACTGTAACAACACACCACAACACCAAAAACACTATAAAATTAGAAAAATAATGTACCAATATATAATTTAAATGAAATAAATTTATAACACAAATAAAAGAAAAGAAACACTATATTATAAAAATTTTAAACATTTATTTATATAATTAAATAAAAACAAATTATTACATACATTTTAACACATCAATGTTCCTTTTTCTTTTTATCCTAACCCTTGCTTAAGAAAAAACAACTATATAATAAAACAATTATTATGTTAGAAATAATAATAAAAATTAATATAAAGTGTTAATTTTAAACTAAACTTTGAGTCATACTAGGAACACTGTGTATCAGATTGAGCTACAGTTGATTCTTGCACGTTACACCATTTCTTGTTCATCTTCAAGAATTATCTCTAGAAAAATTAACTAAATAATTATAAGTTAAAAATGATAAGGAAATTAATTATGTAATATTATATAGAATGATGAGAAAACAATCTGGGATTTTTTCTCAGTTTTGGCGATGTGATGTGCGTTTTAAACTAAAATGAAACTTATATATTGAAAAGATACACTCGGAGTCATAACGGTCACACAATATATTAGATTGAGGTAAGAATAATTATTACACATCTCAAATGACTTATGTATCATTTTCCTAAAGTATAAAAAAAATCCAATTGTGTTTTCTTGGTTTTGAGTATGTCACTTTTCTTTTTTACTAAAATGTTATTTTAAACTGGAAACATGCAATTTGAATCATATCAATCACATCACGTGTCAGTGTGATATTAGACTGATTCCTAGACATCACAGATAAATTATGAATTGATGTATTAAATTATCAAGACAATTTGAGTGTGTTTTCTTAGTTTTCAACGAGTGACACTTTTTGAACTAAAATGTCGATTTCAAACTGAAAACTGACACATTGATTCATAACAGTCACACTGTGTGTTATATTGAGGTGAGAATAATTCCTATAAGTCCCAAATGACTTATGGATCATTTTTCTAAAGTATCAAAACAATATGAATGCTTTTTCTCAGTTTCGAGTAGGTCAATTATCCTTTTTACTAAAATTGATGTCAATTTTAAATAAAAGGATGCACATGGAGTCATACCGATCAAATTGTGCATAAGATTTAGTTTTAGATAATTCATATATGTACTAAATGAATTATGTATCATTTTACTAAAATATAAAAACTATTCAAATACATCTTCTCAGTTTTGTGTTCATAAGTTCTCTTTTTTACTAAAATGTCATTTTAAACTAGAAATACACACTTTGAATAATACTGATCACATTGTGTATAATTTTGATGAAAGACTAATTCTTACACAGAAAAATGATTTATAAATCAATTTCATAAATTATTAAGAAAATACAAGTGCATTTTCTTTGTTTCAGTCAGTGAAACTTTTTGAACTAAAATGCCAATTTAAAACTAATAACGGACACTTTGAGTCATACTACTCACACCGTGCATCAGATTGAGTTGAGGATGATTCCTACACATCCAAAAAAACTTATAGATCATTTTCCTAATGTATAAAGATAATATGAATGTTTTTTCTTAGTTTTGAGTAGGCTAGTTGTCCTTTATACTAAAATTAATGTCATTTTTAAATAAAAAGATGAACTTGGAGTCATGTCAGTCACACCATGTGTTGGATTGAGGTGAGTCTAATTAATAAACATCTTAAATGACTTATGTATTATTTTTCTAAAGTATCAAAACAATAAATTTTTTTTCTTAGTTTTGAGTACATCACTTGTCTTTTTTACTAAAATATCATTTTAAACTAGAAACATGCACTTTGACCAATATCGATCACATCATGTGTTGATTTGATATGAGACTAATTAATACACATTAAAAATTAATTATGAATAAATTTTTTAATTATGAATATAACCTGATCATGTTTTCTCGGATTTCAATGAGTGACTTTTTGAGCTAAAATGTTGATTTTAAACCGATAACGGACACATTGAGTCATACCGGTCACACTGTGTGTCAGATTGAGGTACGACTGATTCCTACACATCAAAAATGACTTATGGATAATTTTTATAAGGTATAAAATCAATATAAATGATTTTAATAAATTTTGATTTTGTGAGTTGCTCTTTTTACTAAAATTTATGTGAATTTTAAATAAAAAGACGCACTTGGAGTCATACTAGTCACACCATGCATAAGATTGATGTGTGACTAATTAATATATGAACCAAATTACTTAAAGATATTTTTCCTAATGTATTAAAACAATATGACTTAATTTTCTTGGTTTTGAGTATGCCACTTGTCTTTTTCACTAAAATGTCATTTTAAACTAGAAACACACAATTTGACTCATACTGATCACATCATGTATCAATTTGATGTGAGATTGATTCCTACACATCAAAAATGATTTATTAATTGATGATATAAATTATCAATAAAATTAGAGTTCATTTTTATGGTTTTCAGTGAGTGTTATATTTTGAATAAAATGTCAATTTAAAACTGATAATAGACACTTTGAGTCATAAGAGGCACATCATGTATCAGATTAATGTGTGTATGATTTATACACATCAAAAATTACTTATGAACCATTTTATTAAAGTATAAAAACAAAAGAAATATGTTTTCTCTATTTTTAGTTTTTCATTTGAATTTTTTACTAAAATTAATGTCAATTTTAATTAAAAATAAGAAATTGGAGTCATACCAGTCACACCATATGTCGGATTGAGGTGTGGATAATTCCTACACATCTAAAAGTCACAAAATAATCCTAGATTTCAATGTTATCATGATTTTCATTTCCTTTATTTGTCAAACTGCCAACACTTCATGTTGACATGATTTTCTTATCCAAAAAACCTTTCTATTTGTTGAAAGAAAAAAGAGAAGAGGAAGCTCATATGACCATTATATCATGAGAAGTAACCACAATGGGAACATGTTATTCTTATAATATTCAGGTTTTCAACAACGATAATGGTTTTTTGACTAAGAACATCAACTCAATATACAGTGTTGTTAGTTCGAAAAAGAAATGAAATGGAAAGTATGGTAACTTTGGTAGAAAGGAAAATTTTATATCTTTTGTGGATTGTTGCAGATAGTTGAAATCAAAATATTAATTCTCAAAATATCTATGAAAAAAACAAAATAACTATTAGATAAAAATGATAAGGAAATTAAATTACAAATAGTAGATAAAATGATGACAAAATTAATTAAATAAGTAGTAGGAATTCAAACTTTCATAATGGCTGTATGAATTCTTGATGCATTTACTTGTTGTTATCATTTCATTCGTAAGATTGAATAAAATAATCCACCTATATAAGAAAAAAATTCTTATGTGAGTAATACAAAAAATAAATAAATTAAACATAAATATGAAATAATACATTAATTCTATATAAAATGATTTTACTATGAAAACATCAATATTATCTCTGTGATTGAGCAGTGGAGGGAAATTTGAAGAAAAGTGATAAATTCCAACACTACAGGGGTGAAAATATTTTGATGGATAATAATCTTATGAATGTTTTGCTACATGATGGCATGAAATATGAACTGACTACCCCAACTTGAACAAAAGAATCCACCTATATAAGAAAAAAATTATTATGTAAGTAATACTAAAAATAATTAAATTAAAAATAAATATGAAATAATACATTGATTCTATGGACAATGATTTTACTATGAAAATATCAAGATCAACTCTATGATTGATTAGAGGAAACATCATTTCTCTTCCTACAAAGGCAGTGAAGGTAACATGAAAGAAAGTGATAAATAAAACGCTGCATATGAGAAAAGGTTTTAAGGGAGAATAAGTATGTGGAAGTTTTGGTGCAGAGTGGCATGAAATATAGAAATAAATATTCTAAAATAGATAAACTCTTAAAGGAATTATGAAAATTAAATCAACATTTCATTATAAAATCTTTCAATAAAATAGTGAAAGTATATCATAACATTACCTTTAAATCTTCCCAAATGGTTTCCTTCATTATAGTTTATTCTTCCAAGTGATTGGTAACATCATCATGTGTATAAGACATTATCTACATGATTATTCAAACATTTAATTTATATTATGTTAATGTAGTAGACAACATATAATATTATGAGGAAAACATAATATATTAAAAAAACTTTTACCTTCTTATTGAACTCTATTTATTTTTTTTAAAGTTTTTCGGGATTTGGTTCCTCTATCGATAATCAAAATCCTCTTTTTGTGGTCCACTCTAACATACAATGAATTATCTACATTAGTACCAACATGAAATGATTATGATATTCTATTGAAAGGGTTGTCCTCAATTGAATCTTCATTTGACCCGACATTTGTTTTAGTCACCAAGAGAATAATAGACCAATTTTTGTTTGCTGGATCTAAGATATAAAATACTTACACTACTTGTGATGCCATTATGAATGGATCATCTTTTTTACCCTTCCACACTGAAATTCACCTTCATGAATCCCATTTTGTCAACTTTCCCTACACTCATATTATCAACCCATTTGTAATGGAAAATAATCATTTGAAATTTTATATAATACAACTCATATATCTATTCAATAATTCCAAAATATGTAATATTTTCATAAATTAGATTTCTATCCTTAAAACCATATATGTGCATTGCTTCCTCTATAAGCTTAACACTATTGTTTTTTATCATATTGTAGTCATAATGTTCTTTTGTATTGAACATACAACCATTGATTACAAAACTAATGTAAGATATAACATTCACATATAGACCCTAACTAGCTATTGATGTCGTTCAAAAATTGAATTCATATTTTCAAATAACTACTTATAAAATTGATCTTGGAACCATCCTATAAACTATTGATTATGTGTATTTGATATACATCCTTTATCCCTTGATGGATTCAAATATCTAAGAATTTATTTGTGGGATTCAATGTAAATATCAACATCTTCACTATTATGTAAAATTTAAAGGTGTGATGTGACAA
Organism: Viscum album; assembly: GCA_963277665.1. Lineage (NCBI taxonomy): Eukaryota > Viridiplantae > Streptophyta > Magnoliopsida > Santalales > Viscaceae > Viscum > Viscum album. Next base: position 837,311,394 of record OY728159.1, read on the forward strand.
CATCTCTTCCAGAAATCCCTTCATTCATAAAGCGTCTACTGTGATGAGTCTTTGGGAGACCAATGATGTCAAAATATGATAGGTAATCAGTACAAAATTCAATAGATTCTTCAATAATATATCATTATACAATAAAACCTTTTGGATGAATTCAATTCTTAATACACCCTATCAAAATTTTCATATACCATTCAATGGGATATATCCATCTATAATGTACAAGAACACATAGTTGAACCGCTATAACCAAGTGAACCATCAGGTGGACCATTATATCAAAGAATTATGGTTGAAATAACATCTATAATTCACACAATATGACTGAAACCTCTTTATTCATAATTTAAAACTTCATCAGGTCTATAAATTTACTAAATATGTCTTTGAAAAAGAAGCAGAGTTTGGTTAATGCATGTCATAGATTTTGAGTTAGAATGTAATAGAAAGCAACATGAATCAAATATTTCATCAAAACATGGAAGTCTTGTGATTTTAGTTCTTTTAAATTTAAATTATTCATTGACATGACAATCTTGATATTTGATGAATACCGCTCTGGAACTTTTACACTTTTAAAGAAAAGAAAAAATTATAATTTTTCCTATATAGATAGAGTATAAGCTACTGGAGAAATAAAATTACACTCTTTACCCTTCAATGGTAAAAAAACTTCCCTTATCCCCATGTCAATCATGTCCAACCAAGCCTTGATACCATATTTCATTTTTCTAGGAGCATTTAGTAACACACGAATAACACTTTCAAATACTTTTTTTCTATATGCATGACATTAAGAAAATTTATGACATACAAAAAATTCTAATACAATAATTCAATGAAAATTGATCTCTTATTCCAACCTGATTTTATAAGGTTTTTCAAAAATGGTTTATCAAAAACAGTGTCAATATATTTTACTTTATTAAAAAATTGATCACCTGTAATTGGAGATGATGTTGTACCTTGTTTGATATTACCATCGAATGATATCATCCAGGATCAGTATTTTTTTCACCAAGGTAAAAATTTCTAATGTCCTAAAAACATAGTCTTCAAGGAATTTTTCAACTGAACTGACTGTGTGTGTTTTTCACAAATGGGACACCCCAACATTCCTTTAATGCTATAGCCTGATAAATTTTTATAAGTGGGGAATTCATTTATCATTCTATAAAACATGGACCTAAATGTTAATTCTTTACTTCTATGAGAATCATACATTGTAAAACCTATATCCCATATCAATTTCAGATATTTGATCAATGGAGCCAAATAGACATCAATATCATTACCATGTTTCTTTGGTCCAAATATATTAAGAGAAAATATAATGTATTTTCACTTCATGCATAACCATGATGAAAATTTATAATTTACCAACATGATGGGACATATACTATGATTACCACTATATATACCAAAAATATTTATTCCATTTTTAGATAACACAAGATTAAATTTTCGCAAATAATTTCCAAATCCAGGATACTTGTAATCAATTTTAGTCCACTGAGGAAAGTATACTAGATGACATAGGTTCCCATTTTTAATTCTTGTATCTGAATGCCATGTTAATTGTCTCATGGTTTCCTAACATCCATATAGTCTTATAAACATGGAATGGTAGGAATGTAGCATACATATTTTGAAGGAATTGATTCATTTTTCTCGTATCGATCCATACCACACTTAGGGAATTTTATGAGTGATTTATGGTACTTGAGAAACAACATGCAATGATTTGGAAAAGCATGTATTTTTTTAGAGATCATTCCCATTGAATGTATCATTTATTTAGAATAATATATTAGACATGGTAGTTCATTTTATTTTGGTATCATATCATTGAAGAGACCAAGTAGCTTTGTAAAGCTGGTGTCAATCCATTCACTACCATCATTAAAACTATATAACTTCAATATAACTAAAAATGTTGTGTATTTAGTACAACTGGTATAAAATGGTCTCTTAGCACAACTATTTAACTTCTCAAACAACTTTGGACAATCATGGTGGTTATATTCAATTGTTGTTACCATTTCTTTCATTCAATCTCTATCATTATTTACACTGGTATTCATATCAAATGATTCATAAAATTCAGTATCATACCAATCGGTGTTCATGTTCAGTTTTCCCCATGTTTAGTCCAACATTTATAGCTCTGATCTATTCCATGACAAATAAAATGTTCTTCCAACTCTTTCAGACTAATTTTTCTTGAATAAAAAAACATAAACATAGACAAGGGATTTGAGAAGGGCCATATGTATGCTCTATTACAAACTTGATGAACTCCTTAACTTCATATTCATAATATTTTGTCAAATAATTTTAGTGTACCCATTTTTGATTCATATCCATCCTATTGGGTTCATAAAATATTTATTTTTTTATAATAAATAAATAAATAAATAAATTAATAAATAAATAAATACATATATATAAGATATTCATTATCAAAGGTGAAAGTTATAGATAATTATAATAGGGGAAACCCAAAATTTGATTCTTTCAAAGAATTTTATCATGATTTTTAGAAAATGGGTAATTGAATTTAAGAAAAGAAAAACTCTACTATGGTAGGTGTTATAGTCTGAATTCATCCAAAGGTGAATGTTATAGACAAATGTCATCCTTATCAGCTAATATTTCAAATAGTTATCATTGCATTTTTTTGGAACTTATACTCCATATCTTGTATAAATACACCTATTTTACTAGAAATACTATAAATAGTAGTCATTCTATGGATGAATACTACTCAGAGTATTAAAAGAAACATAAAAGAGATAGGGGATGAGTCCTAAGAAACAAATTGGAATAATAACTGTCTGAGAGATGAAGCTGATGAGGATGAAAATTGTACTCCATTGTGTTCTCTAAAAGGGGCAATGCCTCCCATTTGTTAGAATTACATGGATGGTAATTAGATATTCCTAAAAGTGGAACCAAAAGTCAATATTAAGTAATGTTCTATTTTTATATGGATTAAATTAAAACAAAATAGTGTTTATTATATGTGTGATGAAATAAATGAAGTGATTTTTAAGAAGTATTAATGAGTGGGTTATAATTTCAAAGATGTCCATATTTTTAGAGAGGTAGATAAAACTACCCGAACATTGTTTTTTGATTTGGGGTTGGTAAAAATTTATGGTAATTGTGTTTTAAAGATGAAATTGATTTGTGGTAGTGAAAAATTTATCATATTAGATAATGAGACAATTAAATACTGACTTAAAAAGGGTGGGTTGAGATGTTTTTATGATGACAAGATAAAATTTATAGATATTTTTTACTAATTAGAATGGGAATATTTTTAATAATTAAAATAATTATGAAACATCAGAGGAAATTAATATTTAATCGAGTAGCATAGGGGGGAGAACATGAGGATTAGTTAGACTCAAAATAAGACATTGACGGTGAAAAAAATGAAAAAGGATTATTAACTATAAGAAATACAAGAAAGGATAAAAGCAATGAATAAAATTTCATTGGTGATTAGACAATTTCGGTGAAAACTCAGAAGAGTCAGACTCTACAAAAAACCTCATTTTTTCCAAGTAGATCATAAATAATTTGGAGAGGCTAAAAAGGATAATAATTTGATCAAATCTATGCATGGGGAGCTTGATCCGAATAAGAGCAATGTGACATGGGAAATTTTTCCAAGGCTGGAAGACATAAATGTTACAAAAACCAAGTGGTTGTTCTATAATAAACCCATTAACTATGGAAAAGTGGATCAAAATAAGGAATGGATAGTGTGTAAGGGGAATTCTGAGATCAAAGGAATTTATATTTATGATAAATTTACTCCCATATCCTAGTTGGAAACTATTTTAATTTTCTTGGTTATTTCATTTTCAATTGTAGTTAAAAGTATACCAAATGGATGTCAAATCTATGTTCCTCAATGGAGTTCTTAAGGGGGCAATATACATTGAGAAACTGGATGGGTTTATTATGGAATAAAATAAATGAAATGTGTTATGGTTAAATAATTCTTTGTATAAGATAAATAAATCACTAAGGACATAGTATTTAAGGTTAGATCAATACCTAATAAAGCTTCGTTTTTAGTGAGGTAGAGTTGATCACAACCTCTATATCAAGAAGAAGGATGATCAAAGGATGTTGGTACTCATATATGTCAAAGCCATAATATTTTAGGATCAGATAAAACACAATACGTTTTTTTGGATCATATGAGGTATGATATCAATATGTCTATGATTAGTGAGTTAAACATTTTCCTTGGTTTATTGGTGAATTAAGGAAATAATAGAAAATTAATTTCTCAATGAAAATATGAAAAAGAGGTTCCTAGGTTATTTGAAATGTAATATTTCAAACCAATGACAACACCAACTGCTATATGGATGAATTTCTCAAAAGTTGATTATTACAAAGAGGTAGATGTCATGGAATATAGGCATTGGGATCCTATTATTCCTCACAACAACATGACCCAAAATTGGGTTTGATATATTTCAAGTTTTACAGTACCCATGTTGTCCCAAGGAGATATACATGCTATCAAGGAAGATCATACTTCAATATATCTAAGAAATAGTGAAATTTTGGTTGTTTTTTTCTAGGGTAGTGCAATAGGAGTTGTTGGGATACATAGATGTGGGATGGTAAGGTTTAGTGGATAACAAAGGGAAAGTAAAGATAGGAAAACTTAGATTTTGTTCGATCCTTGGTTTCATTCGACCCTTGAATAATTCAAGCCACAAATTCCATCCTTGGAATAATTGGAGCCAAGATTCGAGCCTAGATTTGAGCTTGGATTCAATAATGAGGAGCGCTGACAACACGTGGCTTCTACGGAGAGATTCTAATATCGTGAACGGGTTCACGATGGTTATGGTTCTTAAAATAGATCGAGACACTTTTATCAATGCTTATAAAAAAGTGTTGATAAAGATCCCCTTTTCCAGTGCTAGGTTACTAAGCATTGATAAAGATGCCTTTTATTAACACTTAATACTTAAGCATTGATAAATGATTTATAATTATAATTATAAATTTTTTTTGTGTGAATATACTTATATACATATATATATATAATCAATATATATATATATAATAGTAACTATATGATTTATTTAAATATGTTTATTATAATTTTATAATTATTTAAATATATAATTATTTATTTATAATTATATAAATACTTTTCAAAAAAAATAATATTTATAGCATTATGTATATTTATATAATTATATATATATTTAATATATATATATATATATAAATATAATTATAGTAAATATATTCATTATTTAAATAAATTTATTATATTTTTATAATTATTTAAATATATATAATTATTTATCTATAATTATATAAATAATTTTTTAAAAAACTAATATTTATTTTTTTATAATTATAAATGTATAAAAATAGTAAATATACATTTATAAATATATTTATTTCCAAATATTTTTTAACATTATTAATGTATTTAATAATAAATTCATGCATGTTCAAAATGAGTGAAATCGAATAATTAAAAATGAGCACACTTTAACAATATTGAAAAAATGGATAATTTTTATTAATTAAATATAAATTATTAAAAAAATATAGATATATATTGTAATAATGATGAATAAATATTGAAAATATTAAAACATAGTAAATAAATATATATATAATAAATAATAGAAATTGATTAAATTTAAAAAAATAAAAAAATAAGAAATAAAACATATTAAAAATGAATAAATAATACCTAAATTTCATAATATTAAAAATAAATAAATAAAACTTATTAATTCAAAACATAATATATTCAATGTGTCATGTTGTAATGAAATTCTAAAATTAATACTACAATTTGAATAAATAACATAAATATTAGGTGTATGTGTTTCTATATAAGATTTCATTAATTGAATAAATATTTGTGTGTACACGCTATGTATAAAAATGAATTAATTAAAAATATATATGCGAAATCAATACAACACATGTTTGATCTATGTTAAATTGAAAAATATAATGACATTCAATTATGTCCATTACTTGATGCAATTAGTCATCATTTTTAATTAATATTAATTTTTAATTATAAACCATTATTCACTAAATATATTACTATTTAATGTAAAAGCATAAATAATTTTTATTATATAAATCATATTTATATACATTCATATATATCAATATATTTAATATATACTATTTGTTAACATTACCAATATTTATTTATTTAATATAATGTTAATTTTTTTTCAATTTTTATTTGTTTAATTTTTATTTTACATATATCTATATATTTAATATATACTATTTATTAGTATTTATAATTTATATATAGTATAATCAATTTATTCATTTTTATCAATAATTATTTAATTAATAATTTTTTTTTTTGATAAACTCGTTTATTTATTTATTTAGTTATTTCATTTTTTCAGACCATTATTAGCATTAAATAAGTACTAATAAAGGATCCCTTTATGGGTGCTAAAAGTAAAGAACTGACAATGGGCATCCTTTATTAGTGCTAAAAACAAAGCACTAATAAAGTGACCTTTTATCATCACTAAAAATAAAGCATAGATAAATGGAACCTTTATCAGCACTTTTTACTAGCACTGATAAAGGACAATGTTGTTAAAGGCCTATTTTGTAGTAGTGAACTATGCTCGAAAATATAACATATAGTGAAGGTGATGATTCCATACATAGGCTACTGTGAAGTATGTGGGAATGAAAATATTTCTTACACGCCAAAAGTATCCATTAAAAGTGATGAGGATTCTACACAATCCCTCTACTGCTAGGATTATCTTTTGCTTCATCATCATCAGTCAAAAGGACAATCAGTGAATCACAAAGCCTTTAAGTAGACACACGATGATGCAAAGGCTGCCCATGGATAGAATTTGATTGTGACATATGTAGTTCCCAGTGATTAGTTTTGGTGGATTATCCATTTCCAAATATGTAGCACATGATGGACATGTGTGCATTCGAATATATGGGTTATTTTCCATGAGAATAAGATACAGTGATTGATATGATGAAGAAAATATATAGTCTTCACTGAAAATAGAGCATACATTGAAGGCATTATGTGAGGTCACCACCAGGCCCGTATATAGTACATGAGCAGTAGAAAATTTGAAAATATTGAGTTTTATATGTAACACGTTTTTGAGGAAGATCTATAGAATATGAATGAAACTCCATATGTAGATCACGTTACTATGAGAAATCTCTATAAGGTTATGCAACCACAAAAATACAAAAGTGTGCCACATAAAGTTTAATAAGAGTTTCAATTATTTGAAGAAATATCTTGATGCAACATTATTTTTGGATCTCAGACTAAGTACATCAGTGTGATAGACAATGAAGCGTATTTATCATACACACCACCATTCTCAGATGTGTAGATGCAATGCATTACTTCATCTATAAATATAAGGAGATCACAAGTCAAAGAGAGCCACTTCCAGTTGGAAGAAAAATTTCTCTTGTTTGCTATGAAAGACAGAGCATTACAACCCCACATAAGGTTTACATGAAGGCTCTTATGTGAGTCCACATAATAGTTACATAAAGAAGCTCATGTGATACTGCATGCTTTCTTTCACGTGAAGAAGCTAATGCATCACATTACCAGTCATGCAAAAGGCTTAGGAATCACCTAACCAGTCATGGGAAGCGATAAGGTACCATGTAACGTAACATACAAATGGGATGTGTGATACCATGAGGGTTTCATACTCTTACAAATATGAAACTAAGATCTCATTTATATATATGCCGACATGAAAACATGAAAGCAATCACATATCACAATCTTGCCTCCACCCAAAGGAGATTAAATTACCACATAATCAGTTAAGTGAATAATTATGAAAAATAACTTGACTACTAATGATCAAGACCTAAATAAGTTATTTGATGTGCCATGAAAGCTGAGCATGAATAACTCTCAAGGATCACCACATCATATTGATCTGATGAAATGACACACCGCACACATGAAATATTCACATGTGCATGAGAAGCTTCATGCTGTTCTTGAAATCTTCATGTTAAGAGGATAAATATTCCATGTACATGTGTTGTGGGAATAATGGGTGAATTTTGCGTGACACTATATCACCTGAACCCGTTTACTCAATCACATGAGGATTTGAACATCGTGAGATGACCTCATGCAAACCTTTGGTCATGAAACACATTCAAGTGGATTGGGTTATGATACATTCACGTGATAACTTGAAACATTATCCATGAACACATTTTCATACAATATTTTCATGAAAACACCCTCAATCATGCTATGGAATCATATAACCATGAATAAACGACACATCAAAGGTAAGCAGAGTGACTGTCCCTGAAAATGTCCAAACATTGTCATGATATCCATCATTGATCATGCGATGCCACTTTGGATCCATAAAAAATAGGAGTATCTATCCATGAAACTACTCATACACCATTGTGAGATTCAGCCAAGCCATGAAAAATCCCTTTGGTATGCCAATTTGGTCATGCGATGCCCTGAAGAACAATCAATAGTCAAAGGCTAAAACTCCTTATAAAATAAAGGATAAAAGTATGAAAAATATAGAAGACTTTAGTGGTCATAAATCTTCATGAGATGCATCCATGCAGTTTAAAAGACACCACAAAAGTCATGGGAACATACTTTCCTTGGTGCATAAGTTCCCACTAGTATGTAACCCTCATCAGATGAAGAGATTCAGACATGTCCAGGGAGTCGTGCGCTCCCCTGAATCCATAGAAAAAAAGAAGGAATTTTCTATGAAAATACTCTCACATCACAATAAGACCCTTTATTTTTCAAAAGACATGTCACCTATGGTGAAAGTGATTATCTTTGACAATAATCATACACGTTCATTATACCCCCTACCCTTGTAAAAATAAATAAGGAAATAACAAGGGAAACGATAGGAGCTTATTGCGGAATAGGATATGTTGATCATCACATGAAAGGGGTTATGCACCCCAAGAAATCACTATTGATCCTGAGGCCCCCTATGACATGTTAGCGCAATCTCATGAAATCCCTCTGACAAGCCACCTTTTTATTTTGGAAAATCCTAGACAAGGCATCTGAGATAATGCGAAATCCTTTCAAGAGGAATCCTGATCTCATGAAGGCCATTAGACATATCAGCCTAACCTTGTAAAACCCCCTTAGAATGTCCAAATTATTAGTAAACACTCCTTATATCATCTAGAATACAATAAATGGGGCATGGATAGGATGGTCTTGTAGTCACTAAAAATCATGTGATACCTATGACATGATCACACAAATCATGTAACACCAGGGCCCTCCACCAACTCCATTCTTGAATCTGTGAGATACACGCCATACAAAGAGGAGTATAACAGGGGTTTTGAGGCCTATAAATCCCTCCACCATAGCATAAATAAGTCATCTTTGGATCCACTCATTGGAGGTCCCAAGCATCAGAACAGACTTCTCGGAGTAGCTAATCTCGTGATCAGGAAGGTTTTCCACCAGGTAAAATTTGGGGAACAAACCAAGGGACCATGGGGAATTGATAGACACTTCACATTATCACTTGAGATCATGAGAAGAACTTCTGGAGGATTATTTGAAGGAATTCCCATAGACATACTACATCATATAAAACCTAAACTAATTAACACTAGAAAAATATAAGGCACATATTCAATAAAAATCTAGAACAAATACTAAAAAGACAGGAGACTTATAGAAAGAACATATACGCTGATCCTCACGTGCTTAACATAAACTACCCAAGTCATGAGATAAAACTAGGAAATGTATTCCAGATCAAGGGACACTCCATTGACATACCATTTTGGATCATGTGAAGCCCCTATACATGTCAAAGAAAGTTGCAAACACCCCATGGAAATGCAACCCAAGTCTCAAGAAACCCCCTAAGCCTTCCATAGAGTCCTTTCAATGTCCTATATACATATCACCCTAATTATATAGTGGAACTAGTGCATGTAAATTTTGTCTTATGATAGAACAAGGGAATGTCTGGTGATATTTCGTGATGTCCTTCAGAAAAGTCATCCCAAATCATGAGACACCCTCCAAGCTTGTCAGTGAATATCACATGATTTCCTCCAAAAAAATCATCTAGGTCATGAGACACCCTCCAAACATGTCATACAAGTCCTGTGATGTCCTCAAGACAAGTCACCATAAATCATGCGATGGCCCTCAAACATGCTATATGGATTATACAATGTACCTCAAACCATCCAACTGGATTATGAAATTTTCTTTGGACTTTTCTGCAATAAAAACAGACATGTATAGACATCCTACAACATGTCAACTAGAAAATCAAGTAATTTTAGAAAAAAAAATCGAGCAGGTCAGGAAGAAAATCAAGCATGTAAGGTAGACAACTTGTGCACATCAAGAAAGAGTCTCAGGACATGATAACCTTTTCCAATGTGAATTTAATGGAAAAATTAGTGTTTAATACCTAATAAAAGGGAATCCACAGTGAGTAAGCCCCAATCAAAGGTAAACCTTAGGATGTAAGCCCTGATCAAAGGAAAACCTTAGTGTGTAAGCCCTGGTCAAAGGGATACCTCAGTGTGTAATCCCTAATCAAAGGGAAGACTTAGTGTATAAGACCCGATCAATGGGAAACCTTAGTGTGTAATCCACTATCAAATGGAAACCATAGCATGTAAGCCCCGATCAAAGGGAAACCTCAGTGTGTAAGCCTAGATCAAATGGAAACCTCAGTGTGTAAGCCACAATCAATGACATAATATGATATATCCAAAATAATAGGTAAACCATAGTGTGTTAGACTCGATCAAACCAAAATATGAGAACTCTGACAGGATGGTCTTGCGGTCATTGAAAATCATATGATACCCACGACATGATCACACAAAGCATGTAACACCAAATCCCTCCACCGAATCCATTCTGAATCTGCGAGATACACGCCATATAGGGAGGAGTATAATAAGGGTTTTGAGGCCTATAAATCCCTCCACCATAGAACAAAAAAGGCATCTTTGAATCCAGGCACTAGCGGACCCAAGAATCAGAAGAGACTTCTCAGAGCAGCCAATCTTGTGATCACAGAGGTTTTACACCAGGTAAAATTTGGTGAACAAACAAAGGGACCATGAAGAATTCATAGACGCTTCACATGATCACTTGAGATCATACGAAGGACTTATGGTGGATTATTTGAAGGAATTACCATAGACCTACTACATCATGAAAAACCTAAACTAGTTAATACTAGAAAAATATAAGGCACATATGCAATAAAAAACTAGAACAAATACTAAAAAGATAGGAGAATTATACAAAGAACATATCCGATGATCCTGATGTGCTTCACATGAACTACCTAAGTCATGAGATAACACTAGGAAATGTCATCCAGATCAAGAGAAACTCCATTTACATACCATTTTGGATCATGTGAAGTACCCTAGACATGTCAAAGAAAGTTGTAAACACCCTATGGGAACACCACCCAAGTCTCACAAAACCCTCTGAGATTTCCATCCAGACCTTGCGATGTCCTATAAACATATCACCAAAATTATATAGTGGAACTAATGCATGTAAATTTGGTCTTATGATAGAACCATGGCATGTAATCCTGAATCATGCAACACCCTCCAATCATGTCAGCTGATATTACGTGATATACTTCAGAAAAGACATCCCAAATCATGTGACACCCACCAAGAATGTCAATGAATATCACATGATTTCCTCTAAAAAATTCATCTAGGTCACGAGACACCCTCCAGACATGTTATCCAAGTCCTGTGATGTCCTCTGGACAAGTCATCTTCAATTATGTGATGGCCCTCAGACATGCTATCTGGATTATGCAATGTCCCTCAGACAAGCCAACTGGATTATGAAATTATATTTGGACTTTTCCGAAATAAAACCAGACATGTATAGACATCATAAAACATGTCAATTATATAATCAAGGCATTTTAGAAAAAAAAAATTGAGCAAGTCAGGAAGACAATCAAGCATGTCAGGCAGACAACCGAGCCACATCAAGCAAAAGTCTCGGGACATGATAACCTTGTACAACGTGAATTTAAGGGAAACCTTAGAGTGTAATCTATAATAAAATTACTTTCTTAGTGTGTAATCCCCAATAAAAGGTAAACCTTAGGGTGTAATCCCTGATCAAAGGGAAAACTCTGTGTGTAAGCCTTGGTCAAAGGGAAACCTTAGTGTGTAAGCCCAGATTAAAGGGAAGCCTCAGTGTGTAAGACTGGATCAATGGGAAACCTAAGTGTGTAATCCACTATAAAATGGAAACCATAGTGTGTAAGACCCGATCAAATGGAAACCTTAGTGTTTTTTCCCAGATCAAAGGGAAACCTCAGTGTGTAAGCCTCAATCAAATGAAAACCTCAGTGTGTAAGCCAAAATCAGTGACATAATATGACATGTCCCACATAATAGGGAAACCTTAGTGTGTAAGACTCAATCAAATTGAACTGTGAGAACTCTGATTCCTACCATAGCATGGATACATAGGATGCATTCTCAAGGCATGATATCTATGTTTAAACCTCCAAAAGTTTTTCTCACAATACAAGTCCCACACCCATATACAGTGAAATTGATTACATGCTATCCCTTGTTTCCCACAATGAGCATAGCTTATGTGTGATTAGGGAGATGTAATGATCATATAATTCGAATCATGAACCTCCACTATCCATGGAAAATTTATTATATAAGTCCCGATCAGTGGCATGGAATAACTTCCCCCATATAAGGGAATCCACCTTGGGGAAAGGACCAAGGGTGTGACGAAACTACAATGAATCTGATTCTTGCTATAACTAGGATACATAGAACTCAACATCAAGGCTTGATCTCAAGTACTCAGTATATAAGTTCCCTCATATATGTTTTTTCTGCATGATTTTAAACTGCATGGGTTTAATGAAAAACATGGGTTTTGATTCCTACTATAAATAGGATATATAAGTCACCCCATAATGGCTCAATACCATCCTCACAATATTAATCACCTCCTTATATGATAAAAAACTCTGAAGTGATTCATCATATGGATTCAAAATATAAGAAGCTACCCAGTAATGGGAAATGGATGAGGAACATCAGATACATACAAATGAATACACCAATAAGATTCCCCTTTTCATATAAAAGGGTTTAACCTATGATCATTTTTTTGGGTAACTAGTCCCGTATAGGGATTAAGAAGATATTATTGAACATATGTTGAATCTATAAGAGAGTCTCAAAGTAGGAAAAAATTCACCCCAAAAGGGTGTGAAGATCCTGACCTACCATCCTCTCAACCAATGTGAGTTCCTAAGTGCCATTGGGTCTAAAACTCTATTGAATTCTTACATTTGGAAAGCATGTCTGTACCTAGTTATGGATGTGGGAACCATCGGGAGTTTCTATGAAATATAAACATGAATGGTGAACCAAATGTGAATGATTTTACAAACATTGACCCCCCCCACAATCAAAACCTTGGGCCAAGACATTCCGTATCAATTTTGATGAAACAAAAATAGTGAACCCTACATGAAATAATTTAACAATGGAATCTACTTCACAAGATAAAAGGGATAGACTGCCCAGTTCTCATCAGACCATTTTGTTCCTTATGTATATATAAGGCCCAACCTTAAAAATTACATAATCTTAAATTAAGTTAATAATTCACATTGAGGATCTTTTCAAGTTTATATCTTTAAATAATTAAGTCATAACATATACATAACAATTTGAATATTACATGTAGACACTTCTACTCAGTATCTATTTTTTTTTCATAAAACAAAAACTCTTGAAAAAAAGAGTCATGTCTAGTTCCATATTTTAGACATAATTACTTTTCCTTGATCCCATCCTTGACCCTATTCATATTTAAGTCCCATGAAAAACATTTCAAAAAAAACTTGGGATGAGCATAAAAAACTCAGTAAGGGATACACAAAGAAGGAAAACTATTAGTTTTTCAAAACAACAAGTAAACCATGAATACTTTATCACAAGTAATAATTTTCACCTTTATGAGGTAGTGAATACTCTTCACTGAATAAAATATCATTACTTACCCTTTTGTAACCAAAATATTATCATAAAACCCATAGAAAGAACACATAACATATAAAGGTAACTTGGGACATAAACATACTTAAATGGAATAACCATACAGTCGATTTCCACACATATCACTAAATGGAATCACCATACATCTGACTTCCATACCCAATTCATTGGAGGTTATAACGTAACCACCTGTCCTGGTTTATCATGGCACCACCCATCATTGGGTTTATCACGTAACTACCCATAAAATGTCCAAGTACCATTAAAAAATCATAATACATAAAATATTGTGAATATAAACATTTCACTAATAAAATTTCATTTGAAATATTGAGAAACCATTTCAAGATATTGAAATAATAAATCCATTTAAAAAACCATGTTCAATACAAAAACACACAAAAATAGAATAAGGGATTTCTTTTCATTTTAAAAACATTAAGGCTTATAGAGGAAGCCAACTAATGATTACAACGGTAGAGAGGTCATTATCACTACAAACGTTAAAAAACATTAATTTTGTCATTTGGTAAAATAATTCATTGAAAAAAGATTCCCTTTGAATGAAATTAAAATTAAAAGGGGTTTATTATATACCGTATAAAATAAGGAGGTGCATATTATCAAAACATTCCTTAATAAAAAGAGATTGAGACAAAGTCCCTTACCTCGTGTCCGTATTGACCTGTTCATTTTTTAATTTCCTAAATAATAAAATTAAGTTAATTTATACTTTATTATGAACCCTTTTCAAGTTTATTATTCCTTTTATATCACTTATTACCTTTCTATAACAATTAGTTAATTATTTGAGTTCATATCGGAAATTTTGTCGATGTCCGGAACTTGAGTTAAAAATAAACTTGTTATAATGATAAATTATACATGTGGTCATAATTACATTATCTATAGAATGATATTCATAATTTATATACCATATATATCATATATATCCAATATATATTTATTTATAATAGTCCATATCATTTGGATATATGAAAATGAAATGCACCATTCATGGAGACAGTAAGCCTTACGTACGCATGAACGCTACTTCCATTTCATCCTTTTCATTTTAAAAAGAATAAAAACCAAATGATACATAGGTATATTATTATTATAGTATAATATCATATTTTATATACATTACATAATTTCATTAACACCATCTTTTATACATTCCATGTATGTTATGAACGAGTCATATCACTTTGAGAGGGTGATTGTTCGCACTTCCTCAAATGAAATTATCATATTTACCCATTATGGAAACCATAAAGGTATGATATAAATGAAAAATACAGAAGCTTAGAGAAAAAATAAACATGATATATATCATATATAAATATAGTACTATAATAATGGACACCATAAGAGGCGGTTGAAGATATTTGAACAATCATCGTTTCTTGAGGCAGTAGTTCACCGTCACAGAAACAGTATGTTCGTATCCATTAGATGGAGGTGTGTGGAAGTGTAGTTATAATCATTCTCATAAAAACAAACTATTATATTGAGGATACTGTTTTTTTATGTAAACAAAGAATAAAAATATCATAAGGAGTGAATAAGTAAAATAAAAGAAGAGAACTTGAGGGAAGACGTTACCTTTAATCGAGTAACTCCCTTTGTTTTGAACCAAAAGACTTCCTTGAAGTGCCTTCTGCCTAAGGTAAGGATTTTATTAGGAATATAAGGATGTATGGAACTTAATTGGGTAGAGTTTGGATGAGCCAAGTGGCTTGAGAGTTGTGAGTAAGGGGTTAGAGGTGATGAATTTTTATAAGGGAGAGGAGGGGTTCTTTGGGAATGTTTAAAAATATTATTTTATTATAAACTGATTTTCAGTTTCAAAAGATCCAAAACTCATTAAATTAGAATATAAGATGAATCTTTTTTGAAATAAAATCATACAATAATAATTCTACAGGTTTTGGATAGTTTTTTAAATTTTATAATCTTATTTATTTAAATCATTCATTAATAAGGTAGTCACTGCATCATCATTGTGTCATAAATAATTTTATTTATTTGATGTCTAAAAATTATAAATAAAATGCTATGATATAGGAAATATTTTTATATTTCTAATGAATATTTATAGCCTAATATATAACTTATATAACCTCATATAAAAATTTATTTACTGAAAGATATATGTTTAGGTCATTTTTGTTTTTACTTTAAATTAATTAATATAAAGTGTCATTATCACTCCCAAGTGGCTCCATGGGGTCCCAAA
Source organism: Viscum album (assembly GCA_963277665.1). Taxonomy (NCBI): domain Eukaryota; kingdom Viridiplantae; phylum Streptophyta; class Magnoliopsida; order Santalales; family Viscaceae; genus Viscum; species Viscum album. The sequence goes on from OY728159.1 coordinate 837,327,772, forward strand.
ATTGACTCAAGGATGTACATGGTCGGAAATGTATCAAAAAATAAGAATAGGACACATTTTAGTGTAATTTAATATTATTATAATAATATTTTTTTACCCTTATTTACCAGATTTACCCTTTAACCATGGTAAATAAAATATTTACTGAAGCAAATATTCACAATGTATAAAAATAAAAGTTACCTATTTAAAAAATTTGGACCTCCTAATTATAAATATGGAATCCATTTTTATAAATTCAAAATATAGAAGTGGCAGAAATTAATTTAAAATTAATTCCTATTATCAAAATAAAAAAAACGTGTTTTTAAGAAATAACAACTATCAAAAGATTGACACTTGTTTATGTCCAATTTCAAAGTGAAATTACTTATAATGACCGGAATTGGATTAATTGGTAAAAATATAATCTAATTAAACTTTAAAACAAATTAAATAGATAATATAACCATATAAATAAAGTATATAAAAAGGCAGTTTTGAATTAAAAGACTGTATTTTTCACTTTTCATTAAAAAATGAACATTATCAGAAAAATACCAAAATTTCATAAAAAGTAAATTTTGATGTCCCTATTCTAAAGAATAATATTATTTTGTCAAATAGAATATATAAAAGTGACAAAAACTAAATTTAAAAATTGTTCGCCATGAAAAGGCGGTAAATCAACCTTTTAAAGAATATTAGAGTATTTGTGCTTAAAATTGTATTCTTTCTTATTTTAAGCCTCTAAAATTTATTGGATAAATGTAAAAACATTTAACAAACATGAATAATAATATTTTAGTTAGTTATATTCATTTCCTCCATTATAATAACTAGGCATTAACTACCATTTAAAATAATAATAATATTATATTATTTTTTGGTATAACTCAACATTGTGTGCAACGTAATATTTCGGAGAAATTTGTTGTTGCGTATTGGGTATGCTATCAGAAATAACATCCCCTTTAATTTTAAATTAATATTTAATTCACAAATATTAATAAATATGAAAATGTCATATTCTTTATTTACCTGGGATGTTACATCCTTCCCCCCTTTTGGGAATTGCGTCCCCGCAATTCTATTCACTTATCAAATAAGTGGGGGTATTTATCCCTCATATCATGTTTATATTCATACATTGACTCTTCAACCATATGGTTTTTCCAAAAAACATTTACCTGATGGATTACCTTATTCTGCAACACTTTCTCTCTTCGGTCAAGAATTTGGACTGGTTGTTCCTCATAAGAAAGATTTTCTCCCAACTGAACTACCTCTTGACTCAAAACATGAGATGGATCTAGAATACAATTTCTCAATATTGAAACATGAAAAAAATTGTGTGCCTGGGATAAAATTGGAGGTAAAGACACTCTGTAGGCAGCTGATCCAATTTTCTCTAGGATTTCATAGGGTCCAATGAACCTCAGACTCAACTTTACCTTCTTTCCAAAACGCATCACACTTTTCCATGGAGAAAATTTGAGAAATACATGATCACCTACCTCGAAAAGAAGATCCTTCCTCCAGTTATCCGCATAACTTTTCTTCCTGCTCTGAGTTGTTCTCATGTGTTTCTGAATCAAATGACCTTTCTCTTCCATCTATTCTACCAATTTTGGTCCCATCAGCTTCCTTTCACCTACTTCATCCCAAAAAGCTAGAGTTGGACACCGCTTTCCATATAATGCCTCAAACAGAGCCATCTGTATACTGGAATGAAAAATGTTATTATAAGAAATTCAACCAAAGAAAGATGTTGGCCCCAACTTCCCTAGTAATCCATTGTAGAAGCATGTAGCATATCTTCAAAATTCTGAATTGTTCATTTTGACTGTCCATCTGATTGTGGATGAAAATCTATACTAAAATTTAATTCAGTACCTAATGACTTTTGAAGGACTTTACAAAAGTTAGAAGTGAACCTGGGATCACGATCAGATACAATGGAGAGGGGAACTCCATGCAACCTAACTATCTCTTTAACATACAACTGAGAAAGTTGATCTAGAGACAAAGTATCTCGAATAGGAAGAAAATGAACAGATTTAGTCAATCAATCAATAATAATCCAGATTGCATTGTTACCTCGAGATGTCTTTGGTAATCCCACAATGAAGACCATGGATATATTTTCCCATTTTCACTCTGGCACTGGTAAAGACTGAATCATCCCTTTCGGTAATAGCCTCTATACTTTAAACTATTGACAAGTCAAACACCTCACAGTAAAGTCAACAATATCTCTTTTCATTCCATCCCACCGACAATACTCCCGAAGATCTCTGTACATCTTAGAATTGCAAGGATGAACTGAAAATGGAGAACTATGAGCTTCACATAACAACTCTTTCTTTAACTGTGAATCACAAGGCACACATAATCTCTTTAGAAACCTCAAAACACACTCTCTATCAATATTAAACTCAGAAAACTTACCCTTCTGAACCAATTATTACTTTTTCTACAACTCACTGTCATCTTTCTGCGCTTTCTTAATTCTTTCCGCTAGAGATGATTGTACTGAAACCTGAAGCAAAATAGATTAATTTTCTACACTAACAAATTCCAATCCAAAATTCATCAAATCAAAAACCAATGGATCTCGTTCCAAATATAGCATGGTTAAGGTAGCATTACTATTTCGACTCAATGTGTCAGCCACTTTATTTTCCTTTCTCGGATGGTAATGGATCATGAAATCATAACCCTTGATTAATTCTAACCATATCCTTTGTCTCATGTTTAATTCCTTCTGAGTAAATATATACTAAAAACCTTTTTGGTTATTATATATTTAACATTTTACTCTATATAGTTTATGCCTCCAAATTTTTAGATTAAAAATAATAGAAGCTAATTCCAAATCATGTGTAGCGTAATTTAACTCATGAGGTTTCAATTAACATGAAGCATAAGCAATTACCCAATCATTATGCATTAGGAAACAACCAAGTCCTTTCAACAAATCATCACTATAGATAAAAAACTCACCATTTTTTGATGGAAGTTCCAAAACTAGAGCATTCACAAATCTTCTTTTCAATTCCTGAAAACAATCATCACATTCTTTTTTCCAAATTATCTTAACACATTTTCAAGTTAACTTAGTCATTTGGCTAGATAACTGTGTAAAATTTTCAACAAACCTCTAGTAATAACCTACTAAACCAAGAAAAATATGGATCTTGGTTATATTTGTGGGTCTTTTCCATTCTTCAAAAAATTTTGTTTTAGCACAGGATCAACAGTTATGCAATTTTTTGAAACAATGTTACCAAGGAATGAAATTTTTTGTTACCAAAACTCATACCTTTTTAATTTCCATTACATTTTCTTTTCTTTTAAGGTTTGAAATACAACCCTTAAATGAATTTTATGTTCCTATTTACCTTTGGAATAAACCAAAATATCATCAATGAACACAACCACACACTTATCCAAGAACTCACAGAAAATTTTATTCATAAGATCCATGAATACAGAAGGTGCATTGGTTAAACCAAAAGGCATAAATACAAATTCATAATGGCCATATCTATTACGGAACACGGTATTTGAAATGTCTAATTCCTTTAATTTCAACTGATGGTACCCTAACCTCAAGTCAATATTCATAAAATACTGAGCTCCCTAGAGCTGATACTACTTCATTCGATGGCCCAACATCTTCTAAAGTAGTTGCAATGGATTTCACCACCCCTTTCAGCTTGTAGTCAGGAGGCTTTCCCTTAGTTTAATTCTTTGTTGGACACTCATTTTCATAATGAATCATTTCATTGTACTAAAAACATCTTAACACTGGCTTTTCATTTCTTGCTTGATCATCTTCCTTACAGTTATGAGCAATATGACCAGCCTTACCACATCAGAAGCACTTTCCAGACCTTGATAAACATTCTCCAGGATGATTTTTACCACACTTTTCACAAGATGGATATTTAATTTTCTTACATCCAAGATTCTTTGATGAATTATTTCTTTTTTCCTGCCAAAAAGACCACTTCTTTTGTTTTCTCTCTTGGAACACCAGATCATCAAAAAAATACATTTCTACCTTCTCAGAACATTTGAGAAGTTTATCATAGCTTTTGAATTAATGATAGGCTAATTCTATTTGATATCACAGATTTAGTCCTGAGTAAAATTGATTAATCTTATTATTAATATCTCAGATGAAATTTGGAGAATACCTTTCCAGTTGAGTGAACTTTTCTTCGTAAGAAGCCACTGAGTCATCCTCCTACCTCAATTCAAACTTTTTTTTCTAACCAAAGTCAAAACACCTTAGGAAAATATTTCTCAAGAAATATACCTTTGAATTCATCCCAATCAAGAGCATCAATCTCCTCACTATCCCTGATATTTTTCACCATCTACCACCACTGACCAGCTTCTCCTTCAAAATGATAAACAGAGAGACTAACATTTTGATGTTCTGAACACCCCATTACATCAAAAATCTTCTCCAGTGCTTTGATCCACCCTTCAACTTGAACATGGTGAGATGGTCCTATGAATAACAGGGGTTGTTACCTCATGAAATTCTCCACTACTGAGATGTTCCTCTATGGTTGATCTGGCTGATCTTATGCATAGATACCACCTCCATTTATATATTGAGTCAAATGTGTCATCACTACAAAAAACTATTAAGTTGTTATTCTAACAATATCAGGTCTCTTATTTGGAAGGTTATTCTCCTTTTTATGCCTTCCCAACATAGCTGCCCTGTTTCCTCTATGGAAAACCATTATGAACACAAAAATATCTTAGACAAAGCAACATAGTAATATGTAAATTCTATATCAATTCAATATTAACATAAATTAATTTATGGATACTAATTTAATAATATTATAACTCATAAATTTATCTAAACCGACCTCTGATACCAATTATAAGGCCCCATCCTTAAAAATTACATAATCTTTAATTAAGTTAATAATCCAAATTGAGGATCTTTTCAAGTTTAGAGCTTTATAGAATTAGGTCATAACATATACATAACAATTTTAATATTACATGTAGAAACTTCTTGTAACACCCCAGGTAAATAAAGAATATTAAATTTTTATATTTATCCCTATTTGTGAATAAAATGTTAATATTAATTTAAAGGGAACGCTATGCTCGATGGATTACCCAATATACAACAACGAGTTCCTTTGAAATCTTACGTTGCACTCTAATAATAAAATAATATTATTTTAAATGGTAGTTAACGCCTAGCCATTGTAATGGCGGGAAAGAACGGAACTAACTACAAAATTATTATATATGTTTCTCAAATATTTTTACTTTTATTCAATAAATGTTATAAGTGTAAAATGCAAATGAATCCAATTTTAAGCATAAATCTTCTAGTATTCTTTAAAAGGCCGATTAACCGCCTTTTGATGGAGAACCCTTTTTAAATATAATTTTGACAATTTTATATGTTGTATTGGAAAAAATAAAATCCTTCTTTAGAATTTGGACATCAAAATTTACTTTGTGTAAATTTTTGTTATTTTTCCGATAAAGATCATTTTTAGTGAAAAGGTTGCATTTTAATTCAAAACCTCCTTTTAATATGATTTATTTATATAGATAGATTATATTTTTAATTGATATTAAAGTTTATTTAGAATATATTTTTACCATTTAATCCAATGGTGGTCATTGGAATTAATTTCACTTTGAAATTGGACTTAAACTAGTGTTAATCTTTTAATGGATATTGTTTCTTAAAAACACGCTATTTGTTTGGACATCAGGAATTAATTATTAAATTAATTAATGAAACTTATATGTTTTGAATTTTTTAAAATAGACATCATTTTTGAATTTGGAATATCAAATATATCTTAGGGTGAATTTTTGGTATTTTTCTAAAAAACTTCAATTTTTGATAAATAGTGAAACCACTAAGTGGTAGTTAAAGAAACCGATTTTTCGTTTAAATAAAACTTTGCTACTTCTGTGATTTGATTTTCAAAAATCTGACATACATGGTTTTCATTAAGAAGTAAAATGTGGTTCAATGGGATTAAAATAATTTTTCGGTGAATAGTAACTTTTAAGTTTTATTAATCGTGATTAAAGGTAATTAGTGTAATTTAAGGTAAAAATATTTTTTTAATAATATGAAATGACCTTGAAACATGTCCTAACCTTATTGTATGAGTCATGTCTGACCAAGACAATCCATGGGTCAACTTGGGGAACCCATGGAGCCACTTTGGTTGGAAAATGACATTAATAACTTTTTATTTAAAGTTAAAATTAAAATGTCACAAACATGTATTATTTTACTAAAACAATTTTTACATGGGGTTATACAAGTCATATTTTTGACTATAAATATTCATTAGAAATATAAAAAGATTTACTACATCATGATATTTTTTTTATAATTTTTAGACATTAAATAAATTAAATTATTTATGACACCATGATGATGCAATGATTACCTCATTATTTAACGATTTATATAAAATGAAAAGATAATGTAAAATCTAAGACCTATACTTGTCAAAAACCTATTGGATGGGTGGATTTCGAACTCCCATAACCTTATCCTCGAAATATATAATTTTGGGACCTTTAAAATTCGAAAAAAAATGTTATAATAAAGTAAAAGTTTATAACTTTCCAAGAGTGCCCCTCCTCTCCTATTATAAGAGGCCCCCACCTCTACCACCTTACCCACACCCCTCAAGCCTTTGGCTCGGCCAAACCGTGCCCATTTCATCTCTCCACATCCCTCTCTTCATTATTGAAGCCTCAACTTTGGGAATAATCCTTTCCAAGGAAGCCTTTGAGCTCAAATCAAGAAGAGTTACCCGATTTAAAGGAATATAAAGAAACGAACAAGACAAGTCGGACTTGAGGTAATGGATCCTACCCCTCTCTTTCTCTTTAAGTACACTCTTTTATGTAATTCCTTTTAAAATCATCTTTATTATGATTGGGATTTTATTTTATATTACTCTTAATGTACTTTTTTATGTTCATATGATGAGAGACCCTATTTTCTCTCCAACAATCCATTTTGGAAGTTTTGAGTGGCGCCGTTAGGCTGCCAAATTTTCATAAGGGATCCAACCTCTCTCTTTCTTTTTAAGTACTATCTTTTATGTCATTTATTTTAATCTCATCATTATTATGTTTGGGTATGTTCTTTTATATTCCTCATACTATACTTTTTATGTTCATATTATGAGAGACCCTATTTGATCTCATAAATCCATTTTTAGAAGTTTTAAGTGGCGCCGTTAGGCTGTCGAGTTTTCGTAAGGGATTTTTCATCTCACTTTTATTCCCGTGACATTTATGATACGTTTTCCACTATTTACTTTGAGTGGTGTATGTACTGCCCATTATTATACACCTTGTGCAGTATAATTTCATTTATGGGTATTTACATCTTCATTGTATGACCCTTCTTCCATGGGGTGTACGTTTTGAAAGTTACCCAACTCGGTAAGGGGAACTTTCACCCTCCTCTTTTTAAAAGACTTCTTTTGTTATGTCTTTTAATTTACATGTTATTATGTTGGGATATGTTCTTATATATCCTTATTGATGTAAATTTTATTTCCAAGTGATGAGATACCATTCACTCTCTCATCGACTAATTTTCTGAATTTTGAAGTGACGCCGTTAGGCTGTCGAATTTTTACAAGGGAACGTCTTAACCCAATTTCGATTTCTTTGGGTTCAACTTGTACTTTTTGAAAATGTCATCCTATGAATATGTGTGAATGAACTATGATTGTTTCACACTTAATATCCACTTATATTGGGTGTATTTATATTTCTCACACATAATTATGTGATAGATTTATCCTTAATTTAAGGATACCGTCTTTATAATGGATTTCATCTCAATTTACATTTCCATTGAGACTTCATTGTTGTTATGCACCAATTCACTCTTATATGGTGTGTATACTATCATTTGACATATTATATCATATATACCTTTATTCTCATGATATTATAAAGCTCGGATTAAATGTTATTCTGCAAATTATTTGTATTCAAGAGTCTCTCATTTTGTTAAAAACTCTAACAAAAATAGCGTTTTAAATGTTTTAAAGATTCATTATTCTAAATATTTATCTTTAATGTCCATGTTTTCAAAATGGTTTTCAGTATTTATTTATATGGACATTAATGTTTTAAAGTTATAATTCCATTAAAATATTCAAAGTGGTATGGGACACTTTGATTCAAAAATCTCTTTTAAATGGTTTTTGAAAATGGATTGATTAATTCAATATCTTGGAATTACTTATTGTGATTGCAAATGAAATGTTTTTATTGAAATGTTTATATTTTCAATATTTTATGTGTAATTATGGTACTTGGACATTTTAAAGGTGGTTACGTGGTAAACCATATGACGGGTGGTGCCGTGAATACCAGGACAGGTGGTTACGTTATAACCTCCAATGCATTGGGTATGGAAGTCAGCCGTATGGCTATTCCATTAAGTGATATGTGGGTAAGTCGACCGTATGGTTATTCCATTTAAGTATGTTTATGTCCCAAGTTACCTTTATATGTTATGTGTACTTTATATGGTTTTTTATGGTAATCTTCTGGTTAAAAAAGGGGTAAGTAATGATCTTTTATTCAGTGAAGATTTTTTTACTACTTCATAAAGGTGAAAAGTATTACTTTGATAATGTATTCTTGGTTTACTTGTTGTTTTGAAAACTAGAATTTTTCCTTCTTTGTGTATCCTTTACTGGGATTTTTTATGCTCATCCCAATTTTTTTAAATGTTTTCCACATGACTTAAAGATGAATAGGGTCAAGAATTGGATCAAGGAAAGACATGCTATCTAATACATGGAACTAGACATGTTTCTTTTTAAGTGTTTTTTTTATTTTATGGAAACTTAGTAGAAGTGTCTACTATGTAATCTTTTGAGATGTAATAGTTATGACCTAATTCTCTAAAACTCCAAACCTGAAAAGATCCTCAATGTGAATTATTCATTTAATTCAATATTAAGTAAGGTTTAAGGCCGGGGCCTTATAGTTGGTATCAAAGGTCGGTTTAGATAACTTTAGAGGTTAGGGTATTCTATAAGCATAAGTGACAGTACCATAATGGTTAGGATTTTAGAAATATTCCTAGTTTTAGATAAAGTGAATGAGTAAGTATATCTTAGTGTTTATCTTCCTCATTAGTACATGATGGTTTTTTTGATATACTCACACTGACCTTTTTTTTAGTAAATTGCTGTAGGCACCAAAGTAACAGTGGATGTGAAGGAAACTGTGACCGTTTTTGGAGAGAGCAACTAAATGATATGGGATCTGCAATGAGAACTCTTGTTTTTATCCTCAACCAACTATCTGGAGTCATTATTGACCACCAAAACCTTAGTGATTTCTATAAGGCATCATATATGTGAGAAACAAATCCCTACAGAACTACATGTAATAATCATAAAGGTAATTGTGTTCAAAAACCTATGCATCAATGTTGTGGAAAGAAACACCTAGGAAAATGTTTCAAAGGGATAGAAATATGCTATAGATGTGGAAATGAAGGTTATAAAGCAATAACCTGCCATGGAAAAAGGAAGCATCAAGTTGACTTGAGGAAAGGGAAAGAAGTTCATTCTGAGGGATCAATTGAATGTTTTAAATGTGGTGTGCATGGTCATTATGAAAACACATGTCCTATGAAGAAGTTTCGGGAATGGGATCACCAAGATCGTACAAATATTCGTTTCCCAATACCTAATGCCATTCCGATTGAGGATGAAAAAATTGACAATGACCAATCAAAGGTATGGATTATTTCTTAACATTTGTTTTCCTATTTTGGAATCTTAGGATATTATTCATGATTTTGTTTGTAGGAAAGAAGTATTTCAGAATAAGTTGGAAATGAATGGTTAATGGATAATAAATAATGTTGAATGAGTAATAATCCAACATATAAGGGCTTCAAGAGTTATGGTGAAATTATTAAGAGTATTAAGTATCTTTTGATGATGGGGTTACATTAGAAGACTTTTTATAGTATGTGTAACCCTGATGTTTGATATATGAAAGTTTTATTCAAGGAATAGTTATATTTTCTTTTGTGGACATAGTTATAAAGAACCATTTGGGTTTATATGATCCTTACTTTTTGAGGTAATTATGGGTTACTATATGTTATGATTGAAAATGGAAGGCATGAGATAAAATTGAGGTTAAATTATGTTATGGTTATTTTTGATGATTTTTTTTATCTTTTTGGGGAATTATTTGAGAATTATATAGTCTAGAAAAAGGACAACACGCAGACCGTGTGACAACCCGTCGCGTCAGACCAAGCTGCGGGAATCGAACCCACAATCAAAGTATGACTGGTATTTATCGCCTACCACTGGACTACATGAATTCCCTGGTTAGTTTGACTAATTATCTTTAGTTAAATGATTTTATGAATTAATAGTAAGTTTATTTTGGGTTATCTATGGAAATTATTAACCCATCACGGAGGATATGTGATTAGGTTAATTACTTTTCAATACGAGACTTTAAGAGAAACTGATGTTGTTTGGAGATAAATGTTACGATTTAACTTGGAAGACTATGTGATTAAATCCTTCAAATATTTGGGTTTCAATTTTAGTTTGGTTTAATTTTGGTCTTCGTTGAACTTTGGGTCTTGTTGGACAAATTTTAGAGATTAAGAATAGATTTCCTTTTTATAAAGGATTATCCTTTTTGGGTATTATCTGATCTCATACTAACCGTTTTGGTTTTAGTTTTGGTTAAGATCTAAAGACATGGGAAGTATATAGTTTTCTTTCTTGGATTAGGTGATTCTCTAGAAGTTGATTATAGTACACTTAATGTGAACAAGTCTTCCTAAATACTCATCATTTGGGGAAAGTATGAGTTTGTGTAAGAAATCTTGTAAAAGTTGAAAGTCAACATGACAAGTAAGTATGTTTCCTTAAGATCAAAAATAAATTCCTCAATGAAAACTAACTTAAAGAAAAAATGTTGTCTATTAACTTTTCATACTGGGGAATCAAATACCGTTTAACCCATCACAAGTTTGTGATTTTCTTATGGTTAACTTTCTCCTAAACATGTTTTCTATCACACTACTTCAGAACATGACCCTTTGCCTTTTCTTCCATATCCATGTTTTCCTACATTAAATCCTAGTATGGGTTAAATCGGGTGACCTCTGTACTTCTCTTTCTTTCTTTTAAAGTGATTGTTTTACCGGCTCTTGTTCCGATGTGGGACTTTCAATGATGTTTCTGAGACCAATTTTAAAAATTGCGAGGAAGCAATTCTCAAAAGGGGGGAAGGATGTAACACCCCAGGTAAATAAAGAATATTAAATTTTTATATTTATCCCTATTTGTGAATAAAATGTTAATATTAATTTAAAGGTAACACTATGCTCGATGGCTTACCCAATACGCAACAACGAGTTCCTTTGAAATCTTACGTTGCACTCTAATAATAAAATAATATTATTTTAAATGGTAGTTAACGCCTAGCCATTGTAATGGAGGGAAAGAACAGAACTAACTACAAAATGATTATATATGTTTGTAAAATATTTTTACATTTATCCAATAAATGTTAGAGGTGTAAAATGAAAATGAATCCAATTTTAAGCATAAATCTTCTAATATTCTTTAAAAGGTCGATTAACCGCCTTTTGATGGAGAACCCTTTTTAAATATACTTTTGAAAATTTTATATGTTGTATTTAGCAAAATAAAATCCTTCTTTATAATCTGGACATCAAAATTTACTTTGTGTAAATTTTTGTTATTTTTCCGATAGAGATCATTTTTAGTGAAAAGGTTGCATTTTAATTCAAAACCTCCTTTTAATCTGATTTATTTATATGGATAGATTATATTTTTAATTGAGATTAAAGTGTATTTAGAATATATTTTTACCATTTAATCCAATGGTGGTCATTGGAATTAATTTCACTTTGAAATTGGACTTAAACTAGTGTTAATCTTTTAATAGATATTGTTTCTTAAAAACATGTTATTTGTTTGGACAACGAGAATTAATTATTAAATTAATTAATGCAACTTATATGTTTTGAATTTTGTAAAATAGAAATCATTTTTGAATTCGGAATATCAAATATATCTTAGGGTGAATTTTTGGTACTTTTCTGAAAAACTTCAATTTTTGATGAATAGTGAAACCACTAAGTGGTAGTTAAAGAAACTGATTTTTCATTTAAATGAAACTTTGCAACTTCTGTGATTTGATTTTCAAAAAATCCGACATACATGGTTGTCATTAAGAAGTAAAATGTGGTTCAATGGGATTAAAATAATTGTTTTGGTAATAGTAACTTTTAAGTTTTATTAATCGCGAGTAAAGGTAATTAGTGTAATTTAAGGTAAAAATAATGTTTTAATAATATGAAATGACCTTGACACATGTTCTACCATTATTGGATGAGTCATATCCAACCAATAAAATCCATGGGTCAACTTGGGGACCCCATGGAGCCACTTTGGTTGGAAAATGACATTAATAACTTTTTATTTAAAGTTAAAATTAAAATGTCACAAACATGTAGTGTTTTACTAAAACAATTTTTACATGGGGTTATAAAAATCATATTTTTGACTATAAATATTCATTATAAAGATAAAAATATTTCCTACATCATAATATTTTTTTTATTATTTTTAGACATTAAATAAATTAAACTATTTATGACACCATGATGATGTAGTGATTACCTCATTATTTAACGATTTAAATAAAATGAAAAGATAATGTAAAATCTAAGACCTAAACTTGTAAAAAACCAATTGGATGGGTGGATTTATAACTCCTATCACCTTATCCTAGAAATATGTAATTTTGGGACCTTTAAAATCTGAAAAACATTTTATAATAAAGTAAAAGTTTATAACTTTCCAAGAGTGCCCCTCCTCTCCTCTTATAAAAGGCCCCCACCTCTACCACCTTACCCACACCCCTCAAGCCTTTGGCTTGGCCAACCCCTGCCCATTTCATCTCTCCACATCCCTATCTTCATCATTGAAGCCTCACCTTTGGGAATAATACTTTCCAAGGAAGCCTTTGAGCTCAAATCAAGAGGAGTTACCCTATTTAAAGGAATATAAAGAAACGAACAAGACAAGTCGGACTTGAGGTAAGGGATCCTACCCCTCTCTTTCTCTTTAAGTACACTCTTTTATGTAATTCCTTTTAAGCTCATATTTCTTATGATTGGGATGTTATTTTATATTACTCTTACTGTACTTTTTATGTTCATATGATGAGAGACCCTATTTTCTCTCCAACAATCCATTTTGGATGTTTTGAGTGGCGCCGTTAGGCTGTCGAATTTTCGTAAGGGATCCAACCTCTCTCTTTCTTTTTAAGTACTCTCTTTTATGTAATTTCTTTTAATCTCATCATTCTTATGTTTGGGTGTGTTCTTTTATATTCCTAATACTATACTTTTTATGTTCATATTATGAGAGACCCTATTTGATCTCATAAATCCATTTTTAGAAGTTTTAAGTGGCGCCGTTAGGCTGCCGAGTTTTCCTAAGGGATTTTTCATATCACTTTTATTCCCGTGACATTTATGCTACGTTTTCCACTATTTCCTTTGAGTGGTGTATGTACTGCCCATTATTATACAATTTGTGTAGTATAATTTCATTTATGTGTATTTACATCTTCATTGTATGACCCTTCTTCCATGGGGTGTACGTTTCGAAAGTTACCCAACTCGGTAAGGGGAACTTTCACCCTCCTCTTTTTGAAATACTTCTTTTGGTATGTATTTTAATTTACATCATATTATGTTGGGATATGTTCTTATATATCCTTATTGATGTAAAGTTTATGTCCAAGTGATGAGATACCATTCACTCTCTCATCGACTAATTTTCTGAATTTTGAAGTGACGCCGTTAGGCTGTCGAATTTTTACAAGGGAATGTCTTAACCCAATTTCGATTTCTTTGGGTTCAACTTTTACTTCTTGAACATGTCATCCTATGAATATATGTGAATTACCTATTATTGTTTCACACTTAATATCCACTTATATTGGGTGTATTTATATTTCTCACACATAATTATGTGATAGATTTATCCTTAATTTAAGGATACCATCTTTATAATGGATTTCATCTCAATTTACATTTCCATTGAGACTTCATTGTTGTTATGCACCAATTCACTCTTATATGGTGTGTATACTGTCCTTTGACATATTATATCATGAATACCTTTATTCTCATGATATTATAAAGCTCATATTAAATTTTATTCCGCAATTATTTGTATTCAAGAGTCTCTCATTTTATTAAAAACTCTTTCACAAAAATATCGTTTTAAATGTTTTAAAGATTAATTATTATAAATATTTATCTTTAATGTCCATGTTTTCAAAATGGTTTTCAGTATTTATTTATATGGACATTATTGTTTTAAAATTATAACTCCATTAAAAGCTTCAAATTGGTATGGTACACTTTGATTCAAAAATCTCTTTTAAATGGTTTTTGAAAATGGATTGATTAATTCAATATCTTGGAATTACTTATTGTGATTGCAAATGAAATATTTTTATTGAAATGTTTATAGTTTCAATATTTTATGTGTAATGATGGTACTTGGACATTTTACGGGTGGTTACGTGATAAACCATATGATGGGTGGTGCCGTGAATACTAGGACGGGTGGTTACATTATAACCTCCAATGCATTGGGTATGGAAGTCGGCCGTATGGCTATTCCATTAAGTAATATGTGTGGAAGTCGACCGTATGGTTATTCCATTTAGGTATGTTTATGTCCCAAGTTACCTTTATATGTTATGTGTTCTTTATATGGGTTTTTATGGTAATATTTTGGTTACAAAAGGGGTAAGTAATGATCTTTTATTCAGTGAAGAGTTTTTTTACTACTTTATAAAGGTGAAAAGTATTACTTTGATAATGTATTCTTGGTTTATTTTTTGTTTTGAAAACTAACATTTTTCCTTCTTTGTGTATCCTTTAATAGGCTTTTTTATGCTCATCCCAAGTTTTTGAAATGTTTTCCACAGGACTTAAAGATGAATAGGGTCAAGAATGGGATCAAGGAAAGACATGATATCTAAAACATGGAACTAACATGTTTCTTTTTAAGTGTTTTTTTTTATTTTATGGAAACTTAGTAGAAGTGTCTACTATGTAATCTTTTGATATGTAATAGTTATGACCTAATTCTATAAAACTCTAAACCTGAAAATATACTCAATGTGAATTATTCATTTAATTCAATATTAAGTAAGGTTTAAGGCCAGGGCCTTATACTTCTACTCAGTATCTATTTTTTTTATAAAATAAAAACTCTTGAAAAAAAGAGTCAGGTCTAGTTCCATATTTTAGACATCATGACTTTTCCTTGATCTCATCCTTGACCCTATTAATCTTTAATTCCTATGAAAAACATTTCAAAAAAAACTTGGGATGAGCATAAAAATCTCAGTAAGGGATACAAAAAGAAGGAAAACTGTTAGTTTTTCAAAACAACAAGTAAACCATGAATACTTTATCATAATTAATACTTTTCACCTTTATGAAGTAGTAAATACTCTTCACTGAATAAAAGATCTTTTATTGCCCTTTTTTAACCAAAATATTACCATAAAACCCATATAAATAACACATAACATATAAAGGTAACTTGGGATATAGACATACTTAAATGGAATAACCATACGGTTGACTGCCACACATATCACTAAATGGAATATCCATACGGCCGAATTCCATACCCAATGCATTGGAGGTTATAATGTAACCACCCATACTGGTTTATCACGACACCACCAATCATTTGTTTTATCACATAACCACCTGTGAAACGTCCAAGTACCATTATAAAATCATAACACATAAAATATTGAAAATATAAACATTTCACTAATAACATTTCATTTGCAATCACAAGAAATCATTTCAAGATATTGAAATAATCAATCCATTTCAAAGACCATTTTCAATACCAAAACACCCAAAAATATAATAAGGGATTTCTTTTCCCTTTAAAAACATTAATGCTTATAGAGGAAGCCAACTAATGATTATGGCGGTAGAGAGGTCATTGTCACCGCAAATATTAAAAAACATTCCTTTTGTCGTTTAGAAAAACGCTTCATATAAAAAATATTCCCTTTGAATGAAATTAAAATTCAAAGGGATTTATTATATACCGTATAAAATAAGGAGTCTTATATTATCAAAACATGCCTCAATGAAAAGAGATTGAGACGAAGTCCCTTACCTCATGTCCGACTTGACCCGTTCGTTCTTTAATTTCCTGAATAATAAACTTAAGTTAATTTCTAATTGATTAAGAACCTTTTTCAAGTTTATTATTTCTTTTATATCACTTATTACCTTGCTATAAAAATTAGTTAATTATTTGAGTTCATATCAGACATTTTGTCAATGTTCGGAACATGAGTTAAAAATGAACTTGTTATAATTATAAATTGTCCATGTGGTCAAAATTAAATTATCTCTAGAATGATATTCATGATTTATATGTCATATATATCATATATATAATATATATCCAGTATATATGTATTTATAATAGTCCATATCATTTGGATATATGAAAATGAAATTCACTATTCATGGAGACGGTAAGTCGTACGTACGCATGAACGCTACTTCCATTTCATTTTTTTTCATTTTAAAAGAAATAAAAACCAAATGATATATAGGTATATTATAATTTTAGTATAATATCATATTTTATATACATTATTTAAGTTCATTAACACCATCCTTTATACGTTCCATGTATGGTATGAATGAGTCATATCACTTTGAGGGGTGGTAGTCCGCACTTCCTCAAATGAAATTATCATATTTACGCATTATGGAAACCATAAAGGTATGATATAAATGAAAAATATAGAAATATATAGAAAAAATAAATATAATCTATATCATATATAAATACAGTTCCATCATAATGGCCACCATGAGAGGTGGTTGTAGATATTTGAACAATCATCGTTTTATGAGGCAGTAGTTCACCATCCATAGAAATAGTATGTTCATATCCATTATATGGAGGTGTGTGGAAGTGTAGTTAGAATAATTATCATAAAAAATTTCTAGTATAATGATTATACTGGTGTTGTTATGTAAACAAAGAACAAAAATATCATAGGAAGTGAATAAGTAAAATAAAAGAAGAGAACTTGAGGGAAGACGTTTCCTTTAAATCGGGTAACTCTCTTTGGTTTGAACCAAAAGGCTTCCTTGAAGTGACTTATTAAAAAGGTAAGGATTATATAAGGAAGCGAGGTATATAGAGAGATTAATTGTTCATAGTTTGGATGAGACAAGGGGCTTTAGAGGTGTGATTAATGGGTTAGAGGTGATGGCTTTTTATAAGGGAGAGGAGGGGCTCTTTAGGAAAGTTTCAAAATATTATTTTATTATAAGCTGATTTTCAGTTTCAAAAGATCCAAAACTCATTAAATTATAAGATAAGATGACTATTGTTCAAAATAAAATCATCCAATAATAATTGGACAGGTTTTGGATGGTTTTTTAAATTTTATAATCTCATTTATTTAAATCATTCATTAATAAGGTAATTACTACATCATCATTGTGTCATAAATAACTTTCTTTATTTGATGTCTAAAAATTATAAATAAAATACCTTGATATAGGAAATATTTTTATATTTATAATGAATATTTATAGTCTAAGAGATAACTTATATAACCCCATGTAAAAATTTATTTACTAAAATATATATGTTTATGTCATTTTTGTCTTTACTTTAAATTAATTAATATAAAGTTTCATTATCACTCCTCAGTGGCTCCATGGACTCCCAAAATCTACCCAATGATGCCCATTGTTTTACATGTATCCAAAAATAAAAATAATACACATTTTAGGGTAATTTAATATTATTATAATAATATTTGTTTACCCTTATTTACCAGATTTAGGCTTTAACCGTGGTAAATAAAATATTTACTGAAGTAAATATTCATTATGTATAAAAATAAAATTTATCTATCAACACAATTTGAACCTCCTGATTCCAAATATGGAATCCATTTTTCCAAATTCAAAACACAGAAGTGGTAGAAACTCATTTAAAATTAATTCCCATTGTT
Source organism: Viscum album (assembly GCA_963277665.1). NCBI lineage: Eukaryota > Viridiplantae > Streptophyta > Magnoliopsida > Santalales > Viscaceae > Viscum > Viscum album. The sequence goes on from OY728159.1 coordinate 837,345,937, forward strand.
AAAACAAAAAACGCGTTTTTAAGAAATAATAACTATCAAAATATTGACACTTGTTTATGTCCAATTTCAAATTAAAATTACATATAATGACCAAAATTTGATTAATTTGTAAAAATATAATCTAATTACACTTTAAAACCAATGAAATAAATAATCTAACAATATAAATAAAGTGGATGTGAAGGCAATTTTGAATTAAAATACAGTATTTTTCACTATTCATTAAAAAATGAACATTATCAGAAAAATACCAAAATTTCATCCAAAGTAAATTTTCATGTCCTGATTCTAAATAATAATTTTTTTTTCAAATAGAACATTTAAAAGTGACAAAAAATAGATTTAAAAATAGTTCACCATCAAAAGGCGGTAAATTGACCTTTTAAAGAATATTAGAGTATCTGTGCATAAAATTGGATTCTTTCTTATTTTAAGCCTCCAAAATTTATTGGATAAATGTAAAAACATTTAAAAAACATTAATAATCATATTTTTGTTAGTTCTGTTCATTCTCGCCATTACAACGACTAGGTGTTAACTACCATTTAAAATAATAATATTATTATATTTTTTTGGTATAACTCAACGTTGTGTGCAATGTAAGATTTCAGAGAAATATGTTGTTTCATGTTGACTATGATATCAGAAATATCATCCCCTTTAATTTAAAATCAATATTTAATTCAAAAATATTAATAGATAGGAAAATGTCATATTCTTTATTTACCTGGGATGTTACAGTATAGGTGATCTAATTATCTTTTGATGAAACAAAAATGGTGAACCTGATGTGAATCTCTCAAATAATAGAATGATCAGTTTACCATATGTCGATCGATGTTGTTTTCATATCCTACACAATCATGGAGAACCTGGCATGAATCTTATGGCTGATCCTATATTGCCAGGGTTCTCCCAAAATAAGTTCATCCTCACTTTGATAAGTTCACATAAGTAGAATGTCCAAACCAAAAATAAGAAAGGAAAATTATGTTACCCATGAATATATGATTGACCACATATCATGCCTACAATGATGTACCTATCGGTGACCTTTTTCCTTGTTTTCTTTATGACTATAGATACAACTCTCATAAAAAACACCCTGACCTGAGATAATGTATTCATCCAACGACTGTTATAGAAAGTCAGTCATAGATGAAACCCTTACGAGTCTTAGAATTATGTCACAAACCCAAAACCTTTAATTTCAGGTGTAAAATTCTTCTAATAATATCATCGACATGGTACTATCTCAACCCTTGATGCTACCAGCAAGGGTCTCCAAATTTTAAAACTGGAGAGTCCACACCATCTGAATTAAGTTGTAGTAAATCTTGTGGAAATCATTGACACTGCTAACTGCTTCAAAAGATTATCACTGGAGTGTAAAAATCACCAAATTCATTATCCGATGAAGGTGTACTGAGGAGTTAACTACGACTCCCTTCTGGTTCAGAGGAAAACAAGGAGGGCTCAGGTGAACCGCCATCACCAGCTCCATTCCACCGCTACCCTTCAGTTTGCTAATGAGGGTACCACATGAGACACTTACACCTCTGATAACCATTCATAGGAAATAAGGAAGACACATCAAGCATATAAGGCTCTGGATAATCATGAGTGGGTGCATATCCCCACTCTCACTGATGATTTCTATCAGCATATTCTAGTAGTAACCAGCGAGCAAACTCATATTTCGTCTCACTCAAAATTATTACATGGGTATATTCCTACAGTAGGAATGTGGTAGGTGAATATCCCTACCCGCATGTATAAATCCCATCAATATATTCTGATGGCACAAGGAAGATATAAGTGGGATCATATCCCAACTTCAATTGAAGATATCTTCCACTATATAGTGGAGATAGAAAATGTTCAGGCTTATATTACTACACACACTTTACTAAAATAACATTAAATCTTAGAAACAAATGATTAATTTTATTTTCATATTCTAGCATTGATATAGATATAGGGATAAGAATATATTCCTACCCCTATAACATGGGAATCACAAAACTCTGATCAGTATGAACAAGTGGTTTCTCTGGGGTAGGCACACATTCTTGCTCCCATCTAGGAGGATTATCCGAATATTCTATTAAAGTATGAGGCATCATAATAGGCACATATTCTCATTCCAACTAGGTCACACCAAGTGATATATCCACATAACTCGGGATAGGGGCACATTACTATCAAAGAAGACTAGTGGCATATTCCAAAGGCCCAAGATCAGGAATATATCTTTGTTTTAGCTAGGGGTAACCAAATGAGAGTGACACAAGCCTCGTGAAAAACACATATTCCTATCAATGAATCTTCTTGGAATATTCCAACAAATCATAGAATCCAAACTCATATCCCTCCTTCTATTGATGAATGACTACAATGGTATCCTTCTGAGGCTATATAGGGGGAGGATCATATATCTTCTCCCATTCCAGAGGTTCGTCATCATATTCCAGTGGGGAATGCATATTCAGACAAGGCTCAAACCCCCATTCCAACTAGGGCTCACCAAGTGAGAGGGGAATATTCCTCAGGATAGGCTCATATTCCTATTGAAAAAGACCGATGGTATACTCCAAAGGCCCATGATCAGTCTTATATTCTTGTTCTGAACAAGGATCACCAAGTGAGAATAACACATACCTTGGGGAAGGCTCATATTCTTGCCAATAATAAAGAATCTCATTGGCATACTCTGGAAGCTTCTCATTAGTGGTATCATACTCCCGCAACACTAGATGGTTATCAATATATTTCGGTAACCATCATACAACATGCTCATATCCTTGCACAATCCCAAAAGGTAGGTTGACATATTCTATCCATGACACAAAATGAGGATCATATTCCTAATCTATTCAATGCCAGTATCCTTAATGTTGTTCAAGACACATTCTCAACACCCCAAGTGTTTTTCAACCCTTTAACTAAAGTATAAAGTGATCATTACCACAATAGTCCTCCTCATAGTAATGTGAAGATGGACCGCAAGGCCTCTAATATAGACATCCTCTATGGGAAACCTCCCCATGGTGATATCTCCCATGGAGAAGGAAATCCTCCCCTTTTCTAGGAAACTTAGTATAGAGAGGTTCTAAAAAACTAGAAAAATTTGTATAGAGAGGTTCCTGAAACATCAGTGTAAACCATATATAGTTCCCCATCAACTACCACCAGTACTCCACTTCGGTCAGCATATAACCTCAAGAAGTACATTATGTGGTCTGATCAGATGGAGGCATGTAAGTTTTATGAAGAGGAAGACAATATTGATATATGGAAAGAGTTATCCAAAAAAATATACCCACCATGTTTTGGACCCCTTCCATTTTTGACTATGAGATCCTGGATGAGATAGAAAAGGAGTGCATGCCTTATCTACACCAAAATATGTGGGAAACTCATTAGTGACTGAAGGTTAGACACCTACCTTATCCAGAATACAAGGGTCACTTCCAAACCATCAAGATAATATGTTATTATCTATACCTTGATGTTATTTCCACGACCTGAGATCCAAAATTGAAAAATAAACACACAAATATGCAACATGCTTGCTACCATTGCATCACAACTCTTCAACAACTGATCGCTAAAGTCATGTCATGCATCCATATTCAAGGATGGTGAAATTATGGAGTGTTACACTTCACCTCACCCCTTGAACAATATAACACCTTAGATATGTCATCTTATAATGTCATAACCTCCAGAAAGATTAGGGGGTCACGTAACGCATGGGCTTGTTGGTCACTATAATAAAATTCCCCCGCTTCAAAAGTTCTAAGACATTATGAACATAGGGATAGGACAACCCACATATCTTTGAATCAGGACCCTCAAAACAATGGGAATTCATTTCAAACCTAAAGGAAGAATTTGAGAACAACTTGAAAACTTCCCAAAGAAACTGACTCCTATCATGGGATACCATCACACTAAGATCCTACATGGTCACAACTACACCATATCAAATAAGTTATAGTAGCATTTTTTGTATTATCCATAATGGAGAAAACCCATCATATAAAGATGGGGGAATATTTAACACCACCTTCACCCCTTATATTTTTAATTCCCATTAGAATTCATGAAACATAATTAGCAAATAGAAATAAACCCTATCCCACTGGTCTAGGGGCATTTATATCTCAATCACCATCACTAGGTTCATCATTACTGAGAGGATATTGGGGAAATCAATGATGGATCTAGATCATCCCTAGACCACTGAGATGGGGATATTTATATCTCAGTGTCCATCATAGAAGTCATTAAGTCCCTGAATGGAACCATTGAATCAACAATACCTAGATTAATCAATGCCAATTATGGCTCTGGATAGTCATCAACATGTTGTTTTGGGGGAATTTTCATCGTCATCATTATCATCATTGTAGATAGAATAAATCTTCTCTAGGTTGGTAGGTAAATATTGATGGTCAACATCTCATACATCCTTCCCATCACAAGACAAATCTCTACTATTTGGGGCCCATTCTAAAATCACAAATGGTAACTCCCTCGAGGTCACCACTCACAAGATGAGATGGGTGGAGTGTATGAAAAAGATAGACAAACCCCACTGGGGTCGTAAGATAAAATGACCCAATATGGATAAGGGTTTTAGAAACAACCCTAATACAGGAAGTTTAGAATTATCCCATTGTTTCAAAAGTAATGGGACAAATACCATTGACTGATACACATATGTGAATTTCATCACCATCAAAACAATAGATAATGTGAATCAAGACATAGATGAAAAGGGATAAAATATAGAAAACATTCCTCAGTAGGAAGATATGGATGCACCCACTAAGGTTTCACACTCCCAGAACCAAAGGAGGCTCCAAAATATATCACCTTTGAATATTGAGTTTCCACCTCTATGGAAAAAATACCAAGGATAAAGGGAAATGTATGGATACATCCCAATCACCACCCATAATAACTGAAAATATATCCATGGAGGAACATTTGTCATAATATGAGAGTGAGATAAAAACTCTTAGATAATTCAATAAGGAGATACTCAATAGAAATATCCCTACTGGGTATCATCTTCTGAATGAGGTGAATATTCCTCCTCCCATACATTTGGAAAGAGGCAATCCACTTGAAAGAGTGGAATTTGAGTGTCATACTGACTCTGAATCAATTAATCTGGTCTATATAAATAGGGAAGTCAAATATGATCATGAATTACCTCCAGTGAGGTGACAAAATATCCCTATATAGGATGATCACTCAGTTTGAATATGGGTTGAGAATTAGCGGGAGACAAAAATGAGGCCACCCCATTAAGCCTCACCTACTCCCTATAGATGTGAAGAGGCTTGAGCAGTAGTACCTCTAGAACTAATAAATACCATTTAGTCCCTAGATAATCAAATAGTTTCCATAGAAGGGTTACACACACATGTGAATCCTATGAAAAATCCATATCCTGAATGGATGGATAACACTTTTCCCCCACCCAATTTTGAAAATCCTACCTTCTCCACTTTTGATGGAGTGAGAGAACCAGAACAACATCTCACACACTTAGAATCCCAATGTGGTCTGATGATGGGCCCTCAAGATCAACAGGTGGTGACCAAGATGAGGTGTTTTGTAAAAACTATGATAGGGAAAGACTTTTTTTGGTAAAGTAGACTCCTAAAAGGATTCATTGTAGAATGGGAAGACCTTCATCATGAATTATTTTACTAGTTCATATCTACGCTGAAGAAAAAAACAATCACTGACCTGAAAAACTGAAAGCAATGTGAAAACAATATGCTTTATAACTTCATAGCAATATAGAAAGGTATAAAATATTCACTCAACATACCTCTCTCATAGAAACAATTTCTAGAACTCTACACTAAAAATCTTTAGGATGTGTTGAAGATGCCTTTGATTCCAATGAAATATCAAGGTGTATTCCATGAGTTTGTAGAAACAACAAAACTTATGGAAGATTCCATTCAGAGGACCCAAGATAAATTTTGAATCATTCCCTCAGAATAAGGAAAAAGGCTTGGAAAGGATGAAACTACCATTATTACCCTCAAACTATTAGTAATGACCACTAAAGCACCTAGTCAGAATCTAAATCACCCAAAACCTCCTATAAAGTGGTAGAAACCATAAAATCTTCCTCTTCCAGAATCAAAAAGATATTTGGGTCACCCAAGATTTAAAGAATGGATTAATAAATTATACTCTTTCCAAAATTAAAAAGTCCTCAATTAGTTCTTTACAACTATGGAAAACAACCTTCTCAAGCTGCCACAACCTAGGAATCCCAATGAGGTCAACCTCACTGATCATCCTGACTACTTCACTTTCTATAGAAGGATGGGTTATAACATCAAGGATTGATTCATCCTAAAATATATTCTCCAAAACATGGTCGATTATAGACATATGATTTTTTATAACTCCCCAAAATAGGTGACCTACATAATCATAACCCATTAGAAGAAGAAGGTTATTGGGAAAAAGTTTTGTCCCAACATGGGCAGAAGTTCAACAACTGGATGACTCAAAAGATAGTTGACTGAGCTCATGCCACCATGAGGGAACAACTTTGTAGACCAAAAAAAAATTCCTCCACCTAGGGAAGTTACATAAAATATGTATCCTGAAGGTGTACGTGACCATTGGACATAGGAAGATACAGAAGGGGAAGAGTCATTTTAGGCTCCAACACAAGCTCTAACTCTTGCAATTTTATTCCCCACATCATCTGAGGCATGGGAACCACCCCATAAAATGGAACACTCATCAGTTAAATAGATCATATTATATTATTTTAATGTCATACACTTGGAATAACCCTTCTTTGATGATGAATATTCCTCTGATTTTGAGTTCCCCACACCCATCCGGGGAATAGAAGACCACATGCATAGAAAACGGAGATATAGAGGACAACACAGGTATGGTCAGACACAATATTTTGGTCACATTCCCATAGAGGAAATATTTATAGTTGAGACCCATGGTAAATCACTCCAGAATACCCAACAGAGACATGGAGGTGTCCAAGAACCCTCCAGTGTTCATCCACACTTAGTCATTTTACATGACCGCTTAATGGGGGTGCATTTATCTAACCATACTAGAAAACGAAGAAGGCTAGCACAACCTATTCCGCTAGAAGTATACGCTCCTTAAAACTCTTAAAAATCAATAGGCTCATATACCTAAAATACCTCAGCTCCTGATCTATATAATAAGGAGAAACCCCACCTCAAGAAGCGCTGACCTCTGGCACAAAAGTATGAAATTTTGAAATAGATGGCGGATGTACCAACCAAACTATCAATCATGGATTCCCTATATATTTAAAAATAACTCAGGGAAGAACTCATTGAAGACCTCCAAATCCTACATGAGTTTGAGATAGAAGTCACAACAACCAAGGTATATCGATTGGAGACCATTCTAGTAGAATGGAATGTCTCCATCTCATTCACCAACCAGGATCAGGAAGAGGTCATCCAGGGACACATGAGGCCCCTATATGTTTCTATTAGTCTCAATAATATTGAAATCTAAAAGGCCATGATTTATAATGGTTCTAGGATCAACCTCTTACCAATTCTGAACCTTCAACATTTGGGATACAACAAAGGATACTTATCTCCCAAAAATGTAACCATTCAAGGGTATGATAAGTGTGAACAAATACCTCTTAGGAAGATCAAGCTAAAAGATAAAATTTGGGATCTCACATATAATGTTGAGTTTATGGTTATATAACAATACACCACATACAATTTCCTACTTGGAAGACCCTGGATCCATAGCCATATGGAGGTACCCTCAACATTTCATTACTTTATGAAATACCCCATCAATGGAAAGGTTGTAATAATACATAGTGAAATTCCCCCCTACTTGGCTTGAAAATTTACATATGCTGAGGAAGTTTTCTAAAAAAGGGAGGGGAAAAACCAATGGTGGATGAGGACATATAGGGTGTATCCCCAAATGGTTTGGTGAACAACCCTAAAAATCCCTAAAATATGATTGACAATTACTATCTACTCCCCATAAATATAGTTGAGGAAATAGACCTAATCTGAGATATCCAAGTCCCTTCTGTCCCCAATGACAATGAAAAAGGAAATCAGTTATATAATCTCTCTAAAATGAATCTAGCCGAAGGGGATGACAATGTATCTTCCCATGGACACTCTCACCTCAATAGTGATAGATATTTCCCCATATTTCTAGCTCTATCTAAAAATGACTCCACAAACTCAGAGGTGAAATAAGAGGAGAATGAAATATAGAACTCCCCTCCCTCATTTAAGGATGGCATATCCACCACCATTGATGATGGAATACATGTAAATCTAGGAATAGAAGAATATTCACAATCTATACAGATTAGTGATTCCATGCCTATATATGATCAAGATATGTACATTACATTTCTAAGGAAACATCGATATGTGTTCACCTAGAACTATACATAAATTTCCGAACTGAATTTGGATGTGACTATGCACCACCCCGACTTACCCGATGACTATTGATTTTTAAAGCATATATCCAATAGGATACACCTCTCTAATGCCACCAATACATAAGTGGAAGTTGATAAATTGATCAAAGATAACTTTTTCATAAAAGTGAAATACCCAAGATGGATCACCAACATCATTCTTATTAAGAATAATAATAGAACAATTAGCATCTTTATTGATTTTAGAGACCTTAATCAACCCATCCAAAAGATGATTTCCCATTGCTGATCACATAATTCTTAATCAATGAAACTACTAGATTCCGGGCCCTCTCCTCCCTAAATGGGTATTCAAGGTACAATCAAATAAATATAGCCCCTGAAGATGAAGAAACCACTACCTTCAAAGTACCCAAAGGGATCTTTTTCTATCAGCTAATGACCTTTGTATTAAATAATGCTGTTGCTATATATCAATACACCATGAATTATATCTTCAATCCCTTATTGGTAAGAATAACTGAATTTTATGTCAACTAACCGGTTATCAAATCTCAAATGTGATGTGACCATTTCATAGATATTCAAACAGTATTTGATAAGCTGAGAAAACACATTCTGAAATTAATCCACTAAAATACACTTTTTGGGTAACATCATAGAAGTTCCTTATCTTTGTGGTATGTCACCATGGCATTGAGGTTGACCCAAAAAATACTAGTGCTATTCTAGAAATTAAACTCCCCCAATAATATCAAAGAACTGAGGGGGCTCTAGGGGAACCTCTCCTATATTCAGTGTTTCATAGCCAAACTATCTAGAAAATATCTCCCCTTCACTAAGATAATGAATAAGGAAATCACCTATCAATGGGATGATGACTACCAAAAATAATTTGAGAGTCTCAAGTAGTATATTCTACACCCACTAATCATGATTCCACCATTGGAAGGAAATCCACTCATATTATATGTGGCCCCCATAGAAAGCTCACTTGTTGCCATCCCCACACAAAAAATGATATGGGGAGTAAGAATAGTCTCTAATACCCCATTCGACCAATGATAGGTACTAAAAATCTATATTTTTTTGTTGAAAAGAACTGCATTTCACTCATATTTGTAGTGCAAAAGCTAAGGAATTACTTACAACACCAAAAATATATTTTATTGATCTTCTCAAGTATATCAATGTTCATCCCATACTGACTTGGCATTTGGACTAATGGATGATCATTCCATAATAATATGACATTTATTTCATTTCATATAAGTCAGTGAAATGGAAATCCCCAACTGTTTTCCTTGGGACACACCCCACTCCCGACAGTACACCAGAAGACATTGAACTTTCAGACAAGGAGGTTTTCTATTCCCATAAAACTCCTCAAATATGAGAGATTTATTTTGATGGTGCCTCCTTAATTCCTATTAGTAAGAGACTATAAAACCTTAAACTCAGTTATATTGGATTAGGTATTTTGTTTGTTTCTCTATATAGGGAAATTTTTCCTACTTTGTCTCACTATCTGAATGCTGCAAGAATAATGAGGTTGAATACAAATCCCTCATCATTGGATTGGAACTATCCTCACATCTATAGATAACCTATCGGAATATCAAATTGGATTCATAGTTAGTGATAAAATATATTAATGGAGAATATTCCATAAAAAAGGAAGAATTAAAATATCTACTGACTACATCAGAGGACTAATGACAAAGTTTCCTTTTGATCCCATGTTATATCATGTTCCCTGATCATAGAATGCTTGTGCCGACACATTGTATAATGCATCAATAGTCTTGGATGACCCTGATTAGGAGGAAGTAATCTTCCATATACCACACCAAAGCATGGTCTCATCAATCAATGTCTATGATATGGGTGAAATAAACTAAGTCAACACTACCCTAGTGAATGATAAACTGATATCCACCCCCATATGGATGGAACCTATAACCGTCTATCTCTAAAATGGGATCCTCCTGATAGACTGATTCATAAGGGAATTGATTCATTGGAGAGAAAAAAAATTAACCTACAAGATGGTTTAAATGAGAAAAAATCCCTCTATAATTGAGGCTTTGATGGAATTATCCTTAGATACATAATAGAAGGATATATTTTTGACATTATGGAAGAAGTCCACACGGGCTCCTACAACACTCATCAGCCTAGGACTAGGCTCTCTCACCAAATCAGAAGGTTGGGTTACTATTAGAAAACCATGATACAAGACTATGTAGAATTCACCTGTAAATGTCATGCATGGTAAATTCATGCAAACTTTATCCGCCAAACTTTGAAATTTCTACAGATAACTAAATATTCCTAGCCATTTTCTATATAGGGAATGGATGTTGTGGGGACATATACCCTAGGAATATCTAATTAGTTCAAGTAAATACTTACTTCCACCGACTTATTTTCCAAATGATATAAGGCAATACCCCTCAAGGAATTCAGGATGAAGAACACATTCAAATTTATAAAGTCCCATATCATCACTAGTTTCAGAGTCCCTTACATGATATTGTCTAACAATAGAACCAACTTATATTATATAGATTTGAATAAATTTTATTAGGAGTAAAACATCATGTCCAATCACTCATCCCACTATTATGCAGTAGCAAATGGAAAGATAGAGGCCTTTGATAAGACTCTATCAAATATAATCTAGAAGATGGTGAATAAAAACAAGAAGTCATGGCTGGAAAATCTCCTCCATGCTTTAAGGGCCTATCATACCACCATGCATACTCCTACACAGACAAAGTTATATTCATTGGTGTATGGGACTGAGATAGTGTTTTCCATATAAGTCCATCTACCTTCACTCTGAATATCCATTTTTGGAAAACTTTCAGATAATGAGAAATCGCATAAGTGGCTGAATTAATTGGAGATGATTGATGATAATAGGTTGTTCACACTAAACAACCTCAAATTCCAACAAAATCAAAATACACAAGCCTTTAATAAAAATGTTCTCCTCTGTTCATTCCTCTAAGGAGAACTGGTGTTGGCTCTTAGAACCCTAGTGATACTAGGTAAGAAACCTCCAAATATGAAACCCAAATGGGAAGAAATTTATATCATGCATAAGTTCTATCATAATGGAGCTTACTCATTGGCTGTAATTGACAGAGGGCACATCACACCCCCCACTAATGGGAGGTTTCTTAATAAATACTTTGCATAGATAACATCAAGCATCATCATCTTGGTAATAAGAAATTCAACTGCACAACATCTATCATCCCGAACACATGACATTAAACTGTATGAAACCAGTCATAGAAACAAGAAATTAAACTAAAAAACATCTCTCATCCTAACCACATGCCATTAAACTATATGGAACCAATCTTGGTAGTAAGACATTAAACTACACAACATCTCTCATCTTGACCACATGACATTAAACTATATGAAACCAGTCCCAGTAATAAGATTTTAAACTAAAAAGTGTCTCTCATCCTTACCACATGATGTTGAAACTATGAAGAATATATCCTCACCAAATGACACTAAATTTTATGGGAATCATCATCTCATTGAGGATTTACAAAAAAATAATACTAGATCTATTTGAAAGAAATATGAAATTCCCTTTTCCCTATGTGAGATTCAGATCCACATAAGGAATCTCTTCATCCAAGAACTAAATGTGGCTTGATTTATTCCATCACATGATACAGAGGGACACCCAAACCTCTATTCTTAGGCCCATCTATAGTATTTTTTTCTTTCCATATCAGGAATCCTATTTCCTCACCACATGATGTTAAAATTCATGAACTTCCAAGAATTATGTGTTTCTTGCTTCCTTTCATCACAAGGTATGTAGTTATTTCCATGCCTCCATTATTGGGATCAACCCCAATATTCCTATTCTTTGAAATTGAATCACCCACATCCCTACTACATGAAGTTAAACTGCACAGATGACGTCCTAATAATATGACACTAAACTGCATGAGTTTCTAGAAATACGTACAACTTGATTCTCATTCTAATGAGATATGTAGGGATTCTTGGATCCTATAACCTAGCCTAATCCCTGCATGATTCAATATTCCCCCATCTTTTCCCTAGCTATCTTTATATGGTAAGATAACCCTTTCCATTACTTATTTCCCATATAGAGAATGGATCATGTGGGATTAGGAATTTTATTATGGGATTACCTATATAATTAAGACATATAAGATCACTATAAGGTTATCATGGTCCTATATGTATGACCATAAAATTCACACTATGAGTCTTCACTACATGATGTTAAACTGCACAGTTCCTATCCCTTACATGACACAAAACTACACATTATTATGGAACCCACCCAAGAGAACCATTATCATTGGTGTTGGTATCTCACCATGCCACTATTTAATAACTACATATGAATTGATTCATATCATCACATGATATGTAATGACTCTTGGATCTCTAATCCTGAGCCCATCTATAACAACCAATGAAAAAAATTCCCCCTCTACGTATGGTTCAGACTTTCATTGAGAGTTTCTAGTTTAATAACTATATGTGACTTGATTTCTATCATCATAGGATATGTAGTGATGTTTGGAACTTCATTCTAGGCCTAGTAACACCACTCCCTTTTAATTTAGGGGATCCTATATCCTTACCGCATGATGTTAAATTTAATATCTTCTCAAGAACTATGTGTTTCATGATTCATTTTATCACAGGATATGTATTGACACCCAAATCACTAATCCTGGGCCCAACTAAAATAATCAATGGGAATAATTCACCCCTCTGCATATGGGTCAGACCTGTGTAGAGAATTTTCCATTCAAGAACTACATGTGGCTTGATTTATGTCATCATAGGATATGTAGTGATGCATGGATCTATGATTCTTGGTTATAAGCCTAAAAAAAATCCCCATCCCTGTGCAAGGGTTAGACCCATGTTAGGAAATTTTATACAAGAACTATGTATGGATTTATTCCTGACATCATAGAATATGCATCAACACCCAGATCCCCAATCTTGGGTTTATCCGTAGCATATAAAATGATAAAAATACACCCCTAACTGCATATAGGCTAGACCTATGTAGTAAATATCCTTATAACACGACTTTAAACTACAAAAAGAACATCCTTATCGCATGAAATAAACACATGAAAAATAAATCCCCAATACATGATGTTAAAATGTGTATACCATCACTTATATTCATCTCTTATCTAATGGACACAAGATCCTGACCCCAATCAACCTGATTATGGGGTGATTCTATTATCTTTTAAGCCCCTCATCCCATAAATCACACTTCATGTCTTGAGTGTCCCGAGTTTATGAAAACCTTTCATTGCCCTTGTAAAGGAAAAGAGATATCTCTGCTGACCATTCTATCAATGCATAAGGGCTTAGAGCTACCAACCAGATACCTCTTGTATATGTAAGAATGGATTTATAATCCTTGGGATCCTAACATCACCATGGCATAACTCAGCACCTGAGGGTTTTCTAGGACATCCCCGATATGATTGTCCCATATCATTACTCATGACCCTAGAACCTTGATATGTGACTTACAACATTTTAATCTTCCTCTTAGAAGGATATTATAGAATTGTTGACCCTTGGTATCCTAATTAGGTTATTATGTAACATTATCTTGATATTAGGTGCATGTACATCAAAACCTTAAACTTACTGCACTTTGGTCAAAATTATATGACCAAAAAATCTAGCCTTTGATGGTCCAAATCCCAATACCTTAAATTTCTAGTGAAAGAGACACAAAACTTTTCAGGTTGAAAACCCTTAAAGGGATGCTTGATAAAAATTCAAGTATTCGCTTGATAAAATATTCATCTCTAGAGTTTATGAAGAAATTATGGTGTAAATAAATGAGGAATAAAGCTTATAGGGTCTACTTTGTACCCCTAGTAAAAGAAAAAGATATGCTCACTGGAACCCTTGGTCTAATAAAAAGTTCTAGTAATGGTTTATCATATTTTTTCACTATGATAATGTGTTCACCAGGTGGTGATAAAACCTTTAGGTTTCTCAAACCCTTCTTGAAAATTACATTTTACTTAAATAAAACCTCATTATTTAAGAGCCTTGTGTCTCCTAAACCTTCCATAGACCTTATAAAATGATACTCAGCTTCAAGTAACCCTTTATTTGACTATGCATGTATGCATATGGATACTGCATATGTTCCTATATTCATCAACAAAATGTGTCACTTTGAAAAAAGGTATTTTTGGTCCTTATGAGACTTAATGTTACCGTAGAAGATTTTAGCACCTCAGAGTGTTATGGTCTAATCCTGGTATGATTTTCCCACACCATCCTCATGACCTAAAGACTTTGGAACTTGATTTACAATCCTCATAACCATAATATTCAAGAAAATTTGACATCCCTAATATTATGTCACCATGTTTTGTACCCTTTATTAGGGTATGAATGTGACACTACACTCCCAAACCTTTTGATGGACCACATATCATGACATGAAACCATAGGGTGTGGGTCATGAGATTTACAATTTAAGAGCTAAATTTCCCTAGGGTTCCAGAACCCTTCCTGAATAACTTTTCTTCCACACCCAACTTCATCGTCTGGATGTTTGAGTCTTTATGAATCTTTCATGACCCTTGAAAAAGGATGGAAACTATAAAGACCCTAACCCCAGTATCCTGGAGCCAGTACCTCACTTTATTACATTGGAATAATAAACAAGGAAATCAAATCTCAAAGGACTGAATGGTTTAGCAGCTTTGGAAAACTATAAATGAACATAAGAATTACGTTACAACTTGAAAATGAAAACAACACAGTAACTCCATTGGAGACACCCCTATTCTCCTAGATTATCCCTACATGTAAATCATAATATGAATCTTGACATCAATAGGAAAAATAAAACATAAGAAAGAGGTGATCTTAGATGATCATTAAGGGTAAGAAATACAATAGAATCTATCATAAAAAACATAAATAATAAGGAAAGGTGAATAAATAAAAACACATTCCATTAAAACATAATCTTGATCATAATATATTAGGAATAAATGCTGATTAAATAACTACATATAAATAATCACATGAGAAAGATATTTAACCATGGAAATTATACTAGTTTAATAATAACATGTATTATCAATAACTAATCTCATAATGATGGAATGTATAATGCGGGACATCATAAACATACCATCAAGACCTAAACCAAGAAGTCTACTTAAATGGGTAAGGCATCGGCCAAAACCAGTTATAGTTTTTCTCATGAGACCTAATGATATATAAAAGGGCTATAGAGGTCTCCTACCAACATTACTAAGTATAATTAATTTCTCATATGAAACGGGTGAAACATAATCAACACATACATTCATATTTAATCTATAATATGAAATGTAAAAAAATTCCCCAATCAGTAAACATAATCGTAAACTATCTAGATTAATATGGAAAATGTTATCAATATAGTACATCCCTAGTAAAAATTTTCATACAAAATAAAATAAAATATGATATATGGTATCATAATAAATCAACCTCAATTAATCACAATATATTAATATAAGGGTTACCCATGGAAAGAAATGGGTATCATGATCATGTCATAAGGCATAACAAATAGGCATATCATAAAGGTGTCCATAAAATAATGGATTTAAATCATACATGGAAATTTATAAGGAAAAATATGTATATATCATGTTATTTTATGTCCAAATTAATTGAAAACAAGTAAAAAGAGTGTTTCATTTTTTTTAGAAATGAGTCACTTTAGTGCGGTTTAAGGGAAATACACAAAAGAGTTTTTAACAAGAAAAAAGGAATAATTGTTTGCATAAAAATAGAAATGAAATAAGATAATTTTTAATCATAAAAAGATTTATTTTATAAAAATATTTATGGATTAAAGTATATTATGGAGTTTACTTTAAACTGGATAAGAAATTGGAAAGTTCCCCTTTAATCACGGTTTCTTATCAGAAGGAATTGAAAAGGGAACCTTATGAAACATGTATTTCCCCATAAAAGACTGAAAAATTGAGCTATGTATATATATATTTAAAAATAAAAACATAATTTAGGAGGTATACATAAGAATAATTAAGAATTAAATTAGGTTAAAGATAGAGAAAGCATAATCCGAAGGAAAAAATGGAGGTTCGGAGAGAATCTCTCACCTTATGTATGAAAGCATTATGCACTTGTACTTAATGTCATGGACAATCAAATTTGATTAATTAATTACTTAATTTAGAACCTATTAAAAATATATTTTATTTATTAAAATTTTATTAAGTTTATTTATGGCCATTTTTATGGGTTATAATTTTTAATTCCATTGTTTTGGGAGCATTTGTTTCATGGTTTTATGGTCTGTTCCCTTTAGTATAAATATAAGAGTTCTTGTCAAATAGAAGAAAAAATACTAAAGTGGAATGGAATGATATTAATATAATTCTAGGATTTTAGATTTTCCTCATTTATAATTTGGTTATATATTATGATTATCATTCATTATATAAAACATTAATGAAAAATGCTTAGTTTATTTTTGGGGTTTTTACGACCATCACAAACTAGTATCGTTTTATTTAATATTATGTTTATATACTTGTTCTAGAATATTAAATAATATTTAATACACATATTATAATATTTTTTAACCATAAAAAATATTTTTATGATCATCTTTAAAGGTGGTAATGAAAAATGGAAACTCATCATCCATGGAGGCGATGAATCTACACCTCACAGATGATATTTTCATTTTTAGAATAAAGGGAGAAGAGGAGAGACTTGATGATGGATATTACATTAAATTTATAACATTAAATAATATGTATCATATTTTAGTTACCATTCTACTTTGGATAGGGTAGGTGATGGAAATATAAGAAAATAAAATAAATTAAAAGAGAAAGAGGGAGAGTTTTACCTCTTGAGTGTCATCTCCTTGAGAACCTCATTAAGACACCTGGAAATAGTCTTTTGGTGAGACAAGAAATAAAAGAACATGGGGGAGAGGTTTGAGAGAGTAATGGGTCATAATATAATCAAGATACAAATATTATAAGGTGTGAGGAGAAGGGGTGGTGAGGGGTGGTGTTTATAGTGGGTGGGGGGTGGTGTTTTTTTATTTTGTTCATTAGTTTATTATTTTGGATCAAGACTATCGATAGTATTGATTATTATTACTAAATATAGTAACTATATAATTTGATTTATAAATAATTTCCACTTACATCATCCATGACTCAAAAATTCATTTATTTACTTATAATGTTAAATACCATAAATTACCGTATTTCACTTTTCACCAAAAATTCAACTATTTTAGAAAAATAAAAAAAATTAATGCAAATAATTTTTCAATGTATAGATTTAAAAAATGGACTATATTTTATAAAAATAATTTTATAAATACAATAAATTTAATTTTTAAATAAAATCATCATTTACTCAAAAAATACTAATTTTAATATTATAACCAATTTTACAACACTTTGAAAAATTAATTATGGTCTCATAAAATTATGTTATAATTATAATGAAAAAAAATATTAATTTAAGAATATATTTTATGAAAATAAATTTTATTTTAAACCATGATATTAATAATTAAATAGTAATAAACATTTATCCTTCACAGATATACCAACACTTAATTTATCATTTTTAAAACATTTATTTACTAATTCCATGATATAAATATATCATACTTTTATTTATGAGATACCTAAATTGTATTTATACTTTTATAGATGATGTTATGATTAAAATGGATAGATTACAATTTATAATGGTCACATCACTATTCTAATGGTTATGTTAATATTTAATAGTATATCATAGTTCGTTTATGCTCAATGTTTCATGCAACATAAGATATTGAAGATGTTTAAAAGGGACATACCATAAAATATTTGGGTGTTATATTCTACCCTCCATAAAAAATTTCATCCTCACAATTTCCAAAATATCACCTCATAAAAATATTTGGGTAGTTCTTCATCATAATTTCCTCAGGTTCTCACATCACCTCTTCAATTTATGATTTTTTACAAATTACCTTTACCAGTCGAGTCATCTGATTCCTCAACACTTGTTCTCTAGTATTTATAATCTTAATAGCCTCTTCACAATAAGATAAATTGGATTCCAATTCTATTACTTCAAAAGTGAGAACATGTTTTGGGTCTGGCATATACTTCCTTAACAAAGATATTAATACATCATGAACTTTGGTGAGACTTGGTGACATTGGTAATCGGTAAGTTGCAGATCTAATTATTTCTAGAATTTAAAAATACCAATATACCTTGGTCTTAGTTTCCATTTATTCCCAAATATTATAAAAAATTTCTATGGATATTCCTTTAAGAAGACATGATCTTCCACTTGAAACTCCAAAACTTTCCTCTGGTTATCGGCATAGATGTTTTGCCTACTTTGAGATGCTTTGATAGGATCCAGAATAGTATTTACCTATTTCATTGTCTCTTCAATAATTTCTAGGCCTAAAAGATTCCTTTCACCAAATTCATACCAACAAGTTGGTGTATGAAATCTCTTTCCATACAATACTTCATAAGGTTCCATTTAAATACTTGAATATAAACTATTGTTATAGGAAAATTATAAAAAAGGTAAATATTGATCCCACATACCTTGAAAATCAAGTGAGAATGATATCTACATGTATTCTAATGTTTGAATAGTTCTTTTATACTATCCATGGGTTTGAGGTTGATAATCAGTACTCAAATAATATTCGGTATCCAAATCCTTCTGAAGACTCTTCCATAATTTTGAAGTAAAATGGGGATCTTGACCAGATGCAATAGATATAGGTTCAACATTGAGTCTTAAAAGTTTATTAATATAGATTCATGTAAGGTAATATAGTGGAAAATCCTCCCTTATAGAAAGTAAATGTACAGATTTGGTAAGACGATAAAAAATTACCCATATTTCATCATTCTTTCTTGGAGTCATTGATAATCTAGTAACAAAATCCATAGTAATGTCACCCCATTTCCATATAGGAATAGGTAGAGTTCTCATGACTCATATATGATGTTGTCTTTTAGCCTTAACTTGTTGAAAAAAACTACTAAAAATTTGGGTTTATCCAATTCTAGAGTTTTAAAAGTGCTCACTAAAATCATTATTAAAACCCCATTTCTCAATGCTAGAAAAATCTCTGTTAAAGGGGGTATTTAACAGTACTAAAAAAAGTTATGTTAAAGGGATCCCTTTATCAGTGCTTATAAAAAGTGCTGATAAAGGCCCCCTTTATCAGAAATAGTAAAAAAAACACTAATAAAATGGGCATTTATCAACGCTTCTGAAAAATAACTGATGAAGGGTATATTTCAATATATATATATATATATATATATATATATATTTTATTAACGGACACCTATAGTAGAAGTTATAGTCATTTGGAGGACTTATTGGACTTTTTTTCCTCAATAGAGGTAATAAAGGGTTCTTGTGGCTCACCAAGGCATAGATATCATTTAAATATTTCATTTGATGTGTGTTAGAGGAAAAATGGACACCCGATTTAGAATTTATGTTTGTTTGAAAGACCGACGAATGTGAAAAACCCTTAAAACCCCTAAAAACCCTAAAGACCCTAAAAAATATCAAAAGACCATACCTTTTGATTATCCATTTCAGCGCTACATCTAGTCAAATATGAGGTTATGAAATTATCTAAAACCAAATGAGATTTAAATAATGTGATAATCAAAGGAATAAAAATATATTACAGTTTAAAAAAACTTATAAATCTAACTCGAACTTCAAACGACCATAACTTTTGATCTAGGTGTATGTTTTGGCTCTACCACATATCAAATCAAATCTTTCAATGAGATATATGATTAAAAGGGTCTTTAACTATTGTCTATGAGATATTTCCAGTTTTTAAACCCTATAAAATCCCAGAAGGCCTCTAAAATTGTGTGTTTTTGTTACTGAACCTAGTTTCTTAACATTCAAACGAATATAAATTCTGATCCAGGTGTGTGTTTGGCCTTTACCACATATCATATCAAATATAATTTCATGAGATTCAATTTTACTAATTTTGGAGCTGAAACTGACTCTCATATTAGAAGTTATGGTCATTTCATGGTTTTTCAGGGTTTTAGGGGTTTTAAAGTTTCTTAACATTTTTATGTGTTTTAAGGGTTTTGCGAGTAAATATCCATTTTAATATATATATATATATATATATTTTTAAAAAAATATACAACTATATATATATAAACATATATATAAAAATATATAAATATATGGATAAAAAAATATAATGAAATATATATAAATATATAGATATATCATAAAATGTAAAACAAAACATTATAGTGTAGTGGAAAAGGTGATGGTATATAAGTTGGAGGTCTCAGGTTGACCACTTGCTGGAGGAAGGAGAATGCACTGGGGGTTGGATTATCTAAAGTGCTAATAAAGGGGTGGGGGAAGTGCTGATAAAGGGGGCAGGAGGAGGGGGGAAGCACTAATAGGGGGGAGAACTGATAGGGTGTGGGGTGTGATAAAAAATTATACCATTTATCAGTGGGATATTTATGATTGATTTTTTAGCAATGTTAAAGGCAACCTTTAACAGTGCTAAAAAACCACTGAGAAAGGTGTCCTTTAATAGTGCTAAAAAATTACTGGTAAAGGGTCCCTTTATCCGTGATAAAAAAGCAATGACAAAGGACCCCTTTATCAGTAGTTTTTACAATCACTGTTAAAGATAAATCATTAATATCACTTACAATATTAGCACTTATATAGTGATAATAATACCCTTTTACTATCATTGTTAATGTTCTAATTTGTAGTAGTTAAACAAAATCTTAATACATAATCAATAATTTTGCGCTTCATATTATCCCGCTAAAAACTTTCCTTCAAATATCTATACATATTAGTGATACTCGGGTGTATAAATAAATTTGATCAATGAGAATCATCCAATAATTCCATTTTTAGATAAGGTAAAGAGGGAACACAAAACCTCTTCCTAAATAACAAGATTCCATCTTCATATACAAATTCTACCAATTTCCCATCATTCACAGCTTTAATTTTGTTTGGAAAATTATCATCATCTGACTAAGAAATTTTAATACTTTCCAATAAATATGGTCTGGAAACCATTTGAAAAAGTAGCGATGTTTCACATTTTATGATAATTACCATATCCATATTTACTAGATCCATTTACATAGGATTCCTATCAATCATCATTTTGTTTAGTACTCCATGATCCTTCCTGCTCAATGTATCTGCTTCATTATGTGCCTTCTCTAGGTGGTATTGTATTAAACAATCACAATCCTTGAGTAGGCTGAGCCATCGCCTTTTCCTCACGTTGATTTCTTTCTATGAGAAGATATATTTCAAACTCTTATTATATGTATATATCTCACATCTTTCACCATAGAGATAGTGTCTCCATATCTTTAGAGAAAATATTATTACTTCTAACTCAAGATAAAGAGTTGTATAGTTATACTGATTAGTTTTTAATTGCCTTGATGCATAGGCAATAATTATAACATTCATCATAAAAAAACAACCAAGTCCTTTCTCAGATGAATCACTATAAATCACAAATACAACATTTCTTGATGGTAGAGTCAAGATCAGAGCATTCACTGATATCCTATTTAATTCATAAAATAATTATTCATATTCCTTTGTCCAATTAAACTTAACCCCTTTATGATTAAGCTTAGTTTACAGGTTAGATAATCAGGAAAAATTATGAATGAAACATCGATAGTAACCCACCAAACCAATAAAACTACATACCTAGATTATGTTCGTTGGTGTAGGAAATTCTTGGAATACCATTTTCTTCACATGATCAATTGAGATTCCATCCTTGGAGACAATATAGATAAGAAAAGAAACTCTTTGAAGTTATAAATCAGGCTGTATAAACTTCCCATATAACTCTTTCCTTTTAAGAGTCTCCAGAAAAATTTTTAATTGGTTATCATGGTCCTTATAGATTCTGGAGTACAACAAGATATCATCAATAAATAACACAAAAAATTGTCAAGATATTGTTGAATATTCTATTCATTAGATCCATAAAAATATAGGGTGCATTAGTCAATACAAATGGCATTACTGTAAACTCTTAATTTCCATACCTTGTTCAAAACACTATCTTTAGAATATCTTCCTTCTTCATATGTAATTAATGATATCTAGAATGAAGATCAATGTTTGAAAAATATTGATCTCAATGAAGTTGGGTAAATAAGTCATCAATGAGATCCATCAGATAATTGTTCTTTTACATAATTGAATTGATCTTCCTATAGATATTGTAAAACCTGATAGATCCATATTTCTTCTCAATAAAAAGAATAGGATACCCCAAAGGTGAAACACTAGGGTGTATAAATCACTTATCAATCAATTAATATAGTTATTTATTTAACTATATTAACTCCATCATTGTAAGAACCCGGTACTTATTCCTGAGGTACGAGTTTCTTCTTTTCTTTTTTCCTTAAGTGTTTTTGAGAAAATAAGGAAAATGAAAAAAAATACCAAAATTTTTGGGTACACACTGCGTAATTTTCCACATTTCGTGTACTTTGGCCGTGTGGGATGAGTATATAGGGTGTGTAGTCCTGTCACCGATGAAGGGTGTAAAAACTGACTACACGCCGTGTACTTAGTATATACACGCCCTAGAATTAGTTGGTAGGTGAATAGTAATGCGGTGGGAGTAGCTGCTAGTGGAGTGGTAGTACATGCCATGTACTTAGAAATACATGCCGTGTAATCAAGTCGAAAGATGAACAATGAGGTGGTGGAAAGTGGCCTCCAGAGGAACAGTTAAAAAAATGGAAAGTATACACTGTGTACTTGAGAGTACATGCCATGTAGTTATGTTTTTTTTCTTAAAACAGGAAGTAGCCTTCTCTTTTGACATAGGAAGCATAGAGTTCAATGGGAGCCGTGGGAGGGAAGTCCGGAGCTTGGAGGGGCTCCCGACCGCACCCCAGAACTTTGATTCCTTCATCATCGATCTCGTTTGGACTGCGTGGGTAATCCCTTCCCTCTCCTCGAGTGTTTCCTTAAAATTATTTCCCAAGGGAAAGTTATTTGAGTTTGAATGGGTGAATGTTTATCCCAGATCTACATCATTCTAATTTGTTTCAGGAGGCTTCATTCATGTATATCTACCAGAGGAGATTGAGGTAGGTAGTCTAGTGTTTATTTCCAACCGTCAAGTTGTTTTTGTGTACCGTAGTGCTGCGCGCCAATGTTTCGGTTGTTGTACGGTTGAGGATTTGACTGATTAAATACCTATTATTGCATAGGTAATTTAATGAATATGTATAAACTATTGTTTGGGATCATTTCCTTGATCCAGGGCCACCCCACGGGTGAGTTTCCCTTATTTAGCCGTTTGGCCAGGATACCCGTGGGTATGCCGTGATTATAGCAAGCTTTGAGTTTTCTTAAGAGAAAATGTATATATAATTTCTTGCTTATATGTTGGACTTGGCCCGGTTACTTTCTTAGCTTGAGGGAAGTGTTTTTCCTAGCCCGAGGGTAGTGTTTCGATTAGCCTAAGGGAAACTTTTCTTATGCCTGTGGGAAGTAGCTTACGTACCTGAGGGCAATATCTCGTATGCCTGAGGGCAATATTCATTATGCCTAAGGGAAATCACATATGGGTTTCGATTCTGATTACCTGAGGGTAAGGATTTGTATGTCTAAGGACACTTTTACTTTGAATATTCACTGTGGTGATTTCTCATGTTATATCTGCCAAGATAAAGCACAAGCTTGGTATTGTTTTACCTTTTACTTGTTAGATTTCCTATTGTGTTTTTTATTGTGGCACTGTATAGAAGATTTTCGGCTGAGGTTGAGCCTTGGAAACTTATAATTCAATTATATTGAATTGTTTAATAATAATTAAATGGAAATGGAACTGGTAGGAATGTTTACTTTCGAGTACTTCCTAGTTTACTGCATTTCATTATTGCACACTACTATTGTACATTTTCACTGACAGTTGGGCACGAGCCTTTGGTGGTTGCCTATTGGGATTTATTTCCCACACCATGTTTGGGTCATGTCTTGAGACCAAACAGATTATATTGATAGATGTGTTGATAAGGGAAAGAGTCCCTATATAGGTCCTTGATTATTGCAGAGGAGTAGGAGAGCATGGGACCAAGCTTAGGCTTGCGATGCTGCTGAGTTCCTGCTACACTGTTTTGTTTTGCTTTTCCGTACTTTTCCCTTGTACTGTATTGTTTTACATTGTAGTGTACCCTATTTTGGATGCTTTCTTAGACTTAGGGACATATTACATCATCATATATATATGATTTTTGTCATCTTTTACTTCTGTACTATTGCCAATTTTATATTGGTATTTCTTACTGCTTTCGCTTTTGGTATGTTTATATTTTCTCCACTACGCTACACTTTGACAAATGAGGGCATAGTTTCCCCACTATCAGACCTAGACCCTCATTTCTAGTCGGCAACCTCTGGCGTTTGGGGAAATGCGCTTGAGGTCATGTGACCAACCGGGTTCGGGGCACCCGTTGTGTGGAACCTGGATCCAGGACGTTACAATCATGGCCATTATATAGGGAATCTTTGATATAGGTCTTGCGTCAGGGATTAAATTAAGAGAAAACTCAAATTTCCACTATGGAGGATGTGCATGTAATTACTCTGTAAATACATCAATTTATTCATGTACAATAGGCACATACTCAATTAACTACTAGAAATTCAAGCTATATCCACAGACCTATAGCCATAGTTTTATTGGTTCATGGATATAGCTTCCTAATTTCCACGGTTTAATTAAACCACCGTGGCTATACCACGTCCGTCAAATTTGTTTGTCAAAATTTTCCCTATTTGGTATCGGGCTCGTCCTCCCCTGATTCGCTACTTACCTCGTGGTGCTCTCCCCAACAACTTCTCATCCCAAAGAATTCTCCTCTCTGACCTCTCATCATCACGGCGCCCTCATACCCGGCGGCTTCTTCCCCCCGATGACTTCTCCTCCTCGATAAATTCTACCCCCCGACCTCTCCTCACCGAGGCACCCTCCTCCCCGATGAATTCTCCTCCCCGACCTCTCCTCCCTAACCTCTCCTCACCGCAGCGCCCTCCTCTCCGACTAACTCTCTCACCGCGACGCCCTCCTCCCCGACGACCTATCTCACTACGGCACCCTCCTCTCCAGAGACCTCTCTCACCGTAGCGCCCTCCTCTCCGACGACCTGTCACCGCAACGCCCTCCTCCCAAATGCTTCCAATAAACATAGGTATTTTATACCATATTATTTCATCATTGTTATGATTTTAAGGTTGTACTGTGATTTGAATTTCATGTGATGGTAATTTAGATCTCCCTTCCTCTTGAATATAGGTAATATGGGGTTCGTAAAATAAATCTATGAAGGATTTAGATCTACCCACTCAAGGTCAGGATTCCTCTTGGGATGAATTAATTGTCACCTCTCATACAATGATTCATTCCAAGAAGAAAAGGAATTGATTAAGTTAGGTATTATTGATAGAATGTCCTCCTTAGAATACAATCATGTAGAGGAATATGGTAGATCAAATTATGGATTTTATAATGTTTTTTATATTTTTATCCATCATGATAATGCTTGGGTTATCTCAAATGAAATATTAGTTGTTGCAAAAATAATGGAAGGTATTAATGATAGTCATGAACCTTAAGAGTTAGATAATATAATTTTATGTGACATGGGTTATCCAAATGAATGGAATCTAATATTTATGGTTGATAAGTCCCTTATTGTTAGATGAATTCACTTTATGGTTTATATAGTCCATCTCTATAATGTATCACTTAATTGGAAAACCACATCTATGTACCTTAATACTGATTCTCTTCAAATTATCTATTTCAATTTCATATTCATTGCATACATTCTTAGTGGAAAGAGCGTGAAATAATTTATGTGGTGGGTATGATATATCCATGAAATTTACATTTTATTTAGTTGAGGCCTTCCATGTCAAGAAATATCTAAATATTTTTATGATCTATAAGATATTTAATCTACCTCTTAAACCATGTGAACACTGATTAATCATGTACCTTAGTAAGAACCATATTTTGGTTGGATATTATATCATTATGATAATCCTTGTTTTTTTCATGATATATGTTATCTACATGGATAATTATAATAAAATCCAATTATGTAATGTGAATAATTGTTATCAAATCCTCTTCAGTGTTATAGGGGGATTCATTTCCATAAAACTATTTTAAGTAGAAAAAACAAATATCATTGATATTTTCAATCTTGGTAGTCCATTTTAGATTATGACCACTATGAGGTTCCTATCTCTCTCTCTCTCTCTCTTAAATGATCCATCAAAATAGGGTTTTGATAGGTAAATGTGAGTGACTTTTAAATGGATTGCATTAAACTAGATATCAATGGGGGGGGGGGAGGATGATCATAAGGTGGATGAAGCCAAGATATTATTCCTATGAAGTCTCTCCTAACCAAGAGATGGCCAAATACCTTTAAGGGGAAGGGTGTAATAATTATACTATATATATGGTATGAGGTTACTATACCACTGTTATGACTATCTTTGACAATGAAATGGTTGTAATAATATCCCTATAATTATGGGGTGGGGTTTCTCCTATAATACTACAGAGGTAGTTTCTTCCTCAATATTTATTTCTGTTTGGGCTTCAACTAGGGAATGAGTTTGGTGTAATACCTTTTTTTGGGTGAACAGTTCAGATGAGTAGGGGATTCCTTATGGTGGCATGTTTTGTTTTCCCTAAATTGGAGGCATGTTTAACCTTATTGGAATCTTAATTCATGAGTATACTAATAGATTTTCCTATTAGGTACTTTATTTCTATGATTTAGTAATTCCGTTATTTTTTCACATAGACCAACTTGAATATATGGAGCTAGTCCCTGAGACCTATTAGGGGGGTGTAGTGTGTAGGAAGGGGGCAGGGGTGTAGGGGGATGGGGGATATCTAGGAGGGGGGGGGGGGGTTGGGGTGGGGTTGGAGGGGAAATGTGTAGGGGGTGTGGGGGTGTAGGGGGAGGGGGTTTCCAGGCAGGGTAGTGTGCAGGGAGGGGGGATGTCCAAGAGGGGGTGGGAGTTGGGGGGGGGGGGAGTGTGTAGGGAGCAGGGGGTGTGGGGTGTATGGGGAGGGGGCAGGGGGTGTAGGGGGAGGGGTCTGTTCAGGAGGGGGGGTGTCCGGGGTGGGGGTTGGGGGGGTGTAGTTTGCAGGGGGGTGTCTAGGGTGGCAGTGTTCAGGGAGGGGGCATGGGGTGTAGGGGGAGGGGGTTGTCCAGGAGGGGGTGGGAGGTGGGGGGCAGTGTGCAGGGGGTACAGGGGGAGGGGGTAGGGGGTGTGGGGGTGCAGGGGGGTGTCCAGGGGGGTAGTGTACATGGAGGGGGGTAGGGGGTGAAGGGGGAGGGGGGATGTCCAAGAGGGGGTGGGAGGGGAGGGGGGATGTCCAAGAGGGGGTGGGAGGGGTGGGGGAAGGGGTGTGGGGGTATAGGGGGTAGGGGGTGTGGGGGTCCAGGGGGGAGGGGTGTCCAGGAGGGGGGGCGGTGTCCGGGGGGGGGGCATTGTGCAAGGAAGGGGGAAGTGGGTGAAAGGGTAGGGGTGATGTTATTACTATTTTAATAACTTATTATATACTACCTTTACTGATTTTATAGTAAATGTGCATAATTTGTGTGAAATATTAAAGTTTTAAAACTAAATATAATTTTTGAACATTTTTAGAAGTAGTCCAATTGATTCAGTTTACTATTTTATTTATAATTATCACCCTAATGATCCAAATTGTGTGATTATTCTTTTTTAGGCCTTCTAATTCAATATAAAACATTTAATTATAAGGAAAAATGGTCCAATTATGCCATTTGAAGGGTCATATGGATCGCACAAGAAGGACCACAAAATCTATAAAGAAATTGTCCCATCCATGATGATTTAATTACTGGCCTCAATACAGAAGTGAAAATTCATTCATTCTCCTCAAAGGTTCGAGGAACAATTTAAGTATTCTTGGATAAAAATTTCAAGGCCCAAGTACAAATACAAAGGGCCCTACTGATTCATTTAAACTCAGCCCACCATTCTAGACGGGAAATAAAATCAATACAGTATTCATGAAATATCTCATGATATAATCATCAAATCAAGCTGATATTTTTTAATGTGAAATAGGAGATATATTTGGCCAACTTTTTTGAATAAAGTATCCATATTTGAAGGCATATTTCTATTCATAATCCCATTCAAATTTTGGACTTCTAAAAAGTATGGATGGAAATGGACAATTTATCTTTGTTTAATCAAATCACCATAACTTTGGATCCATAAGTTCAAAAGAATCCAAATTTTGAGATAAAGAGTCAAAAATTATTATCTACAACTTTTAAGAAGAGAATATCTCTATATTCGGTTGTCTGAATAGCCAAATTGGAGAAGAAAGTGGAGGGATAGATTGAGAATGCAAACAGTCCACTTCCTTGGGCTATAAATACATCCCCTTCCTATCCTTCAAAGGGGTTGGCATTTAAGAAGATAGGAGAATACATTGGCATGAACAAAGCCTTTCCAAAGGCTTGGGAGGACCTTCCATACTCAATTTTTTACTTGAGAGACCTTTTCTCCTCTCTTTGTTTCCTTTTACTTTTGTGTTCTTCATTATTGTAATCTTGTAAGTTTTTTTTTGTAATTATGTTTTAATGAAAGTTTATTCTTCAATAACTATTATTATAATCCAAATTATGTAGTTTAATATTGATGTTCTTAAAACATTTTAAATAC
Organism: Viscum album; assembly: GCA_963277665.1. Classification (NCBI taxonomy): domain Eukaryota; kingdom Viridiplantae; phylum Streptophyta; class Magnoliopsida; order Santalales; family Viscaceae; genus Viscum; species Viscum album. Next base: position 837,375,341 of record OY728159.1, read on the forward strand.
AGTTGAATCCTCTTCCCTTATTTTTCTTTTTCATTAAATATAAAGTTCATTTTTAATTATCATCATCATTTGTGTGTGTGTTCGACGCACCACTCTTTTCTTATCCCTTTATTTTTATTATCTTCTTAATTTATTATCATAATAATTATAACCATATTACTAATCATTTCAATGGCTGAGTAAGTCTTTCATTTGGGTGAGTTATAATTTAGGGATGTTAAGTGATTGAGATCTTTTTCTCAATGAGTATTCTTTGAATTGTCATTGTGTATGTTGGACTTAACATGTCATGGATTAATGACATATTTTGTTTAACGTATGGATTCTATGGATTATTAGAAGCATAAATATACTACCACAATCAAGTAATAATTGAGATTATAATCCTATTTAATTTATGGCTTGGATTAAAGTCTTAACACTTAGGATTTCCAATCAACGTCAACCTATGACATGGGTGTTAATTTAATGCAATACAAAGCAAGGCTCAAGGATATTACAAGATTAAATACCTATTGATGAACTCACCCCAATATTTATCAAATTGTTAAATAAATATTAATCAAACATAATCCATAAATTATTTCATAAGATCTACAAACAAACCCCCTAAACAAAATATAATCAACTAAAAACAATCGATTATTAAAAAGTGTCATCGCTGAGGATTCGACTCGAGTGCTGCTATACACATTAGCAGAGCACCGAAACCTTGACCGGTCAATAGGAGACAATCGGCTGTGCTTTTAAATGGATCCATTTTTTGGGATGATTCTTTATGTAGTCATTAGTTTCTGGTTATTGTAAAAAAACAAAAAAAAACAAGATTTAAAAGAATTGAAAAAAAGAACACAAAGAAAAACCCACCTTCTCATAAAAATCATAAACTGAAAAAACACAAATAAAAATCCATCTTCCTCTTTCTTACAACATCTCTTTGAATTCCCCATAGCCTCCTAAAAAATCCCTTAGATTTGTTTGACCCTAAAATTGAGTGAACTCTTTTCCAACTTCAGAGGAACATTAGGGATAATCAGATAATTCAAGAACCAGTCATTATACAACCAATTAAATTAGATATGGAAAATCCTAGAAAACAAACACTTAAAGAACTTGCTACCCCTGATATGTATTACCAACCTCTTGGTATTCAATATCCAAATATAGAGGCTAACATCAAACTCAAATCGGGTTTGATTCATCTTCTCCCTCATTTCCACGGCCTAGCCGGTGAGTATCCACATCTCCACCTTAAGGATTTTAAAGTGGTGTGCTCTACCATGAAGCCTCAAGGGGTTTCTGAGGAAAAAATCAAACTTCGAGCATTCCATTTCTCCCTAGATGACTCTGCCAAGTCATGGATTTACTACCTCCCTCCTAGTTCCATAACCACATGGAATGAAATGAAGGGATTTTTCTTAGAGAAATTTTTTCCTGCTTCTCATACTGCTTCTATCCGAAAGGAAATAAGTGGTATTCGTCAATTCCAAAATAAATCACTCCATGAGTACTGGGAGAGGTTCAAAAAAATCGTTGCAACCTGCCCACACCACCAAATCCCTGACCAAATCATAATCCAATACTTATATGAGGGGTTATTGGCTATGGATAGAACTCTCATTGATACTGCAAGTGGCAATTATCTTGTTGATAAAACTCACACAACTAAAAGAGATATCATAAGCAATATGTAACGACCCAATATTTTTGAGTAGTATATTAACTTACTCTTATTGATTTAATAAGATGTTAATGGTTAATGCAGAAAGAGGAGTCGATGGCTTCATCCAGTAGACTCAACCCTTACGAAGCCCACTTATCAGAGCTTGGGAAGGAGGTAGCATCTGTGGGCTTCGCTTTGGACCAAGCCCAAGCCGAGCTCCAGCGTGTCAAGCTTGAACGAAAACGCTTGCAGGAGAAGTTCAAGTTAGTGGAGATTGCTACTAGGGCAATGTTATCTGAGACTCCCTCAGATTCTCTCACCATAGCACACCTTACACTTAGGTCTTATGCCAGTGTTATAAGGGGCTATGTGATGAGACCCTAGTTTCCTTGTGCAATCCTCTCACGTGAATAAATTGAGATTTCTTCCTTTAGTGATGTTTGTGAAATTTCAAATGTCTAGATAATTTTAGAATGTATTTTATTGATGAATTTTGAAAAAAGAGATATTTTGAAATATTTATGTAAACCCTAAATAACTAATGATGTGTAATGATTTTCAAAAAATGGTCTTCTACAAAAGTGTTCATTAAGGAATTTGGAGTCTAATAAGATCAACTTAATTTTTGATGAATAGTAAATTATGAATAGTGATTTTACGCTTAGGATTAGTAATATGACCAAATGGATTAGTAATTTCACTCAAAGAAAGTTTTAATATAATTTAGACACCTAGATTAAGTAATGTGATTCAATAAAATGGTTAAATAACGGTTTCATAAATTATTATTCAAGTATTAGTTTTTTCGGATGAATAGTGTTTTTTAATTAAAAATTTAATTAAAAATAATTAGAAAATTATTTTTATAAAAAGGACTTTATTTTTGAACTCAGAGCATCGATATTATGTTAAGGTAATTTTTGGGGATTTTTCTGAAAAAAATGAATTTTCGATGAATAGTGTTTTTATTTAAAAATTAAATTAAAAATATTTAGAAAATTATTTTTATAAAATGGATTTCATTTTTGAAATCAGAGCATTGATATTTGGTTAAGGTGAAATTTTGGGATTATTCTGAGAAAGTTGAATTTTCGGTGAATAGTGAAAGTATAGTTTTTAAGTTACGGGTGTTTAATAACATCATTAAATGATGTATTAAGTATATATTCAATATGGTCGAATTATGAATAGTAATATAAGGTGTGAGGTGTCCCAAGTGGCCAATACCATGGGCAAATACCATGGGCAAGCCCATGGTTTTGCCAAAACCACTAGTGAGGTGTCCCTTGGCCATTAATGCTTTGTCCCCTCACTTTCCCTATAAATACCCACCCTTTCCTCCCTTAGTTTTCACTCCCAACTCTCCCCCAACGAAGTTCTGGTCTTCTTACCTTCCAAAGAGTCCTCCCAAGGTGCCCCCAAGCCCTCAAGGTCCAATCCTTTGAGTTTCAAGAGTCACGTTTTAAGGTAAGGGATCCGACCCCTCTCTTTCTTTTCATGTAATCTCTTTTATGTCATTCCTATTATGCTCCTTGTTTTTATGTGAGAGGATGTTCTTTTATATTCCTCTTACTGACCTTTCATGTTTATATGATGAGAGATCCCCTCTTACTCTCATCATTTCGTTTTATGAATGTTTAAGTGACGCCGTTAGGCTGCCGAATGTTTAAGTGATTCTTTCACCCTTCTCATTTTTCAAGTTCGATTTTCATGTCAAATCTTTCAAGTTCCTTTTTATTCTGTTGGGGTGTGATCTCTATATCTATCATACTGATCTCTTATGATCATATGATGAGAGACCCTATTTTATTTGTTCAATTCATTTTTGTTGAAGTTTAAGTGACGCCGTTAGGCTGCCGAATTTTCATAAGAGAAATCAAATTTTTGTCTTCCTTCCATGTTTTTCATTTCAATTGGTATGTCCTTGAAATTGCATCACCATGTCCATATATCCTTCTTATTCTGTCCCTTTACCTTTTTATGGGTCAATTATGATTGTTCAACCCATGTTCCCTCTCTTTTCAAAGTTTCTAAAACCTTGTAACATAGCCGTTATGCTGCAGAATTTTCGTCTCAAAATGCCTCTCTTTTCTCAAAATTATTTTATGTTATAAAGTGAATACTCAAAGCTCCTATTTCTAAAGGGGTATTCACATATATATAAAAATGATCTATTTTAAATTCTGGGATTTACATACATGATACCCGCTTTCCCTTTCCGTGGGTTTAAAGTAACGTAAAGATCATGTCTTTAAAGCAGTTTTTGAAACGTTATGATTATGAAATGAAACCCATTTGTTTTATGCTATATGGGTTATTTATGAAATGTTTGATGATGATATATGTGGCTCACATGAAAATAAAGACAAATTTAAGGGTGCGCCCTGATAGCGCTCCAATGCATTGGGTAAAGACTTAATCTCTAGAGATGACTATTTTAACGACGCCTTGGTGAATAACCTTGGTAATTTTTAACGACACCTTGGGGATGGACCTTGGTGAAACGAAACGATTGTCAATATTAAATGTTGTAGCCACATCTTCAAGTTATGAAAAATGATTATTTTTATTTGATGTACCTCATGATTTCTTTCTCATGCCTTAAAGTTCTTTTCATGTCCTTATTGAAGTATCTCAAGTTCACCTGTAAAATGTTCCTCTTGTTTCCCTTACTGGGCCTTATGCTCACCCTTTCTTTTGATGTATGTCCCCAGGTTATGAGATGCAGTAATGAACCTAGAATGAACTTAAGGAGACGCCTTTCAAGTGTTTAAGAAGAATGTTTTATGTTGTTTTCATGTATTATGTTCCTGGTTTCCAAGACACTAGACCTTAAAGATCCTCAGTTTTGTGTAATGAAATGAAAGTTTATGTTTTAAAATGGCGGGATGCTATAGTTGGTATCAAAGGATGGTTTAGTTATTTGTGGAAATTAGGATATAAAAACTTTAGGAAGAACCCTATAGAAAAGTTTAAATATAGGAAAACTTCCTGGTATTTTGGTAAGTGTTGAGTAAGTGGTCTATCAAACAAATACATCCCTGTCTGGATACGAGCAGGTAGAGGCGGCTCTGGCACAGATGTACATAGGGGTAAAACCCGAAAACACCGCTTTGAGCTAGACTCAAACGGGAACTGGTGCACGATAACGGGCCTTGCTGCACTCTTGGTTACGACACTCCCGGGGGATATGTTTGGTTAATCACATGCTTTTTATGAATCATTATGAAGGAATTATAGAGAACTATTATTGTCTAAGCACGAAGTCTTAGTTAAAAGATTCATAAATGAAATAAGTTTCTCACTAAGGTTTTATTCTTTTAGAAAATGGCGGGCAATAGGAGAAACCGTGCTGATGGTGACCGCAATGCACCTTGTGCTGATGGCCCTCCGATGGAAGCCGGAATGGAAACATTCATGAGAATGATGAACCAACTAACTCAAGTTATGAGTAATAACTTGAATCAAGCTGAGAGGCCGACCTCACCACGAAGGGAACAACACTCTGTTGAGTCCTTCATGCGTCAACGACCGCCAACATTCAGTGGATCTACTGACCCATTGGTTGCGGAACAATGGATAAGCTCCATTGAAAAGATCTTTTCTGTACTTCATTGTTCGGAACAAGAAAAGGTCACCCTTGCTGTTTACCGCCTAGAGGGAGAAGCTGATCAGTGGTGGTCACTGATCAAAAACACGAAGCCACGAGGAGAGATAGAAGCTATGGAGTGGGAAGAATTTCGGGGAATTTTCCTTAACAAGTATTTTCCTCGTTCCATGAGAACGAGAATGGAGAAAGAGTTTCTCGAGCTGAAGCAGAAAGAGAACGAATCTGTCGGAAGCTACGAGATGAACTTCACAAGGCTTTCGCGTTATACCTCAAGCTTTGTCATGGACCCTAATGGGAAGGTTGATAGATTATTTGGTGGACTACGACCTCATCTACGGAAGAATCTAGCCAACAGAGACTATGATAGCTATGAAGAAATAGTTCGAAGTGCTATGAAAGTCGAGCTGGAGTTTGGTGAGACACAGTGGTCTCATAAGCCAAATGAAAAGAAGAGATCGTTGGAGCCCAGTTTAGGGAAGTCTTTTGATCAGGGAAGAGGTGGAAAGCAAATGCAACTTACCACATGCAATAAATGTGGGAATAATCATCTGGGGAACTGCTTGAACGGAAGTGGCAAGTGCTACAAGTGTGGAAGAGGAGGCCATATTGCTCGGAATTGTCATAGTGAGGTGAAGCCTCAGCTTCCCAACACTAACGACAGAGGAAAGATGGTTCTGGCCCTACCCGAAGTCACATGCTTCAAGTGTGGACAGCTTGGGCACTTTGCTAACCAATGTCCCAATCCGAGGGCGGTGGAGGGGAATCACCACCAACCTCAGCAGAGGCCAAGGGAGAAAGGTCGTGCTTTCGCTATCACAACAACTGAAGTTGAAGTTCCGAACGATGTGGTAGCAGGTACTCTTGTTGTCCTCTCAAAACTAGCAAGTGCTTTATTTGATTCTGGTTCTACGCATTCCTTTATTTCTTCCAAGTTTGCAAAGAATATAGAATCAATCCCTGAATTGCTTGAGGTAGAGTTGTTAGTCAAGACTCCAAGTGGGATTATCCATGCATCAACAGTGTTTAGAGACTCTAGTGTTTACTTTGGTGAGCACAATCTTATCGCAAATCTAGTAGTCATTCCCATGATGGAATTCGACGTTATACTAGGGATGGACTGGCTCTCAAAGTATAATGCTAAGATCAAATGCAGAAGTAAGGAAATCTCAGTAGTCTTGAATGAACGACCTACAGTTATCTTCCATGGAGAGATATCCCGAACTGATCCCTATCTAGAAGCACCTCCTATAGCTTTCTTTATGGAGTTAATCGGTGATGAGGAAGAAGGGAAAGGGAGCATACAAATTGAAGATGTTCCGATTGTTCAGGAATACATGGATGTATTTCCTGAGGAGTTACCTGGACCTCCCCAAGAAAGAGAGGTAGAGTTCTCCATTGAACTCGTACCTGGGTCTCAACCGATATCAAAGACTCCATATAGAATGGCAAATGTGGAGCTAGAGGAGCTAAAGAAACAACTCCAAGACTTGTTGGAGAAGGGGTTTATCCGACCGAGTGTGTCTCCTTGGGGAGCACCAGTTCTCTTTGTGAAGAAGAAGGATGGATCAATGCGGCTATGCATCGATTATAGAGAACTAAACGGGATCACAGTGAAGAACAGATATCCTCTTCCTAGAATTGATGATTTATTTGACCAACTTCGTGGGGCTCAATTCTTATCTAAGATTGAACTTCGATCTGGTTATCATCAACTGAGGGTGAAGAAGGAAGATATTCCAAATACTGCCTTCCGATCAAGATATGGGCATTATGAGTTTACTGTTATGCCCTTCGGCTTGACTAATGCCCCTGCTATTTTCATGGATTTGATGAATAGAGTCTTTAAGGACTACCTTGATAACTTTGTGGTAGTTTTTATTGATGATATTTTGATATATTCAAAAAGTCGTGAGGAGCATGAAGATCATCTGAGGGTTGTTTTGAAAACTCTACGGAAGGAGAGGCTCTTTGGGAAGTTCAGCAAGTGTGAGTTTTGGTTACAACAAGTGGCTTTCTTGGGGCACATCGTAACCAATGAAGGAATCTCGGTTGACCCTGCAAAGACAATGGTTGTGGAGGAGTGGCCTCAACCCACAACAGTAACTGAGATTCGTAGTTTCCTTGGCTTAGCGGGATATTATAGGAGGTTTGTGAAAAACTTTTCACGGCTTTCTAATCCACTAACTAAGTTGACTCGAAAAGGGGTTAAGTTCATCTGGACAAAGGAATGTGAGGAAAGTTTCCAAGAGCTGAAGAAGAGATTGGTTACTGCACCTGTGTTAACACTACCCTCTATCGGAGAAGGATTCGTTATTTTTAGCGATGCATCTCTGAAAGGGCTTGGGTGCGTCCTCATGCAAAATGACAAAGTAATTTCTTATGCATCTCGACAGTTGAAGATTCATGAGAAGAATTATCCTACGCATGATCTAGAGCTGGCGGCAGTTGTTTTTGCTCTAAAGATATGGAGGCACTATCTTTATGGGGAGAAATGTGATATATACACTGACCACCAAAGTCTAAAGTATATTTTCACACAGAAAGAATTGAACATGAGACAAAGGAGATGGTTGGAGCTTATTAAAGACTATGATTGTTCAATTCATTATCACCCTGGAAGAGCAAACAAAGTCGCAGATGCGTTAAGCAGGAAAGATCCTGTTGTTCTGGCAACAATGAGAATCATGGGAGATCCCTTGATTAAAGATCTAGTAAAACTGGACATGGGAATTATAAGGAAAGGGACATCATCAACCCTATCCCAAATGATTTCTCAACCTTCATTACTAGAGAAGATCAAGAAGGCTCAAAAAGAAGATCCTTTGCTGCAGGAGAAGTTCGAGGCTGTAAAGGATGGGAAGTTCCCTGATTTCAATATTGATCAAGAAGGTGTATTGAAATTTCGTACAAGACTATGTGTTCCATCTATTCCGGAGATAAAGAAAGAACTGATGGATGAAGCTCATAGCTCTACTTTCTCTATACATCCGGGAAGCACTAAGATGTATAGAGACCTTCGTGATCATTATTGGTGGGATAACATGAAGAGGGAGATTGCCGATTACACTACAAGGTGCCTGGTGTGTCAGCAAGTAAAGGCAGAAAGACAACTTCCTAAGGGGGTATTACAACCGCTACCCATACCAGTATGGAAGTGGGATAATATCACCATGGACTTTGTAACTGGTCTCCCAAAAACATCCAAAGGAAACAATGCGATATGGGTTATTGTGGACCGTCTCACCAAGACAGCCCATTTTATCTCTATTCGGGAAGATTTCTCTCTGGATCAGCTTGCCAAGATATACGTGAAGGAAGTGGTAAGGCTGCATGGGGTACCACTATCCATCGTATCTGATCGTGACCCAAGATTCACATCAAAATTTTGGAGAAGTCTTCAGCATGCCCTGAATACTGAATTGAATTTTAGTACGGCCTATCATCCTCAAACTGATGGCCAATCTGAAAGGACTATTCAGACACTCGAAGACATGTTGAGATTATGCTCAATGGAATTTAAAGGTGGATGGGATCAACACCTCTCATTAGTGGAGTTCTCCTATAACAACAGCTTCCATTCGAGTATTCAGATGGCACCCTATGAAGCTCTATATGGAAAGCGGTGTAGAACTCCTACTTGTTGGGATGAAACTGGTGAGAGGAAGCTTCTTGGGCCTGATCTCGTGCAAGAGATGACAGAACAGGTTCATGCCATCCAACAACACATAAAGGCTGCTCAGAGTCGGCAGAAGAGCTATGCTGACAATCGTCGAAGGGACTTGGAGTTTGGTGTTGGTGACAAAGTCTTCCTTCAAATTTCTCCATGGAAGAGAGTCATGCGGTTTGGGAAGAAAGGGAAGCTCAGCCCTAGGTACATCGGCCCCTATGAAATCCTTGATCGCATAGGAGCAGTGGCCTATCGTCTAGCACTTCCACCGAACCTAGATCAAGTTCATGATGTCTTCCATGTATCTCTCTTGAGGAAGTACATACCCGACCCTTCGCATGTACTGAACCCAGAGGTGGTACAACTTGAACATGACCTCTCTTATGAGGAGCAGCCAGTGGAGATCTTAGACCGTAGAGACAAGGTCCTACGAAACAAGACTACCCACCTTGTGAAAGTGTTGTGGAGGAATCATAAATATGAAGAGGCGACTTGGGAGCCTGAGGAAACAATGAAGCAAAAGTACCCTCACCTTTTCGACTAGGCCTCAAGTGTAAATTTCAGGGACGAAATTTCTTAAGGGGGGAAGAATGTAACGACCCAATCTTTTTGAGTAGTATATTAACTTACTCTTATTGATTTAATAAGATGTTAATGGTTAATGCAGAAAGAGGTGTCGATGGCTTCATCCAGTAGACTCAACCCTTACGAAGCCCACTTATCAGAGCTTGGGAAGGAGGTAGCATCTGTGGGCTTCGCTTTGGATCAAGCCCAAGCCGAGCTCCAGCGTGTCAAGCTTGAACGAAAACGCTTGCAGGAGAAGTTCAAGTTAGTGGAGATTGCTACTAGGGCAATGTTATCTGAGACTCCCTCAGATTCTCTCACCATAGCACACCTTACACTTAGGTCTTATGCCAGTGTTATAAGGGGCTATGTGATGAGACCCTAGTTTCCTTGTGTAATCCTCTCGGGTGAATAAATTGAGATTTCTTCCTTTAGTGATGTTTGTGAAATTTCAAATGTCTAGATAATTTTAGAATGTATTTTATTGATGAATTTTGAAAAAAGAGATATTTTGAAATATTTATGTAAACCCTAAATAACTAATGATGTGTAATGATTTTCAAAAAATGGTCTTCTACAAAAGTGTTCATTAAGGAATTTGGAGTCTAATAAGATCAACTTAATTTTTGATGAATAGTAAATTATGAATAGTGATTTTACGCTTAGGATTAGTAATATGACCAAATGGATTAGTAATTTCACTCAAAGAAAGTTTTAATATAATTTAGACACCTAGATTAAGTAATGTGATTCAATAAAATGGTTAAATAACGGTTTCATAAATTATTATTCAAGTATTAGTTTTTTCGGATGAATAGTGTTTTTTAATTAAAAATTTAATTAAAAATAATTAGAAAATTATTTTTATAAAAAGGACTTTATTTTTGAACTCAGAGCATCGATATTATGTTAAGGTAATTTTTGGGGATTTTTCTGAAAAAAATGAATTTTCGATGAATAGTGTTTTTATTTAAAAATTAAATTAAAAATATTTAGAAAATTATTTTTATAAAATGGATTTCATTTTTGAAATCAGAGCATTGATATTTGGTTAAGGTGAAATTTTGGGATTATTCTGAGAAAGTTGAATTTTCGGTGAATAGTGAAAGTATAGTTTTTAAGTTACGGGTGTTTAATGACATCATTAAATGATGTATTAAGTATATATTCAATATGGTCGAATTATGAATAGTAATATAAGGTGTGAGGTGTCCCAAGTGGCCAATACCATGGGCAAATACCATGGGCAAGCCCATGGTTTTGCCAAAACCACTAGTGAGGTGTCCCTTGGCCATTAATGCTTTGTCCCCTCACTTTCCCTATAAATACCCACCCTTTCCTCCCTTAGTTTTCACTCCCAAATCTCCCCCAACGAAGTTCTGGTATTCTTACCTTCCAAATAGTCCTCCCAAGGTGCCCCCAAGCCCTCAAGGTCCAATCCTTTGAGTTTCAAGAGTCACGTTTTAAGGTAAGGGATCCGACCCCTCTCTTTCTTTTCATGTAATCTCTTTTATGTCATTCCTATTATGCTCCTTGTTTTTATGTGAGAGGATGTTCTTTTATATTACTCTTACTGCCCTTTCATGTTTATATGATGAGAGATCCCCTCTTACTCTCATCATTTCGTTTTATGAATGTTTAAGTGACGTCGTTAGGCTGCCGAATGTTTAAGTGATTCTTTCACCCTTCTCATTTTTCAAGTTCGATTTTCATGTCAAATCTTTCAAGTTCCTTTTTATTCTGTTGGGGTGTGATCTCTATATCTATCATACTGATCTCTTATGATCATATGATGAGAGACCTTATTTTATTTGTTCAATTCATTTTTGTTGAAGTTTAAGTGACGCCGTTAGGCTGCCGAATTTTCATAAGAGAAATCAAATTTTTGTCTTCCTTCCATGTTTTTCATTTCAATTGGTATGTCCTTGAAATTGCATCACCATGTCCATATATCCTTCTTATTCTGTCCCTTTACCTTTTTATGGGTCAATTATGATTGTTCAACCCATGTTCCCTCTCTTTTTAAAGTTTCTAAAACCTTGTAACATAGCCGTTATGCTGCAGAATTTTCGTCTCAAAATGCCTCTCTTTTCTCAAAATTATTTTATGTTATAAAGTGAATACTCAAAGCTCCTATTTCTAAAGGGGTATTCACATATATATAAAAATGATCTATTTTAAATTCTGGGATTTACATACATGATACCCGCTTTCCCTTTCCGTGGGTTTAAAGTAACGTAAAGATCATGTCTTTAAAGCAGTTTTTGAAACGTTATGATTATGAAATGAAACCCATTTGTTTTATGCTATATGGGTTATTTATGAAATGTTTGATGATGATATATGTGGCTCACATGAAAATAAAGACAAATTTAAGGGTGCGCCCTGATAGCGCTCCAATGCATTGGGTAAAGACTTAATCTCTAGAGATGACCATTTTAACGACGCCTTGGTGAATAACCTTGGTAATTTTTAACGACACCTTGGGGATAGACCTTGGTGAAACGAAACGATTGTCAATATTAAATGTTGTAGCCACATCTTCAAGTTATTAAAAATGATTATTTTTATTTGATGTACCTCATGATTTCTTTCTCATGCCTTAAAGTTCTTTTCATGTCCTTATTGAAGAATCTCAAGTTCACCTGTAAAATGTTCCTCTTGTTTCCCTTACTGGGCCTTCTGCTCACCCTTTCTTTTGATGTATGTCCCCAGGTTATGAGATGTAGTAATGAACCTAGAATGAACTTAAGGAGACGCCTTTCAAGTGTTTAAGAAGAATGTTTTATGTTGTTTTCATGTATTATGTTCCTGGTTTCGAAGACACTAGACCTTAAAGATCCTCAGTTTTGTGTAATGAAATGAAAGTTTATGTTTTAAAATGGCGGGATGCTATACAATATGGATGAAAACACACAATAATTCAATACTTGAGAAAATTATCAAGTCAAACAAGCCCAAGATAGTCAATCAATAGAGCTGAATAAGATGACAGATTGGATGAGTGAACTTACAGGTCTTGTACGACAACTAGTTGTGTCTACCAAAGCCCCAACCTCATATTCTCCACAATCAATGTTTCTTGGACCCATAAAAAACCATGGAATCTGCAAGTCACCAGCTCATCCAACATACAATTGTCCACAACTTCAAGATGAACCATCTGATTCATCCGGACCAATGGAGCTCAATGAAACATATGCTCAGCGGAACCCCAACCCTCAAAAATCAGGTCATTTTGTTAGAAACTTCAGCCAACCCCATTATGAGCCCTTCTCTTCTACATATAACCCTAACTTGAGATATGGGAATCCCATTTCTCATACCCCTCAATACCCTCCTCAAAAATCAAACTAGTTCCAATATGGTGAAGGTGTTGGTAACTTCCAACAACCTTACCCTTTTGTTCCTCAACCTCAAAGGATCAATCCTCTTCTTCCTCCTCCAGGATTCCACTATCCCAGTGAGCCTTTCCAATTCCCAAAACAATACAATCGCTTTCCCAAGAACCAAAATCAAGTCAATCCCAATATAGGACAAACCTCTTCTTCCAAGAAACCATGGAAAATTCTAATTGAAGATATTGTCTCCTTCACCCGTTCTAGCCTTAAAAATATTGAAACCCAAATTAGTCAACTTGCATCCCACCTAAGCCAGCAAAAATAATCAAATTCTTCCCAAATCCTAGCTCAACCATTACCCAAACCCAAGGGTAATGTAAGTGCGATTTCACTTAGATTGAGGAAGAAAATTACTAATCCTCAAGATAATTACTCAAACCCCCCTTAAATGATGACCTAGAAAATGAAAAGAAAAATAAATTTGAAAAAGAATCTGAATCCACTCCCTCACCTCCTTTCATTCCACTTAGGAACCCAATTCATTTTCCTCAAGCCGTTTCTAAGACAAAGAAGTCCTTTAAACCTGATCCTGAAATTCTTGACATGTTTAGATGTGTTGAAGTCAAAATTCCCCTCTTAGATGCCATAAAACAAATCCCTAAGTATGCCAAGTTTCATAAGGAATTGTGCACCCAAAAGAGGAAAATTAGGACGTTTGAAAAATTTTCCACCCAATAGTCTATTCCCATAAAGTGAAAATATCTAGGGACCTTTATGGTTCCATTCCAAATTGGAAGTTCCAAATTTGATGATTCATTCATAGACCTAGGAGCCTCAATTAATGTCATGCCCAAATCCATATTCTCCAACCTTGGTCTAGGTCCCTTACATCCAACGAGCATTTTTATTCAGTTATCCAATCAAAGCACTACTAGTCTTGAGGGTATAATCATGGATGCCCTTATTTGTGTCAATGATCTTATCTTCCCTGCTGATTTTTATGTCCTTAACATGGAAGGTGAGACGAAATCTTCTCAATCTCCCACAATTCTAGGAATACCATTTCTCATGACTTCTAAAACCAATATTTATGTCCATTCAAGCATCTTATCCATGGAATTTGGTGACCAACTGGTCAAGTTTGACATTTTCTAAGCCATGTGATACCCATCTAAGGATCACTCTGCATTCTCAATCCATGCTTCTGAGGACACTTATGAGAGTCAATTGGACCCCAATTCATCATGTTCTTCATGTTAAAATGATAAAGGATCTTGTGAAATCTGCACCATGATTAACCAAGTCATAAATGGTGAAGTTTATGTGGACCTCTCATTCATAGACTCCATCAATATAGAGGAACTTGAAAACTCTCTTTAATCCCACATCAAATCTGATCTCTACTGCTCCGCCTTGGAAAATATTAGGGAAAATGAATCTAAAGCAACTGAAGTCCCTTCCTCCATTCATGAGTTGTCTAACCCACAAATGAAAGATGAGAATGATCTGAAACATCTTCCTGAACACATGAAATATTCATTCCTTTTCCATGATCACTCTTATCCTGTCATTATTTCCACTTTACTTACTGAAACCAAGGAGTCCAAACTTGTTCAAGTGTTAGAGGGAAACAAAAAGGCCTTAGGTTGGACCCTATATTACATACTAGGAATCAACCCTGATCTTTGAACGCATCACATCCATATTAAGGAATCATCCAAACCAATTAGACAACAAAAAAGAAGACTCAATCCACTCATCCTTGAGGTAGTTAGGGAAGAGATCACTAAACTTCTTCAAGTTGGTATTATCTAGACAATTTATGATAGTGAATGGTTTAGTCCAATTCAAGTTGTACCTATGAAGGGTGGGATACCTGTTGTCACAAATGAACATGGAGAGGTAGTCACAACTTGAGTGAAGAACAAATGGCATGTGTACATCGACTATAGGAAATTGAATGTTGAAACAAGAAAATATCACTACCCTCTTACATTCCTTGATCAAATTCTAGAATGATTAGCTAGAAATTCACACTATTACTTTATTAATGGATACATTGGCTACTTCCAAATCCCAATCGCACCTCAGGACCAAGAAAAGACTACTTTCACATGCCCCTTTGGAACATATGCATATATAAGAATGCCTTCTGGCCTTTGCAACGATCCTACAACATTCCAGAAGTGTATGATGAGTATCTTTTCTGAATTCATTGAGCACTGCATGGAAGTATTTATGGATGAATTTATCATTTATGGTGACTCATTTGAATCTTGCTTGAATTCACTCTATCTAGTCCTCCAAAAGTGTGTCAAGTGTAACCTTGTGTTAAATTTTGAAAAAATTCACTTCATGGTTTCAAATGGGATTGTTCTAGGGAACATAGTTTCACAAGAAGGTATTGAAGTTGATACTACCAAAATTGAAGTGATCCAATAACTTCCTAAACCCACTTCTATTTGAGAAATCCATTCATTCCTTGGTCAAGCCAATTTCTATTGGCACTTAATCGATAACTTCATTAGTATTTACCTTCCACTCACTCGGCTGCTCCAAAATGATGTCACTTTCCATTTCGATGAGGTTTTCAAGAGAGCCTTCATTGAACTCAAAATTTATCTTACATCTGCCCTGATAATCCAACCCCCAGATTGATCCTTACCCTTTGAATTAATGTGTGATGCTTCTGGTAGAGCCATTGGGTCTGTTCTTGGTCAAAGAAGAGAAAAAATTCCTCATGTCATCTATTATGCCTCAAAAACATTGGATGAAAATTAATCTCACTACATTGTTACTGAAAAGGAACTTTTATCAGTGGTTTTTACCATAGATAAATTCCGGCCCTATTTCTTAGGTGCCAAAATAATCATCTTCATAGACCATTTTTCTATAAAGTTTTTACTAAATAAAAGTGATTCCAAACCAAGGCTAATAAGATGGATCTTAATGATCTAAGAGTTTGACCATGAAATCAAAGATAGACCAGGAAAAGAAAACCCAGTGGCTGATCACTTGAGTAGAATTTGTAATTAATCTCATTCTAAAACAATTGATCTAGAATTTCCAACTAAAAACCTTTCATCTCTCAATCCAAAAATACCATGGTATGCCCCAATTGTAAATTACTTGGTTTCTGATGTTTTTCCTGAAATGTTTTCAAAATAAAAAAAATGAAGTTGAAAAGTGATTAAAAATTCTATTTTTGGGAAGATAATAAACTTTGGAAAGCCGGGGTAGACATGGTAATTAGGATATGTGTTGATGAAAATGAAGATTATTCTATCTTAGAATTATGTCACTCAATTCCTAGTGGTGGCCACTTTGGACCACAAAGGACCTCCCGAAAGGTCATCGACTATGGATTCTTCTGGCCTTCACTCTTCAAGGACTCACATTAGTTCTGTCAATCATGTCCCACTTTCCAAATATTTGGCACAATTTCAAAGAAAAATAAAATATCCCAAAAGTCTTTAATTTTCTATTAGATCTTTGATGTTTGGGGCATCAATTTCATGGGACCATTTCCCCATTCCAATGACTTATCTTACATCCTTCTTGCGGATAATTATGTTTCTAGGTGGTCGAGGCCAAACCCACTAGAAAGGATGATTCACATACTATTAGTGAGTTCCTAAAGACACACATCTTCCACCGATTTGGCACACCACGTGCCTTGATAAGTGACTTAGGAAACTATTTTTAACAGAACCATGGAATCTATTTTGAAAAATAATGGTGTTGTAAATAAAACTTCAACTGCATATCACCCCAAAAAAATGGAATGGCTAAACTTTCAAATAGAGAAGTGAAAATAGTGCTTGAGAGAATTGTAAAACCCACCAGAAAAGACTGGCCTGAAATACTTGGTGAAGCACTTTGGTCTTATCAAACTGCCTAGAAAAACACCCATTGGGATGTCTTCTTTTAGGCTAGTTTTTGTTAAAGCATGTCATTTACCAGTTGAAATCCAACATAAGTCTTTTTTGGCTGTGAAAATCTATAATTTTGATCTTGAAAAATCTGGTGAAGAAATATTGTTACAATTGGATGAATTAGATGATCTTCAACTTGATTATTACGAGAATTATAATCTCTAAAAAGAAAAATACAAGACACTCCATGAAAAACACATCCTACGAAGGGTATTTCATGAAGGTGAAAAGGTAATGCTCTTCAATTCTTGATTTTGGATTCACCTAGGTAAGCTTAATTCTCATTGGTAAGGTCCTTTTGTTATTACTAATATTTACCAATTTGGTGCGGTGAAAGTCCAAGGCCCCTCTTCGAAAAGGATATTCACAGTTAATGGAAATCAGTTAAAGCATCACCATGAGAGTACACACAATCCTGGAACCACATCGACTTCCATCAGATCCCCAACTTCTACAAATGACCCACTACTGGATGGAGATGGAAACCCACCAAATCCAAACCAGGGGGCACCTCTTCCCCTTTAAATTCTCTCCTCTCTCTCTCTATCTCTTTTTCTTCTTATTCCTCCCTCATTCTCATTTTGTTTTTTGACTAATTTCCTCATCACATTTTTTATTTACTCTTTATTTTTTGTGTAGTGTGTCTTTATAAAAAACTAAAAATACCTAAAAAACTAAAAAACCAAAAAATAATAATTTAAAAACAATATGAAAATAAAATTCATGATTACTCACTGTAAAATTTTTAAAATTTGTCCAAACATTTTGGCGAGTCAAAACAACATGTTTTCATATCAATTTTTTTTGTTTTCATCATGACTTTGGATAAATAATTTTGTGTCAAGGATAATAAATTTTGAATGATCAGTTATTTATTTGGAAAATCATTTTCCCCACCTGTGAGAAACAACATTTTCTTTCATTCTAAGGCTACCTATGGACATATTTTCAAAATGCGTGTTTTTCACCCCTATTTGTGAGTCTTGAGTTTTTGGACCTTCGAGGTGAATTTCCAACTTTGGTGTGCATTAATATGATAGAGGCATTTCTAAACCCTATGAGAATTATAATATAAAAATAGCCTCCCATTAACCATACATTAATCATCCTTTTGAAAGACCCTTCGAGCCTATAAAAAACTTTTCTTTGATAGCCACATTACAAGCCCAATATCTTATCCCACCCAATATCAACATGGATTTTCATTGCATAATTTTTTTGAAAATTTAAGTGTGGGGGGAATGAATTTCATTTTTTGGGTTCCCTTTTATTGATTTTCAACGAGTTATCATATGATTGAGTGAAAGCATAAATTTTAGTGTGGGGGAGTGGTTGTCAATCAGTGAGTTTTGGGGAATGTAATGTACTTTCATTTATGTAATTTTTTAAATGTTATTGAAAAGTGTTCAAAAACAATTCAAAAAAAAAATAACAAAAAAATGGGCTGTGCCTTGGGAAGGTCAAAAATCACTCTTCCTCAACCTTTGATCTTGTTATAAATATTAC
This sequence comes from Viscum album, assembly GCA_963277665.1. Classification (NCBI taxonomy): domain Eukaryota; kingdom Viridiplantae; phylum Streptophyta; class Magnoliopsida; order Santalales; family Viscaceae; genus Viscum; species Viscum album. Next base: position 837,393,627 of record OY728159.1, read on the forward strand.
AATTAGTGTCATGAAGAGGTCAATCATGGGTTGGGATATGATTGTGAGATATTTTTCAAGTTCAACTTTCGAAAAAAAGAAGAAAAGAAAATATAAATAATACTTATGTCATTGGGAGAAGTTTTGTATTTTGTAAATATTTCAACTTCTAATCCCCTTCAAATTTTCTTCCTCTCTTATGTATTTCTTCACAAAATCATTCCCTTGTAAATATGTGTTTTCATTTCCTTTCATGTCTCATTTAAAAAAAAAGTGTATTGCTTTTGTAACACCCCGAGCTTCCATGATACGCTTCTCATTCAATAATGCAATGGCTTGCATTGTACGCAACTTCGAGTTCTAAAACACCGCGACTAATAAAAGTAGCCGTTATGAATAGTAATAACCACTTTTTAAAATTATAGAAATTTTATATTTCAAAATGGACTTCATTTTTGGATTCAGAATATCGAAATTAGCCTATGTTGAATTTTTGGTATTTTTCTAAGAACTTCTAATTTTTTATGAATAGTGAAAAATACTTAAAAACAACTTTTTTAATCAAAATAATATATAGTGATAAATTATACTATTTAGTGGTTTTAAAGTATAATTAGAATATATTTTTACCATTTTACCCAATGGTGGTCATTAGAATTAATTTAACATTGAAATTGGACATAAACAATTGCCAATCTTTTGATATAAATTGTTTCTTAAAAACACGCTATTTGTTGTGACAACGGGAATTAATTATAAAATTAATTAGTGCAACTTATATGTTTGGAATTTTATAAAATATACATCATTTTTGAATTTGGAATATCAATTATATCTTAGGGTGAAATTTTGGCATTGTTCTGAAAAACTTCAATTTTTGATGAATAGTGAAACCACTAAGTGGTAGTTAAATAACTGATTTTTCGTTTAAATGAAATATTACCACTTCTGTGATTTGATTTTCAAAAATCCGACATACATGGTTGTCATTAAGAAGTAAAATGTGGTTCAATGAGATTAAAATAATTTTTTGGTGAATAGTAACTTTTAAGTTCTTAATCGCGATTAGAGGTAATTAGTGTAGTTTAAGGTACAAACAATGTTTTAATAATATGATATGAGCTTGACACTTGTCATACTCCTATTGGATGAGTCATGGCCTACCAAGACAACCCATGGGTCAACTTGGGGACCCCATGGAGCCACTTTATTTGGAAATTGACATTAATATATATTTATTTAATGTTAAAATTAAATTGACATAAACATGAGTTGTTTTACTAAAACAGTTTTTACGTGGGGTTACACAAGTCCAAATTTTTATTATAAATATTCATTAGAAATCTAAAAAGATTTCCTACATCATAGTATTTTTTTATAATTTTTAGACATTAAATAAATTAAATTATTTATGACATCATTATGATGCGGTGATGACCTCATTATTTAACAATTTAAATAAAATGAGAAGATAATGAAAAATACAAGGCTTACACTTGTCCAAAGCCTATTGGATGAAGATATTTCGAACCCTTATCACCTTAGCCACGAATTATATAAGTTTGGGACCTTTAGAATCCTAAAAGCATTGTGTAATAATGTAACATTTCAATCTTTCCAAAAGAGCCCTTCCTCTCCACTTATAAAAGGCCCCCACCTCTCCCACCTTATTAACACCTTCAAGCCATTTGGCTCGGCCAACCTATGCCCAAATACTCTCCCAACTTCCCCCTATTACTCCTAGAAGCCTCAATTTGAGTAGAACTCTTCCCAAGGAAGCCTTTGGCTCAAATCAAAAAGAGTTACCCGATTTTGAGGTAATGTCTTCTCTAATGTTGTTTTGTTTTATTTTTATTCTCCAACCCCCTAAACTATTTTTATTCATTTCTTTTGTAACAAAACCAGTATCCTCAATATACTAGGATGTTGTTATAAGAAGGATTATAGCTACACTTATACACACCTACATCTAATGGTTAAAGAACATACGGTTTCTGTGGATGGTGAATTTCTGCCTCACGAAACGATGATTGTTCAACACTCATATAACACCTTCAAAGGTGGCCATTAAGATGTAACTATTTTTATATATGATATATAATATGTTTATGTTTTACTTATGCTTCTGTATTTCTCATTTATGGCATACTTTATGATTTCCATTATGGGTAAAAAGCGATAATTTCATTTTAGGAAGTGCGGACTACCGCCCCCTCAAAGTGATTTGAATCGTTAATTCCATATGTGGGATGTATAAAGGATGGAGTAAATGGTATTATACAATATATTATACTGGAAGTATATTATACATTTATATCATTATGATTTCATTCCATTAAATACTAAATAGAAATGAAAGTAGCGTTCATGCGTACGTACGGCTTACCGTCTCCATAAACGGTGCATTTCATTTCTTACCTCTAAATGTTACGTAATATTATAAATGAATGTATATACTGGATATATATGATATATATGACATCTAAATCATGAATTTAATTCTAGAGATAATGGATATTCTACCACATAAACAACTTGTAATTATAAGAAGTTTATTGTTTACTCAAGTACCAAAGATCGACAAAACGACCGTTATTAACTTAAATAATTACATAATGTTCATAACATTGTAATAAGTGATATAAAAAGAATAATGAAATTAAAAATGGTTGTTAATAAGGTATATATTAACTCTAGTTTATTATTCAGGAGGTTAAAGAACGGTTGAGTCAAGTCAGACACGAGGTAAGGTAACTTCTTAACCCAACTTCCATTCTTTGGGTTAATCTCCTATTTTCAAATTATGTCATGATATTATTATGTCCTATTTTATATTTTTACTTCCTTTATGTGTACCTATAGTGAATACACATAATAGATCTATTTTATTTTAAAAATGATCTTTTAAGGACTTCGTCTCAATCACCATCCATTGAGACATATTTTGTTTTATACACAAATTTCTTTTATACGGTGTATAAACCCCTTTGACTTTTACGTTTATTCAAAAGGAATCTTTTTTTATACGAAGCGTTTTGCTAAACGACAAAAGGGAATGTTTTTATTTCCGTACTTATGCGGCGACAACGACTTCTCCGCCGCCGTGACCATTATTTGAGTTTCGGCTTCCTCTACAAGCCATCATTTTTTTTAATGAAAAATAAATACAAAGTTTTAACTTTCTTTTATTTTGGTATTGAAAATGGTTTTGAAAGCATTTTTATTATATCAATGTGTTGTATTGATATCTTGTGATTGAAATGTGGAAATGTTATGTTTCCTTTATGGATGTTTTATGTGATACGATTATGTTATGGTTTATGATATGTTTAAACCTATTCATATGAGGAATGTATTGGACTTAATAAGTGACGGGTGGAGCCCGCTATAGCTCCTCGATGCATCGGTAGGTCTCATGAGACAACTAGACGCGGAATTGGCTGAGGCCCTTTCCCAATTTGATTTATGGTTTTGGCCGAGGCCTTAATCATTTTAGACGTCTTGGCCGAGGCCTTGACAAAGTGTTTCAGAATGTCTGACATTATACATTCCCTCATTATGAAAGTGGTTAATGATATTTCATGTGATTATTCGACCAGTAGAATATCCATGTGAAGAAGTAAATGGAATTATATCATTTTACTTTTACCATATTATGTTGATGTTCAAGTTTAAAAGGCTTTTGTTTTAGTTATACATTGCCTTAAAAGTTAATGTTTATTTATGAAAGCTTCCGCAATATTGTTATCCTTACTGAGCATCTGAGCTCACCCCTTTCAATGTTTTAATATTTTCCAGGATGTGAAGAAGTATTTTATGAATGAACTGCAGGGATTTTCAGAAGAGGATATGAGAGTGGACTATGGAGACTTTGTTATTGTAGTTTTTCACTTTATGATGTAATGTAACGTTTAAGAATGTATCTAGTGTTTACAAGGATACTAAACTAATCGGTCTTTCGAGACTTGATCTTTTGTGATCATGCCAATGTTACGAAGTAATGCACTGACTCCGGGTAGTTGGGGTCGGGGCATTACAGTTGGTATCAAAGGTAGTTTAGTACTAACCTTGGAAGCTAGATTTAGATAAACTCTGATTAGAGCTCATAGCCCGAAGATAGACTTTAAGGATTAGTATAGAAGAACTTCCTAGAATTTTGGTATTATAGAGATTTTGTGAGTTTTCCGAGCAATACATCCCTGTCTGGATACGAGCAGGTAGAGGCGGCTCTGGCACAGATGTACCTAGGGGTAAAACCCGAAAACACCTCTTTGAGCTAGACTCAAACGGAAACTGGTGCACGACAACGGGCCTTACTGCACTCTTTGTTACGACACTCCCAGGGGATATGCTTAGGATAATTCTCGTTTTCTTTACAAACCACTATGAATGGTTATGAGTAGATACTTCCTCAAAGAAAACCTTTTTATGATTATGGATTATATCCATAAATAGTTCAATTTATGTTAAGTATTTTACAAGTATGGAATTATGTATTTTGATTCATAAACTAATCTAGTTTATGCCATTGTTTAGAAATGGCGCCTAGTGGAAGGAATGGAAACCGTATCAATGCACGCACTCCGTGTAGGGATTTCCCTCCTGCTCAAGATAATTATTGTGGATCTGGAGATACAACTGGTGCTGATCAACTTATTACCATACTGGGAAAACTCACTTAGGTTATGAATAATAACCTTACTCGTATGGAGCACCCTGATCTGCAACGTGGAGGATCAATGCTAGACCGTTTCATGAGGCAACAACCACCAACCTTCAATGGGAGTATAAATCCTATAGTAGCTGAGCAATGGATAAATTCCATAGAGAAAATATTCCATGCCTTGGGGAGTAGTGAAAGGGAGAAGGTTGTCATGGCAGTTTACCGCCTCACTGGAGATGCCGATCAGTGGTGGTCGCTGATTCAAAACACAAAGGAAGATGATGACGTATCGAATATGGAATGGAGGGAGTTCAAAGAGCTTTTCTTAGAAAAATACTTTCCTCATGACCATCGAGCAGATATGGAAAGACAATTTCTAAGTCTGAGGCAGAAGGAGGATGAGAATGTCGCAAAGTATGAGGCTAACTTTACAAGGTTAGCGAGGCATGCTGCCGATTATATACGTAACCCAAGGAGTAATATTGATCGTTTCTTTGATGGGTTAAAACCATTTCTCTGTCGAGCTTTAGTATCACAATCCTTCTCATCATACGAAGATATTGTCTCGTGTGCTATCAAGACAGAAAAGGAATTCTCTAAGTCTTATGACAACAAAGTAAAGCAAGAGAAGAAGAGAACGGTGGAACAAGAGACAGATAAAGGGAAAAAGGGAAAGAAGGATTTTCCATTATGTGATAATTGTGGGAAGAATCACCCTGGTACTTGTCTAAAAGGAATGGGAGTTTGTTATAAATGTGGAGAAAAGGGTCACCAGGCTCGTGATTGCAAGGGAAAGAAAGAGGCTGTCAAAGTTGAATGCTATAACTGTAGGGAAATGGGGCATTATGCAAATGAATGTCCTAAGTGTCAGGGAAACTTACCTCAGAAAAGGCCAAGGGATCGAGGACAATCTTATGCTGTTACTACAGTTGAAGCACAATAACTAATGTATTGGTGCTTTTGGACTCATGGATTATATTTTGGTTATTAGAATAATGTGATATATATATATAAGGATTGTACTGCAGTACTTTTTGATTTCAGTAAGGTTTTAATATGATTAAGGTAATCATATTTTTAGTATGTGACAATAAGAGAAACTTTTCTTTGTTTGGGGAATCTGATGTTACAATTGATTTTGGAATTTAGAGACCTTTTAGAGAAAGTCTGGATGGAGGTATTTTGGATAACTATTAAGGTTGGAATGGATTAAGTTGAACCATGGATAGTATTGTTTAAGGTTAAAGCATTTATGAAGATTATTTTTGGAATATTATGATACTATAGTTTTAGGAAAAGGACAACCTGCAGGGTGGGGCATAACCCGTCGCGTCGGACAAAGCTGCAGGAATCGAACCCACAACCATAGTGCGACAGGCCTTTATTTCCTACCACTAGCCTACAGGAAGTCCCCGGTTAATACAAAATAATTTTACTAATCTAAATGGTATGTGTTAACATTTGGAACCTTATAAAATCAGGATAAGTATAATATTTTTGAGTTCTATTATCTTTTGAGTGAAAGATGAGTTGAAGGTTGAAACTCTAATTGTCAAGAATAAATATATATATACCTATCTCTTATTCAAAGAATAAATTAATTCTTAAACTTTAGTAAAGGGATATTAAAACAAAAAATGTGTTATCCTAATACCTTATGTCTTGTTGAACTGATTATATTTTAAATCAACATAGATTGAAGGCTTTGAGGCCCTCAATTTGACAGTTGATTGTGATTGATGACCTCAATCACTCCCTACAAATATTTACGTTTTTCCTCCAATTATATGTCTCTAATTGCCACCAATGTTCTCCTTATCGAGATCATAATTTGGTGGTGACTTTCTTATTTCCATTTCCCTCTTATTAAGGCTAAATTTTATTAATCTTATTTCCGATGTGGATTTTCCACAAAGGTATTTTCTCTTTTCAACCTTTTATTTTCAAATAAAAAAATTTCAAATTGCGAGGATGCAATTTATTGAAGGAGGGGAGAATGTAACACCCCGAGCTTCCATGATACGCTTCTCATTCAATAATGCAATGGCTTGCATTGTACGCAACTTCGAGTTCTAAAACACCACGACTAATAAAAGTAGCCGTTATGAATAGTAATAACCACTTTTTAAAATTATAGAAATTTTATATTTCAAAATGGACTTCATTTTTGGATTCAGAATATCGAAATTAGCCTATGTTGAATTTTTGGTATTTTTCTAAGAACTTCTAATTTTTTATGAATAGTGAAAAATTCTTAAAAAAAACTTTTTTAATCAAAATAACATATAGTGATAAATTATACTATTTAGTGGTTTTAAAGTATAATTAGAATATATTTTTACCATTTTATCCAATGGTGGTCATTAGAATTAATTTAACATTGAAATTGGACATAAACAATTGCCAATCTTTTGATATAAATTGTTTCTTAAAAACACGCTATTTGTTGTGACAGCGGGAATTAATTATAAAATTAATTAGTGCAACTTATATGTTTGGAATTTTGTAAAATAGACATCATTTTTGAATTCAGAATATCAATTATAGCTTAGGGTGAAATTTTGGCATTGTTCTGAAAAACTTCAATTTTTGATGAATAGTGAAACCACTAAGTGGTAGTTAAATAACTGATTTTTCATTTAAATGAAATATTACCACTTCTGTGATTTGATTTTCAAAAATCCGACATACATGGTTGTCATTAAGAAGTAAAATGTGGTTCAATGAGATTAAAATAATTTTTTGGTGAATAGTAACTTTTAAGTTCTTAATCGCGATTAGAGGTAATTAGTGTAGTTTAAGGTACAAACAATGTTTTAATAATATGATATGAGCTTGACACTTGTACTACTCCTATTGGATGAGTCATGGCCGACCAATACAACCCATGGGTCAACTTGGGGACCCCATGGATCCACTTTATTTGGAAAATGACATTAATATATATTTATTTAATGTTAAAATTAAATTGACATAAACATGAGTTGTTTTACTAAAAAAGTTTTTACGTGGGGTTAAACAAGTCCAAATTTTTATTATAAATATTCATTAGAAATATAAAAAGATTTCCTACATCATAGTATTTTTTTTATAATTTTTAGACATTAAATAAATTAAATTATTTATGACATCATTATGATGCGGTGATGACCTCATTATTTAACAATTTAAATAAAATGAGAAGATAATGCAAAATACAAGGCTTAAACTTGTCCAAAGCCTATTGGATGAAGATATTTCGAACCCTTATCACCTTATCCACGAATTATATAAGTTTGGGACCTTTAGAATCCGAAAAGCATTGTGTAATAATGTAACATTTCAATCTTTCCAAAAGAGCCCTTCCTCTCCACTTATAAAAGGCCCCCACCTCTCCCACCTTATTCACACCTTCAAGCCATTTGGATCGGACAACCTCTGCCCAAATACTCTCCCAACTTCCCCCTCTTACTCCTAGAAGCCTCACTTTGAGTAGAACTCTTCCCAAGGAAGCCTTTGGCTCAAATCAAAAAGAGTTACCCGATTTTGAGGTAATGTCTTCTCTAATGTTGTTTTGTTTTATTTTTCTTCTCCAACCCCCTAAACTATTTTTATTCATTTCTTTTGTAACAAAACCAGTATCCTCAATATACTAGGATGTTTTTATAAGAAGGATTAGAGCTACACTTACACACACCTACATCTAATGGTTAAAGAACATACGGTTTCTGTGGATGGCGAATTTCTGCCTCACGAAACGATGATTGTTCAACACTCATATAACACCTTAAAAGGTGGCCATTAAGATGTCACTATTTTTATATATGATATATAATATGTTTATGTTTTACTTATTCTTCTATATTTCTAATTTATGGCATACTTTATGATTTCCATTATGGGTAAAACGCGATAATTTCATTTTAGGAAGTGCGGACTACTGCCCCCTCAAAGTGATTTGAATCGTTAATTCCATATGTGGGATGTATAAAGGATGGAGTAAATGGTATTATACACTATATTATACTGGAATTATATTATACATTTATATCATTATGATTTCATTCCATTAAATACGAAATAGAAATGAAAGTAGCGTTCATGCGTACGTACGGCTTACCGTCTCCATGAACGGTGCATTTCATTTCTTACCTCTAAATGTTACGTAATATTATAAATGAATGTATATACTGGATATATATGATATATATGACATCTAAATCATGAATTTAATTCTAGAGATAATGGATATTCTACCACATAAACAACTTGTAATTATAAGAAGTTTATTGTTTACTCAAGTACCAAAGATCGACAAAACGACCGTTATTAACTTAAATAATTACATAATGTTAATAACATTGTAATAAGTGATATAAAAAGGATAATGAAATTAAAAATGGTTCTTAATAAGGTATATATTAACTCTAGTTTATTATTCAGGAGGTTAAAGAACGGTTGAGTCAAGTCAGACACGAGGTAAGGGAACTTCTTAACCCAACTTCCATTCTTTGGGTTAATCTCCTATTTTCAAATTATGTCATGATATTATTATGTCCTATTTTATATTTTTACTTACTTTATGTGTACCTATAGTGAATACACATAATAGATCTATTTTATTTTAAAAATGATCTTTTAAGGACTTCGTCTCAATCACCATCCATTGAGACATATTTTGTTTTATACACAAATTTCTTTTATACGGTGTATAAACCCCTTTGACTTTTATGTTTATTCAAAAGGAATCTTTTTTTATACGAAGCGTTTTTCTAAACGACAAAAGGGAATGTTTTTCTTTCCGTACTTATGCGGCGACAACGACTTCTCCGCCGTCGTGACCATTATTTGAGTTTCGGCTTCCTCTACAAGCCATCATTTTTTTTAATGAAAAATAAATACAAAGTTTTAACTTTCTTTTATTTTGGTATTGAAAATGGTTTTGAAAGAATTTTTATTATATCAATGTGTTGTATTGATATCTTGTGATTGAAATGTGGAAATGTTATGTTTCCTTTATGGATGTTTTATGTGATACGATTATGTTATGGTTTATGATATGTTTAAACCTATTCATATGAGGAATGTATTGGACTTAATAAGTGACGGGTGGAGCCCGCTATATCTCCTCGATGCATCGGTAGGTCTCATGAGACAACTAGACGCGGAATTGGCTGAGGCCCTTTTCCAATTTGATTTATGGTTTTGGCCGAGGCCTTAATCATTTTAGACGTCTTGGCCGAGGCCTTGACAAAGTGTTTCAGAATGTCTGGCATTATACATTCCCTCATTATGAAAGTGGTTAATGATATTTCATGTGATTATTCGACCAGTAGAATATCCATGTGAATAAGTAAATGGAATTATATCATTTTAATTTTGCCATATTATGTTGATGTTCAAGTTTAAAAGGCTTTTGTTTTAGTTATACATTGCCTTAAAAGTTAATGTTTATTTATGAAAGCTTCCGCAATATTGTTATCCTTACTGAGCATCTGAGCTCACCCCTTTCAATGTTTTAATATTTTCCAGGATGTGAAGAAGTATTTTATGAATGACCTGCAGGGATTGTCAGAAGAGGATATGAGAGTGGACTATGGAGACTTTGTTATTGTAGTTTTTCACTTTATGATGTAATGTAACGTTTACGAATGTATCTAGTGTTTCCAAGGCTACTAAACTAATCGGTCTTTCGAGACTTGATCTTTTGTGATCATGCCAATGTTACTAAGTAATGCACCGACTCCGGGTAGCTGGGGTCGGGGCGTTACAGCTTTTTCCATGTTGGGTTTTTACAGCCTTTTCCCATCTCTTTTGGATATTATCTTCCTACCGTCCCATAGCCACAGAAAACCCCCTAAAATGACCTCTTTATTTTTGAGCACTTTAGGATAGGTAATAGAAGATGAGATCTATTTCAAACTCTAAGATTTTAACTTTTGGTTGGTGAATGAGTGGAGCTCCATAAATTAATTTTATCATCTTGAGAAGAGTAAGTTTTGTGTGCCGCCATTTTCTATTTCTAAATTTGAGCATGAAAAAATGAATTGTTTTTGGAACATTGTTTCTGTAACAAATTGTGATGGAATTCAATATGGATGATTGAAATTTTCTAAACCTCCCCTGAGTGGGGAAAACAAAATGTTAATATTTGTTGGTGAGTGAAAATGATATTGTCATGTTTTTATATTTGTTGCACATGAGGAAATGCACAAGACTAAGTGTGGGGGATTTGATGTTATTAATATTTTCATAACTTACTATATACTCCCTTTACTGATTTTATATGAAATCTGCATAATTTTTGTGAAATATTAATTTTTTAAAACTAAATATAAATTTGGAGCGTTTTTAGAAGTAGTCCAATTGAGTCAGTTTACTATTTTTTTATAATTATCACCCTACTAATCCAAATTGTGTGATTATTGTTTATTTGGCATCCTCATTCAATATACCACATTTCATTAGAAGTAATAGTGGTCCAATTATTCCATTTGAAGGGTCATATGGATCACACCAGAAGTCCCACAAAATCTATGAAGAAACTGGCCCATCCATGAAGATTGAATTACTCGTCTCAATCCAGAAGTGAAAATTCATCAATTCTAATCAAACGTTTGGGGGAAAATGTAAGGATTCTTGGATAAAAATTTCAAGGCCCAAATCCAAAGACAAGGGTCTCAACTGATTCATTTAAACTCAGACCACCATTTTAGACAGGAAATGATATCAATAAAGTATTCATGATGTATCTCATGATGTAATCATAAAATCAAGTTGAGATTTTTAGTGTGAAAGAAGAGATATATTATTCTGACTTTGTGGAATAATGTGTTTAGATTTGAAGGAATCTTCCTATTGATAAAGACATTCACATTTAGGTCTTCTAAAACATATGTATTGAAATGGAAAGTTTATTTTGTTTAATAAAACCGTCATAACTTTGAATAAATAAATCCAAATAACTAAAATTTTTTTGGGACGTTGGAAAATATTATTATATACAACTTTGAAGAATATTCTATCTCGATATTCGGCTGTCTGAATATCTAAATTGGTGATGCAAGTGTAGGGAGAGATTGGGAATGCAAACAATCCACTTCCTTGGGCTATAAATAAATTTCCTTCCTCTCCTTCAAAGGGTTGGCATTTAATAAGAGAAGAGCATATATTGTCATGACTAAAGCCTTTCCAAAGGCTTGGGAGGACCTTATGTACTCAAGTTTTCACTTGAGATACCTTTTATCCTCTCTTTGTTTCCTTTTACTTTTGTGTTCTTCATTATTGTAATCTTGTAAGTTTTTTTTGTAATTCTGTTTTAATGAAAGTTTCTTCTTCAATACCTATTATTCTCATCCAACTTCGGTAGTTTAATACTGATATTCTTAAAATAGTTTAAATACAGTTGAATCCCCTTCCATTATTTTTCTTTCTCATTAAATCTAAAGTTTGTTTTTAATTATCACCATCGTTTGTGTGTGTGTTCGACGCACCACTCTTTTCTTATCCCTTTACTTTTCTTATCTTATTAATTTATCATCATAATAATTATAACCAGATTACTAATCATTTCAATGTATGAGTAAATATTACATTGGGGTGAGTTATAATTTAGGGATGTTAAGTTATTGTGAGCTTTTTCTCAATGAGTATTCTCGGAATTAACATTGTGTATGTTGGACATAACATGTCATGGATTAATGACATATTTTATTTAATGTATGGATTCCATGGATTATTGGAACCATAAATACACTACCAAAATCAAGTAATAATTGAGATTAGAATATTAGTTAATTTAAGGCTTGGATTAAATTATTAACACTTATTAATTACAATCAACGTCAACTTGTGACATGGGAGTTAATTTAATGAAATACAAAGCAAGGCTCAAGGATATCACAAGATTAAATACCTATTGATGAACTCACCCCAATATTTATAAAATTGTTAAATCAATATTAATCAAACATAATCCATAAATTATTTCATAATCTCTACAAAAAACACCTCAAACAGAATACAATCAACTAAAAACAATTGACTATTAAAAAGTATCATCACTGAGGATTTGACCCAAGTGCTGCTATACACATTAGCAGAGCACCAGAACGTTGATCGTTCAATAGGAGACAATCGACCATGATTTCAAATGGAACCGTTTCTGTGGATGGTGCTTTATGTAGTCATTAATTTCTGGTTATTCTAAAAAAACAAAACAAAAAAAACATATTTTAAAAAAATTGAAAAAAAAACAAAGAAAAACACGCCTTCTTATAAAAATCATAAACTGAAAAAACACAAAGAAAAACCCATCTTCCTCTTTCTTACAACATCTCTCTGAATACCCCATAGCTTCCCAAATAACCCCTTAGATTTTTTTGACCCTGAAATTGTGCGAACTCTTCGCCAACTTAGGAGGAACATTAGGGATAATCAAATAATTCAAGAAACAGTCCTTGTCCAACCAATTAAATTAGATATGGCCAATCCTAGGAAAAAACACTTAAAGAAATTGCTGCCCCTGATATGAATTACCAACCTCTTGGTATTAAATATCCAAACATAGAGGCTGACTTCAAACTCAAATCGGGTTTGATTCATCTTCTCCCTCATTTCCATAGGCTAGCCGGTGAGGATCTACATCTCCACCTTAAAAAGTTACAAGTGGTGTGCTCTAGCATGAAGCCTCAAGGGGTTTCTGAGGAACAAATCAAACTTTGAGAATTCCTTTTCTCCATAGATGACTCTTCAAAGTCATGTATTTACTACCACCCTCCTGGTTCCATAACCACATGGAATGACATGAAGCGACTCTTCTTAGAGAAATTCTTTCCTGCTTCTCGTACTGCTTCTATCCGAAAGAAAATAAGCGGTATCCATCAATTCCCAAATGAATAGCTCTATGAGTACTGGGAGCGGTTCAAAAATCTTTTGGCAACCTACCCACACCACCAAGTCCCTAACCAACTCTTGATCCAATACTTATATGAGGGGTTATTGTCTATGGAGAGAACTCTCATTGATGTTGTAAGTAGCAGTTCTCTTATTGATAAAACTCCCACAGTTACAAGAGATCTCATAAGCAACATGGATGAAAACACAAAACAATTCCATACTCAAGAACATTATCAAGTCAAAAAATACAAATATAATCAATCAATAGAGCCGAACAAGATGACAGAGTGGATAAGTGAACTTACAGGTCTTGTGCGACAACTAGATGTGGCTACCAAATCCCCAACCTCATCTATTCCACAATCAATGTTTCATGGACCCATAAAAAACTGTGGAATTTACAACTCACCAGATCATTCAACATACACTTGTCCACAACTTCAAGATGAACCATCTGATTCATCTGGACCAATGGAGCTCAATGCAGCATATGCTCAGTGGAACCCCAAACCTCAATAATCAGATCAGTTTGTTATAAATTTCAACGAACCCCCTTATAATCCCTTCTCTTCTACATATAACCCTAACTTGAGATATGAGAATCCCATTTCTCATCCCCCTCAATACCCTCATCAAAACTCAAATGAGTTCCAATATGGTCAAGGTGTTGGTAACTTCCAACAACCTTACCCTTTTGTTCCTCAACCTAAAAGGATCAATCCACCTCTTCCTCTTGCAGGCTTGCACTATCCCAATGAGCCTTCCCAATTCCCAAACCAATATAATCACTTTACCAAGAACCAAAATCAAGGAAATCCCAATCCAGGACAAGCCTCTTATTCCAAGAAACCATAGGAAAGTGCAGTTGAAGATATTGCCTCCTTCACCCATTCTATAATTAAAAATATTGAAACCCAAATTGGTCAACTTGTATCTCACCTAATCCAGCTACACTAATAAAATTATTCCCAACTCCCAGCTCATCCATTACCCAAACCCAAGGGTAATGTAAGTGAAATTGAACTCAGATCGGGTAAGCAAATTGCTAATACCCAAGGTAAGTCCTCTAACCCCACCTTAAATGCTGACCTAGAAAATGAAAAGAAAACGAAACTTGAAAAGGAATCTGAATCCATTCCCTCGCCTCCTTCCATTCCACTTAGGAACCCAATTCCTTTTCCTGAAGCCCTTTCTAATCCAAATAAGTCCTTTGAACCCGATCCTAAAATTATTGACATGTTTAGACATGTTGAAGTCAACATTCACCTCTTATATTCCATAAAACAAATCCCTAATTATGCCAAGTTTCTTAAGGAATTGTGCACTGACAAGAGGCAACTTAGGATCTTCAAAAATGTTTCCACCCAGCAGTCTATTTGGACACTTGTTGATTTTCAAGGAGTTATCAAATGATTGAGGGAAAGAATCCATTTTAGTTCAGGGGAGAGGTTGTAAATCATTGAGTTTTGGGGAATGTAATGTACTTTCATAAATGTAATTTTGTAAATGTTATTGACAAGTGTTTAAAAAAATTCAAAAAAAAAGAACAAAAAAATGGGTTGTGTCTTGGGCAGGTCAAAAATCACTCTTACTCAACCTTTAATCTTATTATAACTTTTACAAATAGTGTCATGAGGAGGTCAATCATGGGTTGGGATATGAGTGTGAGATATTTTTTAAGTTTATTTTTTTAAAAAAAAGATGAAAATAAAATAAAAAAAGAACACTTATGTCATTGGGAGAAGTTTTGTGTTTTGTAAATATTTTATCTTATCATCCCCTTAAAATTTTCTTCCTCTCTTGTGTCTTTCTTCACACAATCATTCCCTAATAAATATGTGTTTCCATTTCCTTTAATGTCTCATTCCAAAAAAAATGTGCATTGCTTTTTTCCATGTTAGTGTTTTACCCCCTTTTTACTATCTTTTTGATATCATCTTCCTACCGCCCCATAGCCATAAAAAACCCCCTAAAAATTCATCTTGATTTTTGAGCACTTTATGATATGGAATGGAAGCTGAGATCTCTTTAAATCTCTATGATTTTCACTTTTGGTTGGTGAATGCGTGAATCTCTATAAATTAATTTTATCATCTTGAGAGGAGTAAGTTTTGTGTGCCACTATTTTCCATTTCTAAATTTGAGCATAAAAAAATGAATTGTTTTTGGGACATTGTTTTTGTAACAAATTGTGGTGGAATTCAATATGGATGAGTGAAATTGTCTAAATCTCCCCTGAGTGGGGAAAACAAAATGTTAATATTTGTTGGTGAGTGAAAATGATATTGTCATATTTTTATATTTATTGCACACGAGGACATCCACAAGACTAAGTGTGGGGTATTTGATGTTATTAATATTTTAATAACTTATTATATACTCCCTTTACTGATTTTATGTGAAATATGCATAATTTGTGTGAAATAATAATGTTTTAAAACTAAATATAATTTTTGATCATTTTTAGAAGTAGTTCAATTGAATTAGTTTACTATTGTATTTATAATTATCTCCCTAATGATCCAAATTGTGTGATTATTGTTCTTTATTCTTTCTAATTCAATATCCAACATTTCATTAGAAGGAATTTTGGTCCAATTATGCAATTTTAAGGGTCATATGGATCACACAAGAAGGCCCACAGAATCTATGAAGAAACTGGCCCATCCATGAAGATTGAATTACTAGGCTCAATACAGAAGTGAAAATTAATTCATTCTCCTCAAAATTTTGGGGGACGATGTAAGTATTATTTGATAAAAATTTCAAGGCCCAACTCCAAAGATAAGGGCCCAAACTGATTAATTTAAACTCATCCCACCATTCTAGACGGGAAATGAAATCAGTACAGTATTCATGACATACCTCATGATGTAATCATCAAATCAAGATGATATTTTGCAGAGTGAAAGAATAAATATAGTTGGCTGACTTTGTTGAATAAAGTGTTCAGATTTGAAGGTTTATTCCTATTGATAAACCCATTCACATTTCAGAATTCTAAAAATTATAGATTGAAATGGAAAATTTAGCTTTGTTTAATAAAACCACCATAAATTTGGCTCCATAAGTCCAAATGACTCAAAATTTTGAGAGAAGTCAGAAAACATTATTATATACAACGTTTAAGAAGAGGATATATCTATATTAGGCTATCTGAATAGTCAAATTGGTGATACAATTGGAGGGACAAATTGGGAATGCAAACAGTCCACTTCCTTGGGCTATAAATACATCCCCTTCCTCTCCTTCAAAGGGGTTGGAATTTCATAAGAGATAAGAATATATTGTCAAGAAAAAATCCTTTACAAAGGCTTTATAGGACCTTACATACTAAATTTTTCACTTGAGAGACATTTTCTCCTCTATTTGTTTCCTTTTACTTTTGTGTTCTTCATTATTGTAATCCTGTATGTTTTCTTGTAATTCTATTTTAATGAAAATTTTTTCTTTAATACATATTATTCTAATCCACCTTATGTAGTTTAATATTGATGTTCTTAAAATATTTTAAATACAGTTTAATCCCCTTCACTTCTTTTTCTTTCTCATTAAATCTAAAGTTTGTCTTTAATTATCAACATCGTTTGTGTGTGTGTTCGACACCACTCTTTTCTTATCCCTTTATTTTTCTTATCTTCTTAATTTATCATCATAATAATTATAACCATATTAATAATAATTTCAATGGATGAGTAAATATTTCATTGAGGTGAGTTATAATTTAGGGATGTTAAGTGATTGAGATCTTTTTCTCAATGAGTATTCTTTGAATTAACATTGTGTATATTGGACTTAACATGTCATGGATTAATGACATATTTTGTTTAATGTATGAATTCCATGGATTATTGAAACCATAAATACACTACCACAATCAAGTACTGATTGAGATTATAATCCTAGTTAAGTTAAGTCTTGGATTAAAGTCTTAACACTTAGGAATTCCAATCAATGTCAACTTGTGAAACGGGCGTTGATTTAATGCAATACAAAGCAAGGATCAAGGATATCACAAGTTTAAAATCCTATTGATGAACTCACCCCAACATTTGTCAAATTGTTAAATCAATCTTAATCAAACATAATCCATAAATTATTTCATAAGATCATCAAATAAACCCCTCCAAACAGAATACAATCAACTAAAAACAATTGACTATTAAAAAGTATCATCGCTGAGGATTCGACCCGAGTGTTACTATACACACCAACAGAGCACTGAAACTTTTACCGGTCTATAGGAGACAATCAGTTGATCTTTCAAGGGGGATTTCCAGGAGGAGGGGGGGGGGTGGAGGGAGATGGGGGAGCAGTGTACAGGGGGCAGGGAGGGGTGAAAGGGGTGTGGGGTGCTGGGGGAGGGGGGCTGTCCAGGGGTGTGTCCGGGGGGGGGGGATGTCAAGGAGGGGGGGGGGGGTCTATCAGATAATTCTATAAAAAACATAATAGGTCATTGTTAAAATATCTAGGTTTTAATGTGGGTGTTGTAAGTATACCAAAATAATCTTATGTGGTTATAGAAAGGTGTGACTATTCATGATTTTTTGTAATTTGAAACATTTATGAATTCCCTTAACCATAATATTTGTTATGATTTTTTTATTGACATGTTATTGATGATTGATTATTATATTATGAAACAATACATATAATTTTAATTCATTTTCTTTATTATTTATTTAATGTATGTTTATATGCCTTAGAATGGAAAGATACTAGATGTACAATATTGATCGGATCACTGATGAATTTCAGAAAAAGTTATGATATTTCTTGGAATTTTCATTCACTAATGATTCATATGGAGGATTTATTCGATGCCTGTGTTTTTATTGTGTTGGAAGACCATGTTTAACTCACAAGGAAGTGAGTTACCATATCACTAAACAAGGTTTCCAAAAAAATTATCTTGTGTAGTATCACAATGGAGAAAAAGTGCAAGTGGTGAATGACATCGATTCAGCAGAAAGGATTGGTATGAAAAATCTAATTTCTGATTGGTTTCCTTTTGTTTCTGAATCCAACTCCTCATATAGACCAGTGAAAGAGGAAATGAATATTGGAACAAAGTTTTCCTCTATCAATTAGGATGATGACGTTGAGAGTGTTAGAAAGTTGATAGAAGATGAAAATACCCCGATATATCAAGCATGTAAAAAATGAAAAAACTTGAGTTTTTAATGCGATTATATCATGGAAAAACAATGTATGGATTTTTTAATACCGCATTCTACTATCTCCTTACATTTATTAAGGATTTACTTCCTGATGATGCATGTATTCCAGAAAATGATTACATGGCATCAAATTTGGTTGAAAAATTCAGATTTTTATCTATTAAGATTCATTATTTCCCCAAAGATTGTTTTCTGTTCTGGAAGGAAAATGCAAAGTTGAGTCAGTGGAAACAGTGTGTCACATTAAGGTGGAAGACTAATAAAGACGGAACTAAATCTCGTATACTGGAGAAAGTGATGTGGAACTTCCCTTTAATTACCAATATTCAAAAACTTTTTATGTCTAAAGAAATGTAAAAGAATATGAGATGGCATGAAGATGAAATAAATAAAGATAATGATGAAATAGTGCATCCTGCAGATGGGTTGTCTTGGAAGAAATTTGATAGGTTACATCCTGATTTGTCAGCTGGCCCATGAAATGTTAGATTAGGATTTTTCAGTGATGGTTTCAACCCATTTTTCCAAATGCATACTGCACATAGTACTTGGACTATTTTTAATCACATTTATAACTTTCCTTTATGGTTGTATATAAAGAATCCATTTACTATCATGAGTATATTGATATCTGGACCCAGTGATCCTAGAAATGATATTGATATATACTTGCAGCCATTAACAAAGGAGTTAAAGGAGCTTTGGATTGTTGGTTCACAAGCGTACGACACATTCATTAAAGATTACTTTATGTTTCGTACAACTTTATTATGGATGATAAATTATTTCCCTGCATACGGAATTAGGTTTGGTTGGAGTACTAAAGAGAAATTATTCTGCCCTATTTCTATGAAAAATAAATGTTTCTGAAGATTAACGTTTCGAAGAAATTTTAGCTTCATAGGGAATTTTTGATTTCTACCAATGGATTATCCATACAAGAAAAATCAAAGACAGTTCAATAATGTTGTCAAGATAGATGAGACACCTCAACAAATGTTAGGGAATGATATTGTTAAAGAACTTGATGATTTAAATTACGTTCTTGGCAAAATTCAATCAAATATCAGAAAGCGAAAACATGTTAATTCGAATTCCAATAGCAATTGAAGAAAGAAAATAATATTCTTTGAGTTTCTATATTGGTCATCTAATTTATTGCGTCATTGTTTGGATGTAATTCATATCGAGAAAAACATTGGTGAGATGTTACTTGCAACTATTTTAAATGTCAAAGCCAAAACAAAAGACAATTTGCAGTCTCGTCGTGATTTGATGGATTGGGTTGTAAGAGCAAACCTTCCTCCTAAGTTAATTGGTAAAAATAAGTGGAAAGTCCCTATTGCTTGTTATTTGATGAAAAATGTGGAGAAGAAACAATTTCTTCAGGGCTTGGTAAGTTTGAAGGTTTTAGATGGTTATTCAAGTAATATTTCGAAAAAGGTGAATACACAAGATGTGAAACTAAAATCTCTTAAAACCCATGATTACCACGTATTGTTACATGAGTTGATTATTATTTCCATTCAGTATTTAATATCACATAATTTTAGAGTTGCTGTGATTTAGTTATGTCATTTTTATCGAGACCTTTGTGCCAAAAGACTGAGCAAAAGTGTTGTTCAGAAATTGCAGAGATATGCACCGATTATTCTTTGTAACTTGGAGAATATTTTCCCACCGTCATTTTTCACATGTATGTTACATCTTATTGTGAATCTTCCCACATAAGTTCTTTTTGGTGGTCCTATTTCGAGTCAGTGGATGTATCCTACAAAAAGAATGATGTTTATATTGAAATCTTATGTGAGAAATAAATATCACCCTGAAGGCTCTATTGTGAAATGTTATTTAGCACAAGAATACATGGATTTCTGTTCATCATACTTGGCTAATGTCACTACGAGGCATAATAAACTAATAAGAACTGAAGATGAGAAATATGATCCCATTGATCCTACATTTCCTTCACTTCCCCAAATAGGGGGATATCTGGATCGTACTCGTTGTGTACTTTAAGCAGGGAAGAGTGGGAAATGGATCATCGTACAATATTATTCAACTGTGGTGTGATTGATGGTTATAACAAGTAAGTAAACCAATAAATATGAATTTTTTCATTATGTTATTTCTGCATATCTCTTGACATTTTTAAGCTTTCATATTTTTAGAGAACATTTAGAAATTATAAAAAAGAGACATCGCTCTCTATCTATTAAGAGGAAGGAACTATTGCACAAAAAAGAATTTTCTGCTTGGTTAAAGTCAAAGGTAATAGTTTTTTCTTCTTATAACATAATCACATTTATCTATTTAATATTAAACATTGGTATCTTTTAGGTTTTAACTCTATTAATGAATGAAGTATCAGATGAAGTAAGAGTGTTACCTTTTAGTCCAAACTATGTGGTATGTGATTGTAAAGCAATAGTTGACAATGGATTTAAATTTGTTATAAATATCTATGAAAAAATTTGGAAACACAGCATGATGATGTTATAATAAGTGCCACAATAGATTTTTATGCGAGTGAATCAGATAGATATCCTCGGTCAAAAAATATATCATATTATGGTGTTGTTGAAAGAATCATTTTATTATATTACTATGCACATTTCCATGTCACAATGATGAAATGTAAGTGGTTTGATTCAATGAAACGACAAGGAATGCATATTGATAACTATGGATTTAGAGTCATTGATATGAATCACCAGCTTCACACTGATGAACTTTATATTCTTGCGTCACAGGCTAGGAAAGTATTTTATGTAACTGACCCGTTACAACAACAATTTGGTGTTATTATTGATGTCCTTCCTAGACATATATTTGATGAAGACATGGATGACAATGATGTTGTGGATGAACCTGTCAGTATTTATTCGAATGTTGCATTTTATGACATACATGACTCAATTTCTAGAACAGGTTGTGAACCAGAAATTGTCACAGAGTACACATAACGTTGGCACATTTGTAAGTATTTACCTGAAATTATCGTAATATTTTATGTGTTTTTAAAAACTTCCATACATGATATCAAATTAACCAGTATATTTTATACCATTGTTGAATATAAATCTATTTATAGTCTGACCGATTTATGTTTTATCACATCTATAGTAATTATTGAACATAGAAAAATCTTGATATTTTATCAATATAAATATCACATTGAAAATGTATCTTATTGTTTTATGATACAATTTTATTATTTAACATTTTTCATTATTTCTATTTATTTGATAATATTATTTTAAATTTCTAGGTCAAAATGTCTGAATATGAGGATATTATAAAAAGTAGACGAATACAAAGAAATGAACAAAAAATGTTTCATCTAGCAAACACTGTAAGTACAATTTATGTTTGAATATTATGTTCTTTCATATTATTTATCTTTTTATTATTTTTTTTATTTTATCATCTATGTTATTTTAGGCTACTTCGTCGAGGGGACAGTTGGATTATACTACCGAGGCTGATAGTATGGCGGGGGGTATTGATTCTATAGTTCAGCCTACTACTATTCCATTTGAGTCACTAGAAGGGAATCCTCCCATTATTCCACCTCCATATTATACATACCCACCTTTTTCATATCCCTTTATGCCTGAAGCCACATAGGATGGTAGTTCTTATACTCCCATCCCTCCTTATTTTCCATTCCCACCATACACTATACAGGGAACTGCACCCCCATATATCCTACTACCACATCCATTTACATATCCACATTTATCTATACAAGGTTATCCATCTACTATACAGAGTAATCATACTATAGATATCCCACCTACCACAGAGGCTACTCCCCCTCTAGATGCTACACTTCAGGGGTCAGTAGATCCCCCATATACTGGTATATGTTTAAACATTACTGTTAGTGATTAATGATAAATTCATATATATTATTATCCTTTATTACTTTTTCATGATTAACTCCAGTCTCCACCAGATGACGAGGACACAGAAAAATGCAAGAGGCTTGGAATCGACACACGCAAATCATGGTTGAATACAATGAGGACGGAGCTATATTTTAAAAAAATTATACGGAATGTAAAAGCTTTATGAGAACACTTTCTAGCCACATCAATATCATTCCAGTTCAACCAATAAGTTGGAGGGAAGTTGGAGAACAAATAAAGGACAATTATTGGGCAAAGATCTGGGTAAGTAATGTTAATCACGTTTTATATATATTAATTTATAATATTTTCTTAAAAAATATTTTTTCCATTGTAACTCCGATATAATTTTCCTAATGGAAAAAATTCCAAGGCTACAAGGTTAATGGATTTAGGTGAAATGTGGCGAGTGTACAAATATGAATTATATCTTGGTTAGAAAAAGAGAGTTGGAACGGAGCTTAAAGAAGTACTGGTGATTCATGATTGCCCAATATCACAATACCAAGAGATGATCGACTATTGGAAGAGTATAGAGTTTATTGTATTTGTTAAATTTATATATATATTCATTAATTTATTTAAAAACAATTTTTATTTATGCTAAGGAAATTATATAATTATTTGTTTATAGGATAATTCAGATAGAAATAAAATAAATAAGAGTGGAATGAAACATGTTTATACTCGTGGACACACTTCAATCCCAGATCTTGAGAAAATACATGTAATTTAATATTTAAAATATTTAGCCTCATTTAGTGTAATTTTTTTACTTCCAATTTTGATTTATTTCTTTGTTTTTTTTCAGAAAAAAATCATTGAATATCAAGGGTTGCGTTCCTCTCTGTACTTTATTTTGTACAAATAGAAAAAAGAAAGATTGTAATGTGTCAAATATTGACACTGAGAAGGTGATTGTAAGAATATTTAAATTAATTTTATTTTGATTGAATTTAATTCATTATATTATTTTATCATTTTAATTTATGTTATATATCAATCAACAGAATTCCTTGGAGGCATTGGCAGAAAAAGAACATAACAATTTGGGCCTGAACAATCATCTACATCAGGTATTAGGAGATGAGCATCATGGTAGAGTGCATTGTCGACCTGGAAAGAAGATTGTACCATCTCGATACTGTTCTATGGACAAATTTTATTCGATTACCATTTCTGGTTTGGTCATAGTGGAATAGATGAATTCCCCAATCAAATAAGCAACTCTAAAAGTAGAAAAGGCGATATTTGAAAATATAATGAAAGTTATGTCTTCCATTTCTTCTACACTTTCACCAGAAGTAGCTGCAATGGTTGACGAATGTTTGATGTTGATGAGTTTTGCTAATGTAGATTCTTCTTCCAGAGCCAGAGCTGGAGCCAGATCTATAGCTAGAGCCGGTCCTAGTGTCAGTTTCGGTACCGATGCTGATGTTGATGATGAAGTCGGTGGCATGAGAGGTGCTGATGGTGCTTCTATAGGAGGCATGGATGAGGGTTATCATGAATATGATGATACTAATATTGAGACTCACTATTGATGTGAATTTTATTTTTGGATTGTTAATATGTGTAATTTTATTATGCAATGAGGTTTGATTATTGTAATATGAAATTGTATTGCGGTGTTTCTGACTGTTTCTACATATATTGAATTATGCTATTATGAGATATGTTTGTTTATATACTAGTTAAGTTTTATTATTATTATATTGAATTTTATCCTCGTTTGACACAACTATAATATCTCCTTGATGACGCTGCTCTGAGGCGGCCCCTATATCTCCTCCGACACACCTCCGATGGTATGTAGTCCAAGTTTCTATTTTTTTCTTAAGGCGACCACTCTATTAGTTTCACTGATCATATTGTGAGTTTGATGACTTGTACTGGTATACAAGATAGCGATGAATGCTATATAGAGAACCAACAAGAAAACATAGCTGATGCAATTGATTTTCTCCCATGACTTGTAATCGGGATTGACGTGAATATAAAATTCAGGTGATAATGGTTATTTTATACCATTTTTTGCAAGACATTAGTAACCATTTGTTGTGTTTTTAATCAAATTGACTTGGCATACACCATGCTTACAAAATTGATGATTTCAAGTTTACTCTTGAGTGTACAATATTCTATATTCTGGGCATTGGTCTGTATCATGGTTGGATAGTTGATCCCCAGGTATGCACTTTTGAATCCTGTACCTTTATATTTTGTTTATAACAAATGATACATTATATGCATACCTTCATCATATTTATTTATTTGAAAAATATGAATATTTTTGAATGAAATAGGTTGAATTTGAATTGAAAATGGATATAATATAATCATATAACAAAAGTGTATGAGGATAAGAAATGAATGTATCTAGAAAAGTGGCAGATAGCATATAAATTATTAGATAATGAACCAAATAATAGATAATTCCTCCTTTTTATTATCCTGACCCTTATCCAATATATAATCTAGGCCTTACTCAGATTCACTCAATTTCCCGTAAGTCATCAATGAATTGGTAGTCTACATTCATTGATAAGGATCTCCACAACCAACTTGAACTAATTTCCCATATCATTTTTTTCATTCCTTAAAAAAACATCATATATGTCTTGACATGCAACATCTATGTTATTCCATTGGAGTCTTCTTTTATGAATGGATACAATACCTTCTTTTCCCACAATTTAATTACTTGGTTGGATCAAATACAATAGAGTACACTGAGGAACTCTTGCTTTGACCCATATAGTGTCTTTCTGGATACTTCTGATGATATTTCCACTTCCTAATATTGGAAGTGTTTCCCATTGTACTGATAGAAAACTCAGTCATGGGTCTTATATAGAGTTGAATTAATAATTCTACCTATCCTCATATATACCCTTCTGTATTATCAATTCCTTGCACAACACATTTGGGTATGATGTCATATCAAATATCCTTACCTATAGTTTGATATCTGGATGGTGGAATATCTATAACATACAGGCCTTTTGGGCCTTGATTACAGCCAGAAATTAGGCAAATCATAGCAGATCTATGAAAAAAGAAGATTACACAAATACATTTCTAAGGCTCTTCGGCATCTCCATAAACACATGGTAATAGTCCAACTTCATCATGTTAGTAATTTATTTTTCATGGAAAACCTCCATGAATGTTTTCTATGAATGATCATCTCATATTCTATCTTGATCAATGGTATTACACCATAAAATGGTTTATTTAAGGAAAATAGGGGTCTCTAGAATCAATCTCTCATCCACAGATGTTTGGACTCGAGCAAAAATGCACTTTTTGTTGTCTATCCAATCATTTTCATCCTACATGCTTGTAATACATAGAAAGGGTGGTGTATGTGGGAGATAGAACACCTGATTATGTCTGGTCATGGAATTTAGAATGTTTCCACCTTAAACGAGAATAATCTA
Source organism: Viscum album (assembly GCA_963277665.1). NCBI lineage: Eukaryota > Viridiplantae > Streptophyta > Magnoliopsida > Santalales > Viscaceae > Viscum > Viscum album. The sequence goes on from OY728159.1 coordinate 837,419,683, forward strand.
ATAAAATCTTCAGTAAACTAGCTTTGCAGCATGAGTCACCAGAGACTATATAGGGTGGGGGGGGGGGCTGTGGTGGGGTGTGCAGGGGGCAGGGGGTGTGTGCAAGGGGGTAGGGGGGAGGGATAGGGGGTGTTGTCTAGGGGGTGAGAGGGGGGATGCAAGGGGAAGGGGCTTTGTAGGGTGTGGGGGAGGGTGGGGTGTGCAGGGGGGTAAGGGGTGTGCAAGGGGGCCGGGGGGAGGGGTGCAAGGGGGTAGGGGCTGTGCAGGGTTGGGGGGGTGGGGGTGGGGGTGGGGTGTGCAGGGGTTGTTCAAGGGGGGAGGGGGAGGGAGAGGGGGTGCTATCCAGGGGGTGGAGGGGCGTGTAGGGGGTGTGAATTAGTGGTTTTGTTTTTCGGAATTCATTTTCTTTCAAATTAAAACCCTCCAACTTGTTAAAACTACACTCTTGGTTGCAGAACACTTAATTGATTCAAATAGTAATGTCAAAGTAATTTCCCTATTTGTGGCTTCTTGATGGCTTTTCCTTTTTGATCATTTGTTGATTTTGATTACTTGTATTGGTATACAGGATAGAGATGCATGCTATGTTGAGAACTAGAAACAAAACATAGACCAATATTATGCATGTGAGCATATATATAAGGATCCTCTTGTGTGTGGCTTGACTCCTTTGAGGTAGAGTCCCTATCCTAGCCTCTTTAATTCAAGAATTTTTTAAATTGCATTTAGCTACCTTCTTAGTTCTACTTGTTTATATTAAATTGCAATTCTTAATCAAGTGTTAGTTAAAATAATTGTTTCATTTGATAGACAAGTCGTGGTTTTGTAATAAAACCCCTCAAATAGAGGTGTGCTATCTACGAAAACTCACAGTGGTAGTTTATGCTTATATAGCTTGTTTGACATTATTGAATTTATGTTTTCCATTTTAATCCTTACCCCTTATTCTCCCATTTGAGACACCACGAGCATCTCCAAATATTTTTTTGACTCATAGGGGGTGTGCAGGGGGTAGGGGGTGTGGGGGGGTGTGTTGGGGGGGTCTGTCCAGGGAGGGGGGGGGTGCATGGAGGGGGGTGACTACTACAGTGGGGGGGGGGGGGCTACTGCATGGGTGGGGAGAGGAAAGGGGGCTATCCAAGGGGGTAATGGGGGTGTAGGGGGCCAATCTAGGGGGTGTAAGGGCTGTCCAGGGGGGTGCAAGGGGGCTATCCAGGGGGTGAAAGGGCTGTCGAGGGGGTGCAAGGGGGCTATCCAGGGGGCATGGGGGTGCAGGGGGTTGTCCAGGGGGCGCAAGGGTTGTCCAGGGGGTGCAAGGGGTTGTGTGAGGGGGGGGGGGGTACAGGGGGTAGGGGGGTGTGAATTAGTGGTTTATTTTTTAGGAATTCCTTTTCTTTCAAATTCCAACTCTACAACTTGTTAATAATACACACCTAATGAAGGCTTAATCCACTATAGGATAATATTTAATCTTCCTCCATGAGATTGTAGGTTCATATTTGATCATGTACACTTAAAGTATCTTAGAAAAGAATTGAGGATGTATATATACCTTGATCAATTAATTTTGATAACATGTAATGACCAATTGCCTTAGTGAAACAATTCTCGGGCTAAGATTCCTTCTATCTAAAGTAATGACTTTAATAAAATTCATGTAAGAGGTGAACATAATGTTCTTTAATATTTTATTTTATATAGGACTTTTACAATATCTAATAGGTTCTTCAAGAAGCATCAAATAAATTTAATTAGGTTCACTTCATGCATGGGATGCATGGAATCCAAAACATTAACACAATTGTTTATATATTATATTACTTTATGTGTTATTTAATAACTTGTTTTAGGTATGTCAATTATGCTTACATGAATTTATGGGTAGCATGCAACCTTTTTATTTATCTCTTATTTGTTGTATTATGAAAAGTGCATGATCTAATCAAGGTTATGTGATCTATTAAATATATTTGAGTGACCCATGTGTGGCTCACCAAATGTTTTTTCATAATAAAAAAAGATTCTTTGTTAAAAATCAAGAATTGTCTGCTGGTAGTTGTCTCAATGTATTCACAAGAACTGGATTTCTTATGTGTATGCTTTCACATGATTAGCTGTGTCTGTGGATAGGGAAGCATTATATGTAGAGAACCAACAAAAAAACATATCCCATGCTCATGCATGCGAGCATATATATAAGGATCCTCTTGTGCATGGATTGACTCCTTTGAGATAGAGTCCCTCTCCTAGCCTCTTTAATTCAAGAATTTTTTAAATTGCATTTAGTTGCCTTCTTGGTTCTACTTGTTTACGTTAAATTGAAATTATTGATCAATTTTTTGTTAAAATAATTGTTTCGTTTGATAAAAAAGTCATGGTTTTGTAATAAAACCCCTCCAACGGAGGTGCAATGTCTGTAAAAACTCACAATGGTAGTTTATGTTTATATGACTTGTTTGACATTATTGCATTTATATTTTCCATTTTAATCTTTACCCATTATTCTATAATTTGAGACACCATGAGAATCTCTAAATATTTTTTTTGACTCATAGGGGGGTGTGCCGGGGGCAAGAGGGTGTGCAAGGTGTAGTGGGAGTGTGTTGGGGGGTCTGCCCAGGGGGGCTACAAGGGGGGGTACTGGGAGGGGGGTGTAGGGAGGGGTGGGGGGAGAGGGGGCTATCCACATGGGTGAAAGTGGGATGTCTAGGGGGGAATGGGGGTGTAGGGGGGATTTCTAGGGGGTGCAAGGGCTGTCCATGGGGGTGCAAGGGGGCTGTCCAGGGGGGGTGCAAGGGGGATGTCTAGGGGGAAATCTAGGGGGTTGTCTGGGGGGGAATGGGGGTGCAGGGGGGCTGTCCAGGGGGGCTGTCCAGGGGGGTGAAAGGGTTATCCAGGGGGGTGAAAGGGTTGTCCAGGGGGGGTGCAAGGGGGCTATCCAGGGGGCATGGGGGGATATCCATGGGGGTGCAAGGGCTGTCCAGGGGGTGTAAGGGGGCTATCCAGGGGGGTGAAAGAGGGCTTTACAGGGGGCATGGGGGTGCACAGGGGCTGTCCAGGGGTGTGCAAGGGGGATATCCAGGGGGGTGTTCACGAGGGTGCAAGGGGGATGTCTAGGGGGTGCAAGGGGGCTGTCCAGAGGGGAATGGGGGTGCAGGGGGGCATGGGGGTGCATGAGGGCTGTCCAAGGGGGTGCAAGGGGGTTGCTCAGGGGGAATATGGGTGCGGGGGGGGGGGGGGGGGCTATTCAGGGGGGGGGGGGCTGTGGTATTTTTTTTGAAATGTGAAGCCCTATAGCCATGATTTTAAACTGTGGCTTTAGTCCTATTGCCATAGTTTTAAACCATGGATAAAGCTATATAGCCACGGTTTTGAATCGTGGCTATAGGCCTTGTGTGGCTTAATGTTCTTCCACAGTTTTAAACAATGTCTATAGGTATTTCCCTATATCCACACCAATACTAGGAATGGTTTGTTGAACCATGGCTATAACCTATATCCACGATTTTGGGACTTATAGCCATAGTTTGAAACCGTGGCTATAACCTAAATTTCCAATAGTGATTTGAAGATAAAATTTTTCACCATTAGGTTTTATCTTCTCTTATTCTCCACAAATCTCATTGAGAAGAGCTACTAGAGGTGGATCCAGATATGAATCAGATGATGAAGCCTCCTCTATAAATATAAGAAATTATATATTTTTATAATGAATCATAATTTCCTTCTATTTGTAATAAATTTCTGGATTATATTTTGAAATCTAGTCTATACCAAGGATTATATCAAAATCAACCATAGGTATGACAATAAAATTAATGATTAGAGAATGTTTATGTTTCATAATAGGAACTTCTCAACACATATTTTTTGCAATAAGGTTTCCACTAGGAATTTTGAATGACAACTCCTTTATTAAGGTGAATTAGAAATATCTAATTTTTATAGAAATCTGAGGATAAATAAAAGAATACAATGATACAAAATTAAATACATATTTAGATAAATTTGAGGATATGATTAAAGTACCTTCCACCACATCATTAGGAACTTCAGCCTCAACTGTTGTGACTATATAAACATGGCCTTGTTCTTTTGAACTTTTCCACGGAAAGTTCCCTTTAAATCTAGGAAATTCATGTGAATAGTGTCCCATCTTCTTAAAGATGAAGCATTTCATATTTCTAACTTCTTTCTTTCCCTTGAAATCACAAGCCTGGTGTAATTTTTCTCCACACTAGTAACAAAATCCCATTCCTAGTAATTATATTCCATGATGTTTCTTTTCATATTTATTACATGTTGAAAATTATATTATTCTATTATACTATTTTTCTTTATTTCATTTTCTAGAGTACTTAACATCCCTCTTATTATCTTGATTCCCTTCAAATACATATGTATTGTAAAATTATTTCTCTATATTGATAGCACATGATACTATATCCTTATATGAAGAGAATGTTTGGGATACAAGTTCCTTTCAAAGAATTGTCTTAAGAACATCAAAGAAATGTTCAATATTTCTCCATTGATTACGTATGTAATTCATGACATTCCTTGACAACCTTCTAATTTTGGATCTATACTTAGTAATGTTTTCATCATATTTATATCTCAGACTCAATAATTTACTCTATATACCCGCTCGCTATTCATGAGGGAAATATTTTTCCAAAAAAATTTATTTTTAATCCTTCCATTCCATATTTGAAAATTCTTCCTCCTCCTTTGTATTTTGAATTAATGAACACCATTGATATGTATCTATTGAGAGATGGTAAAATTCCATGATAACCTTATCCCTTTTTTTACTTACAAAAGTGAAAAATATATTATGTAAGGAAATTATTTGTTGATCAGTTATACATGGGTTTGTAGTCCCATGGAATGATGGAGGTTGTTGTCACATGAAGCAGTCTAACATTGTTACTCTATGTTACAGATCAGGATGCTCCATGTGAGTAAGGTTATTAATTATAACCCGAGTCATTTTCCTTGGTATAGTTATTTCCAAAACTTTCACTGGGGTGTGCCACCTTGTGTTTTATTGTTTGCTGACATTACATTGTACCCCACATTCCCACTTCCCAAAGGTGGGTGACATTCATAAATTTCTCGATGATGTATACTCCCTGATCAAAATGGGATGGTTGAATGTCAGTTCTTCTTTCCATGGAATCCTCCTTAGAATTCATCACTTAGTCTGATCCTCCCTCATAGATTAAGATGTTTTTCATGAAACCCATTCACATCACCAACTCTTTCTGGATGCTAGTTAATTACATTTCTTCAATCTAGGCATTCCAAGGGGTCTTGATAGGGTAGAAACCTTTGGTTAGGGGAGTGATCATATTGGGCATCACTGACATGTCTGGACACTGGAACATTGGTCACGTGTATCATCCTCATAAGAAGGCATATCATGGAGGCATATCAAGTGTGGAACCTGAGGTATCCCATTCCAATCATGGAGTATGTTATGCCAAAGGCATTTCTTCTAAGGTTTCCTCAGGTATCCCTTATTTAACACAAGGTATTTTTTTAACAAGTCATGAGTTTAATGTCTTTTATAGATGCATAGAGGTTGATCAGAATCCCTAGTGGAGGTAGAACAGAGAGTTACATCCCTAGGAGGGAGCACATGAAATATTTATCAGATGGATGGGTCAGAATGCCTATGGAGGCAAACCTGGGGAGGTGTATACCATAAAGGGAAGATGTCACACTGTGAAGGTTGATCTGGACACCACTAAGGGCGTATCAGATAGGTTCACCCCTAGGAGGGGGAAACCAAGGTTTATCATTGATCGAGATTGAACCACATAAAGGCATCCAACTTACCCTTTTTAGAAGATAGGGATCAAAACCCATGTAGTTCTATAGATGGTGTTGGGATTACACATGGGAGATGCCCTTTTCAAGAGGATTAATCTTGGTTGGATTATGTGGGGCTTACACACAGGAGCTTCCCAAGTGCTTCTAGGAGAAATGATGATGTGAATGAGACTTACGTGTAGGAACAACCAAGATGGATGGAATGATATCACTAGGATGTGGCGACCAGGGTAAAATTTGGATGGACATGGATGAAGTGTTGGATGGAGTGTATGGAGTGGATGAAGTGGTTGAGGGTTTTGGTCTTGAACCATAAGGATGATTCATATATATCCCATTTGGTTGGGAATCAAAGTCCATGCAATTTGGGAAAGGGGAGTTAGTGAACCTAAGGAGGTGGTCGATGGAAGTGAAGAATATGGTCAGGGATTACGCATGTGAGATTCCTAGATGAGAGGGGCATGAGGGTCTTACAATAGGATGGTTTCCCATTGGATATGCAGGGGACTATGCATGGGAGTGTCCCAACTATGGATATGGAGTGTCATGGTCATTGCCAACCTCTTATCCCATGCAAGTCATTCTCAATGTGAGAAATAATAGGAAATAGTAGACTTAACCATTGTGTCATGAAAATGCGCCAATGATATATGGTGTATGTATTATACATAGAAGATACCCAAGAAGTAAATAAATATGTATGATGAGGATATCATTCCATGAGAGGAAGAGATTTTTCAATTTCAGCCATACATAGAGTATCCTATCAAGGGTCTGTTGGGGCTCATGCGTGGAAAGTTCTAGAGGTTCACATGGTGACAAATCCCAAAGGGATATGGGTGGTAGATTTAGAGTGTGGGAAGTGAGATTTTCCCGGTGCCCATACCATCTCTTATCCTGTGTGGATGATGTCACTCTATGCGAGGAGAATCTCATTCTATGCAAGTCATACACAAGGACATCCTAGGTCTATTGAATAGGGTGAGATCATAGTTTAGCATCATGTTTTGTGGACACTAATTCTAGGTTGTTTAATGGATTATATCTTGGGCATGGGGGATTCACTCCTCAACCCTTAGTCTTACATAACCACAAATCATCAAACCTTAAGAGGGGGATGGCCTTTGAAATGCCAAGGTATAATGATATAGAGAAATGGTCACTCACAGGGTCCACATTAGTATACCTATGCTGAAAAGAAAAAGGCATTAGCATAACCATACTAAAAAGAAGAAGAAAACAGAAATTTCTATCCACACTTGGAGTGGAGTGGGACATAAGAATAGATATCACAAATCATATAAGGATCTAGAGTGCTTCTAAGCCAATCCTAGATGGGTGGGGAGGCTTAGAGAACTCGAACTTCATGTATAGGTGTTAGAAGAAGGGAGGGAACATGGAGAGGCACAAGAAAAGAGTTTTTTAAAGAAGGGATCCTTTATAAGAGGTGTTTCACAAATATCGGGTGATTTGTGGAGAGTAGAGGCCTTATGAAGGAAAGGGATTCATGACACATGGTGACCCTGGCTTGGTATGAATTCAATAGCTGGAAAAGGAGTGATTCACAAAGGATTAATGCTCTGTGAAGCCTCAAGTACACTAGAGGTCCTTCTTTCCCCATTAAGGGAATATAAATTCATGAAAGGCTTCCCCAACATAGGTGGGGACATTTAAGAATAAGGGAATGGGGGTCTAGTGATGATCCAGTACCTTGAATGATTTATTTCATAGTATAGTTCGTGGTGCTCAGGTGCTTCATGAATTAAGAGATCATAAATTTAAAGGTCAGGGTCACTATGTATTTTATGTGGAATGATCTGAGTATTTATAGGAATAAGAAGTCATTATTCATAGAGGAACGCTAAAAAGAAAAGGTGGGATCTGTGAAAGGATGTAGCTTTATCAGAATCATGATTCCATCCATAAAATACCTTATCATGGTTGTGAAGTGTGTCAGACTCATGGGATTTTTGTCTTGGCCTCATGATTTCATGGTGGGGAAGGAATCTCTGTAAAGGTGCTTTGCGAGGCAAAACCTTTTGATGATTTTGGTGCCTTTTGAGCTTGGATTCCTTCTCGAACAACCATGGCCCCCATAAAATTATCTTGGGGCACAAATTTTTACACCAATATATGTCCTCCTTAGAATGGGAGATGATAGGAAATGAGGGTTGTATTTTTAGGGTCAATAGCTGAAAACATGGTTGACCACAAAGCTAGTTTGTGATGAATATCTCATGATGTGCGAGGGAACAGAGGCTACCACACATCTCGGTTGTATGCATGCATATAAATAGAATGTGAGGGGACCCTATCTTTATAATATATTTGCACAAAATCTTGTATGATCTCTCTTTTCGCAAAGATCCTTCACCCCACAAACACATTCTTTGTGAACTGGGATTTAGGATCCTTAATCTGCTAACACTTCTTAGAAAACTGGTCATTTCAATCCACTTTTTCTTTGTGAAACTTGCTGAGTACATAGAGGCTATGCGATTTGGTGCTCGATGAATGACTTTCATGAAATATATCTACGAAAAATATCATAAATTCATTTAAGTCTCAGATTCGATGACTGCTCAAGAATCTTCTTGGAAGGTCCTTGAAGATTCTGCCTAAATGGATGAAATGGAGAACAACATCATGACCGGGGACTACGTTTGGAGACATTCTAACCATGAATTTCTATTTTCAATACTATTCGAAGCACATAAGGACTATCCTCTATGAAATAGGTTTCTGTTATATGGATTCGGTATGAGGGATGATTTCTTTATCCCACCGGTGAGTAGGAATGAACCAACCTATATGTTTAGAGGCTTGACAGGGAAGTACTAGGGGAACATGCCTCTTGGTGGAAAAATCTAGAAGGACCACACAACCATTACATATAACTATTTCTATAACCATAACAATTAAATTTATAGGACATGACTAGATGTTTAGGTTTATACACTATAATATCATATAATCCTCAAGGAGGTCTTAAGAAACCGAAAGTAGGGATGGATCGATAACTGGGATTTACAATAGGGTGGAAACTGCACCAATGAGTGGGTCTGGGACTACTGGGAATGCACATCTTGCATTGAGTTTGGGGTAAAACTGAAGCAAGTAGGATTGTATGAAGTATCACGGGCTTCCCAGTTCCACATCTACTAACCATGAGAGATCATGCTAGATCTAATAAACAGATGGTTATTAGGGACCAACACATTTCATATGCATCATGGGGAGTTTAGCATTATCATATGGGATCTCCTTATGATTTTTGTAATCCTGATTCGAGGGGCCATGTATGATGAATTGTTCCTCATAGAGAATGTTTGAGAGGATCAAGATCAGCTACCACATCACGTGAAGGCGCTGCTAGATCAGGTGTGGGCACTGCTAAGGAAAAGTAGGGGATAAGGGAAGTCCATTTCAAGTAGTAGTTTGGTTACTTCCTAAACTTCTTGATGGAAGAGCCTTATAAGGGGGAAGAGGAGGCCAGGAAACTTACAAAAAGGCCCTTAACCTACTCGATAGGAATTCAGTGTGGAAAATTAGGCTCTTATTAGAGGATCTTGGAGGAGATCCAATGAAAATTGTGGGGGTACAATAAGAAGACCAACCCTAAACTGATAGTTAGGATGGATAGATTCATTACAACACTTATATGTGGGTGGATCATGCCAGTGAGGGATGTGAAAATGGGGGATGTGACTGAGAACATTCATCATGGCAGAGATTCTATCAATAAAGAATCATTTCAACCTTGGGATCCCAGTGATGGAGAAGCTGTATAAAGTGATTCGGCATATCAGTAGGTAAAGAAACCATTACACATGTGTGGACTGCTCCACTTCTGATATAGCTAGGTGTGTGAACACATGGGAGGCTATGAATACCCGAAGCTAATCTCTCCTCTTGAGAAGAAATTTTGGCCAGTGATTCTGAATATCATGAGAAGTTTCCCATTCAAGTTGGGATTAATAGTAGTGTTGAGAAAAGTTGGACTGACATATCAATTCACTTTCCATCCATTCCATCTTCTGAAGGGGTAATAACTAATGATGGAAAATGAAATAAAGAGTAGTGGTCATATCTCCTGGCCTTTTGAGGCAAAGTTATAGTGGCATATGTGGATTACGAGCTGATCTACAAACTGTACAACCCACACTAATTTACAAGGCAGTTCACATGTCTGTAATGACTGAATCTGAAGGTATACATGGGAGTACATCATGATGATCACCCATGTGTGATGAGGAAACTCAAGATCATGTCTACATGTGAATATGGAAAGATTCAGAATGATGGGGAATGATATGTAGAAAAGTTGGAATACCATGGAAGGATTTGGGAAGTAAACATATAGTTCCTTTATCATGAAAGGATGTGGGACCACCTCAATAATAGTTCCTTGACCGCAAAAGGATGTGGGACCACCCCAACAGGCATGATATAGAACTTTCAAGGATTAGTTATGCCATGGAAGGATTCCTCAAGTCCCAGGAAGATGGGGAGTGATATGTGGAAAAGTTGGATTACCTAGTGCACTCCTGAGGAACTACGCATTCGATGAAGGACCGAGTGATGGTATTACTAGATATGAACTATCCTTTACTACTATTTACTGTTGATATGGCGGTGTGTTATCCCTTTCTTAAAGAATTATAGGAATATTGGGTGGAAGATTATAATGTGGGGATCCCTATAGAGAGTTATGAGATTAAAAAATCCTTGGGATAATTTTCTAAACATATCAAAGTAATCCTCAACTATCTACATCTCATGCTGCAAATTCCCTCATGCTTCACCTAGACTCCCTAATTGAAATCTGTTTCATTCAAGAGGATCTTTCACAAGGGACCATTGCTGATTGGTATGGAGGCACAAAAATAGGTGAATAGGACCAAGATTTGGGATCACTGTCTGGGGGGAAAGGGGATGTGGGGCCAATCAGAGTTATGGAGGCCTGGGTGGCCACCCTAAAAATCCCAAAGACCTAAGCATATATGAAGGTCCACATCCTGGGATCCCAACAGTGAAAACTCGCGAGTGCGATATGGCACCACTCAAATTCCATAAGTTTTTTTCTTACATATCCACATCCATTGTCGCTTGATCAGTTTGAATGGCATGTTCCTATATGAACAATGATGGGAGTAGAAAGCGCTCTATTATGAGAGATGGTTAGAGGATATAAAATTAATTTTTCAACATGGGGATGAGTCCACGTGGATCCATCTTCTCAAGATGACTAGGCCATAGCCTCTGGAGAATAGTCGGTTTTTAGAGGGGTGGAGTCACTAGTGGAGTGGTACCTAGAGAATCCAAGGACAAACTTATCGAGGTGATATAAAGTGAAAATGATCATCTTCATGAAATGGAATACAGACCATCTAACATGTTTCTAAAAAATGATCATACTGCTAAACTCCTGGATTTATTTTTGGAGTATGAGCCCACATATCCTGAGGAGATGGATGAGTCCAATTCTGCTGTGACCAAGTAAAATCGGATCATCAAATTCTGGGAGTGGTAGTGCAACAAGTGTTTCATTGACCACACTCTAGAATCTCAATCGGTGAGTCAGATGGGATCAATTTTCCACTGGATATGTAGTATATGTGCTGGAGGGGCGGATACTCAAGGTATTTATATGATGATCCGTGACTACCTCACTAAGAAGATGCGGGAGAGAAGTCAACACTTGGATGTCACTTTGAATTAGAAGAATTATGACAGTTTTCAAAAGATCAAGTAGTTCAACTAGGAGATTTGACACCTATAAGAATAATAAAACAAGTTTTCCTCCTTTATTTCCACCCAATTAAAGCTCATCATACAACTAAGGACCCATATGGAGGTGAATGAGGAGAAAATAAAACAAGAATCATGCCTAATGGATGATCTTTGAGCCGAGTTGGACTAATAATAGATTAGGTTAAATGAGATTTTTCTAGAGGTAGATGAGGAGGAAATGGAGCTCAAGTGGTAATAGAATATTTTCGAGTCCACACGCCAAAAGCTAGTGGAGATGAAGCACTCACTAGGAGCAGAGCTATAGGGGAACTCTTTCAAGGACTTATGTGGATGTTCCTTACTACGTCCACAATACCAACTCATTTGGTTGATAATTTTTTGTACATGGAAATATTATTTTCTTGATTGAATTATCACACCTTAATCATACTTGTGAAACAAATAGTGAACAATCCATAATCCCACGTGGGTCATGCCCAGTGTGAAAAACAGAGATGACCACATAATTGTACACTTTGTATGAGAGTGCCAGATAATAATCGAACACTAGATGTTTGCTATTATTTATTGACCACTGAGAGTGTTCGGGATGAGAGAGGTTGTATCTAGAGAATACGACTCTTTGAGTAGCTAACTTGATTTTTCAATGAGTTCTTGTGCATGAAGAGGATAATGCTAGAGGAGTTAGAGTCGATCTAAACAAAGGGGAATAAAGAGTGTGAATCATGATGCCCCAAAATTGGAACACTAGGAGGATGGAATAGCAGTATAGAATTATAATGACCCATACTTAACATACATTGTTATTACTTCAGAATTGAAGCATACTAATTACAACATATAACAAAACCATTTTAGGACCGTATAGGTATAATGTATTTAGAAACTGGGAAACATAAACAACTGGTTCATATATCATCTACATTGTATCCCACATATTTCATCATATCTAGAGTACCTTTTGGAATATACTACTTAATACCCTTCTTCCAAACCCAGGGAAAATAAAACATAAAAATGGGTGAGCTCAAATGCTCAGTAAGGGTAAACAAAGGAAATATCAATCATATCATATTCATAAGAACATAACATTTTGAAAATCTTAACCTACAAAATAGATCATAATATCATGACATGGGACAAATCATATTAGTGAAATGTAATCCCAATAATCATAACATAAAATAAAAAACTTTTTGGCATAAACACATAATCATAGAAAATCATTTCATATTAGTTAAGACTCATTGCCAAGACTATAATAGTGTACAAATTCCATTTCTGAAGCGAGTTCACTCCTCGTTCCAGTCTTGTATAACTGAACAAGATTAAATTTTCATTCCAGAAATGTCTATCTCATGAGATATAAATCTTTACCCAATTAATTGGAGGGAGATATAGGTCCCACCCATCTCATAATGAAACCATTCTTATGTTTACCACAAAATCATAAATCATACATAATAACATAACCCATGTAATAAAAATTGGATTCTTAAACATCATGCCATCATAAAAAAATCCATAAAAGATAAAAGGACTTCATAAAAATAATTCCATCATAACATAATCAAATCAATGTAATAATAGGGATAGAAAAATAACCCTATATTATCTTAGATGGAAAATAATTTTGATAAAACACTTGACTCCATTCTTGATGAAAATATCCTTTCTACTTCGAAAACATTTTTCCTTTATTAACATGTCATAAAATTTTAAACTAAAAGAAGTTAATTGAAAATAAACTTGAAAACCTGTAAAGGAAGATTCATGGAAATAATGTTCTATGAAATCATAAAAATCTATTCATTCCGTATAAGTTAAAAAAACATTCTTCTCGTACTTTGGCTAAAAAAGTCAAAAAGTATCTCGTACTGAAAATGACAAAAGATTCCTTTCATAACTTTTATTAAAAAATTTCCAATAGGTAAAATTGGATTTAAAAAATTGTAGGAGGATAGAAATAATATTACATATTGTGGAAACATGGATTTGGATGATAAATATGCCCCCGTAAATTCTGAAGTATAGACAATCTCGGATAAAAATGAGATTGCGAGATTTTCCCTTACATTACGTCTGATAAGCTTTGTACGTATCCAAAACTCCTATATAATTATTTAAATAATGTCATTGACTTATTCCAGAATCATAATCATTGTTATGATATCATATATTGTCATATTCTTAGCTTCTTTTAGTAATATTTCATTGCTACTTGTTATTAGGGTGTTCATTGCTTTATGTTCTTATGCGTGTTTTGTCGAATATATTCGTATTCCTATTTTTAGGTTATAACTACATAATTTATAGAATGGTATTAGTATAATATATATCAGATTTATACATTCAATTCGTTTATATAATCATGGTTTAATGAAGATCATGTAGAATGAATCACATCGCATCGTGGAGACAATAAGCCGTACGTACGCACGAGCGACGATATCATTCCCATAATTATTAAATGGTCTTGGAGTGGATGATAGAATATCTCAGAATTAGTATCATGTTATAAAAATCATATATAGTTATTATTTACATCATTATACCCATCCAATTAAGGTGGTGGTGGAAAACAGATTACACCACGGCGTGGAGATGGTATTTCGTACGTACGCACATGTGGTGATTTCATTTTCCATAGGATGGATAGAAGGTGAAATATATTTGTTTCATATTTATAATAACATATCAGTATATGAGTGATAATGATGTTATTACTTTATAATTAAACCAATAAATAAGAGGAAGTATAAAAAGAAATAAATTTGAAAGGATCGGTAAAGGAAATTACCTCTTCTTCAACGCGCCTCTTCTAAACCTCCTCTTAGGGCACTAAAGTTGGTCTATGAAAAATATAAGAACCTCTAGTATGTTTCTAGTGAAGAGGAGAAGGGAAATTTTCATGGTTTGGCCGAGCATGAAGGCTCAAAATGGTGTGAGGAGGAGAGGGAGGAGGTGCCCTTTTATAAGGGAGGATAGGGGCACCTTTGGAAACATAAGAAATATTAATTTATAATAAATTCCAACCCCACTTAAAAACCTCCAAAAATGAATTTATTAAAATATGAGATGATATAGGGTTGTAATCTCATCATCCAATAAAATTTAGACATGTTGTGAATTTATTTTAAACCTTATCAAATTGATTTATCCTTATTTAATCTATTTAATTTTATTTGTGGTAATAATATTCTAAATTTTAAATTGTTATAAATAATTACTTATGTGTTGTCAATTTTCCATAACTGGACAATTTATGATATTTTAGACCATATAAATTTAAATTTATAATCTATATATATATTTATGATTTTCTAAACAATTTTATAATATGTTATTTTTATAAAATAACAATAGTGTCAATTTTGACACCATTCATTTATTTGAATTTAAATAAAATCCATACAAAGGATATATTCAAACCAAAATATTTAATAGATTCATAATATGTAATATTAATCTAGAAAATTCGTGGATCACATTAAATAGTTAATATAATATTTATTTTAATATTTTTAAAACCATTTATTTGATATTTCAATCAATAAAATAATTTCAACATCACTATTGTGTCATCATTAATGATAATTATTTAATCCTTAAAAATTATAAATAAATTCACATGATGTAGATAATTTTATTAGATTTCTGGAGACTATTCATGTTTGAAGTTTTATTAAGTTTATCACTAAATTAAAATTATTACACTTATAATATATAAGAGAGTGACATGTTGTCACTTTCTTTGGTTTTAATTATAATTATATCATTTTCATGGTCAATAGTCCATGAAAGGAATATATTCTGAACCTTAGGTGATATGGGTCTACTTTTATTTATCTAATAGAATTTTTGAAGGTGTTAGGGTAATTTTATAATCTTATTTTTACCCTTAATTACCCGATTTATCTTTAACTATAGTAAATAAAAATTACCATAGTTACTATTCATAATGTCAAAAAAAAATAAAAGTAACATTTTAACATAATTTGGACCCACTAAATCAAAATATGGAATCCATTTTTCAAAATTCAAAACATATAAGTTGAATTAATTAATTTAAAATTAATCCCGTTGTTAAGAAAATGAGTTTTAAAAGTTAAAACATTGTCAAAGATTGAAAAGTTTTTACCTATAAATTAAATGTAAAATTAATGGTAATGACATAAATTATATTAAATGGTAAAAATATATTAAATTTATACTTTAAAACCATTAAATTTTATCATTTAACCATATAAATTAGCTTGATGAAAAAAGTTGTTTTTAAGAAAAAATTAGCGTATTGTTACTATTCATCAAAATATGAAAGTTATCAAAAAAAATATCAAAATTTTATCCAATGTAAATTTTTATATCCAGATTCAAAAGAAGAAGTTTATTTTGTAAAATTGAACTTATAAACTTGTCAAAAATTATATTTAAAATGGGTGCACCATCAAAAGGTGGTAAATCTGTATTTTTTGTAAAATACTTCTTTTATCCAAAAAATTGATTTTGTTTTCATATCTCATTCTAGAAAATGTGTAAGATGAATTATAATGTTATAAAATTCAAAATTTGGTTAATACTATTCATAACGGCTAGTTCATAGTATTATAATAATATATTATTGTTTAGTGAAACTCGGCATTGCGTGCAATGCAAGCTATCGAGGAAGGTTGCTCTTGCGTGTAATGCAAGCCAATAAAGTGTTGTGTGTAGTAAAATATTCTCTTGGTGTTGCATATAACATAAGACATAAAAAAATATTTCTCACAAAATCTCAGGGTGTTACATTTTACCCCCCTTAAAATGAATTTCTCCCTCGAAATTCGTCACTTCGTAACAAACAGACGAGGATACCTCTCCCTCATCATATACTTAAGTTCCTATGTAGCTTCTTCTAATTGGTGGTTACTCTATAAAACTTTAACCAAGTGAGTGGTCTTGTTTCATATAACTTTTTCTCTATAATCAAGAATCTCTATCGGCTGTTCTTCATAAGAAAGATCTTGCTCCAGTGGTACAACTTCTGAGAATAGTACATGTTAAAGATCAGGTATGTACTTTCTCAGGAGAGATACATGGAACACATCATGAACTTGAGAGAGATTTGGTAGAAGTTCCAATCGGTAATCTACCTTCCCAACACGATCCAATATTTTGAAAGGACCAATATACCTAGGTCTCAACTTGCCCTTCTTTCCAAATCTCATTACTCTCTTCCAAGGAGATATTCCTAAGAACACTTTATCACCCACTTAAAACTCTAGGTATTTTCTTCGGTTATCGGCATAACTTTTCTGTCGACTCTAAGATTCTCTTATGTGTTTTTGAACAGATCAGACCTTTTCTGCAATCTCATCAACAAGATCAGATCCTAATAGCTTTCTTTCCCCAACTTCATCCCAGCAAGTTGGAGTTCAGCATTTCTTTCCATAGAGAGATTCATAAGGAGCCATCTGAATAATGGAGTGAAAGATATTATTATAAGAAAATTCCACCAAAGGTAGGTGTTGATCCCAACCACCTTTGAAATCTATAGAGAAAGATCTCAACATGTCTTCCAAAGTTTGAATTTTCCTATTAGACTGACCGTCTTTCTGAGGATGATAAGTAGTGCTGAAACTCAACTCTGTATCTAGAGTATGTTGAAGACTTCACCAAAACTTCGAGGTAAAACTCAGATCCCGATTAGATATAATGGAAAGTGTTACTTGATGCAATCTTACCACTTCCTTCACATATATCCTAGAAAGCTGATCAAGAGAGAAATATTCTCTAATAGCAATGAAGTGTGCTGACTTCGTAAGATGATCAACTATAACCCAGATCGCATTATTGCCTTTGGATGTTTTAGGAAGTCCTGTGACAAAGTCCATAGTGATGTTTTCTCATTTCCATTCTGGTATGGTTAATGGTTGTAACATCCCCTTAGACTTCTGTCTCTTGGCTTTAATTTGCTGACAAACCAAGCATTTAGAGACATATTCCGCAACATATCTTTTCATGACATCCCACCAGAAGTACTCCTTCAGGTATCTATACATCTTCGTGCTTCCAGGGTGAATAGAGAATGAAGAACTATGAGCTTCATACAATATTTCCTTCTTTAATTATGGGATGGGAGGAACACAAACCTGATTCCTGAACCTTATTATTTCATCACAATCAATGTGGAATTCAAGAACATTTCTCACCTTTTTTTGTAACTCTACATCTTCTTTTCTGTGCCTCTTTAATCTTCACATGTATATATGGTTGAACATTAATTTGAGAAAGATAAGATTTTCCCCTTCCATTATAATTATAAGATATATCCTTTTAAATCCATAAATATTGGATCTTTTTTGATCCACATCATGGATAATCTAGCATGGTCTTGTCGACTTAATGTGTCTGCCACCTTGTTTAATTTCTCTGGGTGATAATGAATTGAGCAGTCGTAATCCTTAATCAGCTCTAACCATCTTCTTTGTTGCATATTCAGATCCTTTTGTGTGAAAATATACTTTAAACTTTTATGATCAATATAAATATCACACCTTTCACCATAAAGATAATGCCTCCAAATATTTAATGCAAAGATTACCACAGCTAACTCTAAATCATGAGTTGGGTAATTTTTCTCATGGATTTTCAACTTTCATGAGGCATAAGCTATCACCATATCATTTTTCATGAGAACACACCCCAATAACTTCTTGGATGCATCACTGTAGATCACAATACTTTATCCACTACAAGGTAGTGTGAGGACAGGTGCACTAGATAACCTTCTTTTTAACTCCTTGAAATTCTCTTCACACTCCTCCGTCCAAACGAACTTAACTCCTTTTCGAGTCAACCTGGTGAGTGGATTAGATAATCACGAAAAATATTTCACAAAATGTCGATAATATCCATCCAAAGCAAGAAAACTTTGGATCTCAGTTACTGTTGTTGGTCTCAACCATCTTTTGATAACCTCTGTTTTTTCTGGATCCACAGATATCCCATCTTTTGAGATTATGTGACCCAAAAAATGAAACTTTTTGAAGCCAAAATTCACACTTGTTAAA
The DNA here is from genome assembly GCA_963277665.1 of Viscum album. Taxonomy (NCBI): domain Eukaryota; kingdom Viridiplantae; phylum Streptophyta; class Magnoliopsida; order Santalales; family Viscaceae; genus Viscum; species Viscum album. The sequence goes on from OY728159.1 coordinate 837,438,327, forward strand.
TTTAGCATAAAGCTTATCCTTTCTTAGGGTCTTTAATATAATTCTCAAGTGATATTCATGTTCTTACTTTCTCTTTGAATAGATAAGAATATCATCTATAAATACTACCACAACCTAATCAAGATAGTCTCTGAAGACACTATTCATTAGATCCATGAAGATAGCAGGGGAATTAGTAAGACCAAATGGCATCACTATAAATTCATAGTGTCCATACCTTGTACAGAAAGCTGTCTTTGGTATATCCTCCATTTTTACCCTTAGTTGATGATACCCTGAATGAATATCAATCTTGGAAAAGTATTGAGCTTCGTGTAGTTGGTCAAATAAGTCATCAATGCATGGGAGAAGATATTTGTTCTTGATAGTGATCTTTTTAGGTTCTCGATAATCAATGCAAAGTTGCATTGATCCATCTTTCTTCTTAACAAACAGAACATGTGCTCCCCAAGGTGATGCACTAAGGCATATGAATCCCTTATCAAAATTATCTTGGAGTCACTTCTTCAATTCCTGCAACTCAATTGGGGCCATTCTATAAGGTGTCTTTGAAATGGGCATAACACCTGGTATGAGTTCTATTGAAAACTCAACTTCACGATTTGGTGGAAGACCTAGAAATTACTCTGGAAAGACATCATCAAACTCCCGTACAATGGGCATATTCTTAATCATGAGTTTATCTCCAACCATTTGAGATAAATAACCTTCATTTAATGGAATCAAGACCCATAAGATGGAAGAAATCTCCACTGGAAGGTTATATTCATCCTTGAATCAATAGATGATCATAGATTGATCAGGAATATGAAATGTGACTTCCATTCTTTGGAAATCAATATGAGCTCCATATAAGGAAATCCAATCCATGCCAATAATCACATCAAATTCCACTATAAGAAGGATCACAAGATTTGCTGGAATCCCTTTCCCACAAACATCAATTGAAGAAGATTATAAACTTTTGATGCAACTGTTTTACCATTAGGAGTTGTCACAGCTAACTCAACAACTAATTATTGAGGTAGTACGACGATACCCTTAGAAAATTCTTCAGAAATAAAATATTGGGTGGATCCAGAATCAAATAAAATACTTTCTAATTTTGATTGGATTGTAAGTTTACCTTTCAACACTTCATTATTGTACTCCACATCACCGATAGAAATTACACGTGACTTTCCTTTGTCTTTGGCTTTAAGAGTTTGTTGACATCGATCATCTTCAAAAACCCTTGGATAAGGGCATTGATTAGCATAATGACCCATTTCCTTGCACTTGTAACATTGATTTGTAGGAGGTGCATTCTGTGTAGCCTTTTCTTTGTTCGCATCATTAGACATCTTTTTCCCACCACTGTGGCATTCAAATGCCCGATGACCTTCTTTTCCACATTTGAAACATTTACTTGTTCCTTTAAGACAATTCCCTCCATGTTTCTTTCCACACATTGAGCATAAGGGAAAACTCATCTTCTTTTCAGTGTGGTCTTTAGATTTCCTTTTGAATTCCATTTTCCTCTTCTTATCAAACCCATATGACTGATGGGTTACTCCAATATCCATCTCAACCTTGAGAGCACATCTAACAATTTCCTCGTAGCTATTGAAGTCCCTTATGGCTAATGCCCTTCGAAGACTTGGTTTTAAGCCACTAAAGAATCGATCGATCTTACTCTCAGGTTGGATAATAATCCCAGAAGTGTACCTTGCAAGCCTTGTAATATTTTCTTCGTAGGTACCAACAGATTCATCATCCTTTTGCTTCAGTTCAAGAAACTTCTTCTCCATCTTTGTTCAAAGAATACGAGGGAAGTACTTATTGAAAAATAAGTTCCTGGACTCATCCCATTCTATGGAATCAATTTAATCTCTTTGCCTCGAATTCTTTATAATATTCCACCATTGATCAGCTTCACCTTCCAAATGATATACTTCTAAGATTAATTTATCATGTTCAGAACATTGTAGAACTGGAAATATCTTTTCAGTGGTACTAATCCATTGTCCAGCCACTAATGGATCAGAAGACCCACTGAATGAAGTTGGACACTACCTCATGAAGGATTCAAAAGAATATTGTTCCTTACTTTGCTCATTTGGAAGTCCTGCATGATTCATAGCTTGAGAAAGTTGGGTGAGCATGGATACATGATGTTTCATTCTAGCTCCCATAATGTTTGGTTGCTTAGGGGGACAATCATTTCATTGCCTGTCACATTCAGCATTAACACAGTTTCATCAGGTTCCAGCCATTGACTAAAACCAATAAGCATAGTGTGAGAAACACTAATCCTAATAAGAAAACCGCATAATCAAGAATAAAATTTCACACTTTAGGTATTATCTTAGGTTATTCATGGCCATTTCTAAAACACTAATATTGTGTTCTCTGCTTATAAATATCCTTAGGGTTCGTACTAAGGCTTTCACATCCTAGTTTCCAAAGGTTGACTATACCTTTCCTCTGATACCAAATATAATGACCCATACTTAACATATATTGTTATTACTTCAGAATTGAATCATACTTATTACAACATATAAAAAACCATGATATAACCGTATAGGTATAATGTCTTTAGAAACTGGGAAACATAAACAACTGGTTCATAAATCATCTACATTGTCTCTCGCTAATTTCATTATATCTAGAGTCCCTTTTGGCATATCTTACCTAATACCCTTCTTCATGACCTGGGGAAAAGAAAACATACAAAAGAGTGAGCTCAAATGCTCAGTAAAGGTAAATAAAGGAAATATCAATCATATCATATTCATAAGAACATAAAATTTGGAAAATTTTAACCTTCAAAAGAGATCATAATACCATGACATGGGATAAATCATAGTAGTGAAATGTAATCCCAATAATCATAACATAAAACACAAAACTTTGTGGCATACAAACATAATCCTAGAAAATCATTTCATATTAGTCAAGACTCATTTCCAAGACTATCATAGCAGACACAGTCCATTTCTGAACCGAGTTCACTCCTCGTTCTAGTCCTGTATCACTAAACCGGATTAACTTGTCGTTCCATCCATGTCCATCTCATGATATATAAATCTTTACCCAATTCATTGGAGGGAGATATAGGTCCAACCCATATCATAATTAAAACATTTTTATGTGTGCCACAAAATCATAAATCATACATCATAACATAACCCATGTAATAAAAATGGGATTCTTAAACATCATGTCATCATAACAAAATCCATAAAAATAAAAGGACTTAATAAAAATAATTCCATCATAACACAATCAAATCAATGTAATAATAGGTATAGAAAAATAACCCTATATTATCTTAGATGGAAAATAATTTTGATAAAACACTTGAACTCCATTCTTGAGGAAAATATCCTTTCTACTTTGAAATTTTTTTCCTTTCTTAACATGTCATACAATTTTGAACTAAAAGAAGTTAATTGAAAATAAACTTGAAAAATTGTAAAGTAATCTTCATGTAAATAATGTTCTATGAAATCATAAAAATATATTCATGCCATATAAGTTAAAAAAACATTTTTCTCGTACTTTGGCTGAAAAAGTAAAAAAGTATCTCGTACTGAAAATGACAAAAGATTCCTTTCATAACTTTTACTAAAAATTCACCAATAGGTAAAATTGGATTTAAATAATTTTAGGAGTATATAAATAATATTACATATTTTTGAAACATGGATTTGGATGATAAATATTCCCCAGTAAATTCTGAAGTATAAATAATCTCGGATAAAAATGAGATTGCGAGATTTTCCCTTACCTTAGGTCCGATATGATTTGTACGTATCCAAACCTCCAGTATAATGATTTAAATAATGTCATTGACTTATTACAAAATCATACTCATTATTATGATATCATATATGGTCATATTCTTAGCTTCTTATTAGTAATATTTCATTGCAACTTGTTATTAGGGTGTTCATTGCTTTATGTTCTTATGCGTGTTTTGTCGAATAAAATCTTATTCCTATTTTTAGGTTATAGCTACATCATTTACAGAATGGTAGTAGTATATTATATATCATATTTATACATTCAATTCATTTATATAATCAGGGTTTAATGAAGATCATGTAGAAAAAATCACATCGCATCGTGAAGATGGTAAGCAGTACATACGCACGAGCGACGATATCATTCCCATAATTATTGAATGGTCTTGGAGTGGATGATAGAATATATAAGAATTATTATAATGTTATAATAATAATATATAGTTATTCTTTACACCATTATACCCATCCAATTAAGGTGGTGGTGTAAAAAAGATTACACCACGACGTGGAGACGGTGTTCCGTACGTACCATGCGTGGTGATTTCATTTTCCATAGGATGGATAGAATATGAAATAGGTTTGTTTCATATTTATAAAAACATATCAGTATATTAGTGATACTGATTTTATAAATTTATAATGAAACTAATAAAGAAGAGGAAGTAGAAGAAGAAATAAATTTGAAAGGATCGGTAAAGGAAATTACCTCTTCTTCGACGCGCCTCTTCTAAACCTCCTCTTAGGGCACTAAAGTTGGTCTTTGAAGAAGACAGGGACCTATAGTATGTTTATAGGGAAGTGGAGAAGAGAAATTGGTGGGGGTTGGATGATATTGAAGGATCAAAATGGTGTGAGGAGGAGGGGTAGGAGGTTCCCTTTTATAAGGGAGGAGAGGGGCACCTTTGGAAACATAAGAAATATTAATTTATAATAAATTCTAACCCCACTTAAAAACCTCCAAAAATGAATTAATTCGTATATGAGATGAGATAGGGTCGTAATATAATAAACCAATAAAATTTATACATGTTGTGAATTTATTTTAAACCTTATCAAATTGATTTATCCTTATTTAATCTATTTAATTTTATTTGTGGTAATAATATTATAAATTTTAAATTGTTATAAATAATTACTTATGTGTTGTGAATTATCCATAATTGGATAATTTATGGAATTTTAGACCATATAAATTTAAACTTATAATTTTTGATTTTTTTTGTGATTTTTAAACAATTTTATAATATGTTATTTTTATAAAATAACAATAGTGTCAATTTTGACACTATTCATCTATTTGAATTTAAATAAAATACATACAGAGGATATATTCGAACCAAAATATTTAATAGATTCATAATATGTCATATTCATCTATAAAATTAGTGGATCACATTAAATAGTTAATATAATATTTATTTTAATATTTTTAAAACCATTTATTTGATATTTCAATCAATAAAATAATTTCAACATCACTATTGTGTATTAATTAATGATAATTATTTAATCCATAAAAATTATAACTAAATTTACATGATTTATATAATTTTATTAGCTTTCTGGATACTATTCATGTTCGAAGTTTTATGAAAGTTATCACTAAATTAAAATTATTACACTTATAAGATATAAGAGAGTGACATGTTGTCACTTTGTTTGGTTTTAATTATAATTATATCATTTTCATGGTTAATAGTCCATGAAAATAGTTCATGGGTCGACTTTTATTTATCCAATAGAATTTTGGCAGGTGTTAGGGTAATTTTATAATATTATTTTTACCCTTAATTACCCGATTTACCTTTAACTGTAGTAAATGAAAATTACCGTAGTTACTATTCATAATGTCAAAAAAATAAAAGTAACCTATTAAAATAATTTTTACCCACTGAATCCAAATATGGAATCCATTTTTCAAAATTCAAAACATAGAAGTTGCAGTAATTAATTTAAAATTAATCCTGTTGTTAAGAAAATGGGTTTTAAAAGTTAAAACATTGTCAAAGATTGAAATGTTTTTACCTATGAATTAAATGTAAAATTAATGGTAATGACATAAATTATATTAAATGGTAAAAATATATTCTATTTATACTTTAAAACCATTAAATTTTATCATTTAACCATATAAATTACCTTGATGAAAAAAGTTGTTTTTAAGAAAAATTTAGCATATTTTTACTATTCATCAAAATATGAAAGTTATCAGAAAAGTATCAAAAATTTATCCAATATAAATTTTTATATCCTGATTCAAAATAAGAAGTATATTTTTTAAAATTAAACTTATAAACTTGTCAAAAATTATATTTAAAATCGGTGCGCCATCAAAAGGCGGTAAAACTGCATTTTTTGAAAAATACTTCTTTTACACTACTAAAAATCTGACCTATAGCCACGGACCTATAGCCATGGTTCTATAGGTCCGTGGCTATATCTTATATACTGCCACGTTAATATCTTTATCCGTGGCTATATGCAGCAGCCCCATTTTTTTCCCAAACCTATCAGGCTACTTCTCCCCCCCCCCCCTCACGATTCCTCCTCCTCGCCGGGCCCTCCTCCTCCCCGAAGCCTCCTCTCCGACGCCTCCTCCATGCTGCGCCCTCCTCACCGCGCCCTCCTCGCCGCGCCCTCCTCCTCGCCGACGCCTCCTCGCCACGCCCTCCTCCCCGATGCCTCCTCGCCGACGCCTCCTCCGCGCCGCGCCCTCCTCGTCACGCCCACCTCGCCGAGCCCTCCTCGCACAAGTGTGTTAATGATGGGTGCTTCAATTCTTCTATTTGTCGTAGTGTTTACTTGATAATAATTCTTCGATTCTTCTATTTTATATCCCCTTCAAGCATTTTTCCTACACTCGATACTACTCGGATGGCTGTAGCGCTTCATCTATCTTCATTTCCATGAGTTCTAATTATTGTAGAAACCATTCCATCATCTACTCTATCGAATCCAATTTCATCTCCATTATAGGATGCACTGAACATGATCCACATACACTACCAAATCTCTAAATTAAAGCACCAAATTTGTTCTATTTTGAACTTTAAATTTTATAAATTAATGTATATGTTTACACTTATAGGAGATGAAATTTTGGAAATCAAAGGTATTTAGTCAACAAGAAAAGAAGGGAAATTTTTTCCAATGATCTCAAATGAATAGAGCATCTACACCATGGGAGTAATAGTTTAAATTCTGTGATTTTTCTACTTAAACTTGAAAATTCACTTCTTTTTTTTAGTTGAAATAAATGGTTGGAAGTTGCCTTTTAATAAATTTTGTATGCTGAAATCATCTTGTTAAATCTGTTGGTTGTTGCTTCCTTTTTTACTACCTTTGTGTATTGAAATTCTGGTGTGTATGCTTATTTTAATGTTTTACTAAAAATCATTTTTGAACTTCAAATGTTAACATGCATCTACTTTAAAACCCATGAATATGTGTTGAAGTTGTTAATATAGTAACTAGTGGGTATCATTCATGCATTTTGTGTGATTGTTTGAACTCTATGTTCTTCATTTCTTTTGTTTTTAATATATTAGTTATATGCTTTGTTTGTAATTAGATAAAAAAATTCATTATTGTTACAAATTGATGCATATATCTAATTAATCATTTCTACCATAGGACGAGGTGATTAGTGTTGGTTCTAATGCGGGCACGTTGGCATGCAACCGACAAGCAAGGGGGAACATCCATTCTTGGTAATGGGAATCTATGTGAACTTCACTTCTCAGTTATTGGTTTTGATTAGAGTGATATTAACATATTATTTTGTTCACATGTAGTTTTACAAAAATAAAATAAAAATTTAATCATAGTTTTATGGTTGCAATTCTAAAATCTTTTTTATGAGCTGAATTCTACGGTACTCAATTTTTGTGCTCGATATGATTGTATCACCTTCTTTCTTCCATAAACCTTTTACAGTTTTATGAAGATAGGGTGAAACTGGTGATGAAATTTATGAAGCTCTAATTTCTAATAGTAACTTTTCAAAACAAAACATTTTCCTCTCAAGTAAGCTTTGATTTGTGGTTCTTGCATCTACTATTTTTGCAGGATACATGTTTTTATTCAGGCACATAAACACAAATATATTTCTTATCAATTATTTATTCTCTACATAATTACTTCTAATTTATTTTGATCTTTTTTTCTTTATTTCTTGTAGATAAAATATAGGCTTAGGGTGAAAAAGAAATATGCACCCAAAGTACTCTTAAGGAACCATTTTGTATGATGGTAACATGTTGGTAAGTTCATTTATTTCTTTTTACCATACTACATCATGTATGTTGATAGGGGTCTTTGATTTGTGGTTCTTGCATCATATATTTTGGTCTTTTGTTATATTTGTTGAAAATAGTCATTTTATGTCTTAAAGTGTTTTTGATAATATCTTCGGGATGTATTGAAGTATGATAGGGGGATGGGTGGAGGGGGGCAGGGGGCAGGGTGGAGGGTGGAGGGGTGCAGGGGGCAGGGTGGAGGGGGGGAGGGGGCAGGGGGGAGGGGTGTCCGGGGGGAGGGGTTGTCCGGCAGGGGGGAGGGCTGTCCGGCAGGGGGGAGGGCTATCCCGCAGGGGGGGAGGGCTGTCCAGTAGGGGGGAGGGCTGTCCAGTAGGGGGGAGGGCTGTTCAGCAGGGGGAGGGCTTTCCAGCAGGGGGGAGGGGTATCCAGCAGGGGGAGGGGTGTCCAGGTAGGGGGAGGGGCTGTCCAGTAGGGAGGGAGGGGTGTCCAGGCAAGGGGAGGGGTTGTCCAGCAGGGGGGAGGGGCTGTCCAGCAGGGGGGAGGGGTGTCCAGCAGGGGGGGAGGGGTGTCCAGCAGGGGGGGTGTCCAGCAGGGGGGAGGGGTGTCCAGCAGGGGGGGTGTCCAGGCAGGGGGAGGGGCTGTCCAGCAGGGGGGAGGGGTGTCCAGGCTGGGGGAGGGGATGTCCAGCAGGGGGGGGGAAGGGTGTCCAGCAGGGGGAATTAAATAGGACTTAGACTTGGTTCATGCTATAAATTCTTCCCTTATTTATGAAATTGTGTCAAGATCCCAAAACACTCCTATATATTTAACAGGGGTGAGTGGTATGTGAAAATCATCATGAAGATTCTATATACAGATGAACAAAAAATATTATTGAGGAAAATGTTGGCTTAACGAAGTATGTCAACTCCTTTCACCACAAAATGAAATATAAAACCCTCTAATTATCCTACCATTTGTAGTTTGAGAGATTTAGTATGGTTTTCTTCTATAGAATCAAGCTGAATTGGAACAGAAACATCCAATAGAGATCTTCCCACCCTGTAATTGATTGATTCGATGAACCGGTGTACCCTACAAATGTTGGTCCCTATAATTTTTGTATAAAGATATTGGGTTTCACTACTTATTTTTTAGGGGTCCCCATCATGGAATCACAATGGGACACAAAATGGGTCAAATTCTTCTTTGGGTCCCCTAAACCATTGAAAATTGGAAATGTAGTGTTTCCCAAATTTAGTGGGGAAAATTCAAATCACCCCCTTTAGGGTAAGGCTTGTTTTATAGTTGTACCAATTCCCACTATACCTCTATGGATTCTAATAAATCCATTAGAGAATCAATAGTTTTTATGAGCCCTTGAGGAATGTCTAGCTGAGAAGAAGCATGAATAGGTGAAACAACAGGTAGAGTAAAATGTGGCATCCCTATTAGTATATTTCATGTGTAACCTATAGGGTGAGGTCTATAATGATGCTCCTAGACATGTTTTGGTTGTGTAAAAAATGTTGGGAACTCTCTATTTTCTATTTCTTGATTCATGTATGTTGGTTGTTGGTACCCCATGTTGATAGGATGTTTCATCTTAATTCTAGTTGCGGTAGAGAACCCTCTTTGATAAGGTGCTCAAGTTGGGAGTACAAGTTGAGGATCTGCTTATAGAATATATCCAGCAGGAACGCTACCTCAGAGAAGTTATTCATTGATTCTTCTAAATTATTTCAAATCTTCCACCTATTGAGAAAATCCTTCCTCATGTGTAAGGGGTTCAACCACTTCAGTACGTGGTTGCAGTGTATCCTTAATTTTACTCTTTTCCTTGGTGTATAATATCTAAGGAGGTAATCATGGAGTGGTTGAGTGAATTCCAAATTTCAGGGAAAGCATCTGAAGGTTGTAAGAATTGGATGGTCCAAGAATTATTAAACATATAAGGAATTGTTAGCTTGTCCCCCTTAGCAATGAAGGTTGTAAGAATTGGATGGTGATCAGAATTGTGCTTTACTAGAGTGACACAAGAGATGGTTTTCAAACTTCCATGAAGAGAGTGATAACCAAAGGCACGGTCAACCCTACAGGCCCTACTTCCATTTAGATTCCTCCTATACCTAGTGTATTTGGCACCAATCAGATTGGTTTCAATAAGTTTTAATTCCTCAATACAAGCTTTGAAATATCTCATTGTGGTAGCATTGGAAACATGTCCAATCTTGTCATCTGCATGTAAAATAGCATTGGAATCTCCCATTATAACCGAGGGATCTAATATAACTCTTGAAATTTCATTCATGTGTTTCCAATGAGTTCTTCGACTGATGTAATAGTAGAAAGCATAAACCATTTAACAAAAAGAAATCTGACCCTCGTTAAGGAAGGTGCAAGTGATAATTTGGTTGTCCACTCAAAAAATGGAAGGATTAGTAACATTATTATGGAAAAACAAGAAAATTATTTCAATACTAGTGATATCTTTCACAGAACATAGAAAAGAATTACCATTTTGGGAAAAAAAGAACCAAAAGTGATGTTATTAGATTTTAGCTCAGAGATGCCAATGAAATCAGGTTTCCGTTTACTCACAAGAAGCCTAAGGCAACATAATGTTCTAGGGTTGGCTAGCCCCTGGCAATTCTAGAAGAGGATACACATCATTGTTTCTGAATGGGGGAAAGTCCCCCTTTCTGTTATTTCTCAGTTTCACTTTTTTAATTGGAGCTTCTCAACTCTCTCTTGTTGGAATGGTTGGTAGAATAAACTTTCTTTATAGTGACCTGGATCCCCAACCTAAAATAATCTTCCCTGGTTTGTAATCCTTTCATTATATGGTATGAATCTTTTATACTGATGTTTATATGTTGAGAAGGTGTGTGCTCTGAAAATTGCATAGAGAGAGCAGCCTGAGAAAATCTAGCTGTAAGTCTATCATCCATATCAACTGTTTTTAATAATTCTGAGGTAATGAACTCCAAAAGAGGGATTTAGACTGCAGATTTAAAGAAAAAGAGAGAATATAATTTGATGCCTCTTGGAAAATTAAGGATTATTTAGAAAAATTACTTAGTATTTCCGCACCATTAGAGTTACCAGTTTCAGCATGAACACATCCTTGGGATTCTTATTCCTCTACTAAGTCTTCCTAGGATTTACTAGTAGAAGAATTGTTATCCCAGGTGACCTCTTTTTAACCTTCTTTGTATTTTTTTCTAACATAGTGTTTGGTATTATTATTTTTCCCTTTTAGAGCATCTTTCAACGAATTATTAATAGAGGATGGCTTGCAGAATTTCTGTACAATTCTGTACTTATCAGGGGGTCTAGGGGGGAGGGAGGGGTGTCTGGGGGGGGGGGGGGTCCATGGGGGGTGTCTAGGGGGGAGGGAGGGGTGTCCAGGGGATTTTTCTAGGGGGGGAGGGGTGTCCAGGGGGGTTGTCTAGGGGGGAGGGGGATGTGCAGGGGGTGCAAGGGGGGATGTGCAGGGGGGTGCAAGGGGGGATGTGTAGGGGGTGGAAGGGAAGCTATATGGGGGGGGGTGGCAGGGGGCAGGGGGTGATCCTCACATTTGGAATCTCTCAAATAAAGAGTCGTTAAACTCTTTTATTTTTTTAATCTTCACTTCCAACTGAGCATCACCGACATTCATGGATACTTTATGCAATTTCTCCAAAGCATGGATCACTTTTTTAACAACATTTTCAAACACTTTTCACATAAACTCTTTGCAATTCTTTATCATCTTGAAAAAATCTTTCATTGCAGGGGTGGGGGGGGGTGTCCAAACATGCATTCTATTTTCATTATTTTGTTTGTTCTATTGCATTCTGTTTTTGCATTCTGTTTTTGATTAGTTATTATTTTTGTTTGTTCTATTGCATTCTATTTTTGTTATTTTGTTGTTTTTAAATTTCTATTGTTCTGGAAACATGCATTCTATTTTTTTCCATGTGCATCAACAATCCCCATGACGAGATGTCAACACAATTCATCTTGTTGATGTATACAGGTGGGGAACGATATTTCTCTACCATTTCCCAACGAATAGAGGATTCCTTGAAAAGTACTAATCTCAAGTCCAGGGAAACTCCATCAGCCTCAATAAAAAATAGTGGGGGGCAGGTGTGATTTCATTTCTGATAAAAAGTTCTGGAATTTGAAACCGATGAATTATTCACATGTAAAAGCTTTTTGATTTTTCAATGGCAATCTCTACCTTAGCTACTGGTAATGTTTGTGTTTTCCTGTAGGGTCTCAAGCAGGAAGTCATTGTTGATTTAGTGGAACAGTTCCATGCATACAAGCGAAGAGTGGTACACTTTGTTCATTTGCTATATCAAATTTGGTTTTCCTGCACTTAGAATGTTATGTGTTATCTTGTGCCATTTTTAATCATGGCTGCTACTAGAATCTATTAAGACTTACTAGTTTGGTTCTTTATACAGGAATCCATATCCCCTGGGAATGTATATCTTGAATATGGTATTTTATTCTCATGATTTTATTCTATGTAATTGAATTGTTTCTATACAGAATTTCATTTTTGTTGCTATGAGGTTTAGGTAGGGTACCTCTCCTAGCCCATTTAATTCGAGAATGTTTTAAATTGCAATTAGTTTCATTCTTAATTTTTCATGTTTATATGAAATTGCAATTCTTGAATAAGTGTTAGTTCAGATAATTGTTTCGTTTGATAAATAAGTCCTGGTTTTGTAATAAAACCCCTCCAACGGAGGTGCGCTGTCTGTGAAAACTCACAGTGGTATACCTTGCTTAACATTATTGCATTTATGTTTTCCTTATACTTGATGTCATTGTTAGTCATAAAGCACACATCGTACTTGACCCTTTTTATATCCCTGTAGGGGGTTTCCCTCTTTTTATTAAAACAGTTGTTTGAACCAAGACAATCTTTAAGTGCCATTAGACTTTTAAGATGGGTCCCATGTTGTGTGACCATGTCACATGGCATGTGATATTTAAATCCAACCAAAAGCCCAGTTCCACAGCCCAGGGGTCCCACAGTACCAGTAATGTCAGATTACATGTTATGTAACCTGTGATTTTTCTGACCCCATGGGGTATTCCTCTAGGTATTCCTACACATTTCTAGATCTCCAAACCTCACCGAATTAGGTATATCAGGGGTCATCCAATCCTCTAGTCATCACATATTAGCATTCATTTCTTTATATCTTCTGAGAAAACATCCTCTCATTCCATCCATATCATCCTATTTGAAACTAAGTGGAAGATGTTTCCCCGCGGATGTCGCTGGACCGGGCCAACACGTTGTGGTCACGCTCTGGTCACGCCGCGGTCACGCCGCGGTCACGCTGCGGTCACGCCGCGGTCACGCCGCGGTCACGCCGCGGTCACGCCGCGGTCACGCCGCGGTCACGCCGCGGTCACGCCGCGGTCACGCCGCGGTCACGCCGCGGTCACGCCGTAGTCACGCCGTGATTTGGCCCTGCTCTAGGACGACACCCTACGATGGTTACTCCTCCAGGACGACACCCTGCGGCGGTCACGTCGCGGTCACGCCGCGGTCATGCCGCGGTCACGCCGCGGTCATGCCGCGGTCACGCCGCGGTCACGCCGTGATTTGGCCCTGATCGAGGACGACACCCTGAGGCGGTTACTCCTCCAGGACAACACCCTGCGGCGGTCACACCGCGGTCATGCTGCGGTCACGCCGCGGTCACGCCGTGGTCACTCCGCGGTCACGCCGCGGTCACGCCGCGGTCACGCCGCGGTCACGCCGCGGTCACGCCGCGGTCACGCCGTGATTTGGCTCTGCTCCAAGACGACACCCTGTGGCGGTTACTCCTCCAGGACGACACCCTACGGCGATCACGCCGCGGTCACGCCGCGGTCACGCCACGATTTGGCCCTGCTCCAGGACGACACCCTGCGGCGGTTACTCCTACAGGACGACACCCTGCAGAGGTCACGCCACGGTCACGTCGCAGTCACTCCGCGGTCACGCCGCGGTCACGCCGTGATTTGGCCCTGCTCCAGGACGACACCCTATGGCAGTTACTGCTCCAGGACGACACCCTGCGGCAGGGGGCAGGGGGCAGGGGTGTCCAGTAGGGGGAGGGGTGGGGTGTCCAGCAGGGGGAGGGGTGGGGTGGGGTGTCCAGCAGGGGGAGGGGTGGGGTGTCCAGCAGGGGGAGGGGTGGGGTGTCCAGTAGGGGGCAGGGGGCAGGGGTAGGGGTGTCCAGCAGGGGGCAGGGGGCAGGGGGCAGGGGTGTCCAGCAGGGGGCAGGGGGCAGGGGGCAGGGGGCAGGGGTGTCCAGCAGGTGGGTCTGTCCTGGGGTGGGGTCTGTCCTGGGGTGTCCAGGGTCAGGGGGCAGGGGGTAGGGGTGTTCAGCAGGGGGAGGGGTGTCCAGTAGGGGGAGGGGCTATCCAGGCAGGGAGGAGGGGTGTCCATCATGGGGGAGGGGTGTCCAGGGGGGTGGTCCAGGGGTGTCCAGGGGTGGTGGTTTAGGGGGAGGGGTGTCCAGCAGTGGTGTCTATTGCTGGTATTATTTTTTGTACTTCAACAGATTATGCAAGGACTCGGCGAATGGTCCTTCAACAGATTATGCAAGGACTCGGCGAATGGTTCTTCCACTTCTTCCTCTTCTCCCTCAAACTGTAACTCTCTCTCTCTGTACTGCTTTCTCTCAATACAGATATTTACCATTGTACCTTCTTGTTTTTCTCCTCTCTCAATTTTATTCCTAACAAAATGTGTGTCCTCTGTTTCTATCAACCTTCATCACACCTTCTATACATCTTAAACTTGTATTTCTTCCACCTATTTCGCAAATAATATGTTCCAAGAAATGTATGTTATGTGTTATTCTCAGTGGCTATAGCATGGTTATACCAACGGATGAAAATTCATTCGTGGCTATATGTGCGATTTGGACAATATTCTCTCGGGCTCCTCCTATGGAACCCTCCCCGACTCACTCCCCTCCCCCGACGCACTCCCCACCCCGGACGACCGTGCCTCCCCCCTCCTCGGACGACAGCGCCTACCCTGACGCCGAAGGACTCCCCTCCTCCCGGCGACCTCTCCTCCCCGTACAACCGCGCCTCCCCTGACGGACTCCCCTCCTCCGGTCACCATTAATATATTTGAGGGCTAACTTGGATTCTCCCTTCATATCCATTTGGGGGAAATAAATATCATCTGAAAACTGATGACTAGTAATGAGAGCCTAATAATTTTCCTCATCATCAGTGAAACCTTATAAAAATAGGAAAAAGTATGATTGGACGTCTTGTGTTGGTGTGATAAAGACAACCACCTGGACTACTCAATTAAGATTGGAATTATTAAGCATTATTTCAGTCGATCTTTGAAAATCACCATCAAAATATGTTTTCTAATACTCTTTGACATGATCCACTAAGAGGGTAGCCTCATTTGGGAAATCAACATTCAGGGGTAGTTCTTCAGGGGTGGATGTGTGTCCAGTGGGGTTGTCCAGTTGGGGCATGGGGGATGTCCAGTGGGGTGCAGGGGGAAGGGGGTAGGGGTAGGGGTGTCCAGCAGGGGGAGGGGTGTCCAGAAGGGGGAGGGGCTGTCCAAGAAGGGGGGAGGGGTGTCCGGCAGGGGGGGAGGGATGTCCAGGGGGTGCAGGGGGTGTCCAGTGGGGCTGTCCAGTGGGGCTGTCTAGTTGGGGCATGGGGGCTATCCAGTGGGGTGCAGGGGGGGAATGGGGGAATAAGGGGGCATGGGGGGTGTAGGGGGGTGTTCAAGGGGGCTGTCCAGGGGGTTGCAAGGGGGTGAAAGAGGGCTGTCCAGGAACCTAAGCCCATGCAGGTTATGAATGTCTCTATAGAGAAAATGCAGTGCTGTCCAGATCTGGAAAATATCATAAAACATCCCACAGATACTTCACAGGCACCAGGTATAACTATTTCACCACCTATAGATAGTGAGAACGGTGCTATAAAATATGGTAACTGTATTTCAAATCATAATTCCAATGTTTTTTAATGAAGTACTACATGAAATGCAAGCAGATTTTATCTGAGGATGAGCATGTGTGACCATGATTTCACCAAGAAGTTTGTTTAGTTGATAAACAGTTTTTCTGGTAATGTTTTCCAATTTCAAATATGTTTTATTTTATTTCCATAAACATTTTATAGTTTATTATATTTTATTTTACAGACTAATTATATGTATGTTTTCCTAGATTACTCATATATAGCTACTTCTGAATTTTGTTTCAAGTGTTTCCCAAGTCCTACTAAGAACCTATAGTATGGGGTGGTCCTACTAAGTACCTATAGTATGGGGCCAATGTCCAGCAGGGGTCCAGTGTCTAGCAGGGGTAAATATGCAGGGGAGTCCAGTGTCCAGGGGGAGTCCAGTGTCCAATAGGGGTAAATATGATTTGGGCATCCCAAGAACTAGTTTCCAGGGGGGAGTCCTATGTCCACCAGGGGTACAAGGGGGCTGGTAGGGGGGGGGGGGCGTATGGGTCCAGTGTCCATCAGGGGTCCAGTGTCCAGTAGGGGTAAATATGCAGGGGGAGTCTAGTGTCCAGGGGGGAGGGAGGGGGGGTGCTGTCCAGGGAGGGGGGGGGGTGTCCAGTAGGGGGGAGGGGTGCTAAACATGGTCTATAAATCTGATGTAGTTCAGTCTATTCATGTCTTATCTCATGCTGCTAAACATGTCAGAATTGGTGAATTGGTACCTGTTAAACCTGAATCTGGAAGTGCTGAAGTTGTTGTGGTTATCAGATCCGATAAACTTGGTTATCAGATCAGGGGGCAGGGGGACTAGTAGGGGACTGAAAGGGGGCCTAACAGGGGGCCTAGCAGGGGGAAGGGGGACTAGCAGGGGGCAGGGGGGCTGGTAGGGGGTAGGGGGGGCTGGTAGGTGGACTAGCAGGGGGGACTGGAAGGGGGTGGTAGGGGGGACTGGCAGAGGCAGGGGGGGCTGGCTGGCAGGGGGGAAGCAGGGGGTGGCCGGGGGGGGGGGGACTAGCAGGGGGCAGGGGGCAGGGGGCAGGGGGGGGGGGAAGGCAGGGGGACATGCAGGGGGTGGCAGGGGGGAGGGGTGTCCAGGCCGAGGGGAGGGGTGTCCAGGCATGGGGAGGGGCTGTCCAGCAGGGGGGGAGGGGTGTCCAGGCAGGGGGAGGGGCTGTCCAGTAGGGGGGAGGGGCTGTCCAGCAGGGGGGAGGGCTGTCCAGCAAGGGGAGGGGTGTCCAGCAGGGGGGAGGGGTGTCCAGGCAGGGGGGAGGGGTGTCCAGCAGGGGGGGGATGGGTGTCCAGGCAGGGGGAGGGGGGGTGGCAGGGGGACAAGCAAGGGGCAGGGGGGGGGGGGCTGGCAGGGGGACAAGCAGAGGGGTGGAAGGGGGGGACTAGAAGGGGGCAAGGGGGGACTAGCAGGGGGTAGGGGGACTAGAAGGGGGTGGCAGGGGGCAGGGGGGACTGGCAGGGGGGTGGTAGGGGGGACTGGCAGGGGGGTGGTAGGGGGGGACTGGCAGGGGGGTGGCAGGGGGGTGTCTAGGGGGGTGTCCAGGGGATGTCGAGGGGGTGTCCAGGGGGTGTCGAGGGGGGAGGGGGGGGGGGGGGTATTTTTTTTCATGGATTTGGACACCCTATAGCCACGGTTTAAACCGTGGCTATTGGTTTATTACCACGGTTATTAACCGTGGCTATAGACATAATTCCACGGTTTTAAACCGTGGAAATTAAGTCTGTTCGGCCTTTAGTATAGCCACAGTTGTAACTGTGGCTATAGGTATAAAACCACGGTTTGAATCGTGGCTCTATACCTATATCCACGGTTTCAACCGTGGATATAGTGTTAAAGCCATGGTTTGGAACCGTGGCTATAGGCCTAGGCCTATAGCCATGCCAAACTTAGCTACAGTTTGAAGAACCGTGGCTATTACCTATAGCCACGGGTTTAGGGCTTATAGCCACGGTTTAGAACCGTGGCTATTGCCCGAATTTCTAGTAGTGTTATCTGAAAAATTGATTTTTTTTCATATCTAATTCTAGAAAATGTTTAAGATGAATTATAATGTTATAAAATTCAAAATTCGGTTAATACTATTCATAACAGCTAGTTCATAGTATTATAATAATATATCATTGTTTAGTGAAACTCGGCATTGCGTGCAACACAAGCTATCGAGGAATGTTGCTCTTGCGTGTAATGCAAGCCAAGCCAGTATTGTGTGTAGTGAAAGATTCTATTGGTGTTGTGTATAACATAAGGCATAAATAACTATTTCTCAAAAAATCTCAGGGTGTTACAAGGATTACTTCTAACCGTGTTCAAAATACATTATCCATACTGCTTTTCTGAAATGAGGAAAAACAAATGAGGGTCGAATGCTGACCATGTTTGAAACACGGAACCTAACTCAAAATGTTGTCTGAAATCTTTGGGAACATTGACCCAGGATGATAGGTTAGACAAAGTGTATTAACTAGGCTATTGAGGGGTCCCTTTAGACATGAAAGGGGATGATGATCCAAATGAGGGGCACACAAAGTGTGGGAGTGTAGTGATGGAATATTGAACAAATTCCAACACTCCTGAAATTATGTCACCACTTCTTCGAGAACATTGTTGTAGGTGCATTGGTCTGAATAAAGATCAAACCTATATTATAGGGAGGACCTCTCAGGTGAGGACCTAGGATACCTTACTATTTTACTTTTTTCAAATGAAGATGATGATCACACAATTTAACATCATTTGGTGACGATGGTGCATGGTATAGTTTAACATCGTGAGATCAATATGTGTCCTATAGTTTAATGTCATGAGACCAGGAAATTGAACACATTTTAAAGTCATACTGCCTAGACCTTAGACAATAGTTTAAGTTCAGATTGCATGGACCATGGAAATGTCAATTCCCAATACAATTATGCGACACATAGGAAATAAACCTGATGTGAATGAGCCAAAAAAGTCATGCGTACCACATAAGAGTTAGGAAACAGATTTGAAGGAGGAATACATGATATGGAAAGGATAAAATACCACAATGAGGATCTTAGTTTAAGTTCACAAATTTTGGAACCAGATGATGGTATCCTAGATGGACACACATGGTGTGACATATTAACAACCTGATATGAATGAGGTCCAAAGAGTTTCCCATGCCACACCATGCATTACTAGGTATTTTCACATAGTTTAAAGTCAAGATTTCTTGGATGTAGAATTCTAGTTTAATTTCATAGAGTTTTGATCATAAAGACCATATTAGTTTACACCTTACCAGACTCATAAGTCCTCATGATCCATTCTTGATGCAGGAAATAAGGAAAGGTATTTGGGATATTCTAACATGTGGGAGTGCAAAGAAAATGGAAAGGAAGTAAGCTGGGAAATTCAAGACTAGGACCCAATGGGTGAGTGTTGAGTGTGGGTAGACTATTAACCATTTTCAAAACATAGGAATCCCTAACTAACCATCTAGTAATGAGGCAAGAAAATAGAAAATCAACTATTGACCATGTTCAAAAATGCAAGATCTGCAATCTGTTACTAGAAACCCATTAGGGAATTGGCCCAAAACAGGAGGTAAGAAAAAGGTGGAATGAGACAATCAACTTTAAATGGTATGTATATATTAGAAGGAGGGTGGATACCCATATCAAGAAAGGCTTGGAGTGTGAAATGGGAAGGTATTAGAGAATGGGAATCAAAACTCTGCTTTACGGACAGTTTAAGGTCATATTTTGTGGACCGTGATCAAGGTCAAGGGGTTGAATATTTGAAAAAGGTTGCATATGGGCTCAAAGCAAAAATTTATAGGCATAACTAAGTATCCCATTAGGATGGGAAAATAATCCACACATAGTTTTTGAATATAGTGTGGCTGGATATTGACACTGGTAGGAGAAATCCTCTCTAGCGAGGAAACTGAGGCATCCCATGATTTATCATGACACACACTAAACTTTCTCGGGGTATGATTTTAGTTTAACATCATGCATTGAGGATATGGGATCTTATTTTAAGTTCGTATAGTTCGTACCATTGAGAAGGGTATCCCAAGTGGGTGTATATTGCATGGAATCCTAACATATCTGACATGAATGAGGACCAATGAGGCCTGATGCCACACAACATATCCTGGGGAACATACCAAATGGATGTTTATAATGAGGTGTTATGACTAACCTAATGTGAATGAGGCCAAGGAGGACCAACACCACAGGACATGCCCTAGAGGAAGCCTACACACAATTTTAAGTCCTGATGCATGGACTTGAGTATCTAGTTTATGGTCATAGAGCATGGACCAAGATGGGGAATGTATCAAAGGGAAACATGCAATGTGGTGATATAACAAAACCAATGTGAATGAAGCCAATGAGGCCTAATACCACACTAAAAACTCCATATAACATCCCATATATAGTTTAAATTCATGTAATGTGGACTACATTGAGGTTGAGGGGATAAAAGATCTGCAGATTTGTGGTTGGGCCTAAAAACAAAATGTCTGGTGCTCACTAAGTATCCCATAGGGATGGAAATCAATCCAATGTAGTTATTGAAATCCCATGCAGTTTAATGTCATTTGGTAAGGAAAAATGTGAATAGACATGAAAGAAAGGAAGCGACACACCTGGGATTGAGATCAAAGATCCGAGCATCACTATGTGTCTCATAAGGATGAGAATAAAGACATATTTATTTCTTAAAGGAAATCTCGCTATGTAGGTATGATCCATACATAGAGAGGGGGAATGGTGATTGGAGTGGATGAACCAGGATATGAAATATAGGAATGGATACATATCCTGTATGGAAATAAATCAAGTCATACATAGTTATTGAAGATGGAATGGTAGGTGATCAATGCTAGGGGAAATGATGCAGTAGTTTAAGGTCGTATGAAAAGACCGGTCCATGCTATTTAATGTCATTTGGTAAGGAAATTGGTTTCAATATATTTTATCATCGTGTGGTTTGGACTTTGTGAGCAGAGTGTTCCTAAGAGAGGTTTAAGGTGAATCTATTATAAATCTGACAAGAATAAAGCTAAAGAGGCCTCCCATGCCAAACTACACACTTCCAAAAGAAACTCAAGCCAAGGAGCCAAAAGGTTAATTTTGCAGCTAGGCCCAAAGACAAAATGTATGGGCATTCCTACGTATCCCATAAGGATGGGAATAAAGACATACATAGTTATTGAAGATTTCATGGTAGGTGAACAATGCTAGGGATAATTTTATCTTAGGAGAGGAAATCGTGGTGTTGTGTAGTTTATTATCTTACAACAGGACATGAGGGAAATCATATTAACCCAAAGAGATATGCGAGCACAGAGGTAATAACCTGACCTAAATGAGTCCGAAGGAGGCCTGCACCATACTGCATAATATTGGGGATTCTCAAACATAGTTTAGAGTCATGGTGAAGGGACTTGTAGGTAAGGATTCTAAACAGAAATATGTGGCATGTTGTAATGAGAAAACCGATATAAATGAAGACCAAAGAGGACCAACATCACACAACATAGTCTTGAGAAGAATAGACACACAGTTTAAAGTCATGATTCTTGAACTATAAGAGAGAGTATGTCCAATAAAGGGGATATGTGTATCATAGAAGGAATAACTCGACATGAATGAGGGCCAAAGGAGTCTTTATACGTATGACACATCATCAAAGAGAAACCCGCACATAATTTAAAGTCATAATGTTTGGATTTGGGTTCCCAGTTTAAATTCATGTTCTTGGGATGTGGGTACATTTATTTTATGTTCATGCAAAAAGGACCATCAATGATGTGGATTTTAACATCGTACAATTAAGAAAATGAACACACATTTTAATGTCATACGGTGAGGATGAGGTGGAAGAAGTGTTCCATGAGGGATGTGCATAGTGAGACTGCTATAACCTGACCTGAATGAGGACCTAAGAGGCCCCATCCCACACCATAAATTCCCAAGGGTAACTTTCACAAAATTTAATGTCATAATATCTGGACTCATGTGCCTATTTTAATTTCATGTGCCTAGGACATTGGTTGTTATGTAGTTTATCACCGTACAGACAGGGAAATGATTGTTATGTAGTTTATCATTTTGCGACTAGGATGATGGTTTTTACACAGTTTAGAGTCATTAAACTTGGACTAGGGACCCCATTCATGTGAAATAACTCTTAATAAACTTGTCATTGGTTGGAGGAGTGATGTGATCTCCATCCATGGTGACCATGAAGTATGCACCATTGGGATATACCTTATGAACAATGTATGACCCTTCCAACTTGGACTGAAACTTTTTTTTTCTTCCTACAAGGTATCATTAGAATTCAAATAGACAACAAAATATCACCTTGGAGGAAGGAGGAGAGGCAAAATTTATTATTGAACACTCTGGATATCTTTTTTCGGTGCCTCTCAAGTTTATGTGAGGCTAGAGCCCGCTTTCTTCAAGGGATTCCAATTAAGCTAAATGGACCTAGAATATTCTATCCAACATAAGATAATCATAGATAGATTTTCAGAGTGATGTAAACTAGATCTTTATGGGAAGTATTGACTCTGTTCCATACACTAGAGAATATGGAGTCATCTGGGTCGAATTGCGGGTTATCATCTGATAGGCCCGAAGAGCGTTGGGGATCTTGTACGAGAAACTTTTAATATTATATCCCACTATATTATGAAAATTTTGGATATGGTTTTATTGAATGCCTCTATCTATCCATTTTATTCTGTGTGATAATAAGAAGTATGGTTGGACATGATGTTGTGCTTGGCATACAACCTCTTCAGCTCGGTTGCTCGGAAGTTGGTTTCATTTTTGGTGAGAATATCATGAGGGAGCCTAAAATGATAGGTGATTTTGGAGATCATTAATTCAATGACTGATTCATACTTTACATACTTTATAGGGATAACTTATACCCACTTGGATAATAAATCCATTGCGGTAAGAATGAACCTACACTGGTGAGCTTTCGATGGTGGATATGGTCCCACGACATCGAGTCCCCATACCAAAAAATGAAAAGAGTAATTGATAGTATAGATGGGATCTAGTAATCAATTCAAAAAGTTGTAATTGATCTAAAATGTGTGGAACCTCTTGGAAAACTCGATACATTCATAGACCATAGTGGCCCATAAGTAGCTTTGCCTTCGAATCTGGTGGGAGAGCTTCAACCATGCCTGGTGAGAACTACAAGAACCAACATTAAAATCCTACATAACCTGGGGAAAATCATCTATATAAATAAAATATAGGATAATTCCATCAAACCCACTTTTTTAGAGAGTCTCCTCAAGGTTGGTTCTACTATAGAGGGTGAAATGAACTCTTTTTCAATGTATTCACTCACATTCGGATCTGTCTAGTGGGAGAGTTCCATACTAGAGATACTCAATGAATGGATTCATCCAATTGAACACCTCTTCAGTTACGGGGGGATCCAGAGGTCTCTATGTGGAAGTTCCAATAGTCATATGGTTTACCTGCTATATTTCACCGTTTTCTGAATTGACAGGGGATGTGAATCTTTAATGCGCCACATGGATGAAAAGATCACCCCGGAAAGGCTCCATGAGAGAATCAGATAGATTGGATAGGGCATCGTCTTGACCATTATTTGACCATGGAACATAATACACCTATGGATGATAAGGGAAACATACCAACAACTACTGATTATGCTTGAGTAGGGGCATGATATTTGGCTTCCTAAATATTTAATCACTATTAATTTTCTTGAAGACTAACTCAGAGTCCCCCTTCACATGAGAGTAGAGAACCTCAATCTCAAGAACAAGCTTGAGACTAGTAATGAGAGAATGAGACTCTTACTTTTTGTTCATTCATCCTTCTAATATCTAGAATGGGTATGGTAGGATAACCTATGCTGAGGTGATAAAAACAATTCCTAAACCCACTTTGTTGAGATTGGGATCATTTAGCCTTCTACCGATTAGACATTGGGAGGAACCATCAAAATGCATCTGCTAGAATGGCATGACTTGGTCCATTGAGGGGATGAAATTATCTAAGAAATCAACATCTAGAGACATTTCATTAGGGACTGGATTAGCGGCTAGAAAGTCCACCAGTGCTCTACCCTTGATGACCTTCTATGGAATGGACCTGATATCAAAATGCTAAAGAATCACCTCCCTGTGTGATAGTTGGCCAATCAACATCGGCCGGTTCAGTATATACTTGTTTAGATCCATGATGGACACCATCTATATATAATGATGCTAAAAATAATTCTGCAACTTCTGCACTACAAAAATGAGTGCGAGGCAGCTCTTCTCGATGAGAGAGTATATGAACTCTATGTCAAGGATAATACGGCTAAGATAATATAAAATGTTATATGTCCCTTATTTGTTCTTCTGAGTGATGAGGGAGCCAAGGGATCACTCTAGGGTGGTCACATAGAGTACAATAAGCTTCCTTGAGATGGGTGGATTCAGAATCAGAGGCTTTATTAGATATTTCTTGATTTCCTCAAACACGGTATGTCACTCATCATCCCACTAGTAGATAAAACCTTTATTCATGATCCTAGAAAAGAGATTACACTTTTTAGACAGATTCATGATGAATCAGAATATGTAGGATAAGTGGCCTTGAAGGACATGTATCTTTTAATGGTTTCTCATAGGTGGAATCTGACAGATGGACTTGATCTTCTCTGGGTCAATCTCGATACCTCTATATATGACAGGGAAAATAAGGAACTTTCTAGAGGTAACCTTAAAAGAACATTTCTAGGGGTTCATATTCAATTTTTTATAATGGAGGAACATAAAAAATTTATCAAGATCCCTGATATGGTCCTAGATCTAGTGGGAATTGACCACCAAATCGTCTACATAGAATTCCACTAACATCCTGAGGATCGGTTTGTAGATGCAGTGCATGGATCGCTGATAGGTAGCTCTTACATTCCTTAGACTGAAAGAAATCACCTGATAGAAGAAATTATCTTGTAGTTATTTTAAGGCATTATACTCATTGTCATCAGGGGCCATTAGAATTTGGTTGTACCCAGAATATCCATCCATGAAGTGGAAATCCTGAAACCTAGACGTGGCATCAATCAAAAACTCCATCACTAGAAGGGGAAAATAATCGTTCAGATAGTGGCGGTTGAGATCCCAGAAGTTGATAAAGACTCTAATATTCCTATTCTTCTTCTTGACTGGGAAGATGTGGGATAGACACTTGGGGAACTGAACTTCCTTGATGAATCTATCCTTGATAAGAATGTTGACTTTAGCCTCAACCATAGAACCGTGTGATGGGTGAATATTTTTGTGAGACTACATGAACCCACAATGTATTACATGGAGCCCAAGATAGTGGTTGTAGACCTGAGGGTCTAGTCTTGAAATATCATCATAGATCTAGGAAAAAAAATATGGTGATACTTTAATAAATCCATGTACTACTATTGTTTTTCTGTAGGCATATCTGCACTGATCAGCATTGGCCTTGGATTTGCCTCGGTACAAAGATTCACTTGAACCAACACATAAAAAGTGGTGGATATGCCTTAATCAAATGAAGGAGTAGAATATTCTAATTATTATTCATTTTCTAAGGTATAGGGATCATTAGGCTGAGGAAATTATTCTTGGGTTGATTTATTTCAGAGGAACACTAATACCAACATAGTTGGTGGGATAATATTTACTGGGAGACTCCTGCTCTGCTGAAATCATGGTGATAGAGGTTGTCGTAACAATTCAATCAAGACTTCGACCATAGGGTCCATTATTGATGTCAAATCAATGGTTACAGGTTAAATTATGATGGTTCAACCTATCCTGGGGGAACAAGTGAGTCTAACATACTGCTATAGCCATGGGACTAACATCTCAATACTTGACAGGAGTATGGGGTTTTGGTGTCACCTGAGCCTAATTCGTGTAGGAGTAAGTGGTACTCTTCTAGAATTATTTGGACCTAGGTACATGACTCCCTTTTCTCTTAGAAATGATAAAGAAGTTCCCTAAGTATGGAGTTGTAGCCTCCAACAAGTGAATCAGGAGTACAAATGCGTTATCCATATCCATCCACAGGCTGGCTGCAATAGAGGTGTGCTCAGCCTTATTCGTCTGCCTGTGATTTTCCTTGATTTGGTAATAGGTTATTTCCATATAAGAGGATTAATAAGAGTCAAGGGGAGAAACATCACCTTGGAGTATTCCTTATTGACCATTGAGAGAGTAATTGACTCACCGATGATACGATTAGGGAACTACTGCATGTAGATAGAGCCAAATCCTACCCATAAATTCATTGTAAGTGGTGTCCTAAGAGATGACCATAAAATCAATGTATGATACCAAGCTTCCAAATTGGGTCTTCAAAGGGATCCCACCACATGGTCTCTGTTCGGTCCTATCGTACCCATGCATCTTCATGTTAGAAGGGCTCAAATCTACTTCAGTGAGTCCCAACCTATAGAGTGTCTAGGTTGGGATGATATTGATCCTAGAACCTATTTTAACTAGACAGTGATGGACCTCCATGCCATTTAAATGGCCAGTTATGTACAATGGGTGAATATTCACCTCCATGAGAGAACTTTCATCTTCCCCAGAGAAAGAGATGATGGCCTGACATTCTGACTACTCGAACTCCACTGTGTAGAAAGTCTCGGTTTCTACAACCTCTATTTCAAACTGGAGGGGAATTTTCAAGGTTTATGTGAGGGATTAAAACATCTGTTATAATAGAAGGGGATCCTCAAGGATCGTGATATTGGATGGAATGCTGACAAGATCCTTCAACATATCATACTTCCTTGCTAGGTGCACATTTTTACCCACATGAGGTCGCTCTATGGTGGGAAGTACGATAAGAAATGCCTCATATGCCAAGGAAGTGGCACTCATCTATGGATTCACTGGGTGATTTTTGTCTATCATGTCCCATAAATACTCTCTATGATATCATGTATATGTAGAGAATGAATATTGTTATGATAAAGATGATTATTTTTCAATACCCTATAAGGAAGCCAAGTCTACCTCCTCCTCCATATACCAATGAAAGAATTTAGGGTTCTAGTGAACTTCAACTTCTAGGGTGATGAATCTCACCTGCCAGGCTCTTGTCCTAGACTCTAATATAGAAGACTAAGGTAAGGCATCAATATTGGATTCAGAATATGAGAAGAAATCATGATAAATAAGAACCTGAAGCTTCCTAGAGTTATTCCTTTAACAGTGACAGTTCTCCATTCTTCCTCAGGATGGTTCTTTAGGGTATGTAACTTTTTAGACATGAGGTGGACCTTTTTGTTGTGGGTTTATTGTGTGGGGAGGACCTCTGATTTTATTTTTTGGGATATAGGGAGGACCTCTGTATCAGTTTTCACTAGAGTTGAGAGGACCTCTACTATTGATATTGATGTAGTAGGGAGGAACTTTGTTGTGGTCATCGAAAACATGGGGAGGACCTCTATATTGGGAAGTAAGAGTATAGGGAGGACATCCATACTAGTTTTTCTATGCATAGGGAGGACCTCTGTGGGAGTGGGTAGGACCTCCACTCAGGTTGGTTGTGGCATGGGGAGGACCTCTATGTTGTCCGATGATGAGGGAACAAGGAGGGACTTTGTAATGATCATCAATAAAATGGGGAGGACCTCCGATTTGGTGGAATTTAGAGTGGGGAGGACCTTCGATGGAGCTGGGGATGACCTGAGGAGGACCTTCATGTCACTATTTAAAGACATGGGGAGGACCTCCAATCTGACTGGGGACCCCATGGGGAGGGACTTTTTTCTGAGTCTCATCATCACAGACTGGCCCGTAATGGCTATTAGAGACACCAACGGTTGACATAGTCAACCCAAACTTCCTATGAGGCAGATAAGGACTCAATCCCAACTGGGCATTGAGGAGTCACTATTTTTTAGTGGTAGGGAATTGGAAGAATGCATCGGTAGTGGCAGGGTCCATGGGAGCTATGGAATACGATTCACACTGATAGGCATCATCTTGAGCTTAGGACCATCATTGACATTGGGTGAGTCAGACCAGGGCCTATAGAGCAGGGGAATGATTTACCTATTTTTCTTCCTAGAAGACTGGTTGTTTGTGGAATTGACATGGCCTAGTGGGAGACCTACTAAGTGACTCCCAGGTGGTGTTCATTACTGGGGTGACCCAGGAATCCCTTAACTCCTCAACTTATGGGAGTGAGTCGAAGGATTGCTCTAGGGAGAGGATCCCAAAAAGGTTCATCATTGGAGTGGGGAGTAGGGGCTCCCTATGTGAAACTTAGGGGCAATGGTGTGGGTGACGTGTAAAAGCCTCTAGGTCCTAGAGAGTGATATCCCTTATGGTAAGGACTCCCTCCTACTCATACCATCATATGAGGGTGTTGATCACCCTCCCATGGATGATTTTAGAGGGTGAGATAGGGCATGGGATCTCGATAGCTAATGATGTAGATAACTTCACGGTGGGTTAGGGTCATGCGGGATTGCCACATCAATATGTATCCTATCCCTGTATCGATAGGGATTGGGTGAGTGGTTTCCTACAGCATGGGTCCTGAAAATCATGGAGATTTATCCATCAGTACAAATTATATGAATGTAATTCCCAATGACCCAATGCTGTTCCATATTCCATAGCTAGAGAAAGATATCCACATTGATTATTTCATAGACTGGGATACCCAATGTTCAACTACCCCAACTACAGGTGAGTTCCACACCGGGCCCACTATTTTCTTAGCGGGCCCTGGCACCGGATACCTGAATTTGTTGAAATGCTAATCTATTGAATTGATGTATCAAATGATACTAGTTCCCACATTAGAAAGAAGAGTATCACATCTGATTCACCATTTCTGTTTCTAACGCTTTCACCAGGGAACTTCACCTTGAGTGTTATTTTTTGTTGATATTTCATTGTACCTTGCATTACCTTATTTCCAATGGTGGGATACATTCATCACTTTCTCAGTGATGTATACTCCTTGATTGAAATAGGATGATGGGATTTCAGTTCCTCCTTCCATGGATTCCTCCTTAGAATTAGTCACCTAGTATGGGTCTCCCTCATAGATTAAGATGCGGTTCATGAAACCCATCCCTAGTGCCATCTATTTATGGATACTGATTAATTATGCTAATTTTTTCTGAACATTCCAAGGGGTCTTGATAGGGAAACAACCTTTAGTCAAGGAAGTGGTCATGTTGGTCATCACTAAGATCAATAGACATTGGAAAATTGGTTACACGTATCATCCTCATAAGACGGAATCTCATCGAGGCATCTTAGGCATGGAACCCGAGGTATCCCATGCCGATCATGAGCTATCTTATGAAAAATGCATGTCTTATGAGGTTTTCCTCAGGCATCCCATGTTTAAAATGAGGTATCAGAGTAAAAATTCATGAGTTTAACATCTTGTAGAGATGAATAGAGTTTGATCATAATTCATGGTGGAGGAAGACAAGAGAGTTAAATCTCTAGGAGAGATCACATGGAAGGTTTACTACATGGATGTATGAGAACAACTATAGAGGCCGACCTAGGGAGGTGTATTCCATAAAGGGAAGATGTCAGAAAATTAATCTTGATATGTACACCACTAAGGGAATATTAGAGAGGTGAACCCCTAGGATGGGGACACCAAGGTTTACCATTGGTTGGGATTGAACTTCATGGAGGTGTCCTATTTACCCTTTTTAGAAGACAAAGATCAAAACCCACATAGTTTGATGGATGGTATGGGACTTACACATGGGATCCACCCTTCACAAGAGGATTTATCTTTGTTGGATTGTGTGGAAGTTACACATGGGATCTTCTCAAGTGCTTCTAAGAGAAATGATGGTGTGGATGAGGATTACATGTAGGAATAACCTAGATTGATGGCATGATCTCATCAGGATTTGAAGGCTAGGGTGAAATCAGGATGTACATGGATGAAGTGTTATATTGAGTGGATGGAGTGGATGAAGTGGTTGAGGGTGTTGGTATTGAACCTTATGGAGGCTTCATACATATCCCAATTGATTGGGAATTAAATTCCACATAGTTCAGGAAAGGGGAATTGGGGAACCTCAGGATGTGGTCCATGGAAGTGAAGCATATGGTTAGAGATTACACAGATGAAATTCCAATATGAGAGTGGCATGATGGGGATTACACCAGGAGGGTTTCCCATTAGACATGATGGGGATTACGCATGGGAGTGACCCAAATATGGATATGGAGTGTCATAGTCATTTCTAATATCTATGCCAACATGAGTCATGCTCGGTGTGAGAAACAAGATAAAGTAGTGTACCCAACTACCGTGTCACAAAATATGTGCCAAAAAGATGGTGTGGGGGTTAAGAATAAGAGATATTGAGGAGGATGTCATTATATGATATGAGGATCTCATTCCATGCATGGAAGAGATTGTTCCATATCATTTATACACATATCATCCTCTCAAGGGTGTGTTGGGGCTTACATGTGGAAACTTCATGAGGCGCATATAAAGAAAAATCCCAATGGGAGAGGGCTGACAGATTAAGAGTGCTGGAAGTGAGAGGTTCCCGATGCTCATCACCTCTCTCATCAGGTGTAGAGTATTTCACTCCATGTGAGGTGGATATAATTCTATTATAGTCATAAACAAGGGCATACTAGGCCTACCACATAAGGTGAGACCATAGTTTAACATCTTGTGTTGAAGACACTGTTCTAGGAAGTTTAATTTCCTGAAGCTTAGACGTAGGGGATTCACTCCATACCCCTTTGGATTACATAACCGAAACTCATCAACTCTTGAGAAGGGGATGGGCTTAGAAATTACAAGGTATAATTATGTTGAGGAATGGTCACTCACGAGCTCCATGTTAGCATACCTATGCTAAAAAGAAAATGGCATTAGTGTACCTTTGTTTAAAAGAAAGAACTAAATAGGAATCTTGGGACACACTTGAAGTGGAGTAGACCATAGGAATGGATAATGAATATCACATAAGGATACAAAGTGTGGATAAAACAATAATGGATGGGTGGGGAGGCTTAGAGCACTTAACCTTCATGAAGAGGTATAAGTGGAATGGAGGCAACATGGAGAGGCACAAGAGAAGGGTTTCGTGAAGCAGGGAGCCTCACAAAGAGGTGATTCACGAAGATCAGGTGCTTCACGAAAATAATAGGCCTTGCAAAGGAAATGGATTCATGATAAATGGTGAACCTGCATTTTCATGAAGTCAATAGCAGGAAAAAGAGTGCTTCAAAAAGTCTTAATGCTCCGTGAAGCCTCAAGTACCCCTGAGGGCTTTCTTCCTTCATGAAGGGAATAGAACTTCACAAAAGGAATCCCAAAATTAGGTGGGATGTATTTAGGAATAAGGTAACAACGGTCTCACAATTCTCTAATACCTTGGATGATTCATTTTATAGTCTTGTTAATGGTAGGAATACAAGTTGATTAAATAATTCTATATAAATAATAAAATGAGAAATATAATTAACTATGGATATTCTAATTGTAGAATAATCACATGGATCATCAATAACTATTCTCATAATTAGGTAATGGATAATGTGGTACATCATAAACATACCATCAAGATCTTAACCAATAAGTCTACATAAATGGGCAAAGCCTTGGACAAAACCTAGTCTAGTTTTTCCCATGAGACCTACCGATGCATCAAGAGGCTATAGAGGGCCCCTAATGACACTTACTAAGTCCGATAAATTCCTAAAATAAAAGGGGTGAAACATAATCAATATATACATTCATATTGAAACTATCATATGAAATATAAATAATTTCCGTAATCATTAAACATAATCATAAAATATCCAGAGTAACATGGTGAATGGTATCAATATAGTACATCCCTAGTCAAAATGATCATAAAACATTCAATAAAATATAGTAGATGGTATCATAAAAAATCAATCTCAATTAATAATAAAATGTTAACATAAGGGCTACCCATGGAAGGAAATTTGTATCAAAATCATGACATAGGGAATAAAAAATGGGCATATCATAAAGCTGAACATGAAAGAATGGATATAAATCATACATGAAGGGTAAAATAGGTATATAAATTGATATATGATTTCCAAATTAATTAAAAACAAGTAAAAATATTGTTTAAGAAACTTTAGAAATGAGCCTCCTTAGTACGGTTTAAGGGAAAAATATAAAAGAGTCTTTTAAGCAAACAAAAGAATAATTGTTTTCATAAAACCAGAAATGAACTAAGATATTTTTTATGATAATAATAGTGATTTAATAAAAATATTTGTGGATTAAAATATATTATGTAGTTTTCTTTAAAATGGGTAAGAAATTTGGATGTTCCCTTTAACCGAGCTTGCTTATCAGGAGGAATTGAAAAGGGAACCTTATAAAACATGTATTTTCATATCAAATAATGAAGTATTGATATAGGTATATATGTTTGGAATATAAAAACAGAATATATGATGAGTAAATAATGCGAATTAATAATTACATTAGCGTAAAGAGAGATAAAGTGTAACTTGAAGGATAAAAATGGAGGTTTAGAGAGAATCCCTTACCTTATGTCCAAAAGCATTCTGTACTTATAATTAATGTCCTAGATAATAAAATCAGATTAATTAATTACTTAATTAATAACCTATTGAACATATATTTGATTTATTATAATTTTCTTAAGTTAATTTATGACCATTTCTATGGTTTATAATGTTTAATTTCATTGTTCCAGGAGCGTTCGTTTCATGGTTTTATGGTCGGTTCCCTTGAGTATAAATATGAGATTTCTTGTCAAATGGAATAAAATCTATAGAAGTGGAATGGAATGATATTAATATAATTATAGGATTTTAAAGTTTCCTCATATATTATTTTGTTATATGGTACGAGGATGATTCATTAGATAAAATGTTAATGAAAAATGATTAGTTTTTTTGCAGTTTTTACAAGCATCATAAAATATTATAGTTTTATTTAATAATATGTTTATATACTAGTTATTGAAAATTAAATAAGTTTTAATAAACATATTATAATCTGTTTTAAATATAAAAAGGTTTTATGACCATTCTTGAAGGTGGTAATGAAAAATAAAAACTCATCGTTCCCGAAGGTGGTGAATCGACACCTCATAAATGATGTTTTCATTTTAAGAATAAAAGGAGAAGAGAAGAGACTTGATGATGGATATTTTATTAACACAATAAAATTATAGTATATGTATGATACAGGTGTTACCATGCCACTTTGGTTAGGGTATGTGAGGTAAAGATAAGAAAAGAAATGAAATTAAAAGAGAAAGAGGGAGGGTTTTACCACTTGAGTATCATCTCCTTGAGAACCTCTTTAAGGCACTTGGAAATAGTATTTTGGTGAGGCCATAAATAATAGAACATGTGTAATAGGTTTTATATATTAATTAGGTAGAATATAAGAAAGATAAAAATCTTATAAGGTGTGAGGAGATGGGGTGGTATTTATAGTGGTGGAGAGAGGTATTTTTTGATAATTTTATTCATTAGTTTATCATTTTGGCTCAATACTATCAATAGTATTGATTCTTGTGAATAAATAAAATAGACATAGAATAAAATTTAGAGATAATTTTCACTTAAATCATCCATGACTCAACCATGACTCGAAAATTCATTCATTTACTTATAATGTTAAATACCGTAAATTACAGTATTTTACTATTCACAAAAATTCAATTATTTTAGAAAAATACAAAAAATTCACCCTAATAATTTTTAGATGTATAGATTTCAAAAATGGACACCATTTTATGAAAAAAGTTTCTTAAATATGATAAATTTATTTTCTAAATAAAATCATTATTTATTTGAAAAATACCACTTTTAATATTATAACCAATTTTACAACACTTTGAAAAATTAATTATGGTCTCATAAAATTATATTCTAATTGTAATGAAACAAAATATTGATTTATGAATATATTTTATGAAAATATTTTTTCTTTTAAACCACTATATTAATTATTAAATTGTAATAAACATTTACACTTCACAAAAATACCAACATTTAATTTATCATTTTTATGACATTTATTTGCATATTCCATGATACCAGTATATCATATTTTTATTTATGAGATACCTAAATTATATTTATACTTTAATAGGTGACTTTATTATTACAATGGAGAAATTTCAATTTATAACAGTCACATCGCAATTCCAATGGTCATGTTAATATTTAATAGTATATAATGGTTCATTTAAGCTCGGCGTTTCATGAAATGTAAGATATTGAAGATGTTTAAAGGAGACATACCATGAAATATTAAGGTATTACAGGAAAACTTGTCCATTCTATAAACATATAAGGGCTTTGAACTAACGACCAAAGGTGTCCCCTCCTTCCAGGAAGGGAATCCCAATCCTTTTGTGCCATGGTAACACCATGGACAAAACCAACACCTTAAGGTGTAATGGGTCATTATCGAAATGTATTCCCTATCCCATATTCTTAAACTCAGAATTTTGGGTTATGAATTGCATCACCCACATTCCAACTATCCAGGTGAACCTAACATCCCTAGTATTTCACCCTTATCCAATGCTACACCCATGAATATTCTATATCCCTTGGAAAAGGGTGGAGATACCTCTGTTTGAAAATGATACTGACACATAAGGGTTTGAATTACCAACCATATACATATCCTCCTTGCAGGAATGGAGTTCTAATCCACATGAGCCTCGAAAAAACCATGTCAAAACTCATAACCTTATATTATCTTGGGTTATCCTTGGTATGTCTGCCCAATATCACATAATCATTAATTATGTTATGGCAGTAGGACTTTAAACTACATAGTATCAGAAGGTACAAACTAAAAGACCCTAAACTAAAATGATATAAGTTCCATGATAAAAGGCCGTAAACTACAATGATAGAAGGTCCGCGCTAAAAGACCATAAAATATAGTGATAGTAGTTCCGAGATAAAAGATTCTAAATTATAGAGGTAGAAGATATGAGCTAAAAGACTCTAAAATACAACAATAGAAGGTCTAAGATAAAAGAATTTAAAATAAAAAATAAAAGGTCTAAGTTAAAAGGCCCTAAACTACAAAAATATAAGGTTTTAACTAAAAAAACCTAAACAAAAACACAATAATGATTTAGTTTTCAAGACCATAAAAAATGGACAAAAACATACTAGGATGAAAACCCTCTAAGGGAATCCTATGTAAAAGTCGATTCCATTCCCGCTAAGTCTCCCCCTATAAAAATATTAGGTAATAATTAGGGAAATAAAAAAACAAACCTTGTTAGACCCCCATATATATTTAGAAAAAATCAATCTATGCTCACCAGGTCCATTGACTTCAAAAAAAGATAGAGAACTCTCCGTCTGGGACACATATTCTACCCAGATTATCCTTTTATGAATTAGGTAATATCAAGATAACTTGAGAAAAAAAAATAAGTGAGGAATGTCATGTTGGTAGGAATTCATGACCATTTAGGAAGAAAAAATTCTTATTATTTAAATATTCAGATCTAGACATTCAGATTTACTTCATATTATGGAAAGGATGTGTATCATTGATGATTCATGAACATCATATCAACGAAATGTCATGAACATCATTAATGAAAGAAAACTAGACAACGATATATAAATTTTTTAAGATCTATTCATTGATAGTGTGGAAAAGGATAAATCCATCATCATTCAAATATATGGCAATGTGTTTTATATTTACCATATAATTAGTTTATTTTCATTCCGAACAAATCCAATTCTATGTGGGGGATTTTTATTGACACCACTAAACGTGTGCCACACACTTTTCCATTGATGGACACATGGAATGGCTATATAAAAGATCACAATCCATAATTACATATTCTAATGATGTTTGGGTTGCATATTATTCATGGATAAAGGACTACATATGTCTTCTTCTTAAATCTCATAGTACTAAAGTTTCAATTCAATTTTTGCACATGGGATTGATATCATGCAACACCAGAACCTTGAGTGCATGATCTTGATCATACCACAAATCCCCATGCTAGGAGTTCCCTATGAAACAATAATATATAAATATCCCACACATGATATCATGTGAAGATAAGAATGAACCGAGTATATTATTAGATGAAGAGAAGAAAAACTGTGCTCTTGGATCAGCACATGAGGTGATCCCACTACAACTCCTAGTTTATGCGGAGAATAACTGGTGTGTTGGGATACATTGTAAGAGAACCCATGAAGCCTGTGATACTGATCAAGTGACTGTTAGGACATGAAAATTTTGGTATTGTGTGAAGCCTTCTAGTAGATATGAGATGCCACAAAAATGGTTTGTAGATATGATGAGGGTGTGGAACATATAGTCTAAAATGATTAACCTGGATGGTCAGATCATACATGAGCCTACAACATATGGAGAAGAGAAACACCATGCCTACAGTAGCTCTATATTTCAAGAATGAAGCTCTTGATGTGATATTTTCATCACATGAATCCAATGCATTACTTCATCTATAAATACTAGGTGATCAGAAGTTAGAGAGGTCTGTTTCCAGTTGAGAGAAAAAGTGAACTCTTCTTCTATAAAAAATAGTGAATTGCAACACCATATAAGGGTTGCGCGAAGACACTTACGTGATCCCACATAAGATTTATGAAAATAATCTCACGTGATACTGCATGCTTTATTTCACATGAAGAATCTAATGCATCACATAACCAGTCATTCGAAAGGTGGAGAAATCACCTAACCAATCATGAAAATGGATGAGGCACCACATAAAATAACAAGAGAATGGGTTGTGTGATACCATACATAAGGGGTTAATACTCCTAATAATATAAAACTAATATCTCACGTACATATACGCCATCATGAAAACATGGAAGTGATCACATATCACATTTCAGCCTCCACTTAAAAGAGATTAAATTAATGCATACTCTGTTAAGTGAATAATTATGAATAGAAACTTGAGTACTGATGATCAAGCCCTAAATAATTTATTTGATTCACCGTGAAATCCAAGCATGAATAACACTCAAGGATCACTACATCATATTGATCCGATAGAAGTCCACACCACACACATGAAATATTCATGTGTGCATAATAATATCCATGCTGTGGTTGGTTTCTTCTTGTGAAGAGGATAAATATTCCATGTATGCATGTAGCAGTAATAAGGAGTGATGTTTTCATGAGAATCAATCACATGAACCCCTTTACTCAATCACATGAGAATTTGAACTTCGCGTGAATCCCTTATGAAAATCTTCAGCCATGATCCATATTCATGTGGCTTGTGTTATTTTACATTCATGCGATGAATTAAAACACTAGACATGCACCCTTTGGCCTGCGTCCTTGACATGAAAACAACCTCACCCACACTATGGAATAATACAACCATGAATATGTGAGGTATCAAAGGCGAGTAGAGTGACTATACCTAGAAATTTCTACATGCTATCGTGAGATCCACCATTGATCATGCTGCACCCCTTTGGATCCATAGAAAATTAGAGCATCTATTCATGATAATTCTCTAACACCATCATAAGATTCAGCCCAGTCTTGTAAAATCCATTTGGTTTGTCAATATGGTCATGAGATGCCATTACATGCAATTGATGTTCAATGGCCAAAACTCCTTGTAAAATAAAGGATAAAAATATTCAAAGAACATAATCCTTTTTTAATATTAAATATTTATGCGATGCGACCATATGATTCTAGAGACACTGTGAAAGTCCTAGGGACATGTTCGACTGGGCACACAAGAGCCCGCTAACATGTCACCCTCATCAAATGAAGGGATTCAGATATGTATAAACAGTCATGTTCCCCCTTTGGCTCCATAGACAAAAAAAGTAATTTTCAATGATAATACTTACACATCACCACAAGACCATTTATCAGTCAAGCAACGTGTCACTGATGATGAGAGTGATTATCTTAGATAACACTCATACACGTTCACGAGATCCTCAAACATTATCAAATAAAGAAGGAAATAAAAGGGGAAATGATGGGAGATTCTTGTAGAATAGGATATTTTGATCATAACATGAAAGTTTTTATTCACCTTGGAAAATCATCACTGATCCCATGGGGGTCCCCTTGAAATGTCAGCACAATCCTGTGAAAGTCTCCTGATAAGCCACCATTGCCTCACAAAAAATCCCAAATAAGGAATCTTAGATCACGTGAAATCCTTTCAATAGGCATCCTGATCTCGTGAAGTCCATTAGACATGTCGACCTGACCATGTAAAATACCTTCATCATGTCCACATAATTATATAGGACTCCTTCAATTAGACAAAATCCAATCAATGACATGTTGATAGAATGGTCTTGTGGTCACTAAAAATTATGTGAAAATAGCGGTAGGATCACACAATGCATGTAACACCAAAGACCTCCACTAACTTGAGGTTGAATCTTCAAGATATGTTCCAAAAAAGGTGGTGTATAATTGGGGTGGAGAGGTCTATAAATCCCCCCTATCACAAAAAGGAGTATTTGGATCCACAAACCAGTGCACCCAAGAATTAGAGTAGACTTCTCAGAGTGGACAATATCATGATTGTAAAGGTTTTTCGACAGGTAAAATCTGGGGAGCAACCTAAGGGATCAAGAGTCATGTGTAGGAGCTTCACGTGATCTCTTGATATCACACAAATGATATCTATAGAATTATGCGAAGTCCCGCAGATCTGTTGCATCACGTGAAACCTAAACAAGTCAACACTGAAAAAAATATAAGGCACATATGAAATAAATTGATGGAAAAAAGACTAAAATGATGAGATACATAGTGTGTAATCCCTGATTAAAGGGAGAACTCAGTGTGTAAGCCCCAATCAAAGGGAAACCTTAGTGTATAAGCCCCAATAAAATGGAAAAATTAGTGTGTAAGCCCTGATCAAAGGGAAACATGAATGTATAAGCCATAATAAAAGGGAAACCTCACTGTGTTGGCCCCAATAAATGGGAAACCTTAGTGTGTAAGCTTTGATCAAAGGGAATCCTCAATGTGTAATTCCTGATCAAAGTGCAACATCACTGTGTATTCCTTGATGAAAGGGAAACCTTAGTGTGTAAGCCCCCGATCAAAGGTTGAACTCAGTGTGTAAGCCCTAATCAAAGGAAAATCTCAGTGTGTAAGCCCCGATAAAAGGAAAACCTCATTGTATAACCCTAGATTAAAGGGAAACATTTGTGTGTAATTTCCAATCAAAGGGAAACCTCAGTGTGTAATCCCCAATGAAAGAGAAACCTCAATGTGTAATCCCTAATCAAATGGAAACCTTTGTGTGTAAGCCCTAATAAAAGGGAAACCTTAGTGTGTAATCCCTAATCAAATGTAAACCTTAGTTTTTAAGCCCATATCAAAGGTCAACCTCTATATTTAAGCCTCAATTAAAGGAAAACCTCAATGTGTAAGCCCCAATCAATGGGAAACCTTAGTGTGCTAGCCTCGATAGGGAAACCTCAGTGTGTAATCCCCAATCAAAGGGAAACATCAGTGTGTAAGCCCTAATCAAAGGGAATAATTAGTGTGTAAGACCTAATCAATAGTATAATATGATATGTCCCACATACTAGGGAAACCTCAGTGTAAAGACCCGATTAAACTGAACTATGAGAAATATAATTCCTTCCATAACCAGGACTTGTATGATGCCTTCCTAAGGCCAAAGATCCATGTTAAACACTCAAAAGGCATGTCTCAATATATAAATTCCCCACCCATTTTCAATGAAACTGATTACTTTCTATCCCTTGTTTCCCACATCGAGCATAGATTATATGGTCTTAGGGATCCATAATGATCATATCATTCACATCATGAACCTCTACCATCTAGGGACAATTCATTGTGTAAGACCTGATTAGTGGAATGGTATAACTTCCCCAATATAATGGAATCCACCTCAGGGTAATTCCTAAGGGCATGATTGAACTATGCTGACTCTAAATCCTATTATAAACAAGATACATAGGACACATCCTCAAGGATCTACCTAAATTACCCAGTGGCTAAGTGACCTTATATATGTAATTTTCACATGATGATAAACTAAATGGGTTTAATGAACTATGTGGGATTTGATTCCTACTATAAATAGGATATGTAGGACACCTCATAACAGCTTAATCCTATCCTTGAAATATTAATTGCCTCCCTAGATGATAATAAACTTTAGAGTGTTTAGTCATATGTCTTAAAAATATAAGTAGCTTCCCACTAATGGGAAATTAATGAAGAACCTTAGATACATACAGATGAATCCACCAATAATATTCCCATTTTCATATAAAAGGTTTTAACCTATGATCATTTTGTTAGGGTAAACTATCCCGTATCGGGAGGATGAAGAGATTATCTAACATATCTAAAATCTATAAGTAGCTTCCCACTAATGGGAAATTGACGAAGAACCTCAGATACATACAAATGAATCCAACAATAAGATTCCCCTTTGTGTAAAAAAGGGTTTAACCTATGATAATTTTGTAAGGGTAACTGGTCCCGTATCGGGATGCTGAAGAGATTATCTAAAACATCTAAAATATATAAGAGATTCCTGAAGTAGGAAACCCCACCCCAAAAGGGTTTTATGAGCTCAACCTCCTATCCCCTTGATGAATGTGAGTTCCTAAGTGTCATTGGGTTTAAAATCCCAATTGATCACTTTCCTTTGGAAAGAAGGTATGTACCCAGTTACGAATGTGGTAATCATTAAGAGTGTTTATTAAATATAAACATGAATGGTGAACATGATGTTAATGATTGTATAGAAATTGAACCTCCCACAATCAAACCCTTGGCACAAGACTTTCTATTTCTATTTAAATGAAAAAAATGTTAAACTTTACATGAAATAATTTAAATATGGAATCTATTTCACAAGATTAAAAGGATATACTACCCAGTTCTAGTCATACCCTTTTGTTCATACAATATAGGTGATACTCTTATCTTTTGATGAAACAATGATCAATTAATTTTTCCACTGAATACTGACATAGAGGAATAACCAAACCCAAATTGGATATTTTCATATTAAATTTATAATTAATTCATTCATGATAATAAGAAAAATTACCTCATGAAGGAACTTTCTTTGATGATGATTTCGATCATACATAAATGATTCTTGGATTACCTCCATCGTGTTAGAGGATCAAAGTATAGAATCTCTCTAGAGGTGATCCACACATGATCCTTTAAAATTAGTGAAATTTCAATCAATTTACTAGTCGTAACACAATGAATAAATTGTATTAAATTGTTCGTATTGATCGCTATAAGATCCTTAAGGATGGAAACAATTATTTTCATTCTTGAGAAGATGAGAGGTGGAATTAGAGAGAGAAGTATGTTGTGTGCAACAATTCTCAATTATCAATTAACCCAACATAATATACATAACCATAAATAAAATAATAATTCTTAACAAACCCTATGACAAATAATAGTAATAATAATATTATTTTATGGTGTATTCTAACTCATGATATTGATAAATACTATTTAATATCTTTTAAATAAATATTTATCACTAGAAACGATATTGTTCTCATCAAACTCCTCAATATTTATTGAATACCCAAATAAAAATTTTATTTATAATAAAATGTTTTATCCACAAAAAAGTGAATAAATATTTTTTAAAAGTTCAATAAAATAAATAAAAAAATTTATTCATAATATGGTGAATAAATATTTATTTAATTTATACGAACAATAAAACTTGATTAAAATTATTCCTTGGTCTTAGGAATAATATTCATTCCATTAATTATATTCAAATAGAATTTAATTGAGAATAATAGAAGTACTTAGTTTGTGACCCTCTATTATTATTTCTCATTGGAATTAGGAGGGATTTCATAAAGACCAAGATTATTATCTAGTAATAGTTCAAGGCACCCAAGAGAAAGAACTTAATGTTGCAACATCGAAAACCAAATATGAAAAAAAACCCTATATAATATAATACCTTTATTATAATATGTCATTAGGAATGTTTCACAACTGTGTCATCAACCTATATTATTGATAAGTATTTCTTTCACTCTCTAAAATAAACACATCGTTACACCATGACCATGGAATTTTATGCGATGGTTCTATTCCAATCAAAGGGTTGAGATATCAACTTCCATAAATATAGAAGTGAAAAATCCTTCATCAACTTACACATTAATAACATTCTATTCATGACACACCCAACATACCCTACTTTCCATGAACACATGGCATCATGATTTTGGTCATTAAATATAAGTGTGTGAGCCATAAAATTCATTGATGATAATATTAAAGTACAAGTACCATTATATGCTCTCATAGATAAGAATATCTGATGACACCAAAACATAAAAAATTCCTATTGGTGGTTTTATTATCATAATCTCCCATCTTTTAGATTACGAAGTGTGAACTTTAGGAGAAGAATCATCATTCTCTTATAAGTACCCACAATTAAAAGTATACATACTATGTTCCCTATCATAGTACGTTATCCAAACATAGAACTATATTTAATAATATCATCATGTCACTTCAACGTTCTCACCATAACGGGGAACTATTATGACCATGTCAATGAGATAGATACCATATAACATTATTACATTAAATTAATATAGAACAATAAAAAGTATGTAATAAGATTTTTTTATTTATACTTAAATGTTTAAATATACATTGAATTAAATTACAATCAGTTGGTTCTTGAACATAAACTCCAATAAACTTTCACTGGGAATAGATCCAACTTCCTTTGACTTTTAGACTACTAGACTTCACATGATGATCATGTTTCTGCTGAGTTAAGACTTTAGTCAAGGGGTACACCAAGTTGTATTATTTGGAAATTATGATCATCACAACTTCACCTCTCTAAGAAAAATATCTCAAGAAAATATACTTTTGAATTATATGCTTCATTAATTTATGTGATCTTGACTCTTTTTTGAGTGCCACAACTTTAGTATTATCATAATAGATTCTAATAAGAACTTTACTTCTAAGTACCATGCCAATCTATTATGTGAAGTTATATATCCATTCTAATTCTTTTTCTACATCCTAATACTTAATATACACAGACTCTACTATATAATCTATAGTCACAACCTTATTTGATTTATTCCAACTCACAACACCTCCATTATAAGTGAAGATGTATCCTTTTCTCAATTTCAGATCGTATTGATCTATTTGGAATCTAGAATATAAATATCCTCATATGAATAGTTCCTTATATCCTTTATAGATCAAAAATATATACTTAGTTCATCTTAGATACCTAAAGATAGTCTTGATTTTCATATAATGATGTTCACCTAGGCCATCTTGATATCTTTCCACCACACTCAAGGCATAAGAAACATCTATCCAAGTATATAGTATAATATATATGACTAACCTAATAGAAAATGCATATGGAATCCTTGACATTCTTTGTCTTTCCTCATGTGTCTATGGACATATTTTCCTATAATGATGAATTCCATGTGACATTGTCAAGAATCACCCATTAGATTATTTCATACCAAATATCTTTAGTATTTTGTCAATATATTCACCTTGACATAGGCCGAGTAGCCTCTTGGATCTACCATAATGGATATTGATCCCAAAAATATATGATTCCTCTATTAATTCATTCACGGGGATGCATTTATTTAATTAGGACTTAACAGATAGTAAGAATAGTATTTTATTTCCAATAAGTAATATTTCATCAACATATAATATTAATAAAACATCCGCACTTGTACTGAATCACTTATAGACACGAGGATCACATTAATTATTTTTGAAACCAAATTTCATTTTGTATTTATAAAACCATGTGTTCTAAGACATGGATGCTTACAATAATCTATAAATTTATTTTTGAAACTTTAATACCTTATTGGAATCCTTTGTATTCACAAACCCTTCAGGTTGTGTCATATAGATATCTTTTTAAAGGTTCCCATTAATGAAGGCTATTTTGAAAACCATTTTCCAAATCTCATAGTCATGGAAGGATATAATTTAAAGTATAATTTTAATGGATTTCATAATTGAAAATAGTGAAAAGGTTTCCTTGTAGTTTATGATTTGATGCTATTTGAATACTTTTTTAATAATTCACACCATATATATATTTAACTATCCAGACATGTCCAGTTTCTTCTTGAATATCCATTTTCCACCAACTAAATTTACATCTACTGAAGGATCTACCAAAATACAAACATGGTTTTGGTACATAGAATCCATTTCATAATTCATGTATTATTTCCACTTCATAACATTTATGCAACCAAATAATTCCTTTTAGGTTAGAGGATCATTATTATCAACTAATAATGAGTCACCATCCTTGGAGACTAGAAAAACATATCATTCTGGTTCTCTAACCTCTCTTTTACTCCTGCAAAGTACATGTGTCTATGGAACTTATTTCTTACATAGGGATTTGTGAAATTTTTTCCTATGATAACTCTTGTGTATCCTGAGCCTCAAATTCATGTAATTCTATCTCACTCCCATGATCTATTTTAGAGATATGCTCTCTATTAAGGAATATGGTGTTTATTGACACTATTAACTTTTTTTTTCTAAGAGTTCATATAGGTAATATCCCCATATTTCCTTAGGGTATCCTATAAAGCTACACTTTTCAAATCAGGGTGAAATTTTGTTACCAAGAGGCCTTAACAAATTCTTCACAACCCCACACTCTGTAAGAATGAAAACATAGGTTTCTTTAAATTCCATAATTGGTATAGTATACTGTATACCTCTTTAGTTGGAACTTGATTTAGTATTTATGCTACTATTTGTAATGGGTATCC
This sequence comes from Viscum album, assembly GCA_963277665.1. Lineage (NCBI taxonomy): Eukaryota > Viridiplantae > Streptophyta > Magnoliopsida > Santalales > Viscaceae > Viscum > Viscum album. Next base: position 837,483,258 of record OY728159.1, read on the forward strand.
CCAAAAGGATAATAGAAGACTCGCATGACTCAGCATTTATCTCACCATGTCCAAAAGGGAATGTTTCCTCCTTTATCTTACACTGTTTCATTGAGGTGTATAAGGAGGATTGAGTTGGGATAGGATCCAAAACTCTCATAAATAATCAATGAAATATTGATTAAAATATTCTCCACCTTGATTTGAGTGTATTTTCTTAATATTCTTACCAATGTTTTTCTTAACTTCATTCTCGCATTCCTTGTATATCTTAAATGAATCTGACATGTACCTCATCAAGTATACATATACACATATACTAAAATCATCAGTAAATTTTCTGAAGTATGAGTACCTGCCCCTTTATTCAATAAGAGTTGGTCTATGCACATTAGTATAAACTAATTTAAGATGATATTTGGCCCTTTCACCTTTCCCACTAAATGTAGATTTGGCCATTTTACTTGTAAACATGTGTGACATACACCAAGTGGTTTTAGTTAAAAAGAATGTAAATATCTATCATGGTGAAATTTAGTGAATTTTTTTTCATTTATATAACAAATACAGTGATTCCAAATTTGGGTTTGGTATGAGTCATGTGACATATTTTTGTTATTTATTACCATCAATTATTTCTTTTAATCTAACACATAAGGATTGTTTTTAAAATGTTCCTTACCTTAAAAAATGATATCCTTATAAAATAAGAAACATTTATTACCAAATTTAAAAATAAATCAATATTTATTAAGTATGGATTTAGAAATAATATTTTTGGTAACATATATCAAAAAATAAAAATCCTTGGAAGACCAAGATCATTCCCATTGAAAAAGTGGGGTGGTAGTCTCCAATAAATACAACAACTGGTTTAGATCCATTTCATTCTCATAGATCTACCTCCCCTCGATCAATCTTTTTGAATCTACTTGGTTTCTATATTTTAAAATACACGTGAGCACTAAAATCTATTTCTAATACCAAATTTTTAGAAAAAGGTAAATATCACTTGATATCAAATAGGCATTATGCTTATCCTTACTTCTTTTACTGGGTGAAAATTTTCTTCTAGGGGCCCTTCTTACCACATGAAAAACTAACAAAATCTTACTCCCTTGCTTTCCCCTTGATCTTTATCTTCTTGGAAGGGTGTGTAGAAGCTTTGGTCTTAGAGCTCTTCACTTGGGATTTATATTTATTCAACATAAGGAAGGAACTATTTTTGTGCTAAGTCTCCATATATAATTAGAAAAGAAGAGTGAGTAGATCAGGATGTGACTTATCAATGTTGTTCATATTAAAATTTAATACAAATATATAGATGTTCTGAGGGATTGATGTAATAATGAGATCGATGCACAATTCATTAGGAAGTTTAAACCCTAGAACCTCTAGGTTCTCAATGTAGCTAGTGAGATTGACTATGTGAGGACAAGCTAGCTCACCCTCTCTAATATTACTCTGAAATAAGTATTTAGAGATCTTAAACTATTCTTGTCTTTCTATCTCCTAGTATAAACCATAGGGATTATTGAGTAGGATATAGTATTCTATGTTTTCATGAGACTTTATGATTTCAATAAACATATATGAAAACATCAAACATTGAACATCAACCACATAATTCATGTGTTTTTCATAGAAAAGGAACTCTTCATCACCCCCATTTTTTATAAGTATATCAGGTAGTGAGTATTCTTACACTTAAGATTTTCATTGATAGCGCAACCCAACTTGAAGGCATATGAACCATTACCAAAAGTTACTACCAATAAAGAGATGGTATTTTTCCAATATTGAATGTAAGGATAATGTGGATTCCAAAATTTCAATTTATTCTACAATCATAAAAGGCATATTATTAGTACTTTTCTTGATTTCAAATTTTTAAGAAATAATAATAATTAATTTTATTATGTCTCAAACTATTTTATCAAGTCTCAATATCCCTTATCATTAAACTCAAAATGTATAGTTTCTAAATAATTATAGTGGAAATGATCCATATAACCCTTCACATAACCCCAAAAAGGGTTAGTCAAGTTACTTGAAGGTATTTAGGTAGTAAAGTCTTTTCCAACTATGAAATTTTAACTCCTTATTCTTTTGAGAGAACTCCCAAATCTTGAAATTCTGACTTGGATTTACTCAACACTTGCCTCAAATTTACCCCAAAACTAGAGAGTGATACTTCTAGTGATGTAATATAGTTAATCCAACTCATAAAATTTAAAGTAAAACCAAGATAAAAGTAAGTTTCCCAACAAAGGTTAGTAAAAAACTTAGTTTTATGGCTTTAATTCTTAATTAGGTAATGGAAGTTCAAACATAACTTAATATTTAGTTTATTTATTTTTTTATCATGTGTAAAATTGTCTTGTTTTATCTTTTACATGTCTAGTTAATATTTAGTGGATTTTACTTATCTGATTAACCATGTTTTGATAAAAAAATTTACACACAATCCATTTATTTATATTCAATATTTTAAAATTAATTAATTTATTTATGTGATCATGGTCTTTCATCCATAAAATAAATAATGAATAATAAAAAATTAAATAAATAAATAAATGACCTTATCATGTGATTATCTAATGACTGACTTATTGAGAAGATAATAGATTGACCTATGACCCAGGGAAAAATCATTATAACCATCTTGGTATAAGTTATAACATCCCACCTATCAACTTATTTATCATCTGAGTTGGAATTGTCTTAGTTCAGTCTTGAACTACCTCCACAAGCCTTTAGGTACTATATTTATCACAAGTATTTATCTATCTCATGAAGGAGTGGGTAACCATAGGATTGGTTAAGTGGAATTACATAAATAACCATGCACACACTGGTCCTACATAATAATGGATGGAGGGATATCTTACATGTAATACTATTTGATTTAATAATTGAAAATTGAAAATTTCATGTGATAAATTTGATTAAATAATGCCAACACAAACACAGGTTTTGGTCAAGATCATGATTAGTCATACACATTCAATTATTATGAAAAATTATACCAACTAACATTAATTTATAATTATTATTTATTATTAATATAAACATTATTTCATTAATTAATTAATTCCCTTTTATTTTAATGATGATTCTAATTATCTTGGAGATAACCATTATAAATGCATTCATAAAATATAAATAGAAGAACCAATAATTATAAATAATTACAATAAATTAATTGAGAATTTAATAATTATTTAAATACATTATTAAATTTTCAAAAAATAGGTTCCAACCAATATAATAAAATTTTAATGATACAATTAGAAATTTAATGTAATTTAATTCCTTCATTGTTTAATCAGGAAAAGAAGTGGATGGGTTTCACCCGATAGTTTTATTATGGGGGTTAAATGCCTTTCTCAATCACTCATGCCTGTTTTACCACTTATTTAGTCCTCCCTAGAACCTCCCAATGATTCCCACATCCATAACCGGGTACATTCCTTCTTTCCAATGGCAGGTGGTCCTTAGGGGTTTCAAACCCAATGATACTTAGAAACTCACATTGGTCGATAGGATGGGAGGTCAGGCTCATCATACCTTTTTAGGGGTAATTTTTTCCTACTATGAGACTCTCTTATATATTTAAGATATTTTTGTGAAATCCTTTCTAGGCTTTGATATAGGGTTGTTTACCCCTGTGTCAATAGATAGATTAAGAACCTATGTTGATAGGAGTGACTATATTCATGTCATGGGTTTTATATCACTGTCTTATTTATTTATGATGATTTGTTTTGTGACCATGCTTGGGAACTATAGTGTTTATTATTGTCTAGGGGAGCAGTTGGTGTCTTGAAGATGGGATTGAATCTCTATGATTCATTCTATGTATCCTATGAAAATAGGAATCAAAACCCACATAGTTCATTTTACATAGTTTAAGGTGGTGTGACTAGACCCATCCATGAAGTTTAACATCACATGGTAAGGATGTAAATATCAGGCTTACACCTCATTGAGGAATCCTATTCATCCTGTTTGAGACATGAATCGGAGTTTATATACTTCTTATAGTGGATTTTGTGTTGTGGGAGATGCAACCGCGAAGTCCTTAGACATGACTTTTCACATGAGACTACCTTGAATTATCTCATTGGGAGAATGTCCATTTGAGTGTGGATGAGATGTAATCAAACTTAAATACCAATGATGGTTCTACACTAGGGAATCCTCATAATTCTATTCATAAAATCATCACTAGTCTCTAAGACCATTTGATTCATGCTCGGTGTGAGAAATGATAGATATTGGGAGATTGGACACATTTCATGAGAGCATATCCATACGAGGCTTACACATTGAAATTAACCTTTGAGAGGTATGATTTACCATCTCATAGAAGATATTTCATGTATATTAGGCCTTATTAAGGCATTCTACATATTCTATTTTATAAAAGGATTTATAGTCAACATAGTTTAGTTATCCCTTAACCCACTGATGGGATAAGGTGGGTGATCATGCTCGGTAACATTATTGTTATCCTCAATGTTTTTGGAATGATAAGGTCCTATAACAAGATGTATTACCCATTGATTAGTGCTTACACACTGAGGATTCACTTTAGAGATAATCCTTTATCTTCTCATAGATAAATAGAGATGGTGACCATGATAGGTTTTTCCAAGATAATGACAACAATAGGGTCTCATGAGCATGTATCCATTTCCCATTAAGGAAATGTCCCTTTGATAGGGATATGCATATGATGATTTTTCATGGATGAGGTCCACATGGAGTGGGTCTAGGTGTATTTTCTGAATGACGTGGACATGTCTTAAGGGGCTTTCCTGACATGTATTGTCTTCATACCAGACATGTCTTGATTGTCTTCTCAATATGTTTGGGGTATCAGTCTGACATGGAAGACATGTCCAACAATGTCTTACTGAAATTTCCAATATGCTTCACATGATCAATTGAATTTTCTTGTATGTATTTAGATGATTTAATTAGACACGTCCAATATGCTTCACAAAGTCAAAGTGGACATGTATGAGGTCTTGTGCATGATCCACCGACTTGTCTTGGATGTCCTCACATAATCAAAGAAGACATTCCTAGGGTCTTGAACATGATTGGAGTAGACATGTCTATATACTATAACATGATCAAACTATTTTTTACTTGGACTGTTATATGATAACGATGACATGTCAATGGTAAATCACATGATCATGCCGACATTTCAAAAATATGTTCTGAGATTGACTTGACTTTTCTTGGATACCTTTTCATGAGTGAAGCATACATGTCCAAGATGATTCAAATAATCAAAGTGGACTTGTCTGGGGTATTCCACATGACAACGTTGACATGTATATATACTATCTCATGATTAATGCGACTTGTATTTGTGCCATCACATGATAATTCCGACATGTTCTTGGTTTTCCAAACACATCATGAGACCAGTGAGGAATCTTGAGATCACATGAACTTAAATTAATCATGTGATGAAGTATCCCAAACATGTTTTAGATCTTATGTTTGGAAAATCGTTTGAAGTTTCATGTCCTAAGGGTCATTCCTTAGTCACATGAGAAATTATTTTCCTTAGAGGAATGTATAGATAATAGATCATATTGGAGGCACATGTCTTAGGGTTTTCATTGAAATGGGGGGGGGGTGAATTCCCATGAGTCCTTATTCATGATAAATTCACTTGTATATTTATGGATTTCTTCATGAGGACACCAAACGATGGATGATTACTCATGATATTCACATGACATTCCTAAGGTCTTATGATGGGTACTTCCAATGAATATAGAGGATCCCCATTGGCACAAAAATCATGGATGAGGATGTAAGTTTCATGGAGAATGAGGAAAAATGGAATATGAGATGCATGTCCTTGGAGTTTGGGGTGCATAGACAAGGACCCAAAAAAATGTATAATGTGGGATTAAATGTTCATTTTTGTATGCTTGTGGACACCAACATGGGAATCGCCTAATCGAAGGATTCTGATTAAGGAACACCCACATGATAGAACTGTATGAACACTAACTACCCATTTGTAATCACATAACCTCTACGGGGTCTTGAGATGAACTCTCCCACTATTCCAACAACCCATGGGGGTGTTACATAACAAGGTATCCATGTCTAGGGATATATGAAAGCACCACAAGATAGAGGGAACACAACATTTTCAAGATCAAGGGTTGGAACACCGAATGGTATATACTTGTGGGATCTAGTATGGGTTATCCTAATGTTTGAGGTCCTGTATTATCACATCTCAGGAAGTTATATCAATCATGCAATCGTGTAACCCAAATGAAAGTCCTACAGGAGGTATTGTGAATGAGTGTTGGGGGGGGGACCCCAAGACTATAATAATGGGTGAAGGTCCTACTTGGTGAAGTCGTGAGACCAATGGGGTATTACAAAATCAAGTGAATACATCGTATGAACCTGGAATCACGTGATTATTTGTTTTTCGTGTGATCTCCTGATCTTGAAAACATCATACATAAGGTTTTCATGATAACATGAGGAGGTTATTTGGGATGATCAGTAGCGCACTCTATTCCTCCGTATTCTTTCTATGATTCTCTTTATCAATTCCTCACGTGTCTGTATTTTTTAAGGGGAGAAGAGGTATTTATAGGCCTAGGTTGGTTGAATGTGGAACCTCTTTGCATGTTGAGGGTGTCACATGTGTTGGATGAGGTGGTGAAAACTTCATGGGTTCAACATCACAAAATCATGAGATGAATTGTTCTTTATCTCATGACCACTTCACTGATCATGCGATGCTTTGGTTTTCTTCTGTGATGCTGTGTAAAATCTTTTGATAATTTGGAATTAATTAAGATAAAAAATCAGGAAGAATACATAAGGTTCACACTATCATAAAATTCATATGATGATTTCAGTGATTGTATTTAATTCGATCGTATGATCAATATATGAAAACACGATGGATTCATGCTTTAGTGGAAGTTATTACAACATGCCACTAGTTCCTGTGATGGGATTCATGTGACGACTTGAGTAGAAGTTGAATGGAGGATTTTGATTATAAGGATATCGATGTTGGTTGCCTCGAGATCTTTTGGATATCAACAAAGGACTGGATATGGAGGTGATTTCAAGCGAGAACTGGGCATGCCTTGTGATGTTAAACTAGGGTTTCAATAGGTTAAAGATGAGTTTTATCATTGCACGAGATTCAAATTATTTTGAATATGGAAAGTACGAGATCATGAGTTTCGGATGTTCCATGCATAATTTCATTAGATTCCTGGATTGAATGATCGAGTGGCTGGGATTTAACCGCATGAATAGTGTCACTAAAATCCCATCCCATATTGAAATCCCGCTGAAGCTTCTATCAAGTATATTAGTAAAGTCACGACCACTATTTGGTAGAGCTAAAAATGGGGTTTGGAACAAGTACTACCTACATACGCTACCACTTAGGCTTTATCCCTGTGAGATTTCAGCCCATTCTATGTGTTCCTTATGGCTAATGCACCATGAACCCTAAACATGGACCCACTTATTACTTGCAGGAACTATTATCTCTACCCTCCTCTAGCTGGACCGGGCTATCTCCCACTGGGTGTGGTTGACTTTTAGTCCCACATGGGCCTGTTGTTGGGCCATGGTCTGGATGGCTAGTGGACTAACCTTACCTTTTGGATAAGGTGGGAGTAATACTCACAAATATTTGAAATAAAATTCTAAGTAAAATGACTCCAATAAGAGCCCAAAGTTTATCCCATTTAAAAATCAAATCTATTATTCAAATATTCACCCTTTGAGTCCTTTATGAAGTATATAGATATTTTTTCATTTCCTTCAAACTTCTGAAATCCCTCATGGAAAAGTTCATATCACACAATTATGGGTGTTAAGAAAATGCCCCCCATAATGAGATTCATTCAGAAAGAAAAAGAATATGATGAATATGATTCTAAGGTAAACTTAAATCAAGTTTCTGTATATGTGAACACCTGAAAAGCTTTGATATTGATCCCCATGAGTTGGTCTTCCCAAAGTGTGTTGAATAAGTAACTCTCAAGCACTATAGAGATGATACTCTTATCCATGAATGCTTAGATGAATCCAACATAGGAAGTAACTTTGTATTGGGACATAGATATCCTCAAATCAGAATGTATATAAATTCTATAATGGAATAAGGATTGGGTAGAATGGAATTTTGTGGATAGATCCAAAGTAAGGTACTTGGATATCGCTATGTATCCTATGAGAATGAGAATCAATCTGTACATAGTTCTAAAATATACCACCATGTAGATCAAACTAATTCATAGGGATCATAGGTTCACAAATAAAGAAATATATGATGAATTTATTTATGTATATCTAGATCATATTTAGGAAATGTAATGCCACTATTTTGTGAAAAAATGTTGGGTAGAGAACCATGTTCTGGTGTCGATGTTGCTCAGATCATCCACGATACCAATCCTTTATATGAAACACCAAATAGATCCAATCACCTAGATTTGAGTGCTTAACTTACAATAAGGTTTATCTCGATAAATGTTCCATTGACAAGAAATTATTCATTGATTCACCTTATTTAGTTGTCTTGAGGTCATCTGATTTATAAGGATAATTTGGGAATAGTGTCCTTCCTAAATGAAGAATTCTTTAACTTCTTCCCAAGTTAGTTAAATTAGTGACCATAACTTGATTTTTTCTAAGTCCATATAGTGGGCCTCATAAGATTTTTATCTCTTTATTTATTTTTCTCTAAATTTTTCCTAAGCTTCATATGGAGGAAGAATTATAGGTCATGGAATTGGATTTTTCTTGGGCCTCCTTACAGGTTTTCAACCTGACATGTTTTTGTGCCTCTTCAGTTTTATAAATTCTCAATATATCCTTGATCACAAGAAGTGCATGTTTAGTGAGAAGAGAATTGAATTTTTCCAAGGATTACATTATATGGTTTTCATCAAGGATAACATTATGTCTCTTTTAGATTCCTATTTTAAGGACTTTTAAGCTAGACCATCATTGTTCTTTAGTTTATGGTCTTCTATATTATACCTTTGATGTGCTATAGTTTAGGGTCTTCTAGATTGGAAATATTTGTGTTGTATTTTATGATAGTCTAGCTTGGACCATTACTGTGATGTATTTTAGGGTCTTATATCTTGTAACTTTGTTGTGTTTTATTTTATGGTCTTATAACTTGGACCATCTGTTGTTTTGGTTTAAGTTATTTTAGCTCAGACCTTATATCCTTGTAATTTAGGGTCTTTTAGCTCAAACATCCTTTTACTATAAAGTCTAACTTCAAGGGATTTATTAATGAATATGGAGTGGGGAATACATTCCAGGGATGACCCAAAAACTATAAGGTTTTGATTTCCATCATGGAGTTTCTAGATCTCATGAGGATATGAGTTTCTTTATTGTAAGGAGAAGATGCCTCTTAATGGTAGGTTAAGGCCCTTATTCACCACTAACATGGTCAAACAGAGGTGTATCAACTATTTTCCAATGACCATGAAAGATTATGGGGGTAATACTAGTAGTTGTAAAAATAATATTATGGATATTAGACCCTTCTTGGATAGTTGGATTACGGGTTTTTTAAATCATGTCTCTAGGAGTTCGAATCGATTAGTTACAGAATGGGGAAGAAATACAGGGGATGAATCAAATTACCTCAAGGTGTTGAGTTCCACCATGGTGTCACCAGGTCCCATGAGTATTGTATTTCCTTTCATATAAGGAGGATGTACCTCTAATTGGTAGGTCAAATCCCTTATTTATGAGTCTATAGAGCTTACATGCATAGCCAAGTAGAGTTGATCCCAAATCTTTTCCCAGGGATATGAAAGATTTGTGAAGACTCAAGAATCTAGTAAATGATGTTATATATGGATAAAAAGTTATCTGGGAATGGTTATGGATCCCTAAGGACGTTTATATTTTAATGTGATGCTTGATTCCTATTCCTTATGGCTTCAAATCACGTGGTGTGTACCTTCAAAAGGTTTGGGAATGCGGTGTCACATTCTTGTTTTGAGAAAGGGTACAATATATGGTGACGTAACATCAAGGTTGTCAAATCCAATTTACTAGTACGGTTAAAGGAATTGTAAATCATGGTCTAAAATTATCAGTTAATGAAGTAGTTATGGTAAAATCATGTAAGGAATAACCCAGAACACCCTTAGGTGTTGGTTTCTTCCACGATGATGTCAGTATCACAAGAATCAGAAATACATTTACATAGGACCAAGATGTATTTGGTTGGTGGGTATAATCTCTTATGCATCAATATTATGGCCAAACTAAGAGATATATTTTACTTTAAAAGGTACATTAAAGGGTTGAGATAACCCAAGGTGGTAAAATCATGAAGTTTGGTTTAGGGAGAATTTAATGTTCAAGAAGTGTTCGAGTACCCTTAAAGTTGTGTCGCTGCCTAGCAAACATGTTCTTGAGGTGAAGTGATGTGAAAAAATCTTACTCTAACTTTTTTTTGGACCAAGGGGCCTAGTGATCATAGATTGGATTTTATTAGGGATACAAATTAGTACGTATGAGATTTATTCCTTATTTATTTTTTATATAATTTTTCCTATACTCTAGAGATGAAGAGTTTTGTGAGCATAGAATTGAATTTTTATCAGACCTCCCTTTGTGGGTTTTTAACCTGCCATGTTTTGTGTCCCTTTCACTAGAATTTTAAGGTCTTTGGATTTATACTATTATAGGATAGAGTTTAAGGTCATACATACTTCACCAAATTGAAAGAAGTTTAAAGTTGTGATGCACATAGGTCTAACATGAGGGAGATGTTATACAAGAACCTGATTTGGATGCCAAGGGATAAGTGTACTCCAACATCATTCTGAGAAAGAGATGAAATTCCTATAAATCACTACTTGAGGTTCTTGGGTCACGAATAATGACGTGGTAATATCATACTAGGGATGGCCCAAAACACCCTCAGGTACTGAGTTCCACCATAATGATTTAAGGCTCACAAGGATTAAAAATCCCTTCTTACAGAGCCAAAATATCTCTGATTTGTAGTTCTCAAACCTTATGCATCAATAGAAAGGTCAAGAAGAGAGATCTATTTTCCTTTACAAGGTCCATGAATGGTTTGAATCAACCCAATGTGATCAATCCATGTAGTGTGGTATATGGATTGAGGTTCTTAAAATATGGTATAATAACTTTGTACTTTGGTTGATTGGGGGAAGGATATTGTGGTCCTTTGATAAGGAATGATAATGGGTGATGTCCTGCACATTTTAACATCATGTATTGGGGACATACTTTCTTAAATGTAGTTTAATGTCATGCGGTATGGAAATTTTTGTTGTGCAGTCTTAATGTCATGTGACTAGGAAGTTTTCCTTGTAGTTTAACATCATGTGGTAATGAAGTTTTTTGTGAAATTTTAATTTCATACGACTATGATGTTTGACTTACAGTTTAACATCGTGCAGTAAGGATATTGGAATTGATGTGGAAACATGTTCAAGATATATTACAAGTATAAACATTCCATACATAGATATGAATTATATGTAAGAAAAATGGTCTTGTATGGATCAACACCTTATGAATTTGGGGTACATTTTTTATAATTTGTTTTAGTTGGGGCTTGGATTGGGGATTTTTGAGTCATTACATATCCTGTAATGAAAGGAATCAACCCATACATAGTTCTTGAATGGAAAAATATCCACGCAGGTTTGACCCATACATAGAGGTGGCTATTAATATGAGTAATAAATTATTAAAAAGTAAATTTTAAGTGTTTATAAAATTAATTCAATAGTTTTTATTGGTTAGAAATTAAAATAAAATCATTTGAAGGTAAAAGTGGTTTTTTTCTAAAAAACTGTTTTTATGTGCACAATGTGTTTTTATCTTAATAAATTAAATTAATATCTATTTATGAATTATTTTAATTAAATGTGTAGATAATATATTTAATAAAATATTTTAACATAAATTTAATTTTTTTATATTAAAATGAATGAAGGTGAACTCAATTTTATTATTTCAAATGCATTTATCTAAAAATAGTTTTTTTTTGCATTTTGCACACTTATTTTAAAAATATTTTTTGTCACTTATTGAAATTTAATCTTGTAAAATATATTCCATATTTTTAATCTTTATAATTAATATTATTTAATAAGGATAACTTAAATTTTGTTCAAAATGAATAGTCAAAATAGTAAAATTTTATTACCACAACTATAGTTAAAAGGGTTTATTGGGGGGAGGTAATCTAAGAGATAAGGTTTAAAATATCACAAGGTTGTTCTTTAATATGTTTGGTTGATGGGATATAGGAATTATATTTATTTTCTTCGAATATTTGGCATTTGGGATTCACTTTACTTGAGTAAGACATTAATATATTTTAATTTTTTGAAAAATTCCATGTTTTTCATCTCCATTTATTAAACAAGGATACCACCTATCCTCTATTCCTTGTAGGTTATGGGCACTAAAAAATCTCCTTAGTGGTAGAAAAACTATTAAGGTATTTTCAATTCAATGTATCATTTGCAATATTTTACATTATGTGAACACCATGACTGATGTTTTTTTCCACAAAATATTTACATAGAGTAAAACCCCGAACCCAAAGCAGATATTTTCATATTAAATTTATAATTTATTTATTTATTATAGTAAGAAGAAGTTACCTCATAAAATAAGTTTATTCAATGATTATGTTGATTATAGGTAAACCTTTCTTGGATTACCATCGTCACGTTAGAGGATCCAAGTATAGAATCCCTCTAGCAGTGATCCAAATGTGATCCTTTGATCTTCGAGAAATGACAATTGATTTATGGGTGCTATCACAACAAATCAATTTTATTACATTATTCATGTTGATCGTTTGAATACCCTTTAGGCTTGAAAAAGTTGTTTTAATTCTTGAGAAAACGAGAGGAGGAATTCTAGAGAGAAGTCTATTGTGCACAATGATTCTCAATTCTCGATTAACCCTACACAATAAACATAAACATATATTTAAAGATCTAGGGTTTTGGTTAAAATATTATTTAATTTCATACTAGCCCATAAATAATAAAATAATTATTAACAAACCCCATGAATAATAATAATAATAATAATAATATTTTATGGTGTGCATTAACTTGCACAATTAATAAATATTATCTACTAGTATTAAAATAAATATATATCACCAAACACAATATTGGTCTGCTCTAACTCCTAAAAATTTATTGAATACTTAAATAAAAATTTTATTCATAATAAAATATTTTATCCACAAAATAGAAAATAAATATTTATTAAATATTTATTAAATATTTAATAAAATAAATAAATAAATTTTATTCACAATCTAGGGAATAAATATTTATTTAATTTATATGATCAATAAAACTTGAATAAAATTATTCATTGACCATGAGAATAATATTTATTCCATCAATTATATTCAAATAGAATTTAATCGAGAAAAACATAAACACTTTCTGTGTGAACCTCTAGAATTATTTCTCATTAGAATTAGGCAAAATTGCCTAAAGTCCAAGATTACTATCTGGTAATATGTCAAGGAACCTGAGAAAAAGAAATTAATTTCACAATATTGAAAATCACATATTAACGCAACCTATGTAATATAATACCTTTATCACAATATATCATAAAAAAGGTTTCAAAATCATGTCATCATCCTATATTCTTGATACGTCTTTCATTGAATTTCCAAAATTAACACATCATTAAACATGACCATGGAATTTAATGCGATGGTTATATTACAATAAAATGGTCAAGATATATAATTCCATAAATATGGAAGGAAAAAAAATACTTTCTTAACTTATCTATTAATAACATGTCATTCATGACACAACCAATGCACCCTACTTCCTGTGAACATATGGAATCATGATTTTTTTCATTAAATATATGTGCACGAGTCACAACATTCATTAATGATAATATTAAATTATAAGGACCATTAAACATGCTCATAGATAATAATATATAATGAAACCAAAACATATGAAATTTATATTGGTGTGTTTGTTCTCATAATCTCCCATCTCAGTGATAACCAAGTGTAAACTTTATGAGAAGAAACCTAATCTACTTATATGTACTCAAAATTAACAGTCTACATACTTTGTTCCCAATCATAGTACATTATCTAACTATAGAACTATATTTAATAAAATCATCACGAAACTTCAAGCTTCTCATCATAGTGGGGAACTACTATGACATTGTTAATGCAAAAAATACCATATGACATTATCACATTAAATTCATGAATAAAAATGAGAAATGTGTAATAATATTGTTAGGTTAACTAGGTCAAATACCCTAAGGGGGGGGGGGGGGGTTAATCAGGGTATGATAGATTAAAACAACTACCCCTTTTGATCATATTTCGTTATAAAAAAACTCCCTTATATCTCTTTCCCATAGCAAGGTATGAATAAAAATTAAAGCATGAACATGAAAAAATGATTTTACTTAGTTAACCTTCACTGGGTTACATCCAAGGATCATACAATAGTGATGTACCAAATCCACTAAAATCTCACTATTGTTTACAATGTTCGGAGCATACTCACTGTCCTTCCTGGTTTACAACCAATCACACTTTGAAAGCTCATTACTCTCTCAACTGAAGCATGCTCACTAATTCTTCAAAATATCCTCTCATAGTTTATAGAATTTTAGGTCATTTAGTTATCTCTAATGAACATATCCTCCACTGTATAAAGATTCTTTATTGATGTCCCACTTTTATCCACTAATAAATACCACTTTACCGAATATTTACTGGGAAATAGGAAATATTTCACGCAACCCTTACTATGTATTGCATGAAAATTTAATGCATTGAGTGAAAAATTTAAATTTTGTCCTGAAACACCTTTTTCACACAACTTCAATCTTATGCACAACTCAAATCTTACACACAACTTCCTTATCTTGAACACAACTCAAATTCTTTTACACAACTCGATTTTCTTAAAATTATTATGCGATTTAAAGCTCAAATTTTCATTAAGTCTCGAGCTACTTCAAATGAGGGGGTCACCTATTATTTATAGGCATTGATGACCCCTACGCGAAAGATTCTATGTGTCGTGCAAGATCCTCTTTGAGCACACAAAACCTCATTTGACGTTGCATTGGGCATGTAAGCCTCTTTCACGTAAACTCATATTTTTCACACATTTCCAAATCTTTCACACACATCATACATTTTCCATATTTCGATGTTATGATCCTGAAACATTCCTTGCGTGCAATTTTCCAGATCAACTTCAATATTTCTTACAACTTTATTTTCTAAAAACATATTTATCTGTTTTCTGATTTTGAGGCCCAAAAATTTGGAAAACACTAGAAAATAACACCACCTTGATTCTATTATTTTTTCACCACCTTCATATCGTCTATTCCTTTGTGATGGTTCTTTCTCAACATTTATTGTCAACAATACCTATTGAACTTGATAAATCTCTATAGAAACCCTCTTTCTCAATGAACACAATCAACCCAAAAATGAATCAATGTTAACTTGAAGTATTTTTTCCAACATTCCTGCCCTTTGGGTTTATTGACAATTATTTCATAAAATGATATCTCTTTATAGCTTCATCCATCTTCTACCACCATTTGCTTCATGGGATTCAGATAACAATCAAATATTTAATCAATACATACTCTGAGACCACATGAGCAATGCTCTACACGAGAAACAATAGTATAATGAAAATTTCATCAATGAATCACTTCAATCCTGAAACCAATTCTTGAAACCAATCAATTGCATTCATCACGAACCTCAAATTTCGTGATATATCTTCTTTGATCAACCACTGCTAGAATCTTCATGTTTAATAATACCGCTATCTTGTTGCACCCCCTATCTCGTTTCTCCTCCTATGATCTTCTCCCCATGTCTTGAATAAGATATTTTGTCCCCTTAAATAGACACCCTTTGTCAATGAACCCAAAAGTCACTCCTTTGTAGTCTCCAATAGATTAAGGAACGTAGATCAACACATTAAGGAGAAACACACCATACCTCAGGGAGAGGGGGGGGGATCCTACACCCAAATTTTTCAAGTATGGGGAGTCAAATGGAATCCAAAAGCTAGTTTATGCTTCTCAAACACTTCTTTAGGTAATGCCTTTTTTAGAATGTCTATAACCATTAGTTCTTTAGAAACATACTCAAACTTCACAAGTATGTGCTCCACCTTGTCCTTGATAAAATGATATTTGATTTCAATGTGATCTATCCTTGAGTGATGGATTTGATTTTTTCTAATATTTATAGCACTTAAATTATCAAAATGGATTCTGATCAAAGAATCCACTTCAACTCCCATATCATCAAGCTTTTTCTTCATCCACAATAACTACATGCATGATTGAGTATCCATAATATACTAAGATTCTACGATGATCAATGTAATGCAATATTATTTCTTAATTATCTAAGAAATACATAGTCCTCCAAGATATAATTCACTACCTGATGTTGACTCTCTGTCATCTACTGATCCAACCTAATCTACATATGTATATCCCAATAACTTTGGCTGGGATTTGTCATTATACATCAAGATGAAATCCAGAGTACCCTTGATATACTGAAGTATTATTTTAACTGCAAGAATGTAAATCTCCTTGGTATTTAATTTATATATCGCTACTTGGTATGTGGAAAAAATAATATTAGGTCTTGTCACTGTCAAGTATAGTAAACTTCTAATTATTTTCTTGTATTATGTGATATTAACTACCTTTCCATCATCATCTTTTGATAGTTTCACCCAGGTAGCAACCAAAGTTTTCATCTACTTAGAATTTTCCATTCTAAATCTTCTCAGAACATCCTTGGCATATTTGGATTGAGAAATGATAGTTCCATTACTTCCTTGTGTCACCAGTAAACCAAGAAAAACTATACTCTCACCAATCATTGACATTTCAAACTCAATTTTCATGAATTTTTAAAACTTTCTACATTGTACTTCATCTGATCCACCAAATATTATGTCATTGACATAAACCAGCACCATCATCCATTGATTACTATCATTATTGACATAGATATTTTAATCAACTCCAACATGTTTAAAATCGAGCTTCTTCAAATACTGATCTAGTCTTGAATATCATGCTCTGGTTGCTTGATTCAACCCATATAGCACCTTATTCAGTTGAAAAACATTTTTCTCATCTTTATAAATGAGAAAACCATTGGGATACTCAATATACAATTCTTCATCAAGAACCCCATTCAAAAACGCAGACTTGAAATCCATATGGAAAATTTTGAGTTTTTATTGCACTACAATGGAAAAGAATAATTTTATTGTCTCTAGCCTTGAAATAGGTGAAAATGTCTCATTGACATCAATACCCTAAATCTGGGAGTAACCTTTGCACACTAGTCATGCTTTGTTTCAAATCACTACACCATATTCAGTCATCTTTTTTTGAAAGAACCATTTAGTCCCGATGAAATTATTATATGTTGGGATCGAAAAAATCTCCCACATTTGATTATTCTAAATCTAGTCTAGCTCGCCATTCATTTCCTAAACCTAGTTTTCATCTCCATCTGTATCAGCAAAACATTTAGGCTCTAGCTGAGATAAGAAATATGCTTGCTATAATGACTTCATTATTCTTGTTTGAACCTATGTTGTCTAATAACCATTGATATTTTTCCAATCAATTTTGGATTGAATATTTGGATTCTATATATACATAGATTTGAGTTCCTCCAAATCATCATTAGTGTCTTCTTTTGAATCAATATCTTCCACTTCTACTCCTCCTATGTTTCTTTCCTTCTCATCACTTTCATTAGGAAATTGGTCACTGTGTTGTTGAATATTCTATTAATTTTACACTAAAGTGACATTATTTCTCTAAACTACTTTTCTCAGCATATTATTAATTCTTTTATATGCTTTTCTTTTTTCTGAGTAGCCAGGGAATATCCCCTCATCTCTACGCGACTCAAATTTCCTGTATTTTTATTTTTAGTGAATAAAGAACTTACTTACAACGATTGAAAAGTATTTTAACATTGGATTCTTTCCATACCACATATTATATGGAGTCTTTTATCCTTCAGACATAACAAATCCCTATTAGAGATGTAGATTGATGTTATGACTACTTCCTTTCAAAATTTCTCTGGTAGGTCTTTTTCAATAAGAAATGTTCTGTCCATGTTGTTAATGATATGATTTATCCTATCAACCACTCCATTCTGATGAGGATTTACCAATCAAGAAACTTTATTCCTTATCTTGTGTTTCTCAAAATATTATTCTATTTCACTCTTTGTGAATTCTGTAGAATTATTAGTACATAACTTCATAATTTTCTGTCCAAGCATCCTTTCACATTACCTATGAAAGTGTTTTATGGAACTTAACACATCAGAGATGTGGGAAATGAAAAATACCCATTCCATTATGCTATAATCATAAATAAAAATAATTTAATATCTCTTCCCATCAATGGATCTTGGTGAGATAGGTCCACAAACATTAGCATGCACTAATTCAAGTACTCTTGTTGACTTCTGTTCCTTTGCCTTGTACGTCTTTTTTATGATATTTTTTTATTGACATGAATTTCATGTATGAGTATGATCACATGACATATTAGGAAGGTCTTTAGCTACATAATGATTTACCAAATATTCCAGGGATGTCTGAAATATACGACCAAGTCATTTATTCCACAACTTGTTTTCTTCCTCTCTAGATAAAAGGCACATACCTTTTTCCCCAATTACAAGGTATATATTTCCATTTGTCATTTTTCTCTTTAGAATAACTACACCATCTCTTCCTTTTATGATACACATATTATTATTAAATCTTATAGAATTATCTAAGTCATATAGTTGACTGACACTAAGTAAGTTGTGACTGAGACCTTTTAGTACTAAGACATTAGCATGTCTCATTTTTTTGCCCCCAAACCTAGCCTTCCATGAACCAATTTTCTTCAGGAATTCATTATTTTCAAATTTTAAAACTCCTTATTTGTAATACTTTATGCCTATAACAATATTCTTATTCCCTATCATATGGTATGTGAAACCGTTGTCAAGGATTCATACACCAGAATGATCTGATGCTTTAAGAGAAATATCAGTAACCACTACCTTCTCATCTCTCTTCATCTTGATCCATGTTTTGTCACTTTATACTCTATATAGATTGAAAATATTTATCTTACTTAGAGTATAATGGACTAGATTCATCCTGTAGAGATACAAATAAATTTTTCATTTTCATCTCACATGTTGTTTCTTTTATTTACTACTTGCGACCACTTTGGTTTTGCTTTGGAACTTTCCCTTAAATAAATTATGTATAATATCTATCTATGTTCTCAAATCCTCCACACTAAAACCAATTTCCCTTGAAAGATATTCTATAGTATCAAGCTCTTTTTGGCTACCACTATTGTTCTTGAACCCTTCGATATTTCCTAGCAATGGAATACATATTTTGTGAATGTCCCATCTTTCCAAAACAATAACTCCAAATATAGGGCACATTATTGCATGTCAGTTTTGTACATCTGTCTGTCCCTTGGGTTCTCTGCATCTTTTAATACTTATATGTACCCAAATCAATTTTCAGTCTCAGAGCATATGTTTGCATTATAACTTCAACCAAGACTTCTTTCTATTTATGATCAAGCACCATACCAGCCTTATAATTTAAAATTTTCTATTTCTTGTATTTTTCTGGACCTCTATACCCCACTTATATCTTTTCCATCTTCTGAGTGATTTGCTTTACTGATTTCATATTGGGAGTTAAGAGATTTTCTTGATCCATAATTTTTCATTGCAGATCGAAAAATTCTTATTCATGTTCTTTAATTCATTTAATTTGATCTTTCAGTATGTTATTAAAACCATCAATCACCCTTCTCTATTATTCAACCTTGAGTTTGTGCTCACTAATTGTTTCTGAGTCCACTAGAAATGAAGATTTGATATTCTAAATTTCTTCCATTAACTTAGAATTATCTTTATCCTACTGCTGCATATAGAGTTTGGTATCATGAACCAATTTGTTGGAATTCTTCATTTTGTATCTCCAAACATATATCACCTCAAGATATTCTTCTAGTTCGGTCTCCATATCAATTTTTTATTCAATTTATTCTTCATCAATGTTGGTTTCTTCCTTTTTTTGAGAATTACCGACAACTGCCACCATATCATTTTCTCCATAATGTTTTTAGTTCTCTATCTCTTCAACCTTTTCAACCTCTAATTCATCTAAACTATCACATTATTATGAAAGAATATTCGTTTTCTTAAATAAATTTCTCTTAAATTTTTTCTTTCCTTTCACATAGGCTGAATACTTATTCATAAGGATTTAAAATTCACCCTCATCCTTTTCTTAGAGATTCTTGGGGCACCTTGATATACGATGACCAACCTTTCCACATCTAAATCAAGCAAGTGGAAGTTTCCCCTCGAAATTTCCTTTTCCTCTTTGTATATTTGAAGAAAGGAATGACATCACCTTATCTGTCTCTTCTTCTTATTGAGAATCTTCAATAGTGAGATTCTTCATAGACTTGAATGCAACCACTTTAGATTTCCCCTTTTCCACATCATAATTATCATTATTTCTAATTTCATATGCTACAAGGATACTATGCAAGTTATCCAGTGACATCACTTTTGGACCATTATCTTACAATACTGAAACTTTCAGGTTGAACTGAGGTGGAAGTTTCCTCAAGATACACATCACAATATTTATATCTTCAATAAATTCTCTAAGAACTTAGATGTCTTCAACTAAAAAATTTACCCTATCAAATAATGAATCAAAAGATTCATTTGGGTTCATTCTCAGATCTTCATACTTGTTCCACAGAACCTACATATTTACCTTTCCGACCTTTGAATCACCTTCATATATATTCAATAGCTTTTACCACATGGGATGTGATGTTTTACATGACATAACCTTCTTATACACTTTATTGGATAGGGATCCCCCTAAATCATTGATTCCTTCAGAGTCATCATCCAATTCCCTCATTTCAGCTTCAGATAAAGCACCACTATTGATATCGGTTGAAATATGTTGCATCGCTTTCATGAAGACATCCATTCCCAAGGTTTGAAAGTAGCGTGGAATCCAATTATTCCATAATTGATAATTATTCCCATCAAATATTGGAATCCTTTTGTGATTAATGACCTCCATTGAGATAGAAACACTAATATTAAACTTTCCTCTGATACCAATTGTTAGGTCCACTTGGTCAATTACCCTGAGAGGGGGGGGGGGTGAATCAGGTATGAAAGATTAAAAAAACTACCCCCTTTGATATTTTTTTGTTGTTAGACAGAACTCTCTTCTCTCTTTTTCCCATAGAAAGGTATGAAAATAAATTAAAGCATGCATAGCACACAACAATTTTACTTGGTTCACCCTCACTAGGCTATGTCCAAGGAGTATACAACGATGATGTGTTAGTGTACCAAATCCACTAAAAGTGTACTTATATTTACAATGTTTAGAGAAGACTCACTATCTCTCCTGGTTTATAACCAATCGTAATTTCAAATATCACTACTCTCTCAACTGAAGTGTGATAACTGCTTCTTTATAAGATCCACTCATAGTTTATAGGCTTGTAGGTCCTTTAATTATCTCTAATGAATGCATCCTCCTCTGTATATAGATTCTATATTGATGTCACACTTTCATCCACCGATGAATACCACTTTATCACTAATGTACTGGGAAAAAAAATCTTTCACACAACCCTTATTACATCTTGCATGCAACTTTAATGCCTTACAGGAAATATTTAACTTTTTTCATGAAACACTTTTTTCATGAAACTTCGATCTTACACATAACTCAAATCTTTTATGAAAATTCCTTATCTTGTGTGAAACTCCAATTATTTATCCTAACTGACATTTCTAAAAATTCTCATATGATTCAGAGCTCAGATTTTCTCTAAGTCTTGAGGTACTTTGAATGTGGGGGTCACCTCTTATTTATAGGAATTACAATACCCTACGAAGAAGATTAAATGTGTCTCACAAGAACCTCTTCGAGCGCGTAAAACCTCATTTGACGTCGCATTGGGAGTGTAAGCCTCTTTCATTAAAACTATTATTTCACAAACATTTATTAATTTTTCAATCACTTCATGCCTTTTCCATATTTCTACATTCTAATCCTGAAACATGCCTTGCGCACACATTTTTCGATCACCTTCAATCTTGCACGCAACATTATTTTCCAAAAATAGATTTCTCCATTTTCTGATTTTGAGGCCCAAAAATTTGGAAAGCACTAAAAAAAAGAGCCACCTTGTATATGTTCTTTTTTTACCACCTCTATATCATCCATTCATTTTTCATGGTTGTTTGTCAACATTGATTTCCAACAATACCTCTCGAACTTGACAACTCACCATGGAAACCCTATTTGTCAACAAACACAATCAACCCAAAATGCTTTAATGTTACCTTGAGGTATTTTTTCCCAAAAAAGATATTTATTTATATTAAAATTATTGAATATACATTTAATCAAAGTATAATAAGTTGGTTCTAGAATACACACTATAAGAAACTTCCACTTGGACTAGAGCCAACTACTTATGACTTTTAGTCTTCTATATTTCACATGATGAACATGTGTCTAATGAGTTAAGACTTTAAATCAAGGGGTCCACCACATTGTCTTCTATGGAAATTATTCTCACCACAACTTCACCTCTTTAAGAGAAACTCCTCAAGAGATGATACTTATGAAGTATATGCTTCATCCGTTGATGTGATCTAGATTTTTGTGAGAGCCATCGAGATTGTATTATCATAATAAAGTGTGTTGGGATCTTTAATTCTAGGCAGCACATCAATCTATTAGATGAAGTTTCATATCCATACTAACTCTTTATCTACCATATAAGCTACAATATACATGGACTCTACTATAGAATCTTTTACCACAACCTATTTTGAGCTCTTCTAGGTCAAAACTCCTCCATTCAGAGTGAAGATGTATTATTTCTGAAATTTCATATCATCTTGATCTATTTAGAAACAAGCATCTACATACACTCTAATGACTACTTACTCATCTCCTCTATATACCAAAAATATATCCTTAGTAAATCTCATATACTTAAGGATAGTATAGTCTACCATCCAATGAAATCTACCTAGGATGACATGATATTTTTCCACCACACTTAAGGAATAAGCAACATCTAGCATAAAACACAGCATAACATACATGGCTGAGCCAATAGATGATGTATATGGAATCCTTTCCATTATTTGTTTTTCCTCATGTGTCCAAGGAAACATTTTCCTATAATTATGAAAGCCATGTGATGCTGTCAAGAATCCCCTATTAGATTGTTCCATACAAAATCTATTCAGTATCTTATCAATATATGTACCTTGACTTAATTCAAGTAGCTTATTAGATATATCATGATGGATCTTAATCCGAATAATATATGTTTCATTGCCAAAGTCATTCATGGATATGCCTTTATTGAACTAGGATTTAATAGACTGTAAGACTTGTATTTTGTTTTCAATAAGTAATATGTTATCAACATATAGTATTAATAAAATGAAAAAACAATCACTAAATCACTTATGTACACAAGTATCACATTCGTTCTTTATGAAACTAAATTCTGTTATTTCTTTATAAAACCAAATGTTCTATGACATAGATTCTTTATTTAATATTTAACTGGATTTTTATAACTTGCATACCTTTTTGGAATCCTTTGGACTCACAAAACCTTTAGGTTGTGTTGTATATACATATTACTATAGGTTCTCATTAATTAAGGGTTTTTTGACATGCATTTTAAAAATCTCATAGTCACAATATTCTATAATAGAAAGTAGAATTCTGATGGATTTAATCATTTAAACTGGTGAAAAGGTTTCATCATACTCTATTACTTGACGCTGCTTGAACCCTTTTGCAACCATTCATGCCTTA
This sequence comes from Viscum album, assembly GCA_963277665.1. Classification (NCBI taxonomy): domain Eukaryota; kingdom Viridiplantae; phylum Streptophyta; class Magnoliopsida; order Santalales; family Viscaceae; genus Viscum; species Viscum album. The sequence continues at coordinate 837,507,329 of OY728159.1, forward strand.
TACGTATTTAATTATCCCTCCAAATCTTTTTTTTTCTTGAATACACATTTTTAACAAATGGGATTTACATCCATTAGAGGATCTACCAAAATCCAGACTTTGTTTTGGTACATGGAATCTATTTCAGAATTCATGGATTCTTGCCACTTGAGAACATCTGTTACACTAACTGCTTCCCTGTAGGTTAGAGCAGTACTAGAAAAACAGGTATTTGCGACGATATCCCGTCGAAAATGACTTTTTGCGACGGGGACCTGTCACAAATAGCCCGTTGCTGAAAACGGCGTCGCAACAACACTTATTTGCGACGGGCCCGTCGCTAAAGCCGTTTTTTGCGACGGTCATTCTCCCCGTCGCAAATAGTACTCGGTATTTTTGTAAAAAACTTTTAAAATAGTTTTTGCGACGGGCCCGTCGCAAATACCTTTTGCGACGGTACCGTCGCAAAAACTATTTTTTAAAAAAAAGAAAAAACTATTAATAATACTAGTATTTGCGACGGGCATAGTATCCCGTCGCAAAAACTATTTTAAAAAAAAAATAAAAAACTATTAATAATACTAGTACTTGCGACGGGCATAGTATCCTGTCGCAAATACTATAAAAAAATAAAAAAATAAATTATTAATAAATTATTTTAATTAATATAATAATAGAATTATAATTCAAAAATAAAAATAATAAATTATTAATAAATTATTTTAATTAATATAATAATAATAGAATTATAATTCAAAAATAAAAAATAATAGAATATTAATAAATGATTTAATTAATATAATAATATGAGAATTATAATTCATAAATAAAAAAAATATTAATAATTTATTTTAATTAATATAAAAATAATAGAATTATTTTACCTTCAAATATTAAAATAATTCAAGTATTACAAAAAATATAATTAAATTATAATATTATAAAATTTTAATATATATATAAAATTTAATATTATAAAATATAAATAATATTATTATTCATATTAATATTGTTATTTAAAAATATAATATTATTAATATTTTATAATAAGACAGAAACTACGAATAGAAAAAAAATAATAATTTGATTTCACAAATTTTATAACATAAGTACAATCTCTAATCTAAAGGAGGGGGGGAGGTGGGGGATCTGCAGATGGTGGTGGAGGAAACTCCATCCCTAAAGCATGAGTGAGTCGGCGCATGTACTTCATCTTCTCCTGATGCTGCTGCTGCCACCGACTCGTCTGCTCCTCGTACAGCTGCTGCTGGCGTCGACGCTCCTCCTCATGCTGCTGACGCATCTGCTCCTGCTCCTGTCAGAGACTCTCTATCAGTGCAGTCTGAGATCGCAACTGATCCTCATACTGTGTAGCAGAAGAAGATGCACGAGCTCCTCTCGAGCTGGACGCCAACATCGCAGCACTGCCATAATAATCTCCGGGAGTCAGTCGAGAGCTGATACCAACTACCCGGCCCTTCTCGAAGGCATACTGGGTGGCCTGCATCCATGCCGCCTCATCAAACTGACGGCCAGTGGTCTGATCTGATGACTCGGCCTGACTCTCAGGCCGGACCTGTGACGCTGCGGCCTCATACGACTCCTGTAGTTGCAATTTAAAATTAAAATTGTGAATATATTATATACAGTTAATTTTTAAACTTGAAAACAAATAATACTAACTACAATGTGATGCTGATGATCACCTCTGAGCTCCCCAGTAGCAGGATCACTATACATCCTCCGATATACGTCGTACTCCGTAATATCGGGGTGCTCGACAACCTATAAGAATAAAAAATAAACTGTTAATATTTATAGTTATATAAAATATTTATAAATAATGTACGTACCAGATGCTGTCTATGAGTACTGAAAGAACGACTCCCAGCTCGATGAGTCACCTCCTGTCTCCCCCGATTCTGCCTCCCCACCGATGATCTCCTCTGAAAGGCACCACTCAACCAGTGCGCACATAATCCATCCCATACATGGGATGAAATGTACTCTGGTCGGTGTGCTCTACATGACTCGTCAAAATCTGACACTCCTGCTTTCTTCATCACAACTTTTCTTAAATTGTGCAAAAACTGACGAAGGCGATCACACATGGCCACCTCCCATGCCTCGTGGATGGCGTCACGCATGGTATCCTCGATCAGATACCATAAACCCTACAAATAAATCAAAATATCAAGTTAGAAATGAAATAATTTTCAAAATAAAAATTATTTATTTACGTATGTACCAACCAATGGCCGAACATGGCCTGCTGCACATCAATGGGAATCTGCTCCCATGTGGTCCACGGCTGAGAGAAATAGTTGCGCAAAATTGAACTGCCCTGTCTGACTGCTATATGCGGAAAACTGTAAAAATAATAAACATTTATTATGTGGATAGATTAATGAAAACTAAGTCAAATCAACAGGTTATCACACAGGTTATCACACCTCCGTGTGCGTGGATCAAACCCAAGACGTGGACGTCGCTCGGGGACGGGGTCAGGAATCATCAATCGTGCAAGACCGCGCCCCCTCCGCATACTCCCTGGAGCGCCTGCAGGCTGAGGGTCATCTGGCAGCAACTCATCCGCATCGAAAGTCAGGTCAGCATCCGCCAACTCACGAAATGTGGCGCCATCCATCTGAAACAGAAAATGTTAATGTTGTTAGCAAATAATTCATAATTACTATTATATATACATATATACATATTATGATTGTATATAAATACCATGGAATTCTATCAGTGTTCATCTTCATCATCATCTTCATATATGTCAATGTCATCTTCATATTCCTCCTCAACATCATCGATATCCATTCGAGTTATAGTTGCTTCATCTCTTACCATTTCAAATTCATATGTGACATCATTAACATCATCGTCATCACCGACTCTTAAATGCGGGGTGTCGTCATCGATACTCATGTCTCTTTGAAAAAAAGATTGATTTTGAGTACTCTCTTGAAAAACTTCAATTCTTTGCACATCAGTGAAAGCACATTCACTTTAACTAAACTGATTGTCTCGAATTTTGATATTTATTACACTCCACCAATCAATCAAGTCTCTTGATGTAGCACAGTACTTTGCGTAATAAACTTGATGTGCCTGTTGAGCCAATAAGAATGGTTCATTTACTGCGAGAACACTTTTACATTTAATATCGATGATTCCATGAGTCGGATGAACACACACGCCTCTCTCTGTATCCAACCACCGACATTTGAACATGGTTATGTAATGTTGTCCAAGATAACAGAGTTCAATGATTTCATCAAGTATGCCATAAAAGTCAACTTCATTTTCTCGATGATGAGATCCTCTCAAGATAACTCCACTGTTCATTGTTTTTTTCGATTCCCCATATGCATGTGTGTGGAATCGAAATCCATTCACCACATATGCATTATAAGTTTTAACAAGTTTGGAAGGTGGGTTACTCAATACACATAGCCGTTTTTCAATTTTATCAGCATGTCGAGACACCTGAAAATTTGTGAAATAATTATCAATATAGTAAACTATACATTGAATGAGTTGCTAAAAGATAAAGAATTTATGTTACCAGTTTTTGAAACCACTGAGAGAAATTTTTCAGTCGACATTCTTCGAGAGCAGCTGCTGTAATTTGTGGAATTTGTTTCTTGATATGATTATCATACAACCTATAAAAACCAAAGTTATTTACTGTAACATAAATGATAGAATAAGTGATATAAACACTTACAGTACAACTGATGTCATCTCTTCACATTTGAGCAGAACATACGTATGAGCTCTCTGATGTTCATCATCTGAAAGCCAGCGTTCATAAACTCCACCAAAACCAAGCTCTGACTGGTTGAAAATAGATAATTGATTGTCGATTTCATCAATATTTCTCTCGTTCCATCCCAGTCGGTTGTGTTTTGAAGGATACTCAGATTCAAAATAATGGGAGCAGAAAAAAGATATTTCCTCTTGCAAATAAGCTTCTGCAATAGATCTTTCAACAGATGCTTTGTTACGTACTTTTCTTTTCAATTTTTGCATGCATCTTTCAAATGGGTACATCCATCGAAACTGTACCGGACCTCCACATTTGGATTCATATGGAAAATGTAACATCAAATGTTCCATTGAGTCAAAGAAAGACGGCGGAAATATTTTTTCCAGTTTATATATAATTACAACAACATCTTTTTCAAGTTTTCCTAGAGCATCATAATCTGCCGTAGCCGCACAAATTTCCCGAAAAAAAAGAGACATGTCTGTTATGGAATCCCAAATCACAGAATTCAACAGACCTCTTAATCCAATGGGTAGAAGTCTCTCCATTATAACATGACAATCATGACTTTTTAATCCAGTAATATGACCATTCTTTACACATCTACCCAAATTGGAAGCACAACCATCTGGAAGTCTCAAATCTGCAATCCACTGACAATATAATAAACGGTTTTCTTTAGACAATGTATAAGCTGCTTTTGGTTTCAGTAACCTTTCTGTTCTGACATTCTCAAATAGTTCCAATTCTGGACGCCTGTAAATTTGGGCAAGATCTAAACGTGCATTTACATTGTCTTTGCTCTTTCCTGGCGTATCCAAAACTTTATGAAACAAATTATCAAAACAGTTCTTCTCAATATGCATGACATCTAACATGTGTCGGACCAATAGATCAGACCAATATGGCAAATCCCAAAATATGCTACGTTTAATCCAATTGTGTTCTTTCCCAAAACCAGAAATTTTCTATTGGTTTATTGTGGGACCAAAAGTGATGGGAGGTAATGAAAATACAACTGATTTTAACTCCGAACCTGATAGCATTTTTGGAGGTCCATCCCTTTCAACTGTTCCTTTTCTGAAATGAGATCTGTTTCTGCGAAAAGGATGATCAGATGGAAGAAATCTGCGATGACAGTCAAAATAACAAGGTTTCTTTCCATGAATGAGAATAAATGCTTTGTTCTCTCCCATATAGTAAGGACATGATTTCTGACCATGTGTACTCTAGCCAGATAACATCCCATAAGCCGAGAAGTCACTTATTGTCCACATCAATGCTACTCTCAGTATGAAATTCTGTTTCGTTGCAACATCATATGTACTGACACCAGTACTCCACAATAAATTTAATTCATCAATCAATGGATTCAAATAAACATCAATATTTTTCTTCAGATGTCCTGGAATTAGTAAAGTCAAAAAGATATATGGCTCCTTCATCAACATCCATGGAGGTAAATTGTACGGAGTTAAAAAAACAGGCCAACATGAATATTGACTACCATAAGATCCAAACGGACAGAAACCATCAGTGGAAAGGCCCAGTCGAACATTTCTAGCTTCTAAAGCAAAGGATGGATTCACTCTATCAAAATGTTTCCATGAATCACCATCGGCTGGATGATTCAAGCTTTTATCAGTTTAAATATTCTCTTTATGCCATGACATCATTGTCGCTGTATTCTTAGACATGAATAAATGCTGAAGTTTGGATGTAAGCGGAAAATATCTCAACTGTTTTACAGGAATCAAACCAGACTTCCCGTGTTGTCCTTCTTTATATCTCAGTTGCCCACATGTGGGACAACTATCCAACGACTCATTTTCCCCAGAATATAAAATGCAGTCATTTGAACATGCATGAATCTTCTGACAAGTAAGTCCCAAATTTTGAACCAGCCTCTTACTCTCATAGTAATTTGCAGGTAAAACATTGCCTTCGGGTAACAGTGTTTTCAGCAAAGAAAATATCTGGTCAAAACAGGTGTTTGACATTCCGTTATCTGATTTGATAGCCATAAATTTTGGAACTGCTTCTAACTTGCTCATCTTGCAGCCAGGATATAATGCATCCTCAGCAGACTTCAACAACTCATAAAATTCAGACGGTGCCAACTCAGGATTTGAAGCTATATCAGCCGGAGTTTCTATATGTTGAACAGATGAACCTGCAACATCATGTACTAAATCTTGAAACTGGGATGGATCCGAAATCAAGTTGGTATCACCTGCTCTTGAACTGCGTTCACCGTGTTGATACCAAAAAACATAATCCGCTTGAAAACCAAAACGCAAGAGATGTTCTCCCACTTTGTCAAACGTGTCAAACGTTCTCAATGCACATTTTCTGCAAGGGCAATTTATTTTGCCTTCTGAAACAAATTCTGGATTTGATGCCGCAAATGATAAAAAAGTCTCCACACCCTCTACATATACTAGATTTAAACCAGAATCGTTTGGATTTCTACGTTGATTTATCCATATGCGGTCACCTAATAATGATTGTTGACGACCTCGTTGTTCCATATTTCTCTATAAAATATAAAAGCATTACTGTTTTTGAATAATTTGTTAGAAAAAACACTCAAGCTAGGATAATTATAGAGTTTAGATCATACACGACAGACGCAAACTTTTTATTGATATAGACCAAAAAATTGACCCTTTAAGAATTAATTATTGGTAATTATTGGTAATTATTGGTAATTATTGGTAATTATTACTAATTATTGGTAATTATTGGTAATTATTGGTAATTATTACTAAGTATTGTTAATTATTACTAATTATTGTTAATTATTATGAATTATTGGTAATTATTACTAATTATTGGTAATTATTACTAATTATTGGTAATTATTACTAATTATTGGCAATTATTCCTAATTATTGGTAATTATTGGTAATTATTGGTAATTATTGGTAATTATTACTAATTATTGGTAATTATTACTAATTATTGGTAATTATTCCTAATTATTGGTAATTATTGGTAATTATTGGTAATTATTGGTAATTATTGGTAATTATTGGTAATTATTACTAATTATTACTAATTATTGGTAATTATTACTAATTATTCCTAATTATTACTAATTATTCCTAATTATTACTAATTATTGGTAATTAATCCTAATTATTACTAATTATTCCTAATTATTACTAATTATTGGTAATTAATAATAATTATTACGAATTATTACTAATTATTACTAATTATTGGTAATTAATACTAATTAATACTAATTATTCCTAATTATTACTAATTATTGGTAATTAATACTAATTATTACTAATTATTACTAATTATTACTAATTATTGGTAATTAATACTAATTATTACTAATTATTGGTAATTATTACTAATTATTGGTAATTATTGATAATTATTGCTAATTATTTGTAATTATTATGAATTATTAATAATTATTAATAATTATTACTAATTATTGGTAATTATTCCTAATTATTACTAATTATTACAAATTATTACTAATTATTATTAATTATTACCAATTATTGGTAATTATTGGTAATTATTACCAATTATTGGTAATTATTGGTAATTATTGGTAATTATTGGTAATTATTACTAATTATTGGTAAGTATTGGTAATTTTTGGTAATTATTACTAAGTATTTTTAATTATTACTAATTATTGTTAATTATTACGAATTATTGGTAATTATTACTAATTATTGGTAATTATTATTAATTATTGGTAATTATTACTAATTATTGGTAATTATTCCTAATTATTGGTAATTATTGGTAATTATTGGTAATTATTACTAATTATTGGTAATTATTCCTAATTATTGGTAATTATTGGTAATTATTGGTAATTATTGGTAATTATTGGTAATTATTGGTAATTATTACTAATTATTGGTAATTATTACTAATTATTGGTAATTATTACTAATTATTCCTAATTATTACTAATTATTCCTAATTATTACTAATTATTGGTAATTAATCCTAATTATTACTAATTATTCCTAATTATTTCTAATTATTGTCAATTAATAATAATTATTACTAATTATTACTAATTATTACTAATTATTGGTAATTAATACTAATTATTACTAATTATTCCTAATTATTACTAATTATTGGTAATTAATACTAATTATTACTAATTATTACTAATTATTACTAATTATTGTAATTAATACTATTTATTACTAATTATTGGTAATTATTACTAATTATTGGTAATTATTACTAATTATTGGTAATTATTACTAATTATTGGTAATTATTGATAATTATTACTAATTATTTGTAATTATTATGAATTATTAATAATTATTAATAATTATTACTAATTATTGGTAATTATTCCTAATTATTACTAATTATTACTAATTATTACTAATTATTATTAATTATTACCAATTATTGGTAATTATTGGTAATTATTACCAATTATTGGTAATTATTGGTAATTATTACTAATTATTGGTAATTATTACTAATTATTGGTAATTATTGGTAATTATTGGTAAGTATTGGTAATTATTACGAATTATTGGTAATTATTACTAATTATTACTAATTATTACTAATTATCGGTAAATATTACTAATTATTACTAATTATTGGTAATTATTACTAATTAATACCAATTATTGGTAATTATTGGTAATTATTACTAATTATTGGTAATTATTGGTAATTATTGGTAAGTATTGTTAATTATTGGTAAGTATTGTTAATTATTACTAATTATTGGTAATTATTACTAATTATTGGTAATTAATACTAATTATTGGTAATTAATACTAATTATTGGTAATTAATACTAATTATTGGTAATTAATAATAATTATTACTAATTATTGGTAATTATTACTAATAATTGGTAATTATTATTTGTTAATTATTACTAATTATTGTTAATTAATACTAATTATTGGTAATTAATACTAATTATTCCTAATTATTACTAATTATTACTAATTATTACTAATTATTGTTAATTATTGTTAATTATTACTAATTATTAGTAATTATTACTAATTATTGAAAATTATTACTAATTATTACTAATTATTAGTAATTATTACTAATTATTAATATTTATTACTAATTATTACTAATTATTACCAATTATTGGTAATTATTGGCAATTATTACTAATTATTGGCAATTATTACTAATTATTGGCAATTATTGGTAATTATTGGTAAGTATTGTTAATTATTACTAATTATTGGTAATTATTGGCATTTATTGGCAATTATTGGTAAGTATTGTTAATTATTACTAATTATTGGTAATTATTGGTAATTATTACTACTTATTGGTAATTATTACTAATTATTGGTAATTATTACTAATTATTGTTAATTATTACTAATTATTACTAATTATTGGTAATTATTACTAATTATTACAAATTATTGGTAATTATTACTAATTATTGGTAATTAATACTAATTATTGGTAATTAATACTAATTATAGGTAATTATTACCAATTATAGGTAATTAATACTAATTATTGGTAATTAATACTAATTATTGGTAATTATTACTAATTATTGGTAATTATTACTAATTATTGGTAATTATTAATAATTATTGGTAATTATTCCTAATTATTCCTAATTTTTCCTAATTTTTCCTAATTTTTCCTAATTATTACTAATTATTCCTAATTATAACTAATTATTACTAATTATTCCTAATTATTACTAATTATTACTAATTATTGGTATATATTACTAATTATTGGTAATTATTGGTATTTATTGGTAATTATTGGTAATTATTGGTAATTATTGGTAATTATTGGTAATTATTGGTAATTATTCCTAATTATTCCTAATTATTCCTAATTATTCCTAATTATTACTAATTATTCCTAATTGTTGCTAATTATTGCTAATTATTGCTAATTATTACTAATTATTACTAATTATTCCTAATTATTCCTAATTATTCCTAATTATTACTAATTATTACTAATTATTACTAATTATTCCTAATTATTCCTAATTATTGGTAATTATTTGTAATTATTGGTAATTATTGGTAATTATTGGTAATTATTGGTAATTATTGGTAATTATTGGTAATTATTACGAATTATTACTAATTATTGTTAATTATTGGTAATTATTCCAAATTATTGGTAAGTATTACTAATTGTTGGTAAGTATTACTACTTATTGGAAATTATTACTACTTATTGGTAATTATTACTAATTATTGGTAATTATTACTAATTATTGGTAATTATTACTAATTATTGGTAATTATTACTAATTATTAGTAATTATTGGTAATTATTACTAATTATTACTAATTATTCTTAATTATTGATAATTATTGACAATTGTTCCTAATTATTAGTAATTAAATGAATAATTATCAATAATTAGGAATAATTACCAATAATTACAAATAATAACATTATTAATATATTTTATTATTAATATTAAATAATATAATTTTCTAATTTATATACAATTCTCCTTTCATCTGTGCGTTTTCTATCTCCACATACAAATAATACATGTGAAGACAGCAAACGCACAGATGAAAAGAGAATTGTATATATATAAAAAAATTATATTATTTTAATATTAATAATAAAATAGACTAATAATGTAATAATGTTATTATCCCTAATTATTGGTATTTATTACTAATTATTAATATTTATTCTTAATTATTAAAAATTATTACTAATTATTCCTAATTACCATTAACTATGAACAATACTAATAATTTAAATTTATTAAGTAATACAACAATATAAACATAATTAAATTACAACTAATTAAGAATAATTGAAACTAATAAAAAATTAAAAATAAATATTAAATTAAATTGAACATAAATACCTTGAAAATTGATCTGCTCTGATCGTTCTTCAAAACTTTAATATCAGCTCCGGAGAAAAAAACTAAACTGAAGAAAAACTGAACTTTAGAAATATAACTTTAAGAGAAGAAGAAGATGGAATTTGAGAATGTTTTGAAAAAAACGGATGGGGGTATTTATAGGTTAGATTATTTGCGACGGGAATCCCGTCGCAAATAGTATTATTTGTGACGGGTCCCGTCGCAAATACCTTAGCCGACATTTATTACGGTCAACGGGTAAATAGTTATTTGCAACGGGTCCCGTCGCAAATAACCACCTGCCGACATACTATTTGCGATGGGGGAATATTCCCGTCGCAAATACCTTTTACCGCCGCCGGTTTTTTGCGACGGGAATATACCCCCGTCGCAAATAAGTTTCCCGCGATTTGGCGCGCAAACCGCGCCAGTCCTTTTGCGACGGGGAAAGCTGTCCCGTCGCAAAAGGATACTTATTTGTGACGGGTAAATAACCTCATCGCAAATAATTTTTTAACAGGACTATTTGCGACGGGATCTATTCCCGTCGCAAATAACCCGTCGCAAATGCACTTTTTTCCCATAGTGGAGGATTATTATTATCAGCTAATAATGATTCACTATTATTAGTGACTATAAAACCATACTATTATGGTTCCCAAACCTCTATTGTACTCTTATGTAGTACTTGTGTGTATAGAACATCTTCTTACATAGGGATTTGTCAAATTTTTTCCTATGACAATGCTTGTGTACCTTGATCCTTGACTTTATTGAAGTCTATCTCACTCCCACAATCACTTTTAGAGATGTTATCCCTCTTAAGAAATATGGTCTGTCTTGACACTTTTTTTTCCAAGGGTTCATATAGGTAATATCCCCATCTTTTTTTGGGGTATCTTATAAAGATACACTTTGTGACTTGTGGTGCAAGCTTGTTACCTAAAGTGGCCTTACCAAATAATTCAAAACCCCACACTTGTAAGTATGACAACATGAGTTTCTTTATATTACATAATTGGTAAGGTACACTATATGCTTCTTTATTTGGAACTTGATTTAGTATTTGTGATGCTTTTTGTAATTCATATCACTAAAAGGATAATAAAAGACTCACATGACTCATCATTGATCACACCATGTCCAAAAGGGTGTGGTTCTTCCTTTCACTTACACCGTTTCATTGAGTACTATATGGAAGATTGAGTGGGTACATGATCCCAAACTCCCATAAATAATAAATTAAGTCTTGATTAAGATATTATCAACTTCATTCTTTTGTTCCTTTAATTTCTCAAATTAATCTGACCTATACCTCATCAAAGAGAAATATACATATCTAATAAAATCATTGGTAAAAGTTATAAAGTATGAGTACCCACCCCTTTAATCAATAGGAAATGGTCCAAACACATTATAATGAACTAATTCAAGAATATCATTGACCCTTTCACCATTCCCACTAAATGGGGATTTGGTCAATTTTTCTTGTAAATATACATGACATACACCATGTTGTTTTTGTTTAAAAGAATATAAATATCCATCTTGGTGAAATTTACTCAAACATTTTTCATTTACATGACCTAACCAGGGATTCCAAAATTTGGTTCTAGGATAAGTCATGTGAAGTAGTTTCTTTATTGATTTCCATAACTTGTTTCATGTATTCCAACACATAAAGTCTATTTTTAAATATTCCTTACCATAACAAATTATATCCTTATAAAATAAGTAGAATTTATTCCCCAATTTGAAAATAAATCCACATATATCAAGTATGGATATATAAATAATGTTTTTGGTAACATATGGGAAAAAATAAAAATCCTTTTAAAACTAAGATCATTCCCATCGATAATGTGAGGTGGTAGTCTCTAATAGCCACAACAACTAGTTTAGATCCATTGGTTTCTCATAGATCTACCTCCCCTAAATCATTTTTTGAATCTAATTAGTTTATATATTTTAATACATATATGAGCACAAAAATATTTATCTAATACAAAATTTTTAGTAACAGATAGATTTCACTTGATATAAAACACACATGAAGCTCTTGCTTTCTTCTTTTTTTGGCTGCGGTTTTTCTTCCTGTAATGACCTGAACCCACACTTCCAAGTTCAACACACAAAAATGCTATGTATTTTTTTTTTATAAAAGATCAAAATAAACATTACATTTACATTTCCAGGAAATTTTCTGGTCTAGGTTTTAGAGAATTAGATATTCCTTGCAACTTAACAAAAATGTATAGAACAAAAATAAGATAAAAAATATATCACGTGTGCTAACTCCTTAATCAAAGTGAATGCCACCAGAAAATCTACTAAACCTATAGAAAATAAATTTAAAACATGGGGTGAGCATTTAATTTCCCATTAAGGTGTTTTCTATAATTCTAGTGAAAAATTATTTTGTAAAATATTTTTTATAATATATTTAAATACTTGGAAAATAATTATAATTTGAAAATGCTTTAAATATAATCCAATGATATCTAGAAAACACTGAGAAATATTTTGAAAACAAAACCATGAGGCCACTTGAAACTTGGAAGGCTATTTGGGCCTACCCACTTTCTTAAGGGGCATGTTCACTCCCCACTACCTATCATGTTCACCATGTCCAAGTGCCAATTTTTATAAAAATGTTTTTTTATTAACTTATATATATATATATTTTACATTCAATAGAGTTTGTATTTAAAAACATATTTATGCATTAAACACAAATGAACTTATATTTGTATATAAATGTATAAATATAAAATTTTATTTAAAATAAATTTTTAGACTTAGAACAAAAAAATCTCTTGATACTTAGACTTTTAATATTTACATGAAAGTTTAATCATCATCCACATACTTAAAACTTCATTCACAATCTCATAATTTTTTTTTTGTAGATAGTTCCAATAAATGAGAAATTCATTCAATGAACACGCTTACTTGTATATACATACATACATAAATATATACATACATATACATATACATACATACATATATATATATATATATTAATGTATGAAATGTCATAGAAAAGTAATCATGTATGTCCATAAATCATGATTTATGAATGACATTCATATTATAGGATTCTGTTTCATAAAATTTTGGAATCCTTAAATTTTAATTTCATAAATAATAATCAAAAATAATTTATTTATGAATAGTATTAAACTTGAAAACAATACTTACATACATATGCTTGAACAACTTGAAACTTGGAAATAATATATACATGTATAATCTTGAAATTTGGTAAATAGTATACATATATATATATATCTATATATATCAATATATATATTTATACTCTTAAATAATAATCTTAAATTGGTAACACAGAATAAATAACTAAATAAATAATATATATATATATATATATATAATACACTCTTGCTGATAATCAAAATACTGATTGAATGAAATAAAATTATTTTCATATAATAGAAAATATTTTAGAAGAATCTCTCTTAAATTATTACAAACTTGAACTAAAAGTGTTAAAAATAAATGAACTTGAACTTGAAATAATAGATATATATGTATAAACATAAATTAAATTAACTTTAAGTTTTAAATAAATATTTCTAAAATAATATTCCCCTTTGAAAAATTCATGTTAAAAATTAAATTAAAATAAAATCAATCCCCTATAAAATTAAAATACAATGGAATAAAATTTTCAAAATAATTTATTTTGAATGGAAATTTGGTTTATAAAATAAATTTACCTTAATTAAAATCAAATTAGTCATAAACATAAACAAATAATTAATCTCCTACTAATTTGATAAAAAAATCATATATTGAAAATAAAATAGAACCCTTAAAAAATAAATTTGAAAATAAATAATAAATACCTAACTAATTTGGTAATTTTGAATCATAATTTAAAATTAAATAGTCTTTTAAAAATTAAGAATCATACTCTGAAAATAAATTTAACATCATTCTCAAAAAATTAAAACTCTACTTAAATAAAAATTTGATTCATAAAAATTAAAAACCTTACCTCAAGAATTTGAATGAGAAGAACTTATGACCAACACTTAGGCACACTAGAATAATGAATATAAAAGTGCATAAAAAACACAAGTGGTGTAGCGCTTGAGAAAAGTGTGCAACACCCCCCAGTAGTGCATGTAAAGCACTTCAGCTAGGTGCAGAATTCCAAAAACAAAGTAGCAGAGAAGAAATTTGTATTCAACAGAGGAACATATATTTATAACTCAAATTAAAAGTTTATTTATATATATAATTCCTTGATAGAAGTTTATTGGAGAAGCTTAATACATAAAACAAATAGAATACAACTTCAAGTTTGGTCTACACCGAAAAGTAAAAGAGTCAATTTTCTTGAATCAAAATCAAAACAAATTTATATATATTATATACTGTACAATAATCATTCAATAAATCAAAATGAAATTACATCTTCCCAAAATTAAAAAGAAAAATAAGAACATGAACCAAAATTATTTATCCTTGTTCAAAAATCAAAAAGAAAACTAGTGTAAAACCACTGACCAAAAAAATAATAATCACTGAACAGTCAACTGATAGAGAAAGGGGTTGAAAAAATTGAAAAGTGGACACAACTGTGAATGTAGAAGGAAAGTGATGAAATTAGAAGATTAAAAACTACAAATAAAATAACTTCCTTAGATTTGAACAGACTGAAACCCCATTGATGATACATGAACATCAGAATCCCTCATCAATGATCGAAACCCTATCCACAAATGGTACCCTTTGATGACCCTTGGTCCACGCTAAATGACGGTCGAACTCTTCAGCCTAGTTCAAACCTTCGTCGGTGGACAAACTTCATAATTTGAACCCCCATGCTTTCTTAGTGTGACGACAGTGACCCTTATACCTCAACTTCATATTTCTTGAAGTCCCAAACCACTCAACCTCCTGTTCAAACCCGTGATCACCCTCCCCTTTGCACGGCTCAAACCACATAGACCCCCTTAATCCCCAAACCAAATTCTTTTTTTATTATTTATTTAATTTCTTTAATAAAATTTATATTAAAATTAACATAATTTATATATACATGAATTTTTAAAATATTTTTATAAATAAATTATAATCCAATAATTTATTTTCAAAAAAAGAATATCATAATTTATATTTTATAATGAAACACATTACATTGTTATGAATATTTATTTATTTCAAATTATATCAAATTAAAATTTTAATAAAATGTAAATATTAATAATTTTTTTAGACTTACATTAAAATAATGTTACTTAAAATATTTTTACAACTTAATATTAAAAATTATAATTATTCAAAATAATAATTTATTTAATGAACTAAAATTATTATAAAACATATTCATATATCATAGTTATATTATTTATATCATCACAAAATCAATAATTTTTTTTAAAATAAAATTAAATACTTTTGTTCATATTATAATTTCAAAAATTACTTTTAAAGAGTTTTTTCTTAAAATAATAAAATATATTAAAAAATAAATTAGCTTATATTTCTTGAATTATTTAAGAAAAATACATCTATTTTAGAATCCATTAATTTATGAAAATTCAATTTGAATTTCTTGGGATGGTACACTTCCATTGGCCCTTCTTACCATATATGAAACAAACAACATTCTACTCCCTTGATTTCCCCTTGATATTTCTCTTTTTGGAAGGGTGTGGAGAAGCTTTGGTCTTAAAGGTATTCACTTGGAATTTATATTTATTCACTATAAGGTCATATAATTTTTCATTTTTTGTATCCTTTTATAGTTGGAGAAGAAGAGTGATTAGATCTGAAAGATACTACTCAATTTTGTTCATTTTAAAATGTACAATAAAGATGGAGAATCTCTGAGGAAGTGATGCAATAATGAGATTGGTGTATAGTTCATCAAACAGTTTAAACCCTAGAACCAGTAGACACTCAATTTAGGCAATGATCTTGACTATGTGAGGTCCAGATGTCTCACCCACTCCAAGATTAATCTAAAAGAGTGCCTTGGAGATCTTGAACCATTATTGTCTTACTCTCTCTTGGTAAAACAATGGGAAAACTTGAGCATGATATAGTCATCTATTTTTTCATTAGACTTCATGAGTTCACTAGACATAGATGAAATCATCAAACATTTAATGTAGCCACATTGTTCAAGTGTTTTTCATAGACAACAAAATATTCACCACTCCCTTTTTTGTAGGTAGATCAGGTAGTGAGAATTCTAGAACTTAAGTTTTTTATTCATGGTACAACACAACTTGAAGGTTTCTGAACCATTCTTGAAAGTTACTACTGGTAAAGAGATGGTATTTATACAATGTTGATCATAAGGATAATGTGGATGTAAAAATTTATATTTACTCTAAAATCATAAAGAAAATATTATTATTACTTCTCTTGATTAAAAATTTATGTGAAATAATAATAATTTTTTATTAATTCTCCAACTATTTTATAAAGTCTCAAAAACTCTCACCATTGAACTTGTAATGTCTAGTTTCTGGGAAATTATAGCCTAAATGATCCATATGATCTTTAGAATAACCCCAACAAGGGTTATTCATGCCACTTTACGATATTAAGGTAGGTAATTTTTTTTAACAGTGATCTTGCCTCTCCTTGATTTGTTGAGAAGACTCCCCAATCCAGAAATCCCAACTTGGATTTCCACAAAAATTTCCTAAAAGATATACCAAGTATATAGAGAGTTACTTTACTTGATGTAATTTGGTTAATTCAACCCATAACCTTTATAATAAATACATGATAAAAGTAAGTTTCCTAATGAGGGTTGGTCAAACACTTAGTTTTATAGATTTAATTCTTAATAAAGTAATGGAAGGCCACTTATAACTTAATATTTAGTTGAGGGATTTTCTTTATCATGTGTAAAATTATATTTTTTTTATCATTTAGATGTCTAGTTAATATTAAGTGTATTTTACTTATGTGATTAACCATGTTCTGATAATTGTTTTACACATAAACTATTTATTTATATTCCATATTTTCACATTCCTTAATTTATTTATGTGATTGAAGTCTTGCATCCACAAAACAAATAATGTATAAGAAAGAAAGAAATAAATAAAAAATAACTTTATCATTAGATTATCTATTGATTGATCTATTGATCAGATAATAAATTGACCTATGACCTAGAAAAAACTCATTGTTCCCATCTTGGCATGAGTTATAACATCCCACATATCCACTAATGTATCACCTAAGTTGGAATTATCTTAGTTCCATCTTGAACCACCTCCTAGCATCTTTGGACAATCTATTTATTATAATTATTTATAACTCACAAAAAAATGGGGGGAATCAAAGGATTGATTAAGAAGAATTTTATAAATAACCATGTGCATTCTATTCCAAAATAATAATGGATGGAGGGATGCCTCACAGGTCATCATATTTGGTTTAATAATTGAAAAAACCATGCAATAAATCAAATTTCACATAGGTATTGGTCAAGCTCATGATCAGTTAAACACATGAAATGGTTACGCAAAAGTATATTGGATAACATTAATTTATATTAATTATTTATTATTAAGATAAAAACGATTAGATTAATTAATTAATTAATTACATTTTATTTTAATGACCATCCTAATTCTATTGGAGATACCCGTTATAAATGCATTCATGAAAAATAAAAAATAGAACCAATAATTATAGATAATTATAATAAATTAATTGATCATTTAATAATTCTTTAAATCAATTATTAAATTTTCAAACAAAATAGGTTGTAATTAATATAATAAGGTTTTAATGCTGAAATAAGAAATTTAACATAATTTAATTATTCCCATTATTAGGAGACTACACAGTGTGTACTTACATGCTACACGCCATGAGCCTCGATTGCCCTGTACTTGGGATACATGCTTGGGGATTTGGCATGTAACTCGGCTGGACCACACAACAAGTACTAGATGTATACATTCCATGTATCATGATTTTCATGTGTCCAAAAAACATACTAAAAGACTCGGTGTGTTCTTCAGACACAATACCACATGACATGTACTCCATCTACACACCATTTTTTTTCCACTTTTCATGTGTCTTCTTGACTTTCTGAATGAATCGACGTATACTTTAGATGTAAGAAATAATGAACTAAATGGAATGTATAGTGGCTACAGATCATGTATATCATTATTAATAAAGGTTTTCAATCTTATGTGGGTTTTCCCATGAATTTTTCCACACAGTTTGCACGAATTTTCCCTCAAAACCATGTATAATACATGGTGTGTATAACATCTGCATGTTGTTCAATCCAAAAAGCTATGTGACAGACTTCCTCAGTCTAAAAATGGTGTGAAATAAATGTACCATGTGTAATTTATTCTTAACACGTTGTGTATCCCACGATATGGATGTATGTAGTGCACATGGGTACACAATGTGTAATCCAGTTATATGTCCTATAACCCAGACTTACCGAACAATTTTTTAGAACTTCCCAATGGAATATCTAGACATTCATTATCAATTCTTAATCATTTAAGAAAATTAAATTCTAAATGATGATAATTAATACGTCAAAAGCATGTTAATTAAAACCGGATCAAAGAACGGATAATTATTGAAATGAAAAACTAACCACTATCATACATATAGATCAACAATCAAATAAAGAATTATAAATTTGAAACATGACCACTCAAATACCAATTATAGGTTCTGGACATAGCAGAAGTGCCTTGGTGGAAAAAAACCAAGAAGTTTTTTTCGATCCGATGGATCATTCACAATATTTTACATGATGTGAATGCCATGACCAACAAAATTTTACCACCAGATATGGACATAAAGGAAAACCCGGAACCTGAAATGGGTATTTTCATGTTAAATTTAAAATTAATTCATTTATTATTGGAATAAATAGTTACCACTTAAAGTAAATTTCTTGGATGATGATGTTGAGCATACATAAACTCTTAATTTATTACCATTGTTGCATTATAGGATCCAAGTGTATAATACTTATTATGGGGATCAACACGTACTCCTTTGATCTACGAGTGATGCCAATTGATTTTTGAGTGCCCACATAATGAATCAATTGTATTTAATTATTCATGTTGATTGCTTTAAGATTATTCATGCTTTAATAATTTTTTTATCATTCTTGAGAAGATAATAGGATTAATTAAAGAGAGAAGTTTTTTGTGCACAACAATTCTCAATTCTCGATTAACCCTACAGAATAGAAACAACCATCTATTTATAGAGATAGAGTTCGAGTTAGAATATTATTTAATTATATACTAACCCTTAAATAATATAATAATTCATAACAAACACCATTCGAAATAATAATAATAATATTATTATTTTATGTCATGCAATAACTTGTACAATTGATATATATTAGTTACTATCTTGAAAATAAATATTTATCACCAGACATGATCTAGGTCTGCTCAAACTCTTCAACATTTGTTGAATACGTGAATAAAATTTTTATTCATAATAAAATATTTTATCCAAAAACCAATGAATAAAAATTCATTAAATATTCAATAAAATAAATAAATATATTTTATTCATAATCTGATTAGTAAATATTTATTTAATTTATGCAATCAATAAAACCTGAATAAAATTATTCCTTGATCTCAAAAATAATATTTATTCCATTAATTAAATTCAAATATAATTTAATCAAGACCAACCGAACATTTAATGTTTGAACTTCTAGGATTATTTCTCATTGGCATTTTATAGGCTTACCTAAATTCGAAGATTACTATCTAGAAATGGGTCATCACACCGAGGGTAAAGAAATTAATGTCACAATGTTGACAACTGTATATGAACACTCATTTTGTAATATAATCCCTTTATCACAATATCTCATGAAGTGGGTTACGAAATAATTTCATAAACCTACAATCTTGATATATATTTCTTTGAACCTCTGAAATAAACATGTCATTATACTATGGCCTTGAAATTTAATGTTATGATTCTATTCTGATTAAAGGTTCGAGTTATCAACCTTTATAAACATGGAAGGGGAAAAACTTTCCTCAACTTATCCATTAATAACATGTCATTTATGAGGAACCCAACTTACCCTACTTCCTAAAAACATACGACATCATAGTTTATGTCTATAAATCTAAGTTCGTTAGTCACTACATGCCTAATGATAATATGAATGTCTAAGGACCATTACACACACTTTCATATAGGAATATCTGATGAAACTAAAACATAAAGAATTTCTATTGGTGGGTATATTCTCAAAATATTCTATCTTGGATATTTAAAAATGTGAAATTCATGAGAAGAAGCCTCATATACTTATGATTACTCACATGTGATAGTCTACATACTACTAGCCCTATCAATGTATGTTATTATCTGACCATAGAACTATATTTGAGAATATCATCATGGAACTTCAATTTTCTCATCATAGTGGGGAAAAATATGAACTTGTAAATAAAATATATACCGTATAAAATTATTACATTAAATTAATAAATAAAAATGAGTAATATGTAATAAAATATTTTATTAATATTCAAATATTAGAATATACATATAATCAAAGTATAATTAGTAGGTTCTATAACACCAACACTAACATTTGTCTCACTTCATGAGCCTTATAGATCAATCAATACCTACATAAAAACTTCATAACACCCCTCCTCACATCTTATAGGTTCTCGTTTGATCATAATAACATCCTTTCAAGGCTTAAGGTGTAAGTCAAAGGAGGTTTCTCAACAAATAGGTATAACTCTTTAGTGAGTAATTTCAATTTTATTTTTTATTCCACCTTATCTAAATCTATGTTATACATTATAAAATAATTACTTTAATATCTTCAATATAATTAATTGTTATTATGATGACAAATTAAATATTTTCCACATCATTACTATCAAATTAGAAATGAATGAATTGCCCATGCGTACGTGTGGACTATCACCTCCACGTAGCAATATGATTCATTTCCATCCCCATATTTCATGGTTAGTTATTATCATGGATTTAATGTTTATATATGATTTTTATGACAGAATTATTCTTTTGTAATTATAAGATATTATCTACCTTTTTACCATTCCATAAGTTGGAAAACAATATCTCTCATGTATACATGTGGACTACCACTTCCGTGAAGAGATGTGATTAATTTTTCATTTCAATTTTACATGGATGGTAATAATAAAATATTTTAGGAATATATATGAAATTTATGATATAATAATGATTCTGGAAAGGTGAATTATTATTTACCTTTATTTTATTCTAATCATCGAAAAGTGGAAACATCAATCATGCATACATACAAACTACTATTTCCACAAAGTGATGTAATTTATTTTTCATCCCTACTTTATATGAATAATTATAAAAGTGTATATAATGAATAAATAAAATACTTATATCATGATTAAGATTATATAGTTGATGAAACCTTGACTAAGGTGCTATTACTGAAACCATAGAATTAAAACATAAAAGGGAAACATACCAATTTTCACCTAAATTGGAAATATTGTTATGGAATATATGTATAATAAATATATATTTATTATATAATAGATTTGAATTAATTCAAAAAAATATGAGACTTTAGAAATAGTTTTTTTGTTATAATATCATTTCTTTTCAGGTGTCTTTTCTAAAATTCCATTTAGGAAAATTATATTGATATTATCCTTTAATATATATATATATATATATTATTCTCCTAAAGATATTTATAGATATTTTATATATCAGTACCATTTTTTCTCTCTTCAGAACATAAAAATATCGAGAAAATGTCTTTAAAGAAAATTTGACCTTATTTCCTCTTTGCTCAATGATTTTTTTCTTCCATGTCCATAATCTTAAAAATTGTTTTATGAAAGTTCTTACCTATAATTGAAATGTTATAAAAAGATCAATTAAACCACCCTCAAATTTATTTAAATAGTTTTAAAAAGGAATGTTTTTAAAGAATTGTTTTTCAAAAAAATACATTTTTGAATTTTTACAAAAGTGTGAAAGGAATGGTTTCTTTTACCATAAATGACATGAATGAATTTTCTCATCATTATGAATGATTATTACTTTTAATATTAATTTACAAATTTTCTTGGTTATTTTCAATAAAAAATATTTTCTAAATATTATGGTAATTTTTAGTTAAAATGGTATTAAAAAAAGGATATTTTCTCACATTTTAAATAAAGAACTGAATGATATTTTAAATGTATTTTTCATCTATGTCAATATAATTTATGTATTACTATTATTCACTGGGGATATGATCTTATGATACCATCCACTTTCTTTCTCTGGATGGCTTATGATAAGGATGCTTTAAGGATGATTCTATGAAACTCATTTCTTTCTCATGATTTAATTAAGTTATGATGAAACCTTTATGAAACCCATTTCTTTTACAAGGGTTATACTTTGATGGAATAATGAAATGGTTATCAAACACCTTTCCCATAAATGGGGTTATGATATTATGATATGATGAATGTTGTTTTTCTCTTGTGGAACATATATGTATGGTTTACATTATGTGATGAGTGGTCTGAAAAATATATAGCCCTATAATGAATTAGGTAACAATGAAGGAGTTGAGAGTCTCCTTGGAGAATAAAAAGTTAATAAAACCCTAAGATATGATGGAGTTAACTAGATGGAAGTTACTCCTAAGACAATGTTGGAAATGACTAGGTAGGAATTTCCAATATGAGACTTTATCCATGATGATGGTATTAGTAGTGAACCATGAATAAGTAAGGTGTTTTCTATACTTATGTGTATGACACTAACTTATATATTATGATTATGATATGTTCTCTTGGATCATGATTGATTATTTATGATTCTACACACTTATGGATTGTGATTTTTTATGAAAAAGCCTTATTCCATGATTTATGATTAATTATATTTGATTGATTATGTATTATTATTATAAGTTATAACCATGTTCACATAAAATTATACTTATTTTATGCACACTTATGATCATTTATTTATATCTCATATGTTTACCCTTACCGAGCACTTGGGATCACCCTTTCTTATATTTCCTTTACCCAGGTTATGAAGAAAGGTTTTAAGTTGGGTATATCTAAGAAGTGTACTATGTGAGAATATCTTTGTGGGATATGTTGAAGATATTTCAAGAAATAATATGATTATGAATCTATTCTACAAATACACTAAACCTTTATAGTCCTCGAGCATGAATTATTTTGAAATATATTGAATATTCATATAAAGTGATGCAATATTAATGTATGAAATGAATGGGTCACCTAGGTTGGTATCAAAGGAGGAATTAGTTATTTTTTGTATATTAAGGGAAATAAAATTGTTAAAAACCCTAGGGATAAGTCCAAGTATATGATAATATCCTAATATTTTATTAAATTAGATATTTTATGATTTTCATAGAAATATATCCCTATATGGATATTGGAAAGTGGATGTGATTGTAACATAGATGCACCTAGGAGTAACAACTCTTAAAGGTGTAGATTGGGTATTAACTCGATCTTCACTAGTTCCTGATGAGTGATCCAAATATTATAAACCCAGAAAGACATTATCAAGGGATATTCTTGGGTTAATCCAAATTTTCTTTATGAACCATTATAAAGAATTTTAAAAGATGATAAACATGAATTACCTAGGTTAAACCTAATGTGTTATAGATTGAAAATAAGGTTTCACAATTTATGCATCTGATGAATGATTTTTCATGATAAAATTATTGATCACTATGATTATTATTGTTCAAACTATGTTTTTTGTGTTATTTAATGGATGGACCTAGGATGAATCATATTAAAACCTTATGTTATGGGAAATGAAATAATCATCCGTATGAGAAACCAAATGAAATGGGGGATGGGATAAAAAATATTGAGACTATGATCTCTGAAATCTCCCAATATATAACCAGTAATATAAACTATGCTTATCTTACAAATGGATAAATAATGAACAACTCACTATTGGGTATTTTATATGGAATCATCTACCTTCCTTTAGTGTTTCCTTCGATCCACTAAATGATGAGAAATGGATTTGAACCACTGAATAAATATTTTCCATTCTCCAGTGTTTATAATATGGAATTTTTTTCTCAAAATTATATTATTTATAAGGTGAAACAGATCAATGGTGGACACTTATTAAGAATATGAGGCAAGAAGAGAAAACTAAATACATGAAATAGAAAGTATTTAAGAAGGTATTTTTTAGTAAGTAATTTCCCTAAACCCTTCACATGGAAATGGAAAGGTAATTCCTACAACCAAATTAAAATTTTGACAAATCCATTTTTACCTATGTGGTAAATTTCACTAAACCTACAATGTATGATTTTGGTTTTATTATTGATCATGAAAGAAAAGTTACCTAATTTTCGTGTGGGTTGAGAACAAGTCCCCAAAAGTAATTGGATATAAGAGAAATTAATAGATGTGAATAAATCATTAAATGTGCTCCAAAAATGGAAATGGAAATGGGAATTGGAGACTCACTATTTTCTCATTGTTTTGGGGACAAAAAGAGTTAGATGGAATTTTGAGGAAATTATAATAATAAAACTCACATAGGAAATAAAATTATTCTACCATCATGTTATAATTATGGAAGTAATAATGAAAGAAATTGACTTATGGGTTATGGTAAATGTTTTAAGTTTCTAAAATAAGGCTATCAAGCAAAAGAACATAGAACTGATTTGAAGTGAAAAATCGATGAAAAGAATTCTGAAATGGATCAACTGAATGTGTCACCCACACTTTAGTGGATTGGATCACATCTTCGTCTCCTTCCCTATCTTCATGATTCATTACTTCCACTTTATGATCCTATTTCATCCTTCTTGGTTTGTTATATATTCTTTGTCGACCTAGGTTTTCCACCTCTTCTTCTTCTTCTTCCTCTCCATCCATAGTGCTCCCACTAATCCTCTATGTTTCTGGCTCTCAGGGGTACATTGAAATTTATTTTGGAATCTTTTTTAGATTATTCCATTTTGGTGTATTTTTTGTTGTCACTTTGTGGATGTATTACACTTATAATTCTTATCTTATCTCCCAAACCTTCATTCTAAACTCCATATTCCTTTGTCACAAAGGAACTTTGATGGTTTAGTATTGTATTGGTGTGAGGTTCGACAACTTTCTCCTTGTAATGTTAATCCAAATCTTCTCTTTACACCCATAATATTGTGATTTAATGCACTTTAGTTTAGTATGAGGGGTTTTAGGAGGTTTTGGGATGGTTTTGGTGGTTGAGAGTCAGTGTTGGGGGATCGTCTTAGCTGGTGAAGTGTATCGCTTTGGTTTTTAGTTTAATCAGATGTCCTTGAGTTATGTTTTTCGGTAGCTTTAACCTAGTAGAGATTATGTTTTTTATTGTCCTTTGATGGTGATTTTCGATGGCGTTGTGATCTCTATTTTTGAAGTTCTAGTTTGACGATGATGTTTTCTGTGGGATTGATGGTGTTGGATTTATCATAGCTCACTATGGAGGTCCTTTTTTCTCTTACACTACTCTGGATTCCAGGTCCATTACTCCTTTCCAGGTCGGTTGGGTGAGATGGTTTCTAGGGAGGTTTTAGGATGTGTATTTGCAAGTGTTATGGTGTTCTAGGAGGTTAAAAATTCATTTTCCTTGTCCCTTTTCATGGGTTCCCTCAGGGTTGGTTCTTCATTTTTGTTGCTTTTGAGGCAAGATGTTTTTGGTTTTTATTTAGTGATGATGATGGTGGTATGTCATGTTTTTTATGGTTTTGGGATCTTATTCCAATAGAGAGGTCCTTTGTAAGTGTTATGGTGATTCTATTATGGAGGTTTTTTTCTCAATCGATGTTTGTGCCAATAATTGTGTGCTAGAGGTGACACAAGGGACAATCTGGCTGGTTTGAGGATTGAGGTTCCATCTGCTCATGTGGTTCAAGATGTTTTTCTTACAGAGGTTGCGTGATAGTGATTTTTTTGAAATTTTAAATTTTAATTTTGAATCTTTAAAGGTTGTACATGGAATGAGGTGGTTTTTATGTTTTTTTATTTTGTGGTGGGATCGAGGTGACATCCTATGAAAGCTTCTAATTCCCCTTTTTTGTTATTTGTATTTTAATTATGAATTTTTTTATTTTGTAATGGTTTTGTTTTTTTTTTTTGAATTTTTATCATGAGGTTCCCACTCAACCAAAAATTGGTTTGTTCAGAAAATGAAAAAAAGGATTTTTAAATGAAAATAATCAATTTTAGCAACCTCTTAAGTCAAGAGACTAAGGGAATGATTTTGTAAACACAACTACTGAAGCAGTTCATGAGAAAAAAGTGGTTAAAGGTACACTTACCATCCACTCTATAACTACAAATGTTTTAATTAATTTTGGATAAAACCAATATTTTATATATGAATAATTTTCTAATGGTATCACAACAAAACCTCAATGATTAGATGTTGAGTTATAAGTAAAAACTCTTAAAGGTAGATGATCAAATCTCAAGTCTATAACCCCTCTCTAATAGAAGTTTGTAGAAATTTACTTCTTAAAAATATTATGATTCTCCTTCTAGTTGATTTTATGAAATTTTAGGTATGAATTAAATCTCTATATATAGAGATCATATCAATTGTGGAGAAATTGAATTCATTTTTGATATTCTAAATTAACCTATGATCGTCTTTTAGTGATATGATGAATATTAACTTACAATTAAAGTTACTTACATTCAATGGGTCTTACTACCTATTCATGAGGTATATTTATCTTGAATGGTTTGAGAGAGAATTAACATTGAATATATTCATATTTTTCAGGATTATACTATTGTATTTCTTGAAGACATGTATAGTCTTCCCCTGAATCATGAAGTTGATTTTTCAATAGAACACATACTTGGTTCCACACGATATTATCTGATGAAATGAGATGGAGGATTTGGATCGCGAGAGCGCTGCGGAGAAAAACCCTAACCTGGCTTTGACCTAATCTTTGTCGATGGCTAGCTTCGATCCAGAATGGGAATCCCCCATTTCGGCCACTCCGGTGACCTCAGATGCTGAATCTTCCAAAATCGAAGTGGGAAATCTAGAGGTTCCACTTCGAACATTACCTGTTTCCTTCCGCGATGCACTTCAAGGCTCGGATCTCAGCAGCGTGAAGGAACATAGACCTCCACTCATAAAAAAACTAGAGGATTATGGATTCTCTGTTGAGGCAGATCTCGAAGCGCTGAAGCAAAGGGAATATTTGTGCAAATTCTCAGTTCTTGGACGTGTTGTTTACAGCACAGGTGACCGTCCCTGGTCTCTAACAAATCTCAAAGGCAGAATTGCACATTAATGGAATTCTCCCAATTGGAAGATGATCCCCATCGGCAAAGGGTATTATCACATTCTTCTCAACTCTCAGGAGCAACTCGAACAGGTTTGGAGACTAGGTAATATTCATCTTAAACCAGGTCTCCTTAGAATTTCAGATTGGGATGTCTCTTTTAACCCTCACACACACAGGAACTCTTTGGCGCAAGTCTGGATTCGAATTCATGGTCTTAACTAGTTCTTTTGGCACCCTAAGATCCTAAATAACATATCTTCCTGTATAGGTTCTCCCATTAAAATTGATAATAGAATGTTGAATGGAGACCTTGGAATCTTTGCTAGAATCATGGTTGAAGTGAATCTAGCTTCTGAACTGCCTTTGGTCATAAATTTCAATGCTCCCAATTATAGAACTGATATTAGGATAGAATATGAAAGGAAACCTACTTTTTGTGAGGTTTGCAAATTGATAGGGCACAATGTTGCTATCTGTAGGGTGGTTAGAAAGCAAGTTGACCCCCCTATTGCAAATGATTGGAAAGAAATCAAACAGAATAAGAAAGGTAAAGCTATGTTGGAGAAATCTGACCCACCTAATAATAAACATTATGTATGGATCATGAAATCTAATAAATTTTCCTCCCTTGAGGGGAAATCATGGGGAAAATTAGTGGAAGAAGAAGAAAATATGGTGGCTGGATCTTCTAACACCTTGCAGGTAAATGGAACTACTCTTGACAGCAATAATCCCTCCACTTCCCCCCCTTTGATCTATAATGACCCCGCACATATTGCCCCTGTTTCGAAGATGACCTCTTGCAGGAACATTGATATCTCTGGATCTGCATCTATCCTGGATGGGACTAGGACAGATCTCAATAATATGAATGTTCCAGGAAGTCGGCATGAGGAGACCTCCTCTAGTGATGACCCCCATGGTTCTCCTGGTAACATGCAAAAATCACCACAACGAGGTAACTAAGTTAAATTTCTGCATGATTTTGCTGATAATAGTAATATTACTGACTGTGTGAACTCTAATATGACTGTTAATATCACAAAATCTATTCCTGACATACACATCAAGGAGAACAACAACAATGTACTTACTGAAACTCTCATTGATGTTAATGACTCTACTGCTAAAACTCTTATCACTGTCCCTGAAAAATCTAGTATGATTGACCAGGTTGTAAATCCTATTTCAAGCATGCATATTGGGAAAAATATCAACACTGCTTCTATGGTTTTAAACTCTGATTTTCATGCTTCTGATTATGCTGATAATAGTATTATTACGACCTGTGTGAATTCTAATATGTCTTCCATAATCACAAACTCTGTTGCTGACATGAACATCAATGAGAACCACAACAATGCCCCTACTGAACCTCTCACTGATGTTAATGATTCTACTACTAAAACACTTACCACTATCCCTGGAAAATCTACTATGATTGAACATGATGTAAATCCTGTTTCAAGCATGCAGATTGGGACAAATGTCAACTCTACTTCTATTGTATTAATCTCTGATTTGCATACTTCTGACTCCCTCTCTTCTGATAAATCTAATCTCTCCCCCAAACACAAATCTGCTATGGACTCTACTGGAGCTCTAAAACTTCATGCTAATCCTACTGGAAAATCAGATCCAGAACACTCTCAGATTTGTTCTTCTCAACCTATAACTTCTTCTTCTACTATTTCGGTTCATTTGACTGAGCCTTCTAAGATTAACTCCTCAATTTCCGATATCAAATCAACTGAGAAAATATCAGAATCTACTTCCCCCCCTCTTATTAGAAGATCTAAGAGGAAGAAGAATTCAGAGAAGTCCAAAAAAGGGGCTCTAACCCAAAACATAGGTAACAATGAATCTCATATTTTGGAACTGCCAAGGCATTGCCAACAATGACACCTCCATGACACTTAGGAGGATTTTAAACACTCATAAACCTCAGCTATTTTCCATCTCTGAACCCAAGGTCAACTTAAATTCTAATTTTATGAGACTTGGCTCTCTTCATTACAACTTTTTAGGATCCTGCAAAAATGGTCCTTTGACGGACTCTATGTGGATCTTCTATCACTCCTCCCTTCAAAACATCAATGTTTTCAAAACTACTGATCAACATTTCACTTGTGATTTTATCTGGAATGATCAACACATCTATTGCATGATGGTCTATGCAAATAATAGGTATCAACAAAGAAGAAATCTTTGGCAAGACCTTCTTGACATGGCTAACACAATTCAATATCCGTGGGTGATTGGTGGTAACTTCAATTCTATTCTTAGTCCCATTGAAAAAATTGGACCCTCTCATCTCTCTATATCCACAAGAGAATTTAGATCTGCTATTGATGATTGTAATCTCTCTGAAGTTAACCTTACTGGGGCGAAATACACTTGGTATAGAAGACATTATAACAAAACTGTTTCCAGTAAGCTTGACATGGCCTTTGTTAACATGAAGGCCCTGGACATCTAGGATAATGTCTCTTGTATAACGCTTCCTAGAATTAACTCTGACCATCATCCCATATTAATCAGCCCCCTTTCTAATGAACGTAGAACTCCCCTTCCTTTTAAATTCAATAATGCTTGGTCTCTAGACCTTGACTGTGTCAACTTGATTAATAACACTTTGAATTATATGAGCCATCTTCATGACTCTTTTGCCTGTATCTTCAAATTGAAAATTGTAAAACAAGCTCTCAAAGGTTGGTGTAAAACCAAGACCTTACAATTGGATTCTGACATCACCTATCTTGAAGACGAACTCAATCAAATCCAAACTCGTAGTTCCAACTCTGATTTTACCCTCGACCCTCAACTGGAGGTCAATACAGCTCTTAAGCTTAACACCTTACTCACCTCTAAAGATAAAATCCGGAAACAAATGTTTAAGACCAAATGGCTGGCTGATGGAGATAGAAATACTAAGTTCTATAACTCTCTTCAAAGAACCATAAAATCAAATCATCCACTCACTAAACTGATTCACAATGATTTGATCATTGATTCTGAAGAGGCCATCTCAGATCATGTTGTCTCTTACTTTAATGACATTTTCAATGGCCCTGAGAGAAACATTGATCTCGATCCCAATATTATTCCCTTAATGGTGGATGAGAAAGACAATGACTCTCTCTTAGCTATTCCTTTGGAGAATGAAATTAAAGAAACTGTCTTTAGTTTAAAACATGATAGTGCTCCTAGACTGGATGAATTTAACAATGGTTTCTATCAAAATCACCGGGACACTCTTCATTCAGATGTTTGTAAGCTGATTAGGTCTTTTTTCACTCAAGGATTCCTCCCTCAGGGTATCAATGCTCAATTCCTCACCTTAATTCCCAAGGTTGAAAATGCTTCTGAAATTCATCATTTTAGACCAATTGCTCTTATCAATACCCTATACAAGATCATTACTAAAATCATTGCCAACAGATTGGCTCCGATTTGCAACAAAATTGTTTCATGGAATCAGTTTGGCTTCATCAAAAACCGATCCATCCAAGACTGCATTTGTCTTGCCTCAGAATGTACCAACATCCTAAATAAAAATAATAGAGGAGGTTGTGTGGCCATAAAGCTTGATATTAAAAAAATCCTTTGATACCATTGATTGGGGCTTTATTTTTAGAGTCTTAAATTTTTTTGGTTTTCATGAGACTTTTATCAAGAGAATCAAGACCTTATTTCAATCTGCTAACATTTCTATATTAATAAATGGCACCCCTCGTGGTTTTTTCAAATGTTCTAAAGGTGTTAGACAGGGTGATCCTATTTCGGCCATTCTATTTGTTATTGTGGAAGACTACTTTAGTAGACTCATTCATAATCCAGTTGATCAAAATAAACTTAAACCCATTCAAGCCGCTAGAAACCTTATTGTCCCCACTCACCTCTTCTATGATGATGATATTATTTTTTTTCTAAAGGGAGATCAAAGAAATATTCAATGTATTAAACAAACTATCTCTCATTACGAGAACATTTCTGGACAAACTATTTCCTGGAACAAATCTCATATTTTCTTTGGAAAAAATTTACCTGTTAGAAGGAAATCCATTATCACCAGTAACCTTGGAATTCAAGAAGGTTTTTTTCCCTTCACGTACTTGGGTGTCCCGATTTTCTGGGGACGTCCTAAATCATCTTATTTCTCTAATATCACTGATCAAATCATTAATCAACTCTATACTTGGAATGGGAAATCCCTCTCCATGGCTGGTAGAATTTGTCTTGTCAAATCTATCATTGTCTCTAAGTTGGTCTACTCGCTCATGATTTATAAATGGCCCATAGGAACTTTCAAGAAAATCAATACCTTTATAAAAAATTTCATCTGGACGAGAAATATCTTTGAAAGGAAACTTTTCACCATCCCATTAAAGACCTGTTGTAAACCTCTTGATAATGGAGGCATTGGCATCAAAAATTTAAATTTGTTCAATGATGCCCTGCAAGCGAGATTCACTTGGTGTCTTATTAATAGTAACTCTAAAGCCCTTGAATTTTTAAAACATAGATTCTTAAATAAACTTTTAAAAGGAAATCTTAATTTCATCAACTCCTCAATATGGCCCTCTATTAGAAGCTCTTATCAGAAGATTATGGCTAACTCTAGATGGATGGTCAGCGCTGACTCCAACATTAAATTCTGGTGTGACAACTGGATAGGTAATCCTTTAATTTCTATGCTGCCTCCTAATAACACTCCTATAAACATCACCCACACAATTAAAAAAGTTATGCAACTTCATAGGCATGATCTCCACAACGGCATTTCTCAAATCATTGAAAATTATACCTTCTCCATTTCTGGGGACTTCCTTGTTTGGGAACCTGCTCCCAATGGCATACTTGACTCAAAAAACTTCTACATGCACAACTTCTCTGACAATGAACCTAATTATAAATGGTTGAGTACCTTTAATAAGACTTGGATCAAACCCTCCAGGTTCACCCTTATTTGGCGTATTTCTCATAATAGATTGCCCACTGAAAATCGACTTCAAGCCTTTGGCATTTAACTTTGCTCAAAATGTCATTTATGTAATCAGCACAGAGAGGATTCTGATCATCTTTTCTTGTCTTGTGCTACGGCCACGGCTTTATGGAACTACATTTTTGAGCTTTTTAATTGTTCATGGTCCTTATCTGACCCAATTTGTCTACTTTTGAAGAAATGTACTAAATACGAAGCCTCTCAGCAAGTCAAAAACATTTTTCTTGCGGTAGTGGCTGAACTCCTACATGAAATCTGGTATGTAAGAAACAATCTTATCCATAATAATCACTCTTTCAATCTCAATGCAGGAAAAGCTCGAATTCTCATTGTGATACATGAAGCTGCATCAATTCAAAAAGATTGTTGCAGAAATCATATTGGAGACCTTGAGATCCTCAGACATATCCGTGTCTCGGGTATTTTCCCGAAGATCAAGCAACCCTTTGAAGTTTTCTTGAAACCTCTGATGTCGGGTTGGATTAAAGTGAATGTCGATGGTGCCTCAAAAGGAAATCCTGGACCTGCCAGTTGTGGGGCCATTTTCAGAGATTCTGATGACCATTTCCATGGTTTCTTTTACGGTGGGTGTGGGATTGCCTCTTCCATTGAAGCGGAGATGCTTGGAGTCATACATGCTGTTGATTTTGCGCTGCAAAGAGGTTGGTGTAAACTGTGGATTAAAAGTGATTCTACCACCATTGTTCAAGACATTTGGAATGGATTTATTCATCTCGCCTGGCCGCTTACTACATGTTGGATGAACTGCTTGAATTCGCTTCAAGAGATCGACTACATTGCTACACATTTCTTCCGTGAAGCAAATGCTGTTACTGATGCCCTTGCCAACAAAGGTGTCCACCAGAACATGACTTGGCTGGATGCACTGCCGGCTGATTTTCTTCACCTCTTTGAAAGAGATTTTAATAAAATCCCATCCTTTCGTCTCATGTAAACTTTTGTTTCTTTAATTAATAAATGGTGTTTTAGACTTTAAAAAAAACATACTTGGTTCCACACATATTTCAAAGACTCTATGTATAATAGCTCCGATTGAGCAAAATGAATTAAATAAAAAACTCTAGGTGAATATTTATAAGGTATTTATATACCCTATGGAATCACCATGGGGTACATTTTTTTATTTTTGTTAAAAATAAAGATGGGCCATTGTGTCTTTTAATTGATTACCGAGAACTGAACAAGATCACTATTAAGAACATGTATCCTCTACCGAATATTAATGATCTATTTGATCAATTACAAGGAGATAAATATTTTTCCAAGATTGTTATTTAATTTGGATATCATCAATTGAGATTTAATAAGGTGTATATACCCAAGAAAACATTCCGTATAAGGTATGGTCATTATGAATTTATAGTGATGTCATTTGGACTTACCAATGATCCTATTATCTTTATGGATTTAATGAATATAGTATTTATATATTACCTTGATTATTTTGTTGTAGTAATTAAAGATAATATTATTATATATTTTAATTGAAAGTAAGATGATAAATATCATTTTAAAATTACACTGAAGACCCTAAGGAAGGATAAGTTTTATGCTAAATTTACCAACTCTGAATTTTGTCTTTATAAAGTTTCATTCTTGGGTCATATAATATATAGTGAGGGTATATCAATGGATCCTTAAAATATGGAAGTTATTGAACAATAAACCAGATAAACCATAATAACCAATATTTTTTATTTTCTTGGGTTGTTGGTATAATACTGACACTTTGTGAGGGATTCCTCATGGACACCTAATCCAATAACAAAGTTTACTTGGAAGGGAGACAAGTTCCTTTAGACAAATTAATGTGAGGAAAATTTCAAGGAGATAAAAAATTTTGTTCATAACACATATGATTACACTAACATGCAGTAAATAAGGGACTGGGATGTGGCCTAATACATAATGATATAGTGATAGCTTTTGCATCATGCTAATTGAATATGCATGATAAAAATTACCTGACTCTTGATTTAGAGTTGATAGAGGTAATTGTTGCACTAAAAATATTGAGGGATTATATTTATAGAAAATAATGTGATATATATAATTGTAAAAAAATCCTGAATTATGTATTCAAATAGAAAGAGTTGAATATGTTACAAAGGATATCATTGAAGTTGATTAAATATTATGACTACTCAACACACTACCACCTTGGTAGTGTGAATAAGGTGGTTATTGCTCTATGTTGGAAAGAACATGCTAGTTTTTCTATGATGAGGATTGAAAGGAATAAAATATTTTTCTATTTGTAGAAGATGGATATTTAAATCCTAAGTAAAGTGGAAAAATCATATATTTCTTATATGAATGTCCTACCATATATCCATGTGAGGATTAAAGAGGTGCTGAATGAGGATGTGGAATTATAGAAGAAGGTGAGAAATATTTTTTAGTTCAACCATGATTATAATGTAATGATAAGGTTCTAGAACAAATTATGCATTCCTTAAATACTATACTTAAATAATGAGCTATTAGATGAAGTTCAGAGTTCATCATTTTCTACTAATCTAAGATATATCAAGATGTATAAAGATATGAAAGAGTATTTTTGGTGGGATAACATGAAAAGTGATATTTCAGAGTATGCATCTCAATTCTTGGTAAGTTAAAGTTAAGATAAATATGGTTTATGGGATGTTACCACCATTACCCATACCAAAAGGTAAATGGGAAAACATTACCATGTATTTTTTCATTAGACTCCCCAAAACATCTCAAGGGAACAATGCTATTTGGGTTGTAGTCAATCACCTTATAGAATCAACACATTTTGTTTCCATCATAGTATATTTATATATTGATAAATATTCTAGGATATAAATTAATAAAGTGGTAATATTTAAAAAATTCTATTGTTTTTTATCAAGATTAGAGGTTTACCTTGATGTTCTAGAGAAATACTCAACAAGATGTGAATACAAAGTTGAGATTTAGCAGTGCATATCATCCTAAGATAACTGGTTAGTTTGAGAGGACAACCCAAACCCTATAGGATATGATTATATCTTATTATATGGATTTTAAAAGTGTTTAGGATCAATATCTTCCTTTGGTATAATTTTATTACAACAATAGATTTCACTCATCCATACATACGACTCCTTATAAAGACCTCTCTAACATACAGGGATGTAGTTGGAGAATAGAATCTATTGAGACTTGATCTAAATGAGGAAATGATAGATAAGGTTATAGATATTCAATAATACATTAGGGAAACTCAAAGTCAACAAAATATTTATACTAAGAATCACTAGTGAGGCCTAGAATTCGAAGTTGGTGAGAAGGTATTCTCACTAATTTCTCAATGTAAGGAGATTATGAGATTAGAAAATAAGGAAAATATAATCCATAGATATATATTCCCTTTCAATATTATTTATTAGATTAGGATGGTTTCTTATCACTTGACACTTCCACCGAACCTCTCTTAAGTACATAATATACTCCATGTATCTCTCCTGAAGAAATACATACATGATCTTTCATATATACTTAACTCAGAGTTCATGCCACTATTTCATGATCTCTTATATTATGAAAAAATAATAAAGGTTTTGGATTGAATATAGAAAATGTTTCTAAATAAGTCCACTCACATGTTCAATGTTTTTTGGGGAAACCATAAATTTTAGGAAACTATATGTGAACATGAAGACGTTATGATACAGATTTATCCTCAGTTGTTTGTATAAAAGTGATGGAATTTAAAGGAAAAATTATTATAAGGGGTTATAATGTAAAACATCAATATTTCATGATATATTTCTCTTTAAATAATTTTAATTTGTTTTATATATTGCTTTACATGCAACACTGAGTTCAAATAAGCTGCAATATACTATTAAAATATTACTATTTAATGTGATAGTTATCTCCCAACCATTGGATTGGAGGGTATTAAAATGAGTAACTAAAATACAAAAAATTATTATATATACAATTAATTAATTAGTTCTAAATTTATTATAAATTGAAATAAAATAATTTGAAGGTAAAAAAGATTTGTTTTTATAAAAAAATGGTTTTATGCACACAATATGTTTTAATCTTAATAAATATAATAAATAAAATTAATATATACTAATAAAATATTTTAATTGAATGTGTAGATAATACATTCAATCAAATATTTTAACATTCATAAAATAGTTTTTACATGGAAAGTAATAAAGGTAAACTCAATTTTATGCTTAAAAATGCATTTTTTCTAAAAACGGTTTTGTTGCGTTTTGTGCACTTATTTTAATATGAATTTATGAAAATTATAGAAATTGAATATTTTAAAATGTATTATATATTTTTAATCATCATAATTAATACTATTTAACAAGTTCAACTTTAATTTTTTTCACAATGAAGAGTAAAAAACCTTAAAATTTTGTCATCATAGTTAGGGTTAAAAAGGGTTTACCAGGGGGAGGGGTTAACCTAAGAGAAAATGTTTCATATATCACAAAAAACTCGATTAAATTTTATTGGTTGATTTTATTGCTAATTTTTACTTATTTTATTCTAATATTTTCATTTTGGGGCTACTTGACTTGTGTAATACATTATTATATTTTAATCTTCTGAAAAATTCCAAGTGTGTCTTCTCACTCCCTTATAAAAGGATACCACCTCTCTTATATTACTCACACTTAATGAGCCTTATTTACTGGTAATTACCTATCATAATTCCTTAATAAAATCCTTAAACATGTTCTATATGCCCTAGTTTTATAATAATACCATCCTTTCAAGGTTTAAGGTGTAAGCCAAAAGAGGTTTCTCAATGAAGATGTATAACTCTTTACCGAGTACTTTTAATTTTATTTATTATTCAACCTTAAAAAAATAAATGATATAAATTATAAAATAATTAATTAAATATCTTGAATATAATAAATTTTTATTATGATGATTGATCAATCATTTTTATCCTCTATTACTTCAAATCGTAAATGAAAGTATCACTTTTGCGTATATATAGACTACCACCTCCATACAACAATATGATTCGTTTTCCATAAACATATTTCATGGTTGGTTATTATGATCGATTTAATGTTTATATAATATATTTATGAAATAATTATTCTTCTATAATATAATATCTTATCTACCTTTTTATCTATCCATATATTGGAAAATGATAATGCCGCTCATGAGTATTGTGGACTACCACCTCCAGAGAGATATGTGATTCAGTTTTCCTTTCTGTTTTACATGGATGGTAATAAGAATAGATTTAATGAATATATATGAAATAATAATGATTATTTAAATGTGAATTATTATTCATGTTACTTTAATTCCAACTATATAAAAGTAGAAACATCACTCATGCGTGCGTACGAACTACCATGTCCATGATGTCATGTCATTTATTTTTCATCACTGCTTGATATTAATAATTATAAAGGTTTATATGATGAATATATATGAAAATTATTTCATTATTAGGATTATTTATATTATTAATACATTACCAATGTAAAATTATCAACACCATCAAACTGAAACATGATAGGAAAACAGACATGTTTTCACCTGAATGTTCATTTTAATGAAGAAATTGTTAATAAAAGGGTAATTAAAAATTATAAAGGAATAATAAATAGTAATTTATATATAAATATGGTTCTATAATATATTTATAATAAATATATATTTATTATATAGGATTTTTTAATGCATATAAATCTATATGGGACTTGAGGTAATGAGTTTATATTACAATCTCATTTTTTTCAAGATTATCTATGCTAAATTTTCATTGAGGGAAATTATATAAATATTATCCTCTAAAACCAATATATTTTCTTCTAACAAGATTATTTATTTATTTTTTATATATTATTTCCATTTTCATCTCTTTTTTTACTTAAAATTCTCAAGAAAATATTTTTAATGAAAAGAGATGCCCACTCATCAAATTTGTTTCATGAAAATTGATATCTAGACTTGAAATGTTTTAAAAAGTTAATTTTCACCACCTTTGATTTTTTTACAATGTTTTAGAAAGTAATATTTTTAATGAAACATTTTTCAGAATAATTCTTTTTTTAATTTTTACAAAGGTGTAAAATGAATGTTTTCTTTTAACCCATATAACATTAAAATATTTTCCCACCATCATGATCATTATTTTCTCTAAATTTTCCTTTTTTTATTTTGAAAGAAAACCATTTTCTCAATATTATTGGAATTATTTGTTAAAATGTTATCAAAATAAAAGGATATTTTCTTAGTTTTTCAAGTAATTGATAAAATGATATTTTAAATGTATTTTTCATCTATGTCAATATACTTTAAGAATTGTTATGCTTCACTAGAGATATGTTATTATGATACCATAAAATTTATTTATATGGATGGATTATGATGATGATTGTTTAAGGATGATTCTATGAAACTTGTTTCTTTCCCAAAGTTTAATTAAGCTATGATGAAACCTATATGAAACTTGCTTCTTTTCCAAGTGTTATGATATGATGGAATTATACAATATTTTTGAAGCCCATTTTATTTACATGAGTTATGATATAATGATATGATGAATGTTTTATGATCTCATGAAACACATATGTGTGTTTTTCATTATGTGACATATGGTCCTATAATTATATATCCATTCAATGCATTGTGTAATGATTATAGAGTTTAGAATCTCATAATATGTGATTGAGTTAATAAAATTCTAAGAGATGATGAAGTTAACTAGATGAACGTTACTCCTAAGAGAATATTTGAAATAACTAGGTAGGCATTTCCATTATGGGACTTTTTCAACAATGATATTCCAAGGAGTGAACATTGACTGAGGAAGTACTTTTCTATGCTTATGTGTATTCCAAAAACTTAAGTATTATTCTTATAATATGATCTCATGAGTCATGATTGATTATTAATGATTCCATATGTAAGATCCTGGTTTTTGTAAGGGTGTGTTTTCATTATGTTTTGGTTGAATCTCTTGTCTTGGGATTCAAGGGATGTCTTCTGAAAGTATGAGAGGTATTGGGGGTGTTTCGGGGGCTCGGGGCATGAAAGAAAGGAAAGGTGGGCAAGACAAGCCTACGTGCATGGACTGCGCACGGCCAGGGAAAACCGTGCAGCCTACCCAGGTAAACCGTGCAACCCTCCTCCTCCAGACAGTAGCATACGCACGGTTTGCGCATGGTTTTTCAAACTGTGCGGCCAAACCGTGCGACCTCTTAAAGTTGCATAAAATTACAAAACTGCCACCCCGGGAATTTAAGAACCAACTTGGGATTTCTTCTCTATTCCTCCCACTTCACCCTAGGAACAAACCAAATCACCCAAGAGCTCTAAGATATCGATATCCCACGTTTCTATGGCGTTTTTGGTGCTTTTGGATGCGGATCAAATCTCTGGGTAAGGCTAATGCCATCCTTGCTTCAATTTTTGGTTTAGGGTTTGTATCTTCTCTCCCTCTTGTTCTGAAGCTCTAAAACCCTATATTTTGGGTGAGTTCTAGGTTGAAGCTCCAAATTCTGGTTGGATTGAGGTATAATGACTCGATTGAGTGTACATTAAACCATGGTTTCAAGGTAGGTGGTCTACAAATGTTATCCCATAGTTTTATGGTAGATTTATGCATGTGTGGCTTTGCTTATGGTTTTATTTTTATGAGATTTGATCAACCTGGATGAGTTTGATATAAATGATGCTTAAAAATGGTAAATGGGAACCCTCACAATCCCCATGGGATGCATTTAGAATGACTTTACTTAATTGGGGCCATCCATGGGATGTGACGGCTTTTCCCTGGCTTAGGGGTTATTATTAAACAAGTGACCTTGTTGTAATAAATGGTAGATCCCTTGAAGAATATGTTGGCATGATTGGTTGAACTTGGAATGGAATTTAGGTGATGCACCTAGACTTGGCAATAACCTAAGGGTTGTTTGAAATGGGTTGAATGGTTGATTCATGGAAATGATGAACGG
This sequence comes from Viscum album, assembly GCA_963277665.1. NCBI lineage: Eukaryota > Viridiplantae > Streptophyta > Magnoliopsida > Santalales > Viscaceae > Viscum > Viscum album. The sequence goes on from OY728159.1 coordinate 837,548,324, forward strand.
GTTAAATGGGTTAATGTGTAAACTAATTAAAGACCATAACGGGATAGGTTATGGGTTTAGTGTTGAATGCATAGTGAGATAAGCATAACACATGGGAATTGGGTGAATGGTTAAATGATGTGAAATGGTAATGTGTTAATGGGTTAAGACATAATGTGAATTATCGTGTGGTTTTTTTGAATGGTGGTTGTCAAAGGACAATGGTATGGTGGGTTGATTTTTATTTATATATATAAGCATGTGTACATGGATTGGTAGATTGGGGTATGAATTGAGGATCTATGCCCACGGGTCGAGTGAAGACTGATGCTCTAAACTCCACCCTAAATGCACGGGTTAGGAATGGGGACTGAGGATTCTTTCTCCTAATAGTTGTATCCACCCAGACTTAGGCTTCGAGGTGAGGATATGGTTGCTATGAAGTGGTTAGTCTTATTGAGATAGGATAACAATGTGTTTACCCTCTTGCATGTGATTTTTGGCCTTAGACCCATGTAACATAATGTATGTGATTAACCCATGGAAATGTGATGAAATGTTAAGTGATAATAATTGGTGTGAAATGAATGGTAATAGAAGTGGCAACAACATTGGATCTGAACTGGTTAATGGAACCTTAAATAATTACTTGGAAATTATCATTCATACTCCTTTTTCATGCACTAGCTGTTCATACTGGATATTTTGTAGATAGCATTGGTGGTGGCTTACTAAGTTGTACTCACACCCTGCTCGGGCCGCTGTTGGGTACCCGAGAAGACTTCATGTTTGTAGGTCAGGAGAAGGGCAAGGGTCCTTGTTAGATAGTTGAGTGGACATGGGTAGCACTTGGTGGAGGATCCAGACTTGGAGTTGGGACCATTTTGGGGATTTTGGCTGTTGTCTTTATTTTGGGCTTTTTGTTCACTTTTTCACTTGTAGTAGGAAATGACATATTTATTGTTGGAAATGGTTTTTATACATGTTCCTTGTTTATTGGTTATTGTTTCTACTATTGGTTTATTTCTGTTGTGGCTTACTCTGATAGAATGTGGGTATAGTCTCCCAACTTGACCACATAGACCCCCGCTGCTAGTCGGCAACCTTTGGCATACGGGAGGTGCACTTAAGGTTATGTAACTACCCAGCTCGGAGCACCAGTTTAGTGGATTCCGGGTCGGGAACATTATAAAGTGGTATCAAAGGATGTCTTTCTTCTCCTTCTCTGAGGTCTTGTTATTTGGGATAGGTTTCCAAGGGTTAAGTTGTGTTGGGCCTTGGTAAATGAGCTCGTTCTTGGGAGTATCTAACCCATGTACGAGGGAAAACCCAAGTCACCCTGGGTGGGAAATGTTGTTCTTGGTTGTGTGTTGTTACAGTTGATGATATTTCACCATTGGGTTATGCATATGTGGTTTGACGTGACTATTTTATGATATTTGGCTCGTGGACTTAATGGAAAGAGTATTTTCATTCATGCATCATTATAGGCACCTTGGGAGATAGGTGATATGCATTTTGTTATGCACACACACGAGGTGGGTGTGTGAGGCAGGAAAGTAGGGTGCATCATGCATTTCATGAAACCAAGAAATAATGGGAAGAATGAAATAAAAAAAGTGGGTAAATGATGTTTAATGAAATATAAGGGTTTGAAATGAAGTGGAAAATGTTTTTGTAAAATGTTGTGTGAGTTTGGTGGTAGTGCCTGGTTGTTTACATCATGTGGACCATGGCTCACAGTATGGATGGTCGGGGCAGTGAATTGAGGTGTTAATTCCATTGAATGAGTATATGAAAATGGGTTGTTGTAGTTAGTAAAGAGATTTTGATGAAGTCATGAATGTTTTATGGTAAGCGTGATAAATCTCATGCTTGGCAATGTAGAGAGATGCCGCCACGACATCGGTTACCAGTTGGGAAACGAGAGGATATTGCTGAGAACACTCCTCTGGTATAAGAGCACAATAATGTGGTAATCAATGAAGGTAGAGAAGACCAGTTTTGGGAGAACTTGGCTCGCCTTATGTAGATGATGAATCGAGACCCAGGGCGGGTTGCACCGAGTATGTTTGAGCTGACCAGGGAGTTCTAGCTGTAGCACCCTCCAACCTTCACTAGAGAGGGTGAGCTAGAGGCAGAAAAGTTCTGGTTAGAGTCTTTCTAGATGATACCAGATCATCTAGAGACTCCTGTTGACAAGCGAGTAATGCTGACCATTTATATGTTGCGGGGCCAGGCAAGGAGTTGGTGGGACATTCAGGCTCAGACTGAGCAAGCTATGGGGATGTCATGGAAGGTTTTCCAGGAGAAGTTTCAGGATCATTTCTACCTAGATACTTTGAGGTAGGAGCATGATTCTGAGTTTATGAGTCTGACTCAGGGATCGCTATCGGTGATGTACTAAACTAGTCGCTTCACCGATTTGCAACGCTTTGTCCCAGTGTTATCAGGGGATGAGGCAGTGGTAGCAAAGCATTTCTAGGATGGGTTGAGACATGAGATCAGGTCTCAAGTAAATATCTTCCACTTGAAGAGGTTTGAAAAGGTGATGAATCAGGCACTAATCCCTGAAGGGAACCTGAAGGGATATTCGGGTGGTGGGCTTGTCATGCCAGCTGGGTGGACAAGTGGTGCATCTTCCGAAGGTCGGGAGCATCATTTGGAAAGTTTCCAACAAGGTGGTCAGAAGAGAGGGTCAGCCTCTCAGAGTGGGAACCATGTGTTTTTTTATCAGTGCGGTAGGTCGGGGAATATGCATGGTTAGTGTCCTCGACCTCCAGTTGAATGCCATTCGTGCGACATGATGGGGCATGTGCAGAGGTTCTGCAGGAACCCTCAGGAGGCGGGTGAGCATGATGATGAAAGGCAGGTACCAGGTACGGGAATGGGATCAGTTGCCCCGTATCAGGAAGGAAGTTGGAGTTCCATGTGCCATACTGGAAGGGGCAGTGGACGTGGAACTCTAGGGAAAGATTGATCACGCCAGCCAGGCAATGCAGCATAGGGTGCTCAGGCTGGAGCCCAGGGTAGAGGGGCAGGTCAGCTTCAGGCAGTTTATTTTTCACCTGGTGATGCCGAGGACGAACCATCAACTATTCAAGGTATGATCCTTGTAGCTTCTACATTTACTAGTGTTTTGTTTGACACAGGTTCCACACACTCTTTTTTTTCTGTTCAACTTGTGGTAGTGCTGGGTTAACCTACGGAGGGGGTGTGTGGAGTTATGTCAATTGACACCCCATTGGGGGTGCGGGTTGAGGACATTAAGAAGTGCAAGGGATGTGCCTTGGAAGTTGGTGGGTATCATTTTCTGTGGGACTTGTTTGTTCTCGAGATGTCTAGGTTTGACCTAATCTTGGGAATGGATTGGTTGGTGTTGTATCAGGAACACATAGACTGTTATCGTCACAGAGTATCGTTCAGGTCGCTTGAGGGTGACACTTATGTCCACCGTGGCAAATGGGAGGTTCGAGCAGGGCGTGCAGGGTCTTTTTGTCAACAGATGAGTGGACTCAAGGCTCAAGTGGCATGTCTCATGATTTATGATGATGAGGGAGGGGAACAATCTAATTTTCCTCCCATGGTGGATCAGTTTCAGGATGTGTTTCCTAAGGATTTCTTGTGGTTACCACCCGAGAGGGATGTCAAGCTCACGATCAAGTTGCTGCTGGGAGCGGAGCCAGTTTCTATTCCGCCATACCGAATGGCACCGGAAGAACTCCAGGAACTAAAGTTTTAGCTTGAGGAGTTGTAGCATAAGGGGTTTATCCATCCTAGTACGTCTCCTTGGGGATCTCCCGTGCTTTTTTCAAAGAAGTCCGATGGGTCGTTGAGGTTGTGTGTTGAATCTCGAAAGTTGAATCAGATGATGGTGAAAAATCGGTACCCTCTTCCTAGAATTAATGACATGTTTGATCAGTTGAGGGGTGCATCAGTGTTTTCTAAGATTTATCTGAGGTCAGGTTATCACCCGATGAGGGTGAGGTCTTATGACGTACCGAAGATATATTTCCGGAGTCGGTACGGGTTGTTTGAGTTTTTGGTAATGCCTTTCGGCTTGACCAATGCACTGACCATGTTTATGGATTTGATGAAATGAATCTTTCATCCCTATATAGACCAGTTTGTGATTGTCTTTCTTGACGATATCTTAGTGTACTCGAAAACTCATGATGATCATGCCCAACATCTTGACATCATATTGGGTACACTAAGAGAGCATCAGCTATACACCAAGCTATCAAAGTGTAAATTCTAGATAGGTGAGGTGCATTTTTTGGGTCACATCATCTAAGAGGCAGGTGTGTTAGTGGATCCAGAGAAATTGCAGACAGTTGTATCTTGGGAGCAGCCCAAGAGTGTTTTTTATGTTTGGAGTTTTCTGGGTTTGGCTGGGTATTACCAAAGGTTCATTCAGGATTTCTATCACTTGGAAGCACCACTCTCGGGCTTGACCAAGAAAGGAATCAGGTTTGAGTGATCTAAGGATTTTGAGAACGCCTTACATGATTTGAAGAAGCGGTTGACGACCGCACCTATCTTGATCTTACCTGAGCCGGGTAAGAAGTACATCGTGTTTTGTGATGCATCCGGAGTCAGACTTGGGGTTGTGTTGATTCAGGATGAGCGGGTTTTGGTTTATGGGTCAATGCAGTTGAGACCCCATGAAAGGAACTATCCCACTCATGACCTTGAGTTAGCTGCAGTGGTGCACGCCTTGAAGTGCAGGAGGCACTATCTGTTGGTAGAATGGTTTATTGTGTTTACCGACAATAAGAGTTTAAAGTACATCTTCTCAAAACGGGATATGAAACTTCGGCAGTGAAGATGGGTTGAATATCTCCAGTCTTTTGACTTTGAGTTGGTGTACATGACGGGAAAGGTAAACAGTATTTCTGATGATCTAAGCAGGAAGGTTCAGAATCAGGTGGTCCAGGAGTCCAGCACCGAGTGGAAGGTGATGGCTTTGTTTGCAGAGATGCACCTGGAGGTGTAGGAGGAGAGTGGTCAGGTCAATCATGCTTCCTTAATGATAGAGTTTATGATTTTGAGTCGAGTTAAGGAAGGTCGGCTTGATGATCCTGAGTGTTTGATCATGAAGGAAAAGTTGAAAGATGGGGAGCTACCTTTTGGTTGGGCCGTCGGCATGGAAGGTGTTGTTCATGTTCGTGATCGTGTGGTTGTGCCAAAGTGTATGTGGGAAGAGCTGATGCGTGATTTCCATGAATCAAAGTGGGCAGTGCATCCTGGTTTACCAAGATGTACCGTGATCTTCGAAGGTAGTTTTGGTGGACTGGAATGAAGAAGGAAGTTGCGAGCTTTGTGGCACGGTGTCTTACCTGTCAGTAGGTGAAGGCCGAGCATCAATGCCCAGGTGGTTTTTTGCATCCATTTCCCATTCCGGAATGGAAGTGGGATGATGTAACAATGGATTTTGTGATGGATCTTCCAAGGACGTCACGAAATAATGATGAAATCTAGGTGGTTGTGGATTGGTTAACTAAAGTGGCTAATTTCTTACCAATTCAGGAGACCTATATAGTCGACCAGTTGGGTGAGTTGTATGTTCAAGAAATAGTGTAGTTGAATGGTGTTCTACGGACCGTAGTTTCAAACCAAGATCTGCGTTTCACATTGTGTTTCTGGAAAGGGTTTCAGAAGGCGCTTGGTATACAGGTGTTTTTGAGCACAACTTTCCACCCACAGACGGACAGGCAGTCAGAGCGTATGATCCACGTGTGGGAGGACATGTAAAGATCTTGTGTCTTGGACTTTGGTGGTTCTTGGGAGAGGCACCTATCGTTAGTTGAGTTTTCCTACAACAAAAATTTTCAAGCTACGATTTAGATGGCACTATTTGAGGAACTCTACAGGAGGCCATGTAGATCTCCGTTGTGTTGGCTAGAGGCCAGTGAATCTGAGTTGGTGGGGCCAAGTCTTATGCAAGAGACTTTACATAGAGTTAAGTTGATCAGGAAGTGGATGGCTATGGCTCAGAGTAGGCAGAAGTCGTATGTAGATCGGAGGCGTAGACCTCTTGAGTTTGCAACGGGTGACAAAGTTTTCCTTTGGGTGTCTCCATGGTTGGGTCACTATCGGATTCGAAAGCAGGGTAAGTTGGCGCCCAGGTATGTGGGACCTTTTGGGATTGTGGAGAGGATCAGACCAGTGGCTTACTGATTGGATCTTCCACAGAGGTATGGTGGGATGCATGATGTGTTGCATGTGTCATAGCTTTGATGATATCACCCTGACCCGTCTCACGTGGTTGACGTGGAGGATGTGGAGCTTGAGGCTGATGCTTCCTTTAAGGAGCATCCATTTTGTGTGGTGGATCATAGTGAAAAGGTCTTGCGAGGAAAGGTCATGCCATTAGTGCTTGTACTATGGCAGCATGGGAAAGTTCAGAAAGAAACTTGGGAGCAGGAATCGGATATGTGGGCTCAGTGGCCCAAAGTCTTCTCTTCGGTGTATCAATGAGGCTTGGAAACTTGGCTCAAGGAAGAGACGTTGTAAGGTGGGGAGGTTGTAAGATCTCAGTTTTTGGAAGGGTGTGTTTTCATTATGTTTTGGTTAAATCCATTTTTTTGGGCTTCAAGGGATATCTTCTGAAAGTATGAGAGGTCTTGGGGGTGTTTCGGAGGCTCGGGGCACGAAAGAAAGGAAAGTTGTGCAAGACAAGCCTGGGCGCACGACCTGCGCATGGCCAAGGAAAATCGTGCGGCCTACCCAGGTAAACTATGCAACCCTCCACCTCCAGACAGTAGCATGCACATGGTTTGTGCACAGTTTGTCAAACCGTGCAGCCAAACCGTGCAGCCTCTTAAAGTTGGATAAAATTAAAAAATTTCCACCCCGGGATTTTAAGAACCCACTCGGGATTTCCTCTCCATTTCTCCCTCTTCACCCTAGGAATGAACCAAGTCAACCCAGAGCTCTAAGATTTTGATCTCCCTTGTTTCTAAGTCATTTTTGGTGCCGTTGGATGAGGATCGAAGCTCTCGGTAAGGCTAATCCAATCCTTGCTTATCTTTTTGGTTTAGGGTTTGTAACTTCTCTCCCTCTTGTTCCGAATCTCTAAAACCCTATCTTTTGGGAGAGTTCTAGGTTGAAGCTCCAAAGGCTAGTCAGATTGAGGTCTAAGGACTCGATTGAGTGTGTGTTCAACCGTGGTTTCGAGGTAGGTGGACTGAAAATGTAATCCCATAGTTTTATGGTGGATTTATGAATGTGTGGCTTTGATCACAGTTTTCTTTTGATGAGATTTGATCAACCTATATGTGTTTGGTATAAAGGATGCTTTAAAATGGTAAATGGGAACCCTCACGATCCCCATGGGATGCATTGAGAATTACTTGACCTAATTGGGGCCATCCAGGGGATGTGCCAGCTTTTCTTGGGCTTAGGGGTTGTTATTAAACAAGTGAACTTATTGTAATAAATGGTAGAGACCTTGACGAATATGTTGGCATGATTGGTTGAACATGGAATGGAAGTTAGGTGATGCACCTAGACTTGGAAATAACCTAAGGGTTGTTTGAAATGGGTTGAATGGTTGATTCTTGGAAATGATGAACGAGTTAAATGGGTTAATGTGTAAACTGATTAAAGACCAGAACGAGATAGGTTATTGGTTTATTGTTGAATGCTTAGTGAGATAAGCATAACACATGGGAATTGGGTGAATGGTTAAATTATGTGAAATGGTAATGTGTTAATGGGTTAAGGCATAATGTGAATTCCTGTGTGGTTTGTTGTGAAAGGTGGTTGTCAAAGGACAATGGTATGGTGGGTTGATGGTTATTTATATATATAAGCATGTGCACATGTCTTGTTAGAGTGGGGTATGACTTGAATATCTATGCCTGCGGGTTGAGTGATGAATGATGCAACAAAATCCACTGTAAATGCACGGGTTAGGAATGGGGACTGAGGATCCTTTCTCCTAACGGTTGCATCCACCCGGACTGAGGCTTCGAGGTGAGGATATGGTTTCTATGAAGAGGTTAGTCCTAGTGAGATAGAATAAATATGTCTTTACCCTCTTGCATGTGACTGTTGGCCTTAACCCCATGTAACATAATGTATGTGATTAACCCATGTAAATGTGATGAAATGGTAAGTGATGATAATTGGTGTGAAATGAATGGTAATGGAAGTGGCAATGGATTTGGCTCTAAACTAGTTAATGGCACCTTAAATAATTACTTGGAAATTATCATTCATATTCCTTTTGCATGCACTACCTTTTCATACTGGATATTTTGTAGACACCATTGGTGGTGGCCTTCTGAGTTGTACTCACACCCTGCTCGGGCCGCCGTTGGGTACCCGAGCAGACTTCATGTTTGTAGGTCAGGAGAAGGGAAAGGTTCCTTGCAAGATAGTTGAGTGGACATGGGTAGCACTTGGTGGAGGATCCAGACTTGGATTCAGGACCATTTTGGGGATTTTGGCCGTTGTCTTTATTTTGGGATTTTTGTTCACTTTTTCACTTGTAGCAGGACATGGCATATTTATTGTTGGAAATGGTTATTATACACATTCCTTGTTTATTGATTATTTTTTCTGCTATTGGTTTATTTCTGTTGTGGCTTACTCTGATAGAAAGGGGGTATAGTCTCCCCACTTGACCACATAGACCCCCGCTACTAGTCAGCAGCCTTTGGCGTATGGGGAGGCGCGCTTAAGGTTATGTAACTACTTGGCTCGGAGCACCGGTTTAGTGGCTTCTGGGTCGAGAATGTTACACCATACACCTATGACTTAGGTCTTTTGTTATAAAAAATCATAATTATATGATTTATGATTAATGTTCTTGTACTTATTAAGTATTATTGTTTTATGTTTTTATTTTTTTCATAACCTTATACTTATCTTATGTTCACTCATTATAATTGATTTATATCTATTATGTTTACCCGTACTAACCATCTGATCTCACCCATTCTTATGCTTCCTTTCCTTAGGTTAAGAATAAATCTTTTAAGTAGGGAATGTCTAATAATAGTTCTATGTGAGGATATATTTGTAGGAGATGTTGAATATCCTTTAAGAAATAAGATGATTATGTATCTAGTCTTAGAGGACACTAAACCTTTACAGTTCTCAAGTGTGTATTATTGTGAAATGTATTTAATATTCGTATGAAATGGTGAAATATTAATATATGAAATTATTGGGTCACATCAAGTGATGGATGAAATATATTTGAGGATTTTATTTTGACATCACATATATACCTAGAAAGGGAATTATGGAAACTAATTACCTCAGTATGAATTTTACCTCTGAATCCCTTAATGAGTCCAACAATGAATAAAGTTTAATGGGCCTCTTTGCTAATATGCATTTAAAATTGTTAGAAGAAAAAGAGAGTGTGTTACTTGATATAATTTAGTTGAATACCTATCTTATTAAGCTTATTATTCAAGATCAAGTAGGTATTGAGGAATTTCATCACATAGAGATAATTTTTAATAGAGGGAGACCATTGGTGAGTGGTCTCAGTCTTCTAAGGGTATTTTATTTTCCCAAAATCAGTATGTGGTACCTTTATCTGTGAGTAAGATAGTAATGGGGGATTATCATTAGTCCCAATGGGATACCCATCTAAGTAATACCAATATGTTTTATTATTTGAAGTTCGAATTCTAGTGGCTGGGTATGAGATGAGATATAGTGAACTTTATGTATTAGTATTTTACTTTTCAATAGATTAAATATGAGAATAAAAATCCATTCGATCATATTTGAAAACTTTATATACCTACCTATATGTGGGATGATATATCCATGGATTTTATCATAATGTAACCTCGAACAACTTATGGTTATAATGTTATATGTGTCACGATTGATCAACTAACTTGGTCAACCCATTTTATTTTGATTAGGGATGCTGATATGGTGGAGGATCTTAGTAAATTGTATGTTTAGAAGATCAAGATATTTTATGTCGTTTTTTTCTATAATCTTAGATAAATACCCTCAGTTAATGTATAATTTCTAGATAGTTTACCAAGAGGCAATGAGATCCTAGGTTAAGCTGATCATGACCTATCATCCATAAACCAATAGTCAGATGAAGTAGAAAATCTATATCCTGTAGGATATGCTTCATGCTTGTGTCTTAGATTTTGTAGGATCATGGGATACCCATTTTACACTGGTTGAATTTATTTTATAATAACATTTACCAGTCATCAATCAAGATGGATCCATTTGAAGCTTTAAATTGTCATCCATGTCGGTCTCCCTTCTGTTGGATGGAGGTGGGATATACTTCCATAGTTAGGTCAAACATTGTGAAATAGATAAATATAAATATTTAAGTGATTAGGTAATGACTGGTGATATCCTATAGTTTTCAAAAGTATTATGAGGATCATTGATACCATCCTTTGGAGTTTTCAGTTAGGGTCCAGGCATTTCTAAAGGTTCCACCATGGTTGGGTCACCGAAAACTCAGGAAGTAGGGGAAGATTTCTTCATGGTATGTGGGACCTTTTGAGGATACTGAGAGGATTGGAAAGGTATCATATTGATTAGTGTTACCTCATCAGTTTATCATGATCCATAATGTGTTCCATGAATCACAACTTAATAAGTATAACCTAGATAATTCTCATGTTTTTAATTGGGATGAACTCAAATTAGATCTTGATGCTTCTATGACCAAGAAAACAGTTCAGATTATGGAATCATGGGAGAAATTAATATGTAAGAAATAAATTTTTATTTTATAACTATTTTAATGACATGGAAATGATTCTCACAAGGCTTGGGAGTGAGAGTCCCCTGTGAAGGAGCAGTGGAACCATCCATTCCTTGATTGTACTTCAAGTGGACTTTATGAGGGCGTAAAGTGATATGATGGGGATAATCATCACACCCAAGGTGTCACTTTAAAATATGATATTCCTTTATTTATTTTAATATTCCCCCTTTTCTAGGTCTTTCTATTTGAAATTTTGAAGTTTTTGGAAAATAGTGGGTGTCACACAGTTAGCACACGGTTAGGAGTTACCATGCCTCAACCATGCAATAACATTTATTTTTTGATAGTTCCATTTCTCATAGTTGGGATATGGTTTAATAATCCATGTGAAACAACTATATAGGTTTCTTTGTGAGGTGGTAGTGATCGACATGGTTGGTGAACAATTTTTCAAACCATGAATCCTTCCCAGAAAACAAAAAATATGAAATGACATTTATAACCATATGAGTTTTTAAAAACTATGTTCATCTACTCCATCACCCACTCAGTTTTCCATCCCTCGTGAATGATCTCACCTCCTTCTCCTATACTTGGGTGGAAATCTAGTGTGATATAATTATAGTTCTTGAAAATCTCTTTAGGTAAGGACCCCTCTTCCCCTTTTAAGATTTCTTCTCCCTTACCTCATGGTTTTCTCTATTCTCCATGGATATAAAGCCTAGGATTTTTATAATCAAAATTGGATGGTGTGAGTTTTGGTTTTTAGGGTCTCCTATTTTTTCCTTAAGCCCCCCTCATTTTCTTATTGATTTAATCCAATTTTCAATGATTTATTTGGTTAAAGGTAGGTGGTTTTATGATCTATCATTTTTGATAAAATAAACACAATCACCTAAATTTATAAAGCGTGTTTTAATTTTTTTGATGCCTAAAAGCGTATTTTTAGAACTATTTGAGCATTTTTGGTTGATTATAAAGTGTTTTACTTCCTTTTATATTGAGACATAAATGGTTTGATATGTAATGTTTTGTTCATAAAGGGAATTTTATGTGGAAAGTGAATTGATTAGAAATGGAATAGCTTATGGGAACACTAATTACCTATGTGGGATGAAAAGGAAAAGTAATTTTCGGGAAAGTTTTACCCTCCCTAGTCCTTCGACTATTAAACAACTATAACTATACAAATTATTCTATGGACGTGGTTACCATTGGGACTTTGGATCAGTCATCCCCATTAGCTTGGGCATGGGGACAATTATGATTAGTTTAATCACCAAGAGTATAAGGATCCTAGAATGAGGTATGACCATAGCCACCCTTGGTCCATCCCATGGTGTTTTTTTGTGTTTTATTATTATTATTACTACTATGTTTATTTAAAATGTCAAAATAATGTTTCTAATTATTATTTCTTCAAAGTACCATATTTATTTTTACCCAACAATGGTTATTTATGAAATGCTTGGTGGGACCCTAATGAGATTGTTATCACACTATAGAGACACCCAATAGGTATCTGTAGACTTTTCTTTGTTAAACATAGGTAAAATAAAGGCATCACTTTGATGTTGCAGGTACTCTTTCTAGTAGATTTTGGTAGCGTGATGGTGGTGAGATGGTGGGTGGTCGACCCTCATATCACATAGACATGGGTAGCCTTTTTTGTATCATTTTGGGTTCTGGATATGTCACATTTTACCCTCTGTTGTGTAGTAAATTAGATTCACATGCTATATTTTATACATTTTTTATTCCATGTTTGAATGTTTATTTTTTTTACTTATGGATTTTTATGTTTAATTGGTGGAATTATTTACATTTTTTGATCAATTTATTGGAAAAATTATTACCAAAGGCAATCTATTAATGACCGAGTGCTAGTTTACAACCCATGGTGATTGAGAATACCATTCAGTCCTTAAAATCATTAGATTGGGTTCTTGGGTTAGGGGTATCCTAAGTTGGTTTGTGATAGGGTGTATAGTGGGACCAAGGTACACCAAGTGGTATCAGAGCCATTTGTTATTTATTTAATTTGCTGACATATTATTACAATAATGGATAACATTAGTAATGTAAAGGGAGTTAGATTATTTGATGGATAAAATTATCAAATATGGAAGAACATGATGATGTCTCATCTATGGTCTCCTAGTCTTGGTGTATTTTCTACTACAATACATGAGATAAAAATTAGTAATCCCATAGTAATTTTAATGAAGAATGTTGATAAAAGGTCATTGAATAATGATTCTAATTCTCATAATTTCTTATTAGGATTTATTTTTTATTATATATTTATAAATTTAATGGGCTACTCTAGGGATAAATGTATTTGGGATAAACTTGATAATATATTTCAAGGCAACACTAAAGTGAAGGAGGTAAAACTACAATCCTTGTAGAATTAGTTTCATGATATGAAGATGAGTTCCTTTGAAAACATGGATGGTTTATTTAACTGTATTATTAAATAAATTATTTAAATTTGAGGTATTGGTTAGGAAATAAAATATTCTTACATAGTAAAGAATATTATCAAAATATTACCTCTTACGTACAATCCAAAAGTATAAGATCTTGAGGAAATGAATCTTGGTGAGTTATCTCTTGATGAACTAAATAGAAAATTGGTTTCCTATTAAATGAGGGTGAAATCAGAAATATATTTATAAAATTATTATAACTAAATAAAATTCAAATTTATTGACGAGAAAAAAATTTATGAGGATAAAAATGAAGATGATGTAAGTTATGATTACTTACCACCCATTACAAGGAAGTTTAAAAAATAAAAAGGAAGATTTAAGGGAAAGCTACCTATATCTTATTTTTTGTGAAATAATTGGACACATTTCTATTAGATTCCAAAATAGTTTTGATGAAGAAGGTGGTGAGAATAGAACCTTACCAAATATAATAATAAGATTACATCTATAATAAGATTCAATTCCGGAAATTCAAGTGGTGAGAAGTTTCAAAGGAATGTTCTTGTTAGAAAATTATTAAAGAATGTTGAAGAAGTTCTATTGTAAGGAATTTAAATTGAGTTTATACCTATAATACACTGTGTCAGTGTGAGTGTTTTAAATTCTATAGATTTTTGCACTTGTGAGTTAATGGACGGGATGAATTCTGAATTGAGGTTTAGAACATGATTTTAAGGTCTGAGACATCTTAAGAAGTATATTTTGGTCATAGTTATGGGGTTATGGAGTATCCATGAGATTTAGGAGAATGTCAGAGAAGGGTAGAGGTGGCTAGGATACCCAATTGAAGCCTTTATCCATTGGTTAGTCAGTTACTATCCAGTGCCACTTGAATTCTATAGGAGAACACCATTGAGTTGGTGGCCTCCACCAGCTGGCTGATGGGGATTTTAGGGGAAAAATTAAAATTATTCCCCCTATAGTTTTTAAAGTAGAACCCCCCTCCTCCTCTTTATTTGGCCATGAGAACTAGGAGCTAAACACTCTTATTATTCCTTCTTTCCCTTGGTTTAGGGTTCTATTTGATGATGTTTTTTATGATTCATTGTGAGCCTCAACCTTTGTTGATATCCTATTATATTCTCCTTTATTACTCTCTTTTTTTTGTTTATATGGGTTAAGGATTCAATTGTGATTTCACATAAGGATGGTGAAATATCCCAAATTCAATGGGTCTTCTATGACACTTAGTGAGAGTGTGTCATGTTACGCCATCTGTACAAGGTCACCCACTGAATCATTGAAAGTATGTCATGCCAAAAATTTATTCAAGGGTTGTACTTAAATTTAAATTAAATTAAGTATTGTATTGATTCTTATTAATAGTTATTTTTTCCAAGATTATGCTGGAAGAATAAAATGAACATTTTGTAGGAGTTTTGTCTCATTTCAGGTGCAGCGAGGCTATCGAATGAGTTTTTAGTATTTATTCCTTTATTAAATTAAATTTTTATCTAATTATAAATGTTATAATTATTATTTTTGGATCATGTGTCTTGATATAGGGCCTAATGTGAGTTGGTGGTGGATATGTGAGATGGTTGAGCATGTTTTAACTTTGGATGGGTTTAGGTGGAGTTGTCGAGTTGTGTAATTTAAATGGAATGCTTCAAATATGGCTGGTGGTACTTCATAGTTTCCCTATAGTTGTATGCATGTTTAGTTATGGTGCATGAACATGTGGTCTCACCACCATGGTTTTCACCTAAAAAGGAATTTAATATTAAATTACCAAATTAAATTAAAGGGTTTTAATTTAAAAAGATGTTCCTAAAAATAAAATACCGAAGAGATAAGGTCATGTTGGCTTTATGCACTATATTACTTTCCTAAACCATTGATGGATGAGTTCATGACTACTATTATGATTCCAAGTGACATCTAGAGCCCTTGATGGGTGTGACCAGAGTGAGTGTGACCTAGTTGTCCTCATATAGGAAACCCTTGAGACATCTCGGTGAAGGTGCAATGTATTGGAGAGAGAGTTTGGCCCCATGGTTCGTATATGACACTATAGACACCTTAGATCCTTTTTTCTTGTTGAATTGGACCTGGGTTGAGTATCCCCTTGATATGTGGCTACTATATGGGTATTCCTTGGGTATTTCAACCATAGGGAGGGGTGTTTAGACAGACCTAGTGATGAATTGAGTTTTATAGATGGGCTCCAAGACATCTCTTGGGGGTGATGCCACTAATATTGTCTTTTTGTGAATGTGATACCATGTATATTTATGAATTTTACAAGGATCTTGATGCAATCCATGATTTAGGTGATGAACCCAGAATTTACCTAAATTGGGGAACCCAAGTGGGGTAACCCTATTTTTTTGTGGTGACCTAGGAGACCCCAATGGGTTCCCTTGGGATATATTCACCCAAATAGGATGGTTTTCTTGTGTATGGATAATGATGATGGGTTTAGGTGTTTGACCAAACCATTATTCTTTTTATTTTTATAATCTATATTGAAAATTCCCTTTGGGTTGTGTTATATTGTTTTAAATGGAAAAAATCCTTATTGGTGGTTGTGAATACTACTTATGAGGAGGTTGTGAAAACTCTATATAGGGATGTCATCAACACTATTGGTGTGGTTTCCATGGATTTGGAGCTAAGATTATTAGTTCTAGGTATTGGATGGAATTAATACTATGTGATAGTTTCTTGGGGAATGTGGTGTCTTCAGTGGTCACGATTGAGCCTTCCGAATTTCTAAGGCTTAGATTCCAGGAACCATTGTATACTGGGATAAAGCATTACCTATGTCATGATATTGGGATGGAGTATTCAGCAGGTCATTAAATTGTATATAAAGGTGGATAAATCCCCATATCCATTATCTATATACTAGGTTAAAATAATCCTAGGTTGTTATTTGGTTGGGTTGGTTATTGTGATGTGATCAGAGATACTCCATCATTGGATGAAGCAGGTATGGTTGATCAGGTTTATAAACCCAAGGATCGATGGTGTTTGTTTTTGTTTCATTTATTTTAGTAGTTTATTTAATTATTTTAGAGAATGTAATGTTCACAAATCAATGTATTTAATGGATATGTATAGGACCACATTGGTGGTTCCTTACTATGTTATATACTCATACCATACTCGAGCTACTATTGCACTTGGTTACTTGAACAAACTCTCACTTGGTTACAAGCACAAGCTAGGCTGAGGATCAAGATTGATTGAGCGAGATAGCTTAGTGTATACATGGTTATTAGGATTAAATGAGTCTTAGAGTTTTGAGTAGGGATTTATTTTTATTTTCTCATTTTTTATATGTGATCAAATTAGTGGGCGATCGAGTCTGTATGATTGTATGTATGTTTCTAAATTCATATAATTATTATTTGGATGTTTTATTTATCTACATTCTCTAATGGTTATATACTTTTTATGATGTTTGTTTATTTTATATGTTATTTCATACATTGATACAATATGGTATAGTATTCTCACAGTACCACCCTAGACCCTCGCTGCTAGATGGTATCCTTTTGCATACGAGGAGGTTTTCTTAAGGTCACATTGCACCATTGATATAGTTACTATTTAGAGTGATTCAGGCTGAGACATTTGAAAGTGGTATCAATGGTGTTTTTATTTTGTTTTATTATATGGGGATATAGTATACATGACATATAAGAATGTGTTGGATCTTATGATATAACCCAAACTAGTGTGTCATGAATTATTTCCCTGGTGGAAGTCTAGATTACCATGGGTATGAGATTGATGTTCTTGGATTGAGATATTATTGTTATTATGATATTTACTTAATGTGATACAACTTATTTTTAGATTTATGGTTGATGATTTATATAGGATTTTGAATATTTTCCCATAGAGGCAAGATGTTTCTCATGCATCATATCAAACATATAGGATTCACATTACATATAATAATATTAGTGTGATTTTTACCACCAAAGAATGAGGCATGATTATTTAAAGTGTTAGGAATATCCCATACAATGTTTTCCCATATAATGTCTTGATGGAATTATACTCAGTTTAACTGAAATTTATATATTTCTTTTTTATGTAAGGTTATGTGGATCTATGGTGGGATACTAAATGGTGACAAAAATGATGCGATCCCTTGGTTAAGGTTAAGCTTAGTGACCCTAGTAGGTCAGTACAAGTATTATATTCCTTAGCAATAGACCCCTTGGGGGTGGTTACTATTAGGGTTTAGTTATTTAAAGTTCCAGTAACAACCTATATGGAGTTTTACCATATATATTGGAATTCTATTCTACTTAAACAAACCATATGAATATGGTATTAACAACATGAATTATGGTACAATAGCTCTGTTATATGTGTATATATGTTTGGATGAGTTTTGATTCTTGAGGGGTCAGTCCTGTACATGAATGTTCATGAGAATCAGTGACCTTGTGGGAAGATGAGTTGGCATGAGATATTGGTTGTGTTTGCTTAGGATCCTTGAGTGGGTGTTTTATCACTTTGGATGCTATGTTGTACTTGATCCAAGATCATGTTTGGTTACCTATGGTTCATGGTTTATGAGAGACCTGACTTATTGGGTTTAACGGGAGGACCTAGCAGCCATTATATGTGACTCATGATATAGTGATTTTGTGGGATGTGATACGTGAAGGTAATCCATGTAAGGGGTTATCCAAAAATATGTGAGTGCCTTAAAGGTTTTGAGCATGGGTAGATGCTCATGTTTGAGATTGACTCATGGGAGGTGTTGCTGGATTTGAGGTTTAATCTTGGGGGTACCTTGAGAATGTAGGTATAGGTAGGGTAGGTTTGTGACATGTCTTCAGATTAGGAACAAGCTTCCCCGAGGATAATAATACCCTTAGAGGGTTTTGAGGAAAAGGAATATTGAATTCATTAGACATTCTAGTGAAGAAAGAACCTTGAGTACCTGTGATCTTTGAAACAAATCTAGTTTTTTAGGGAAGTAAGGATTAGGTTCCTAAATTTTTTGATTTAGGATGAGCTTTAAAGTGTAGTAAGATAATGGGTAGACAAATTTTGTTTTAGTATAGTGTTGGATAGTGTCTAAGCAATGTGGTTGAGCTTGGAATAGGAGCTATGCCAAATTCTGAAGGGGGGACCCATGGATACTCTTTTTAGGTGATATTAACTTGCATGAGTAGCATAGTCAGTGATTTAGGCATATGAAACTAGTTTGAGGTGATAAAAAATCACATTATAATTAGTTAGATTCTATTTTTAGGTAGTATTAGAGCGTATGCCACTATACTGATCGAGACTGAGGCAGTGTATGTTATAAGTACATGCTCCCTGATGTTTTATGAGTTGGTGAGACTCCATGTGTAATCTAATGTTTAATGAAATTTAATGTGATGGTGGTGGTCTTGGGTGACCAAGGTTTGATAATGATGATAAACATCCCTCCATAGTAGAGGATACATCATAAATATACCAAATTTTATGGGATAATAAATTTGTATGTGGGCCTTGACACATATTTTTTGTGAGGCTTAGTGTTAGTGTTTGAAAAGAGATGAGCGTGGATATTGGGGAGGGACACACATTCCATAATAATAGAACCTATTGAGGATATTCTTGAGGATCAGAGTAAGTGAATCCATATGGTTGGGAGTTCACCAATGGCTGGTTGAGGGTTGTGACCCTCATTATAGATTCAATTTCTACAGATGTCAGGGATGATGTTCTCATGGGTTGGGAATAGGTGATAAAACTACATTTAATAACGATGCTTAGAAATGAGAAAGTTTGGCCACATCTGACCATTTTATTTGGTTATAAATGGGATATGGGATGTGAAGATCAGGATTTTGATCTAATGATATAATTTTAAGGACACTCCTATAGTAGGGAGCATGATGTCAGTCATGGTGATATGACTCAAATGTTAGAAGGATTGTGGATTCATGGAACCAATAGTTGGATAATACTTTATTAATTTGAATGTTTATGAGTAAATGGATCCAAATTCATCTAGGCATCCTAAAGAATTTAAGGTATG
This sequence comes from Viscum album, assembly GCA_963277665.1. Classification (NCBI taxonomy): domain Eukaryota; kingdom Viridiplantae; phylum Streptophyta; class Magnoliopsida; order Santalales; family Viscaceae; genus Viscum; species Viscum album. The sequence continues at coordinate 837,567,525 of OY728159.1, forward strand.
AGTTTGGATGAGGTAGTGGGTGGATTCTAAGCATCAGATGGGCTCTGGATGAATTTTATTCGATATGAGAGTGTTTAGGTTAGGGATGAATTATTAATTTTATGAGAGCAGGAAAATGGTTTTGATGATTGATGGTTCAACCATAGAATTTCACTATGAGTAGAGAATAGTCTTATGTGTGTGTGTTAGGAAGATCATGGGATAAATTGTGGAAAGAGGAATTATGATCATGTAATTTGGGATCATATTGGTTTCTGAAGCCAAGCACACTTCATATAGGTCAACCAGAGGTGGTTCTACTAGGGGTTTCACATGTTATTGGATATAGTGGTCTAGTAACCACATAAAATGCATCATTTTAGATATTATGGGTGCATTAAGTAATTGGATAGGGTCTTTCAAGAAATGATGATGCATATGATATTCTTGAATGGATAGTTGGTATGTCACTATTCTGATTCAGATTCACAAATAAAGAGCTATATCATCCTATGACCTATGTTTCATGGGTGACCCAGAGTGATTATTTGGAAACTACACCATGTGTATCATTTGAATTATATAATATCATTTCAATAATGATTTCTAATGACAAGAGTGTTATGGGTTGAAATAATCCTCAATGAGTTAGGTCTTATGGTAGGGAGTGCCATGGGATGGATGGATTTTTGGAATACAACATCTTTATGTCTCGAGGTGGAAAAGCTTGGGTAAACATTACACTTGGGTACCCGAGATTACTCTTACTTGTTTATGGGTGTAGGCTTGGATAAATACTAATACTGATCGAGTAGGATAACTTGACATGTACAGGGAGCTTGGGATGAAGTGAGTCTTATTATTTGGAGTATATCCTATTTTGTGTTTTATTTATTTTGTTTATTCTATACATGTGATCACACCAGTCGGTGATCAAGTATGAATGATTGTATGTATGTTTCTGTATTTATATCATTATTATTTGTATGTTTTATTTATTTGTGTGATATAATGGTTATGTATTGTGAATAATTTTTATTTATTTTATATGTTATTTTGCGCTATGATACAAGGGATATAGTCTTCTCATAGTACCATACCAGACCCTCATTGTTACTTTTAAGCCTCTAGAATATGAGGAGGTTCACCTGAGCTCACATATCACCATCATTTTGGTTACAGTTCAGAGTGATCTAGGACAAGATGTTAAAATATTAGATGTAGAGGATGAAACAATGGATTTGGCAGAGATGTCTAAAATTAAATAAGATGAAAATGATAATCAACTTGATGGAGTTATAGAACGTAAAGTATAGTTATAAGGAGATCTTGAAGATATTAAATTAAAAATAAAGAATAAGAGGAAAATTATAGATTTTTTAAGGGAATCCTCAAGATATATTGATGAACTTGGATCTAAACATGATCATATTGAAAAGTTTGTGAAATATTGTGAGAATAATCATTTGAAATTTGAAGAATTTATGAGTTACAGAATGAATATTGAATAATAGATTAAGACTATTAATGATATTAACATATATATTAAATAGAATGTCAAGTAGGATGAAACTCTTAAAGAAGAAGTTTTTTTCTCTAAGAAAGTTGTTTGGAACTAATATCAAAATAGATTACTTTTAGAAGAAGTTTCATTTTGGGAAGTTTTCTGATGAATTTTTGAAAGGGTGGGTTGATCTGGGTACAATAATTTTTTAAGAAATACTGAGTTCTTAAAGGCTAAATGATATGATAAAAAACTAGTATTGGATTTGATGGTGAAATATAAAAAGAAAATTATATAACTATGAAGAGCATAGGGATATATTTAAACGAAAACGGTTCTCAATCAATCAAAACTTATCAAAAAACATGGAATTATTCACAAGCTATAGATATTTAGAGATGATAGAGAAATTATTTTTTTCAATGATGAAATGGAAGTTCTATGGTTTTCTTGGCCATATCATGTCTTATTATGGTGAAGTTAAGATCTATATAGGAGGAGAAGACATTGTAAGACAATAAATTAGAGTTTAAATATAATCTTCATATTAGGGAATAATTTTTTTTATGATTACTACGTTAATTTTTTAAACTTTAGACAAAAGGTATCTTATTATTGGAATATAAGAGAAATATATTCATATATAAGACAAAGGAAAGTAAATGTAAGGTAGTATAATTTAGTTCCCTTGAATAACATGTTTCATCCTCTTGAATAAGAAGAATTTGAATTCATGTCTTATACTGAAAATAATGTTAAGAGACTAATAAAAGTATCAAATCACATATGAATTTCATGGAAGGAAATAAGGAAGACTGAGATAGAAAACTTGGTGGAAGTTATTTTAAAAGAAAAAAATAGTATCTCCTGGATTTTGGACAGTGGTTTTTCATGTCATATTACAACCAATGTAAACTTGTTGAAGAGTTTTAAAGGAAAAGTTTATAGAAAGTTTCACTATGGAAATGATGGATCATTAAATATAAAAGGAAGTGTATAGAATCTATTAGATGAAGATGAGTTGAGAAATAATGATATACTTTATGTTGATGGTTTATGGTATAATTTATTAGGTTTTAGTTAACATCATGACTTAGTTTTGGAGATCACATTTGGTTAGATAGGCTATTTCATAAAAGGTAAATCTGAGAATTATTTGATGAAACATTTAAGAAATAATTATAATTTATATATATTTGATAGTAAGGAAAATAATTTTATATTAGTAGTGGAAGAGGAAAAATTATTGTGGCATTAGAGGCTAGGACACATCAGTTAACAGAGTATGAATAAATTATAAAAATTTAAATAAGAAATAGATATTCTTAACTTGAAGCTTGATTGAGAAAATATTTATGAGCTTGTATTTGAGAAAAAATGGTTTGAAATCCATATCCTCCGAAGAAGAGGATAACACTAGGTTTACTAAATTTGATTCACACTGAGTTGTGTTGATTGATTGGCCTGAAAGTAACCTATGGTGAAATATATTTCATCCTATTTGTGGATTATTATAGTATTATGTGATGTTATATGTTTATACATTAAAAAATTAAAGTGTTGAATTACATAAAAAGGTTTCCAAGAAGAGTATGAAATATAATTGGAAGAACTATAAAAATTTTAAGATCAGATAATGGAACAAAGTACAATCTCATAAGGTTAAAAATTATCTATAAAATCATGTTATTAATCATGAAGCATCATTAGTGATAACCCCTCATAAAAATGGGGTTATGGAAAGAAAAAATCACATGGAAAACAATATGAAAAATACATAGTTGATTGATAGTGAAATATAACATCACTACTAGAAAGAAGAAATTCAAGTGTATGTCTATACTCAAAATAGATTATTACTCAGTTTGAGTGTAGAGAATATTCCATAAAAAATATGACATGGAAATAAATAATCTTTGAATAATCTTAGAGTATTTGGAATAAATCATTTCATATGAAATAATTAATGAAATCAAAGTAAATATGGTGATACTATAGATGAAGACACATTCCTTAGCTACTCGATAAAGAGTAATACCCACAAATGTTTCAATAAGAGGCTCAAAAAATTTATTAAGATAGGTTATGTAAAAGTGGTTAAGAATAAATCCATATAATATTTTGAAATTTATCTTCCTAAAGAAGTGTTTATATAAAGTGAATAAATAAATAGAAATTTATAATATAATCAAAATTTCCAGGATGATGATCATTCTAAAATTGAATTTGTAGAAGAAAATAGTAAAGATGTTAGTCAACCTATGAATCATTAAATATGAAAAAAGATTAATTTTATCCACATAATATCATTAGAGATAAATATGCTCCAACTCATTCTCAAAGGATGAAGAGAGTATAGAACACTACTCTATTATTTGAGATTAAACATATTCCATTTTAATAATTATAGGAGAAATCATGGGTGAGATCCATGAATGATTAATTGGATCAAATTGATGACAATCAAACATAGAATCTTATATACATACCTAAAAATAACAATATTATTGGCATAAATTGGGTCTTCAAGAATAACTAGATGAAGATAGAAAAGTTACATAGAATAAAGAAAGGATGGATTGTAAGGTATATGCTCAGGTTAAAGGAATAAATGTTGAAGGTACTTTCACATCAGTGGTAAGGATGTAGTTTATTATAATCTTCTTAACATTGGTTGTCTAAAAAATGTTCAATGCATTTCAAATGAATGTGGAGACTGAATTCTTGAATGAATAAGTATATATTGAACAATTGGTTGGATTTGTTCTTCGAAATGATGAATCTTAAGTTTATAGGTTGATAAAAGTTTTGTATTACCTAAAGAAAGAACTTCATGCTTGGTATGTAAGGCTAGATACTTTTCAAAGGAAAATGGAGTTCAAAAGAGGAGGGGTTGATCACAACACCTACATAAAATCTTATAAGAGGATCACTTCATTGTTCTGGTGTATGCAAATGATATTATATATTGTGGAAGAAAATATAATTATACAGATAAATTTGAACAATCTATGAGTTCTGAGTTTTAAATATTAAAGATAAGAGAGTTAACATATTTTTTGGGACTGCAATTTCATCAAGATAAAGGGAAAGAATTTATTTCATAAGTGATTTATGTAAAGGAAGTCATAAAAAAATTCAGAATGGAAGAGTTAAATCTTGTTTCAATTCCAATATTGGTTAGAACAAAACTTGGTAGGTATGATGATGACAAGGAGATATATTCAACTTTATATAGAATAATCATTGATAGTTTACTCTAACTTACTATGACTAGGGAAAATAATTTCTATGCTACATTCTTGGTAGTAAGGTTTCAAAATTTTCCTAATAAGAAACATCTCATGGAAATGAGAAGAATAATAAGGTATTTTAAGGAAATTTGTGTTATAGTTTGTTACTTAAATATTTAAATAAATTGTATTTATTGGATTATTTTGATTCTGATTTTGTTCATGATATTGTGGATCAAAAATCCACAAGTGGAGGAGATTTTTTACATAGGGAATACTTTTTTTTTCTGGATAAGCAAGGAATATAATTTTGCTCCTTTAAGAACATAATAGGAAAAATATGTTTTAGTCATAAAATCTTTTACATAGATTTTCTAGATGAAGAAATAGTTAAAATAAATCACTAAGTTTATACAAAAACCAATGATGATTCAATGAGATAACAAAATTTTTATAGAGTTTTCTAAAAATCAAGTCTAACACTCTCACCCGAAGCACATTAAGATCTTGTACCATTTCATAAAGGATAATGTAGAGAATAATTTAGCAAGGATAGAAATCATTAGAACTCAAGACCAAGGGGATGATATTTTTAGAAATACATTAGTGAATCATTTGTTTCAAATGAATATGTTGAACCTTGGTGTTAAAATTATTTATTCAAACTTAGGATGTTTGGAATTTACCCTTTCCCTATTGAACATAATGTTATATTTTTATTTGTTTGTGTTGTCATGTTATATATATTATTTATAGTAATAAGATAAGGGGAGCTACCATTTATGGTGTGTCGCAACAAAAGTGGAAGGCTTTGCAGTAAAGTAGCATCAATAAAGGGGAATATGAATGTTATTGATGCATTTTGATTATTTATTTTTATTCCAACACAATGATTTATCTCACACGTGCATAGAGATTAATTGAATTCTCCTTGCTTAGATTTGTTATATATACACATTTAAGACTATTAGATCATGGTTTGAACTAAGATTAAAGAACCCTTTGAATTTTATTTTCAAAGGGGGAGTAATGTATGAAGAGGAATATATGGATAAATATGTTTTAGAAATATGTTTGATAACCTTAAAAGAGGATTTTAATTATAGAGGGATCCCACATAATAAGTCAGGGAATTGTATGGTTGAGATTATGGTTGAGATTGTGGTTAACAAGATGGTTGAAAAAAAATCCAAATGGGGAGTTATTGTAACAAAATTTTGTTCTTGGTTAGATTTATTGTCATGATTGTTAATAAGATATAAAGTATTATTAAATATTGGAAGCGTCTTGAAATTCCACGAGGTAAATGAAAGATTTCTAAATGAAAGTTCTGAATGTTTTAGAGATGACATAGGTTGTGATATGAATATAATGACCACTCTGTGATTCATCTATATAAGATTAACTTATACTCCATGTATGGGTTATTTACATTATACAATATGTTGTGTAAAGGTCACTCATTTCGCAAATACAAGCATCATTTTGTGAAGGGTGGTTAGAATATTTTAGATGATATTTCTACTAACGTTCTATACTGTGATGTTAAAGACATTCCATGAAAACATATATGTGATTTTCATTGAATTTGGAAAGTGGATTCACCATGACACAATAGGTTGTATCATGAATGATTCTAGATATATTGAAGTGTTTTTTTATTAAAATTATTTTCAATAAAAATAATACACCATGCCACACTAGGTGAAATCCTTCACATCAAGAAGGTATAGATTTCACCATGACCTATATGGAAGTTCAGGGAAGTTATAGAGAAACTGACCCATCACACTTCACAGAAAGATGTCACATCATGAGAATGTGATTCTATATATTTTGGACAAAATTGATAATGTAGATATATATTAGAGTTTTAGTGGTTAGTTAAACAGCTTAAACTTCTAAATTCAAATTGAATGATAGATATCTGATTGAGGAAAATCCAAATGATATATTTGAAGTATAAAGAAGTTATAAATTAATTATAGTTTGAATTTAAAATTTGAAATTCATGTTATTCTGGATTAAGAGATTTTTCTATATAATAGATCTATATCACACACACAATAGAGAATGGATAAGAATTAGATATCATAGATAAGAAGTTATTATATGATGAAAATATTGATTATATGGTATTGATCGGTGAAGTGTGATTGGATAAGAGTACATTGAAGTTCAGGGTTGGAAAAAAGGTTTCACCTTGAATTCAATTAAATATCTAGTATAGAGGAGCAGAGCATAATAAAGAACACCCTTATTATTTGGTGATGAATTTCATTATTTAAATCTTCTAAGATAAACTTTATTGTTGACTTTATCTTTTGTATCCCTCTTGAAAGTAGTGCATAGAAGATAAGGAGAGGCAGTGGACCATAATGATATTTTCCTAAAGTTATAATTATATACTAGTAAAGTAGTGGTTAATCAATATATCAACTAACACATGCCTATTATGGGGTTTGGAAAAATAAATTATTTATAGGTTAAATGGAGCAGTAGTGGTAACCCTAGGGTAGTCTCTAGAGAGGAGTGATCTAAATCTATTGTCACTTAAGTTAACAAAGAAAGGGGGTGTATTGAATTATTTTATTCTAAAAACAAAATAAAGAAATGAATCAAGTGTTTAAAAATAGCGATATGATAAATTTATCAAATTTAGGGTTATTTTTATGATTTAAATTCCATATTATTCTCAAATTTATTCAACTCTTCTTTTTATAAATTGATAAGTAAGAGGATTCACAATCACTTCCCCTATCACCCATGGGTGAATGGTTATAGTGAAAAAATTCCTAACTAAAATATCATTATGGATTACCATCATTACTATGTGTGTGTGTGTGTTACAATGTTTCATGCTATTAGACTTAGGTAATACCCAATTGAGTATTGTTCTTCCTAAATAAACAAGATCATCCACTACCACTTCCACACTTGCTGACAATCCCCTTACACTTTACCACTCATCCTTGGAATATTACATCATATATATTCCAAAAAAGAATATAGGGATATTATAGATCAATTAATAAAGAAATAAATTATAAAAATATTTAAAACTAAACACAATCATATTTTATAAAAAGAACCATTACTAAGTATTGAATCGAGTTATCCAAATATAGATAATTTTATTCATTAAGATGTAAAGACTAAACCATAAGTTAAACCTCCCCATCCCTAAACACTCAGATGTTTAAACCTATATTTTAAGGGTAAAAAAGAATAATAATGGGGGAAAAAACAAAATTATAAAAATAAAAAAATTAAATGAAAGTGGTAAAACAATAACAATAGTTTTTCTGGTCATAGGTATCTTTCTCTAGCGAAAAATCTTATTCTCTTTTAGGTGCACATTAAACCTTTCCAATTTTTGGATCCTTTGTATGATATCATAAGACTTTACAAAGTCACATAGTGGAAGGTAACTCACTCAGTATGACTTTAATTTCATATGAAGTGGAAAAAGTCATACAATGGGTTTGAAAGTATGATGATGAAATGAAAGTTTTATGATCATCCACAAAGTTATACTATCAAGACCAAAGTCTTATGATTAAGACCAAATTGATATGATACAAATACTCATTATCACAACTATTTTCCAAATGTCAAGTTGACTAGAATTTTATATGACTTTTAAACCCTTATGAAAGTATTGAAGTCATGAGAAATCATTCTAAAACCCTTATATCTCATAAATTCGTATGAAAATAATTTAGAAGTATTATGAAACTTTAAAGTCATATGAAATATCATTCATTTATGAATTATAAGATTCATACAATAATTAAACTTTCATAATAACTACTTATCCTTATTTAGGTAATACATCTCTCAGAATACCTTGACCCAACATCTGGTTTACCTTTACATTGGTCTAACATGTTGAGGTGACCTTTACATTGGTAACCATTTTAGATTATAATTTCCTAATTACTTTTCAAAATCAAATCATCCACTATGATTTCTTTAAAATAAACTCCAGTCACCTAGAGTAATTATCAAAACACCCAAAAATAAATTTAATCATTATTCTACTAATTAGAAAGATAAAATAAACAATTAAAAATAAACTTTTAAAAAACTTTTTTCTATTGATCCCAAAATTATCAAATAATATAAATATGTGATAATTACCCTAAAAATAATAGATTGGTGGTAAGAAAGTCATTAAAACATCAAGTAAAAGAGATGAACAAATGGACTCTTATCAATTACCTTATACATAAACCTTAGACTCATGGATAGTAAACTTCAAAAAGATTATCAAAGAAAAAATTACACAGTAGATAATGTGAGTTTTGATTTTCAATACTCTAGTCCTCATTCTTATCATTCCACCTTAATAAAGATGGAAATGGGTTGGGAACCCATGAAATTTGGGGTACTCTAAATTTAACATATTTTTTTTACAAAACCCTAACCTTAACCAAGTTATTTTTTAAATTCATTACCCTAACCCTACTCTGTTATATTTTTAACTACCCATTTAACCAACTTAACCCTTTTAATTACCCAATTAAAAATTTAAATATTTTAATTTTATTTGAAAATCTAGAATAATAATTTAAAAAAATTAAGTAAATATATTTTGTAATAGTCTCTTATTTAATAACACAAAATCAATAGATTTTATTTTAAAATTTAAATAAAATATTGAATATGAACTGAAAAAAATAAATAAATAATTCTATAATTTTTATTTCATTTAAAATTTTATTATTGATTAATTAGTAATAATTTTCATAACTAGTTTTGGGCTTATGGTACCCTAAAAGTACTTCCCTGAACCTAACTGTTTATTAATCGAGTTTTGAATTTCCTAATCTGACCCTATAAATACATATTTAACCACTTACTTAACCCCATTAAATCAAGTGAGGTAGTGTTAGGTACCTATTAAATTGGTACCCATTGTATCCCCTAATTCATAATGACATTGATTAAATTTTCTTCATTAATCACATTCTATTAACTCTCACTTATTTTATCCTCTCAAAAACACTTATACCTACCTATATAGAAAATTTAATTAATCACCAAAGTATTAATTTCAATAAAATATTTTATAAATATAATTTCATGAAAGTTTCAACACATTATTGATGAATTTATCCATATAAACCCAATGAATAAAGTATTTTTGTAATCATTAGGATTTTTTAGGGTTGTTTTGTGGCTTAATATTTTTTGTTTCTATTGAGAAAATTATAAAGAAAATTAAAATTCTTATCTCTATATTTAATCTTAATGCATTATTTTTAGTTTCCTTAAATAATGAATCCATCACTCACTTCCTCTTCCATTGTAAAAACTCCACTCCCCTTTATATTAAATAGTAAATAAATAACTTTTCCATTTCAAATGTAGTATTTTTTCCTCTCCCTATTTTCTTCACCAGGTTTAAGGTTTTTTTATTTGATTCTATTATTCATGGAAAATAGAGACTTTTTAATCATCTCTTATGGGTGAAATATCTACCTTGTCCCAAAATATAAATTATTTCCCTTACCTTTTATGTGTTCCAGGGACTTTCTTCCAAACAACTCTAGAATTATTTTCAAACAGATCTTATTGGACATACTTCACAAGTTTCATCATATCAAATTAAATATCCATTACCACACAAATCCAGTTATCCTCCAAATCCTCCTCAAATTCTCATATCATTCACCCTTAATAACTTCAACATCAATGATATTTTTCTTATCTATTTTATCCCTTGTATAATTGTTTCATATTGAATTAAAATGTTTTTTTTGTTTAGAATTAAATTTTTATAGGAAATAGAGATACCTTTCTCTTCAAAATAGTGGTAGAATTCCGTGGTCATCCTTGGATGATATTTATGCCATATTTCCATCTCTAATAACATGATTTTTCTCAAAACAAAATAAAAAAAGTTTTATAAATTCTCACTTTAGCTCAATTATATTCTATTCAATAGCTTGTGCGAACTTACTTTCTTACTTCCTCTACACATGAATTCAAAAAAGGTAATGTATCAGCTTCTAGATTAAAGTAGATAGGTATATTTTTCTTATAATGTGGATTATTAAAAAATTCATTCATAGATACTAGGGTCTAAATTTGTTATATTTCAATATAGGATTTAAATTAGAGTTCAATGTAAAAAAGGGTTTCATTCAAAATAATGCCTTAATAATTTATAGCACACGTTCCTTGAATACTCTAAGATTTTCCCTAGTTTACAAAGAAATTTATAGTTATTAAAGCATGTATTAGTTTTCTCTAGAAAAAAGGTATTGAAAATAATATTTCAATAATATGATGAAAATCCTATCAAGAAACTGATTAAAATATAATACAGTATGTCATGACATGAGATTTGAAATTTAGTGGTCCTTTTATGAATTTACCTCAGATAGAATTTGAGAATAAGTTCATTTTATAATTAATTTAAGTTGATTAAATGGGTTAAATTAGTTCCTCATAATTAACATAGATTAAAAGTTATAGAGGAATTTTATTAAATCTCAACAAGTTTCAAAAATAAAATAAAAATTTAAAAAGAAACACACAAAAAAGTGTGAAAAAGACTAAAAATTGTGTTTTTTTTTGAAATACTAAATTATAAAGGCCCATCCAACACACTTAAATTATGTAGTTTCCTAAATAAACTCAAATATATTTAATATGTAAGTATATTTTTAAGTAGAATCACAACAACAAGTTAATTTTAAGGAGAGGTAAAACCTAATGGTTTTTATTGATAAACAGGTTGGGGGAGCATGGTCTCCTCCACTGGTTCTTGGGGAAAATTTATATAAAATATTTTAATCCTATGACCATTAATAGTTATTTTTTCCTTTTAATGTTCTTTTATAATATATATGACACCAAATGGACATACATGAGTAACTATATAGGGAACTTCTAATTTGGAACAATGTTTACCTAGAATTAACATGAGTCTTGAGTTTTATAATGACACATGGTATCTTGGAGGGAAGTACTTTTATTGACCCATCATGTCATGAGAAACTCTTACCCTTTATTTATAATTTTGTTTATTTTTGGATAATTATTTTATGATTTCCTCCAATTCTTATAGTTATAATATCCTCTATTTTCCTTCCTTATCCATTTCTAGATTGAGTTCTTTCATAATACAATTATTCTTATGCTCAAACTCCATAAGTAAGTGAAAACCCTTTCAATAAATCATCAGTAATTGACTCATTCCAATGGGGGGTTTTATAGGATATCCTATAATCTCATAAGGTGTATTCCATACTTCTGATATAATATTTTCATTTTTCTTTTCTAGTAATCTCCAAAATCCCTTTGATTTCTCTTTTTGAAACTTCAGCTTGACCATTTGTCTATGGGTGATAGGGTGTTGATTTCTTATGAATTACTCCACAATTCCTCATTTAAGCCTATATGATTCTATTGAAAAAGTGGGTTCCTTGATCATTGATGATGGTTCTTAGCACTCCAAACCTATAAAAGATATTAGTTTTGAAAAAATCACACAAAACATTAGCATAATTAGTTTTGGAAACTTTATATTCCACCCATTTTGAAACATAGTAAACTACTAAAATAATGAACTTTATTCCAAAAATTCAGGGTAAATGGCCCCATAATAAAATTTCATAAAAACTAAGCAGTCATTGGGTAATTTATTATCTCTTTGAAATATTTCTAGTGAATTAATATTTATCAAATTTCTTAAAAAATTAAAATGCATCTTAAAACAAGGTAGGCCAATAAATTATATATTCTAAAATTTTTCTTATTTTCTATTTTGGTCTAAAATATACACTACAATATAATATGTGATGGAATTAGAAAACAGATTCAATCTCACTTATAAGATAAAAATTATTATTGTTTGTTCATTATAAATTTTCAAGATATATGGATCTTCCCAAATGTAAAATTTTGATTCAGATTTTATTCTTTGAATTTAGTGGGGGTTTATTTGATATCGTACTTGAATAAAGTAGGATATAAATTTATATAAATAAAATTATCTATAATTTTTTTTTGTAGTTGTTTAGTTGATTTGGGAAGCATCCAAGGTTCTATAAGCATAATAAATGACTTTTTATTTACCTTAAATTATTTTGGAAATATATTCTCCCACTACTTGATTTGAAGAATCAAAAAGTACCTAAATAGGTTTCTCCCAACCTATTGATTGAATCCCTAGTGGGGTGATTAATATTCTCTTTAGTTTATCAAATATTTACCTATATTCAATATTAAAATCAAATTCATCTTCATTCGAAATTAATTTAGAAAGGGGGAGAATAATATTACTAAATTCCATAATAAATCTCCTTTAAAATCCTACCTCACTAATAATTAAAATGTTATTTCAAAATAAATTTTAAGGGGTTAGTTGGAATCCAACAAGTTTGACAACACCACATGTTAAATGATGTAAGATATTACCAAGACATTTCATAAAAAATTAAAAAATTTGGAATCCTTTACCTTATATAAGTTCTATTAGATGAAGCTTACCTCCATGTAGGGGTCATCCTTGATGATATACTTGATGTTTTATGCTATCTTATCCCAATAATGAATGTAATATTATAAAATTATTTCCCCCTTGTTGAATCCCTATAGAAAAATATAGTCTTGTTTGTTGATAAAAAATGTTTCTCATCTTTAAGATCAACTTGAAGTATTATTTTGAATATTTTGGAAGCATATTCCTTTGATCTGATTGATGGGAAGTACATATTATTAATTTAGTTGTCAGAAGGTATTGATCAAGTAATTTTTTAAACCATTCATGGTTGTTACAAGAGTGACACCATCATCTATGGGCTGTTTCCATTCCCTCTGGTAGAATCCTATATTAATATATCATGATTCAAAAGATTAAAAAGGGGATTTATCACCATGTAACATCCCAATTTAGCCATTAAATAAATATTTTAGGCATTGGTTGTATGATGAGGGGACTTCTACATGATTATGAAACCAAGGCCTTCCTATAAGAACATTTAGGTTTATATCTTGCTGAACAACTAGAAATTATGAGCAATTATGAGGTCACCAAACTAAGCCCTGAGATTGATTCTACTAAGGTTATTTTTATGGATTTTTTCATAACCCTATAGCATTAGAGTAGAAGGGGATTAGTTTTCCTTGCTATATCCTGGTAGAAAAAGTGTTTGGACTAGAATAAGGTTCAATCCTAATCCATTACCAATGAAATCCCATCATATATCGACATCATTATCCTTCCATACACATACAAGGGTATGATGTATCCCTATATAACAAAATCTTTGTATTTCACTTTGAAATAGATAATTATGTGGAATTTTAATGAATATATCTATTAATGATATACTTTAGTATAAAAAATATAACCTTTAAACTCCAGTGGGATCAATAGGGTCTCTATGAGTGCTTCCTGGAGGCCTTATGATAAACTTAGAGTATACTTGATTAACAAAATAGAAATAACTAGAGGCAATTGATTTAGAATATCATGATTTTGGGTCAGAGTTCTATACTTCCCAGTATAAGGCTTCTCTTTTTTAGGCACTTTAGGAGCTAAAGTACTTGATGTAGGTATATTAACCTTTAGAATAGAAGTTAAAGGTAATCCTGTCCTTGGTGGGTTAGGCCAAATAGGTTTTCCTCATTGATGAGTTTAATTATATAATTACATCCCCTCTTATTGATATTCTTATATTATCAGGTTAGGGTGACTCCTGGAATTAGTGGGGGGAACTTTCCTACTCTGGATGAGCCAACTATATGGATCTACCTTGAGTTTTAGTTGCATAGATATTCCGATCAAGGATGTTGCTGGAATATTGATTTTTACCACAACTACTTCTTCCCCTGTACCCTCAGCTCCAATGGACTATTCCTTTAGTTACCGAATCTTGTGTAGGTATCTTGGGTTCATGGCCATACTCATCATCATATATGGGATATATGAAGTGAATTAAATTAATTTAACTTAAGATTAATTTTTCATCTGATGAGGATTCCATATGGTGGGTCAAATATTGTGGTACCTTTTTGTGGGATGGTGCTCATAGTTTTAGGAAAAAAGAAATTAATTCTTAGAGACTCAAAGATAAATTTGGTCTTGGTAAAATTTCATCTTCCTTATATTTTCTTGATCTTATTACCATGTAATTTTTTAGAAGACTTTCTTGATCTTATTACCATGTAATTTTTTAGAAGACTTTCTTTTAGAGGACTGTAGTGCTGATAAAGTTGGATGTGCCATAGTGGAAATAGTTGGGAGAATAATTGGTTATTTCAACTATTTTCATAGGATAAAATAAGTCCAGTTGAAACACATGATACCTTTTTGGGTGGTTTTCCCAGCTTTACTTTCCCAAAATCAACCATTTTATAGGAAATCATTGAAAAAAAGTGAACTAGATGTTGTGACCAAATATTTGGTGAAAAGGGGAAATAATATAGGTGATCATCAAGGAAAACTTGGTTAGGACTATTGGGTTCTGATAGGGTTAACATGTTATTTTCCAAGGATTCTATGAAGTATCCAAGAACCTTTTCATCTTAAAAAGAGTAGACTTTTTTATTCTAGTCTCTAAATTGAGAGTGTTTTAACTCTATCCTTTTATCTCAATGGGGATATTACTACTATTTCTACAATTTAGGTGGAATAACAATGTGAGGAGGTGTGGTATTTAGAGTTGGATCTGTTATAGAGGCAAGTTTCAATGTAACCATTACATATTCCACTTTACCCATCCTCTTCCATTGAGACACCATCTTGGGATTAGAGTTAGACTTGGTTCACAAAATAGAATCATCCAACCTTTTTGATAATACATAATGATACTTAAATACACCCAAACACTACACTAGGATAATAGTTGTTCATATTTCATTACAAAGATTCTCAATGGAAAGACCCAACAAATATTCTTGAGGGACCTATAACTTTAGGGAATAAGTCAAACTCTTCGAACCGATAATGAAATCTGTCACCCTTGCATTTTCTCATTGTCTACATTTTGATAGATCAAGTACTATTGTATTTTTTAATATAAATATGATTTTATATAGTAATTGATAGTAAATATATTCCTATCCCATGATTGATCTGGTTGGTAGACAAGTACATTGGGTGAAGGCTGGTCCTTCTAAAGTATATAAAAAAAATTTAAGGTTAGTAGCTTCTTACTACTCAAGGGTCCCCATCATGAAACCACACCTAGACATGAAGTGTATCAAATTTTGTTTTGGATCCCATGAACCATTGAATATTTGGAACATAGGATTCCAAAAGTTTGGTGGGGGAAGAGTTGAATCCACCCATTCAGGGTAAGGCATACTATCTAGTTGTACTGGAACACATCAACCTTCCAAAGCATCTAATGAAGCTACCAATGTTTAGATAATGTTGACATGTTAGAGAGGAATGGCCAACTGGGAAGGAGACTGAGTGATGGAAATAACAGGTTGGGCTAGCTGTGGTAGTTCTTCTTGTACTTGTGGTGGGTAACCTATATGGGACAGTCCTCGAGGTTGTGTCTAACCTATATTTTATCATGTACACAATGGAGGGAAATCCTGATATCTTTCTGACATGGGTTCTGAATATATTGGTTTTCAGCCATTCGTGTTTATTGGATGTTATGGATACATTTTATTTGATTATACAAACTCTCTTTGTTGAGGTATGCTAGCTAGGAGCGTGAGTTGAGGCTCCTTTTTAGAACATATCCATTAGTGATGTTACCTCAGAGTTATTCTACATTGAATTTTCTTAACTCTTTCATATCTTCCTTCTATTTATAAAATATTTCACCAAGTTTGAGAAGCTCATACTCTTTGGGAAATAGTTGAGAAATGACATCACCTTTATGATTTTATTTAATGGATTCTCACCAATGAGGTAGTATTGGATAAGTTGAGGGAATCACTAAATTAATAGTAAGCTTATGGTTTCATGTATGAACACCTTTCTTAAATCAGTTAGGTTTGTATCATATCACATATAGAAAACTCCTCCTCCCATTCCTCTATATTAGCCTCATGTACTATAACATCTCTAGGGGTGGTGCTAACGAAGTTTACCGATACATAACACATTGGAAATGTTTCATTTCTATCATATTGATAAGAGGGTCAGTTTTCTTGGGGATGTATTCCAAAAGAACCATTATTTCCTAGAGTGATCATATCCTTAAGATAATTATTATTTTTTGCTTATCATGAGGTCTCATCCACCCCTTCACTAGTCCTATTAGAATTATTTAAAAAAGGGTTATCTGAATGGATTCTATGAAAAACTTTTTCATGTGCATTCCATGTGTGGAAATTGAGTCATAGGGTAGGATGAGCTAGGAATATCTGATTTTTAGTGCTCCCCCTAAATAAGAAAAGACCGACATCCATTTATGCAGAGGTTGAGGTAAAAAATACCCCATCCCTATGGGATGGGGCTACTCCCTTTCAATTTTCATAAACTTTTTAGAATGGTTTGTTAACCTCGAATGTTTTGTTAAAACCCCTCCAGCCCTGCAGGCTGGGGTTTCTCCTATATTTCATTGGATTTTGCTGTTATGGCTGCTCTCTTACCTTTATGGAGATTTGTTTGAACATGGGATGGGGGAATAATATGATTTTCTTCTAAGACACTTGCTTCATAATATATTGGTTCTTTCTAATATTTAGATTCCATTAAGTGTAAGTATTTCACAATATTTTTATATTATTGAGAGATCATTATTTCAATGGATCTCTCTCTTATAGACTGATGTCTTCAAGATTCATTCAAAGACACTTTCTATTGAGCACACTATCTATTATGGTTAGTGCCCATTTCTTGAAGTCGGTTTGAGACTATGACATTACATAATGTCTCCATTGGTGGTATTTACTAACCAGGGAGTGAGGTGAAATGAAACACCCATTGTTCACCTTATCCTATGATATGAACACTTTATGGGGTGTCAATGATCTGTTTATGAAACTATTTTAACACATTGAGACATGCACACTAAATGGATCTTTATTGTTTTCCCAATTTCAGGTGTCATGTAGCTAGGGGGATACTGAACCGACTTGACAGTGTATCCCTAACTTGATGTGGCTTGGATATTCATCATATAAAAATACATTTTTTAGGTGATGAAGAGTAGTCCATAAATTTAAGTGGTTTTCATGCACCTATTATTACAAATTTTGTTTTGAAATAAAATATTGGGGAGTGGATAAAGGTCATAAAAAGACTATTATATTGTCTTTAGTCAACTATATCCTCATTACCAATATGTATTATTAGTCTTTTTGAAGAGGTTTCTCAACCCCATATAACCAAAGTGGATGTTTTTCCACTACTTTATTAAATGAAATAAGGTTGGTGGGGATTTCCTCTATCATATTATAAGGAATGAGACCCAAGTTTGGTTTGGAGATGATTGTTTCTTTGGGATATATTTTAGTTGAGAAATAATTTCAATTGTTAATTATAGGGAATCATGCAATACTAGCCTCATTTTCAATAACATTGTGCGATATAATGGATTTATCATAGTTGATTTAGAAAGGGGAGGACCTCCATGAAAAAATGAAGCGTCACTATGGGGAGGACATTCAATGTGAATGCCATCATGGGGAGGACTACCATCAATCTTTAAAATCCAACTGCAAGGGGAATTCCCGAAGTGTATACCTTGGGAAGACCTTTAGGGAAGATGATAGAAAGGGGAGAGACTTCTTACTATTTGATCTTATGGAAAGAAGTAGGGTTTAAGTAGTGATTATCAGGAGATGGGATCTCATGATAAATCATATTGTCGACATAAATCATGACTTCATAGTAAGATACTTGAGGAACTTTATAATTGTTGGTAGAAAATTTATGAGGAGGACCTTCATAATTCCATCTACTATTTCTATGATTTGGAAATGGATGAGTAGTAAGTTGAGACGCTATAGATAAATGTCTGAGGGATTAAATAAAACTATCATTTTGTAGAGTGATATTGTAGATTGTCTCTTCATTTTACAATCGCCATTGACAATTCTTCTTTTTGGATACACTCTTTTTGGTGGCTGAGGATACTTTCTATGGATGAATAATTTCACATATGGGGGCCTGTTTGAGTGTCTCCTCTGTTGTTTCTAGAATTTTAATAGAGATTTATAGATTTTTATAGAGATATAGGCCTTCCCTAGAGTGTCTACTAGGATGGACCGATGACCTCTAGTTGGAACATGGGTATGGGCCTAATCTAGTTTTCCATTTATCAGGGGATTTTCCCTATGAC
The DNA here is from genome assembly GCA_963277665.1 of Viscum album. Lineage (NCBI taxonomy): Eukaryota > Viridiplantae > Streptophyta > Magnoliopsida > Santalales > Viscaceae > Viscum > Viscum album. The sequence goes on from OY728159.1 coordinate 837,586,511, forward strand.
CCTACTAGATAGAAGAATAGATATGAGTTTTCTATAGAGTGTCCCCCATACTATGTTGATGAGTCACCCCAATTGTGGGGTAGATGTGTCTTACTTCAACCACTACCACTACCATTATTATATCTTGATAGGTTTCTAGGATGTGGGTAGGAATTTGCCTCTACCCTTTCACCATTTTATGGATATTATGAGTGACTTCAGTGACCATAATGCGGATATATTCCCTTTTCATAGTTGGATAAGGGTTGTGGGCCTACTCCAGTCTTCCATTTCGTATTGGTATATACCAATAGTATTTATGTAAGAGGGTGGAGATACATATTTATTTTTGTGGTAACAACAACTAGAAATATCCCATTAAGGAATTCTATGTCATTGGAATGATTTTTTTAACCTATTAGTCCACCTCCCTAAGATAATGTAGGAACATGTTGTTACATTCTGGGGACATAATCCCAAAATTGTTTAAAATAGAAACTTTTGCTATTGACTTAAGGGCCACCAACTATCACTGATTGGATGTTTGGTGGGGATTCATGAGTTGGAGGGCTTGTCATGAAATCTATAGAGTTGGTACAGTACAATTGTGGTAGAAATTATAAATTAGAGTGTTTGATACCCATTTTTGAAGGTTCTGGGTAGGAATCAACTTCCTCTAATTGGATGAGGATGGCTCCTATGAAATGACTCAATCACTTATTCTTAAACTGGTAATACTCCATTGGGATTGAAGAGAGATTTGGTGAAATTTACTGAATATATATGAACAAAAAACAAGAAAAACCCATAAAATCATCATATCAATAAATGGAATTATGCTTAATTAGTTGTTTTATATCCATGTTTGGATTTTTTTCATTTGGGTGAGTGTAAAAGGGTCCTCAAAAGTTGGTTACATAGTCATTTTGGTTAAGGATTCACATTAGGTTCAATAGTTTTGTTTCATTACTAAAAACCACGTGGGGTTTGAATGGAATTTTGTGGTGGTGGTGTCACATCCCTTCATGTCAAACACATATTTACACATCCTTTCCAAGAGGTTTCCAATGAGTTTTATTCATGGAACCAGAAACACCCAACTATTCTATTATTTGAGTTGTTTCAAAAACCTTATTTCTAAAGGTAGGTGCTGATTGGGAAATAGATCCAACAACACTTAGGGACTCACATTGGCAAGAGGATGGGGTTTTAGGCTCATTTAAACTTATTTAGGGGAATTATTTCCTACTATGGGACTCTGATAGATTCAATACATATTCATGAATCCTTTATTAAGTTCCAAATATGAAAATGGTCACCCTTTTATTAAAAATAAATTTTTACTATGTATTTTATTTAGAATAATATATATATATTTGAGGTTCCTCATCAATGGATACGTATATATGTATATGAGGTTCTCCATCAATGGTACCCTTTTGTGTACAGATTAGATATTCTTAAGTCATTTATTATCATGATTTTGGTTTTAAGTCATGCATTGGGGTGCTCTGAAATTTATCATTATCTAAGAAGATGAGAGTTGTTTTGGTGTTAGGATTGGGCCCATGAGATGGGATTCCAAAATATACTTGTTAAAGGAATCATAACACATGTAGTTAGGTGCCACTTAAGGGGATACATCATATGTTTTAAGGTTATTTTATAAGGACCAAATGGTATAGTTTAACATCATGTAGCAAGGACATCTAGGCTAAAAGTTCCTAGTAAAAGTTGGCATGAGGCTTATTACAAAGTGGCCCATGGGACCCGGAAGGAATGAGGCCTCCCATGTTGGATATGAACCTACTGATAATATATCCCAGAGAAGATTAGGGTGAGTTTGGGGTGTTGGGTTTGAACCTCAGGGGGTATTATTACGTATTCCATTTGGACTGGAATCAAATACCACATAGTTATAAAGGTTGGGGCTTAAACCTATGTAGAAGGCCCATTATGTTTCCTCATCGTGAATATGTCCTTTTGAGGTGGAAATAACATGGTGGAGGCTTATACCAAATAAGAGGCCCTAGAGAAGGTGGGAGGAAGAACCTCTAGAGAGGTATTTAATTATGAAAATGTCATGATCATCACTAACCTCTAAGACCAAATGAGTCTTGATTGGTGTGAGAAACAAGAGGAAGTGGAAGATCCAGGAAACTAAACAATCTCCTTCATCCACTGGTATAATAGGGTTGTAATATGCCCTATAATAAAGACTAGGTTCTTACTCCAGAAGGATTATCTAGGGTGACATTTACTACTCATCTTCTGGTAGATGAGTATGGAGTCATTTTAGGGAATTAGGGAGAGAAATAGGTCTTTGATGTTCCTAGATCCTCTCTTGTTTTTAACCTTAGGGTCACATCACTACCCCTAAGGTTTAGATCCTTGTTACCAATAGAATTTATAATTGAGAGTACTTCAAGGAATTCACCTATTAGGTAGGATAAATGCATGACCTAAAGAAATCATATCCTTTTACACATATCATTACATTATTTTAAGAATAATAAAACTTCACATTATAAGATAAGGATTATAAATCCTAGTGTCTTGGATGACCAGGTACATAAAATACAAAACATGGGAGGACTAAATAAAACATTTTGTTATTTATCATTCATTATGAGCTCCAAACATCCTTTGATCCCTTACATTTTCATAGGATAACCTGAGGATAACATGAACAAGAGATGAGCTAAAAATCCCACTAAGGGAATAAACATTACAATAAACATTAGCAAATGGGTTAGAAGAAATAACATAATGATATATAAAGGCATGGAACACGATTAAACACAAAGAATCATAACATGGGATGATATAATCATTGATTCATAGTAATTTTAAAAAAAACATAAAAAATTACTTTAGCATAATTCAAGGCTCATTTGACATAGAGGAGCACAATTTAATACTTGTTTCATATAGAGGATCATGAGTCAAGGCTCGTTGCACATAAATGAGCGCAAGTCAAGGCTAAAAACCAAGGTCGTTGCACATAACGTCTCATGAGACTAAACATTACCCAATTCATTAGAGATCTGTCTAAGCACACCCATCATAAAATTTCCATTAATATATTTTCTACATAAATAATCATACATAAGAAATCAAACATAAACATAAGGGTTACCAATGGAAGAAATTGGGTATCATAATTATGTCAAAAGGAATATAAAAAGTAAATATCATAGTGGTGTCCTTGAAAAGATGTATTTAAATCATAGATGGATATTCATAAGGTAATATAGTAATATATCATGATAATTTTCATGAAAATAAAGTGAGAATAGTGTTTAAGAAACTTTAGAAATAAAACATTTTAGTATGGTTTAAGGGAAAACCTTCATGATTATTTAAAATGGAAAAGGCATAATTGTTTGTATAAAACCAGAATTGAACCAACGTAGTTTTTAATGACAAATTTTTGATTTTATAAAAATAATTTTGCCTTAAAATATATTATTGAGAACACCTGAAAATGGGTAATAATTCTGGAATTTCATTTAAATCAGGCTTGCTTATCGAGAAGAATTGAGTAGGGAGCATTTTGAAAACATGAATATCCCCAAAAAAGAAGGATGAATGGATCTTGATACATGAGTTTGTAAAATATAAAAATAATTTAGAATATTTTCATAAAAATAAAATATAATTTCATTTGGTTTAAAAGAGGTAAAGAGTAACTCGAAGGAATAATGGAGGTTGGGATAGAATCCCTTAGCTTAAGTTCGAAGGTATTATTCATTTGATCGTAATGTCCTGGATAATAAAATTAGATTAATTAATTAATAATTAAATAACCATTTATACATTTATTTTATTCATTATATCTTTATTAAGTTCATTTATGGATTTTTATGGGTTAAGAGATTCAATTTCATCATTTTGGGGGCATTGGTTTCCCTGGGTTTCATGATCAATTTACTTGTATACAGGTACAAAAGGTCATATAAGGTGGGAGTAATTATATAGAATTGAACTTATATGTTATTAATAATCTTAAATATGTCAAATTTTTATTATATATAATTTTTTTATGTCATGAGGATGAATCATTAAATAAATGATTAATGATAATCATTGGGGTTTATTTTGGCGGTTTTCGATTACAATGAACTCATTTTGTTTTATAAAATAATATCTTGGGTAAAAAATGATTACATAACATTAAATAAGGTATAATAAATATATTATAATCTGGTTAAACCATAGAAATGGTTTTATGACCAGTCTTTAAGGTGGAATTGAATGATGAATGAACGTCATCCACGAAGGTGGTAAATCGGCACCTCGTGGATGATATTTTCATTATTAAAGTAAAAGAGAGAGAAGAAGAGATTGATGAATAATTATTCAATTAGAATAAAAAATTATAGTATACATAAGTTAATGGAGTTATCATAACATTTGGATGATGGGAGGTGAGTAGAGAAAAATAAAATAAAGGAACATGAAAAGAAATTAAAAGAAAAGGAAGAGGGCTTTACCTCTGGATTCCTTCTTCTTGAGAAACTCATAGGGATTTGTTTTTGGTCTTTTATCTAGAAAAAAAGATCCTAAACATTGGGGAGGGGCTTGGGAGCAGATTTTATCAGAATTTGAATAAGGTTCAAGGCTTTAGAGATGTAAGGAGAAGAGGTGGTGAGGGGTCATATTTATAGTGGAGGAGAGGGGTGTTCTTTCATTATTTAATTAATTAATCTATTATTTTGCTCAAGACAAGAAATAATGTTTATTATTGAGACTAAATATATTAATTATATCATGTGAGTTTTAACCAATGGTGCTTACATTAGTCATGAATCAAGGAATAGAGTATTTAATTTATAATGTATATAAACCGTAAATTACCGTATTTTATTATTCACCAAAAATTTAAGTATTTCCAAAAATCCTAGAAATTCACCCAAACCATTTTTTGACATGTATAATTCAAAATAGAACTCCATTTTATGAAAATAATTTTCTAAATATGATATTTTTAATTTATAATTAAAATCATAATTTACTTGAAAAATACAGTTTTTAAATTATAACTGATTTTATATCACATTGAAAAAGTAAATAAAGTCTCATAAAATTATCTTATAATCATAAGAAATCAAAATAATAATTTATAAATACATTTTATGAAAATAATGTTTCTTTTAAATTATTAAATTATTCATAAAAGTTTAATTAAATATTTATGACTTACATAAATACCAACACTTAATTAATAATTTTTAAAATATTTATTTACTTATACTATTATTTAATTATATGATAGTATCACTTATAAGATGGATAAATTTATTTTATACTATCATTGGAGAGGTTACTATTCAATTGGATGGTTTACTATTCAAAAGGGTTATGTTAGTATTCCAAAGTTCAAGTTAATATTCCTTTGGTATATATTCCTTAAATTCTTGAAATGCCTTTTATTTCATTAATTATTCCTTTATAAAGTTTTTATTGTATTCTTAATGTGATTTTATGTTATTATACCATATGAAATAATTATAAGAAGGGAATTTCCATTGATAAAACTTTGGGTCATTACATTCTTCCCCCCTTATGAAATTTATCCTTTAAAATTTCATTTTACATTCTAAGTTGAAAATAGGTGTGAGTACTTTTCCTTCATCACTTACACTGGTTCCCATATTTCCTCTTTATACTTATGGTTCCACCATAGTACTTTGACCTGGAGAAGAGTCTTGTTGTGTACAACTTTATCTCTACAATCCAAGATCTTTACCGGGTGCTCTTCGTAAGAAATACCATTATACAAATGTACCAACTCTATATTTAGTACATGTGAGGGATCCATTATGTACTTTATGAAGAGGGATATATGGATTACATCATGTACTTGCGATATTTTTTGTGTAATTGTTAGTCAATAGGTGAAAACTCTGACACGATCAAGGATATATAAATGGGTCGATGTACCTAGGATATAGCCTTCCATTCTTCCCAAATATCATGACCTTATTCCATGGATATATTCAAAGGAATACCATGTCTCCCACTTTAAACTCAATGTCTAGTTGATGATTTTCGGCATAGATCTTTTGTCAAATTTGGGATACCTTGATGTGATTTTGAATGGCTTTCACCTTCTCTATCATTTATTCATCCATTTCAGGTCCTAGTAGCATATATTCACTGACTTCATCCTATAATTCAGTGTTTTGAACCTTTTCCCATTAAGGGTTTCATATGGATCCATTTTGATGCTTGAGTGGAAACTATCGTTGTAGGAGAATTTTACTAGTGGAAGATGTTTTTCACATCCTCATTTGAAGTCCATAGAACATTCTCTAAATATATCTTCCAGTGTCTGAATATTTTGCTTAGATTGTCCATTAGTTTGAGGATGATAGGTTGTACTAAAGTTCAACTCAGTGCTTAGAGCATGTTGGAGACTTTTCCAGAACTTGGAGGTGAATCTCAGATCTCGATCGGATACAATCAATATTGGTACTCCATGCATCCATACCACCACTTTAATGTATATCTGCGCAAGTTGATCTAGTGAGAGGGCCTCTTGAATTTCGATAATGTGAGTTTTCTTTTTATGACGATCCACAACAACCCATATAACATTATTTCCTCTGGATGTCTTTGAAAGTCTAGTGACAATGTCCATAGTGATGTTTTCCCATTACTGTATTGGTATGGGTAATGGTTGCATCATTCTATTAGACGTTTTCCTTTTATCCATCTATTGCTAACATACCAGACACTTTGATGTATATTCAGCAATCTCCTTTTTCATATTTTTCCCACCAAAAATTCTCCTGGAGATCTCGATACATATTTTTGATCCTTGGGTGAGTAGAGAAGATTGAGCTATGTGCGTCATTTAGAATATCTTTCATTATTTCTTTATTGAATGGTAAACATTATCATGACCCAAATCTTACAAATCCATCCACATCAATCTTGATCTCAGAGTATTTCCCATTTTGGATAGCTTCCACCCTTATCAGAATTTACACATCATTTATTAGACAATCCTTTATTTTATCCACAAGGGATGGTTGAGGAATAATTTGAGAAATGATTGATGATATTACTATATTAATGATTCCCATATCCATCCTCTTTAGGTCTAAGAATATTGGATAATTTTAATTATCATCATTGATAAATATGCATGATCCTTTCCACTTAGAGCATCCTCCAGCTTATTTTCCTTACCAAGATGGTAGTGGATTGAGAAGTCATAATCCTTGATGAGATTTATCCACCTTATTTAGAGTATATTAATCTCTATCTATCTAAATATATATTTTAGGATCTTGTGATCAGTATATATCTCACACTTCTCCCCATAGAGATAATGATGCCAGATTTTCAACATAAAGATCACAACTTCCAACTTTAGATCATACATAGGATAGTTTTTCACATGGATTTTTAACTACCTTGAGGTGTAGGCTATCGCGTTTTCATTTTACATTAGTACACAACCTAATAATTTCATTAATGCATCATTGTATAATAAAAATATTTCCCCACTTGTTGGGAGTTTGAGTACTGGCGCAATGATAAGTCTCATTTTAAGCCCCTTAAAGATTTCCTCACATTCTTGAGTCTAAAAAAACACCACTCCCTTCCATTTAAATTTGGTTATTGGGATTAAAAATCATGACAAGTTCTTCACAATTAACCGATAATACCTAGCTAGACCAAGAAAGCTGTAGATCTCCATTACAAATATTGGTTGGGTCACTCTTCAATTGCCATTGTCTTGGAAGGGTCCACATTTATTTTTTTGCTGGTGAAAACATGACCCAAGAATGATACTTTCTCCATATAGAACTAAAATTTACTATAATTTTCTTATAGTTTCTCCCTTCTCAATGTATTCAGCATATTATTCAAATTCTCCTTGTATTCCTCCTTTCTCTTAGAGTATACCAAAATATCATCAATAAAGACTACCACAATTTTTCAAGGTAATATATAAAGACTCCATTCATTAAATCCATGATTTTTAGAGATTTAGTGAGTCTAAAGTGAATCACTATGAACTCATAGTTTCCATACCTCATTCAAAAGGCAATCATGGGAATATCTTCTTTCCTCATCTTTAATTGGTGTTATCCCGACAGAATGTCTACCTTAGAGAAATAATTGGACTAACATAGAAAATAGAATAAGAAATTTATCTGTGGAAGGGGATACTTGTTCTTTATCATGATTTTATTGGGATCACAATAATCAATGCATAGGTGTATTGATCCATCTTTCTTCTTGATGAAGAGGAATGGCGTACCCCATGGTAAAGCACTCGGGTGTTTAAAACCCTTGTCCAAATTCCTTTATAACTACTAATTCAGTTATTCCAGGTCAACAATGGCTATTATTTAAGGTTTCTTTGATATAGGCAGAGATCCAAGAATAAGTTCAATTGAGAACTCAACATCTTGGTTAGGGGAAAGACCAGACAATTCTTCAGGGAATACATTAGTGTAATCCCTCGTGATGGGAATGTCTTCAAGCATGATCAGCTCCTTTATCTCAATCATTTGAGAGAGAAATGCTTGCTCATAAGGTCTTAATATCCACACTTGATATGACTTTTCTGAATTAGATTAATCTTCCTCAAACTTTTAAATAATTATACAATGCTTTTGGATTCAAAGCTTGATCTCCCTTTCCTGAAAGTTGATGTTTGATTTGTATAAATATATCCAATCGATGCCCAAAATAGAATCAAACTCTACCAAGCATTGATATGAACTTTTCTTTCTTATTATACATTAGTGGTATTATTCATATCTCTTTGGATGTTTATATCATGATTCCCCATTCTTCCACATTTGAAGAATTTCATGGTTCCCTTTAGATAATTCCCAGGATGCTTCTTCCCACAATTTTGACATGTGGAATATTCGATCTTCTTTCTATCATGGGATTTATTTAATAATAAACCCAAATTAGAACCCATTTTCTACTTATTTTCATTGAGCTCACGATACCATTGATAGTCTCCAATATCCATTTAAAACTTTAGGGCACAACAAAAAATATCCTCATAACTATCGATGTCTTGAATTGTTGGGAAAAAATCCCTCAAGGTAACATTGAAGAATTTTTTAGGTGTTTGCGTTTGTTGAAAAAAAAGGTTTGTTTGCTGATAAAGAGGGTTTACATGGAGATTTGTTGAGTTCCAGAGTTATTTTTGACAACCTATATTGACAACGAACCATGAAAAAGGAATTGTTGATTTGGAGGTAGTACAAAAAGAACAGATATTAGGTGGAGATGTTTTCCAATGTTTGCAACATTTTTGGGCCTCCAAATCAAGAAATGGGGAAACATGTTTTTGGAAAAGGAAGTAGTGCACAATATTGAAGGTGGTTTGGAAACTTGTGTGCAAGAAATTTTTCAGGATCATAATGTCAAAAAATGGTAAACTCATGAAGTGTGAGGAAGATGTGGAAATGTGCATGAAATATGAGGTTTCGTGAAAGAAAATTGCACGCCCAATGAAACATCAAATTGGGTTTTGCACGCACAAAGGGAATCTTGCACGACATAGGGAATCTTCTATGTAGGGTTTAGAAAAGCCTAAAAATAAGTGGTGATCCCCCTCATTCATACAATCTCAAAAATTAGAGGTAATTAATTCTATGGATCACATAATAATTTCAAGAAAAGGGATTTGCGGGAAATATTTTGAGTTGCATGCAAGCTAAGAAAGTTGTGCATAAGATTTGGGTTGTGTGTAAGATTGAAGTTACGTGCAAGGAGTGTTTCATGAAAAAAGTGTAATCATTCATGCAAGGCTTTAATTTTGCAAGAAATATGCAGTAAGGGTTTCATGAAAGATTTGGAGTTTCCCATCAGTATTGTGGTAAAGTGTTATTCATCAGTGGATGAAAGTGGGACATCAATAATGCATCTACATAAAGTGGATAGTGCATTCATTTATGAGAATTAATGGACCTATAAGTCTAAAAAATATGAGTGGATATTCTGAAGAATATGAGAGCACACTTTAGTTGAGAGATTATTGAGCTTTCAAATTGTGATTGATTGTAAACCTGGAAGGACCATAAGTCTGCTACAAACTTTGTAAACAACAGTGCACTTTTAGTGGATTTGGTACATCAGAACTTTGCCAGTGTATGCTCCTTGGACGTAGCCCAGTGTGGGTGAACCAAAAAAAAATTGTGTTTCATGTTCTTTCTTTAATATTTGTTCATACTCTACAAAGAGAAGGATAGATAATAGTGTTTTATCTAACAAAGAAATAAGATCAGTAGGGGTAGTTGTTTTAATCTTTCATTCCCAGATTCACCCCCCTCTCAGGTTATCTAACCTAGTGGACCTAAAATGAATCACTAATTATTTTCATAAACTCATATTTAGTATAATAAAGAAGTGATCCAACATTTTCTCGGTGTTCATGAAAAACCCGGAGGTGTATCTTGAAAGCCTAGTAAAGTTGTCTTCATACGCACTGATATACTTATCTTCCTTCTTCTTAAGTCCGAGGAACTATCTTTCCATATTGAGATGGAGGGTTTGAGGAAAATATTTATTGAAAAATATTTTCTTAAATTCCTCCCAACCCATCCTTAGTCTTTTTGTTTTTGATCATTTTCCACCACTGATCAACTTCCCCATCGAAATGATTGACTACCAACAAAACATTCTCTTCTTTTGAAAACTGGAGGATAGATAATATCTTTTCAATGAACAAAATCTAATGTTCCATAAGGAGGGGATCAGAAGATCCACTAAACATGGGGGGCCTTTGCCACATGAAGTATTTTATGGAAACTTACCCTTTCATTGGATAAGGAGGGAATTCCACGAGATCAAAGTTATTATTCATAACTTGCGCCAATTGAGTAAGAAATGTCATGAAGTTTTGAGCACCTATTTCCATCATATTTGGCATATCATTGGGTCGATCATAAAATTTACTATCACATTGATTATCGGAACGTGTTCTTCAATTTTCCACCATTAACTATGAAAAATATAGCTCAATTAGGGGGCTTTAATACTTAGCTAATAAGCATAAAAAAGAAACTTTAAACATAAAAGGATAAAATATTAAAGGAAAAGTATATCATAACTTGAGATTATCTATGTTTCAATCTAGGTTATCAATGATCTGTTTCCTAACATATATTCTTATTGAAATTTTCCTTGTTCCCTCAATAATGGTTTGTAACGAGCTTATGAATTTACCAAAGTATATCCCCCGAGAGTGTCAAATAAGGGGTACAATAAGGCCCGTTGTTGTATACTAGGTTACCCCGAGTTAGGCCCAGAACACCATGTCGGAGTTTTCACTCTTAGGTACATCTATACCAGAACCATTTTTACTTGTAGTATCCAGGCATGGATGTATTTTCTTGATAAACCACTTACTCCATACTTACCAAAAATTTTGGGATGTTTTCTTAGACTTAGTCTTATCCATAAGGTTCTTACTAAAGTTATATATTCCTAGTCTCCAAAAATGACTAAACTGTTCATCTCATACCAATTATGGCAGCACTATACTTTTACACATACCATTACATGATTTTAATCATAATTAACTATCAAATTAAAATCCAAGGATCATAAATTCTAGTTTCTTGTAATAATAGGTACATAAAACTAAAAACATGGTACTAAATAAAACATATCTATATTTATAATCCACTATAAGATCCTAACTTCCATTGAGACCTTACATATATATATGATAACCTATGGATAACATTAGCAATGTATAAACTAAAAATCCCAATAAGGGAATAAACATTAAAATAAATCTTAGCACATGGGTTAGAAGGCATAACATAATGATATATAAAGGCATGGAACATGATTAAACATAAGGAATAATAACATGATATCATATAATCATGGATTCATAGTAATGTGGTAGAAATATAAAATAGGACTTTATAACAATTCAAGGATCTTTTCACATAGAGGATCATGAGTCAAGGCTCATTACACATAGAGGATCATGAGTCAATGCTCGTTGCACATAAAGGTTCATGAGTTAGGCTAACCACCAAGACAATTACACATAGCGTCTCATGAGACTAAACATTACCAAATTCATTGGATCACTATCTAGGCACACCCATCATAACATATTCATGAATATGTTTTCCATATAATGAATCATACATAATCAATCAAACAAAAACATAAGGGTTGCCCAAGGAAAGAATTGAGTATCATAATTAGGTAAAAAGGAATATCAAAAGGGAATATCATAGTGTTGTCCATCAAATTATAGATTTAAATAATACATGGAAATTAATAAGTAAATATAGGAACATATAATGATAAGGGATTTCAAACTATAGTTAAAAGAGTGTTTAAGAAACTTTATAAATAAAACATTTTAGTACGATTCAAGGGAAAACCTTCAAGATTATTTAAAATAGAAAAAGAATAATTGTTTGTATAAAAAAAGAATTGAACCAAGGTAGTTTTTCATGATAAAATGAGTGATTTTAGAAAAAAAATGGTGGATTAAAATAAATTATGGATCACACTTGAAAATGGTTAAGAATTTGGGAAGTTCCCTTAAATCGAGTTTTCTTATCAGGAAGAATTGAGTAGGGAACCTTTTAAAACCATGTATATCCCCAAAAAAGAAGTTTGAATGGATCTCAATACATGAATTAGGAAAATATACACCGAATTTATAATATGTACATAAAAATAGAATATAATTTCATTTGGTTAAAAAGAGAGAAAGAGTAACATGAAGGAATAATGGAGGTTTGGGTAGAATCCCTTACCTAAATTCCAAAGGTGTTATTCATTTGATCTTAATGTATTGGATAATAAAATTATATTAATTAATTAATAATTAAAGAACCATTTATACGTGAATTAAATTAATTATAACTTTATTAAGTTCATTTATGGCCTTTTTAATGGGTTAAGAGATTCAATTTTATTGTTTGGGAGAATTGGTTTCCTTGGTTTTCATGATCGATTTACTTGTATAGATGTTTGAAAGGTCATATAAATTTGGGGTAATTATACAGAATTGAAATTATATGTTATTAATGATCTTAAAAATGTTAAATTGGTCTTATATATCATTTTTATGGCATGAGTATGAATCATTGGATAAATAACTATGGATAATAATTTGGATTTATTATAGAGGTTTTCGATTACAAAGAAATCATTTTGTTTTATAAATTAATATCTTGTGTAAAAAATGATTCCAAAACATTAAATCTGGTGTAATAAATATATTATAATATGTTTCAACCATAAAAATAGTTTCATTACCAGCCTTAAAGTTAAAATTGAAAGATGAAAGAACGTTGTTCATGAAGGTGGTAAATCGGCACCTCACAGATGATGTTTTCATTCTTAATGTAAATGAGGGAGGAGAATAGCTTTTATGAAGAATTATTCCATTAGAATAAAAAATTATATTATATGAAATGTACTAGAGTTATAAAAATATTTGTTTCGGGGGAGGTGAGGATAGAAAAAGAAAATAAAAGAACTTCAAAAGAAACTGAAAGAAAAAGAATAAATTTTTATGCCTTAATTCCTTCTTATTGAGAACCTCCTTAGGGATTTGGTTTTGGTATTTTATTAATAAATAATAGATCCTAAACGTGTGGTAGGGTATTGGGAAAATATTTGAGTAGAATTTGGACAAGGCTCAAGGTTTGAGATGTGTGAGTAGAAGAGGTGGTGAGGGGTAGTATTTATAATGGAGGAGAGAGGTGTTTTCTCATTATTTAATTCATTAGTTTATTATTTTTCTAAAGACAAGAAATAATGTTGATTAATAAGAGTTAATACAGTAATTAGATCATTTTAGTTATAAATAATGGTGCTTACATCATCCGGGACTCAAGGAATTGTGTATTAAACTTATAATGTATACATATTGTAAATTATCGTATTTTACTATTCACAAAAAGTTTAAGTATTTTATAAAAAATCCCAAAAAAATAACTCTAACCATTTTTTAATATTTAGAATTCATAAATGAACTCCATTTTATGAAAATAATTTTCTAAATTTGTGAAATTTTATTTTTAATTAAAATCCTAATTTACACAAAAAATATATTTTTTAAATTATAAATGATTCTATATCACTTTCAAAAAATAACTATGGTCTTATAAAATTATATAATAATAATAATAAATCAAAATAATAATTTATGAATATATTTTATGAAGATATATTTTATTTTAAATTATTAAATTAGTTATAAAATTATAATTAAATAATTATGACTTACAAAAATACCAACACTTAATTAATAATTTTTAAAATATTTATTTAGTTATACTATGATATGATTATATAATATTTTCACTTATAAGATGGATGAATTTTATTTATACTATCATTGGTGAGGTTACACTTCCATTGGATGATTTACTATTCATAAGGGTTATGTTACTGTTCCAAAGGTCAAGTTATTATTCCATTGGTATATGTTCCTTAAGTTCTAGAAATAACTTTTATTTCATTAAATTTTTATATATAAAGTTTTTATTGTGTTATTAATGTGATTTTATATGATTATACTATATGTTATAATTGTAAGAAGTTAATTTACATTGATAAAACTTTGGGTCGTTACAGGACCTATATTACTACATGAATCTATAATTGATAGGACATGATGGTGTACCCTGTTCTTTGATAATACATATCTATAGGATTTGGTGGATGCCTTGAATTGGCCCCCCTCATATTGGTGATCCAAGGGAATAGTTTCCCTACCATCTATGATAAGAAAGAGGGCTCAATGTTTTCCTCACATAGGGATGGCCTAGACAAAATGTAGGTGTCATTCATAGGGTGGTCTTGGGTGAGCTGAAGATGCTTCATGCAGGTGAGGCTGAGGCAAGTTGATGGTGTCTCATGTAGAGTAGACCTAAGAGAGTTGAATATTCCTTTGGTCAATGGAAAACCTGGGAAACAACACTCGGGAGATGCCTTTCTCTAGTCTCCAAGGGTATACTACTTTAAAAATGACCTATACCCATGGTTCAAAACCGTGGGTATAGCCCCCAAAACCATGGGTATAGGCTATACCCAACCTATTTAATTTCCTATTCTTTCAAGGATTATAGATCTACCTAGAAATTACTAAGGAAATGGGTGAAGGAATTGGGTGAGCATAACTTTAAGGCTTCTTTCTTGTCTTCCAGTCATGTCAAAATGAGGATTCCAAGGGTTCTATTTATATGAAAAATCATGACCCAGGGTGAAGGATTTAGCTCATTTTGGTATGTTTCACTAGGTCTCACACAAGTTTAACATGTGTGAGTTTCCTAGGAACAAATGTTTAGGACTATGCGGTGATTTTGAGTGTGTAGGATTGGCTTGCATGGTGTTGATGGGTGGGTGGGTTTGGACGTGTGCGGTGATTATAGCGTGTAGGATCGACTTATGAAATGATGTTGGATGGGCCTTGTACGTGATTACTTGGGTGAATGAATGATATACCTAATGTTTTTATTTTATATATTACTTGAGAAATACTTTTAAATTTATCATCTTTACATAAAAAAGAGTGTCAACATACCCCCAGAGAAAACCTTATTTTATGTTTTTTGTCCCTAGTCTCATGAGACAACCCGGCTTCGCTGTTATCCATTTAAAAATTGAAGGAATAATGGAAAATATCTTCATATATATCAAATTCATGAATGACTAATTATTTTCATAGAATCACCTTTAACCCACTAAATAAATGATCACTTTACTTTTGGTGCTGATAAGAAAGCGAGAGGTATACCATGAAAGCATTGTGAAGTATAGATCATACACCCTGATGGAGTCTTCTTTATTTTGATTCAGACTAAGGAACTCCCTATCCATTTTAATATTTAGAGTTTTGGAAAGTATTTTTAAAAAATATTTTCTTGAAGTCTTATCATTACCTAGAATGAATATCTTATTTGGACCTTGTGTTCTTGATCAGTGTTCACCACTGATCATCATCTCTCTCAATGAAAAAAATTCCAACACAACTTTATCTTAATATATGTATTGGAGGACATAAAATATATTCTCAATTGAGTTATTAAATTGTTCAATGAGGATGGGATTAAAATATCCACTAAAGGCAGGGGGCCTTTGTTGCATAAAACACTTGACTATAACTTGATACTTCTTGTGAGGAGTATTATGTTCCACATGTTTCATGTTATTATTCATAACTTAAACTAGTTGAGCCAGTACTACCATTATGTTCTTACCCCAAACTCCCATAATTTTAGTAATATCATTGGGTAAATCATCAAATTTCATATCATGTTGGTTTTTTTCATGATTTCTCCTATTTCCTACTATTAACTAAATGAAATAAAAACACAGGATGAGTATACTTTAACATAATAAAGGGAAACTTATAAAATCAAATGGAATAAATCATGAATGATAATTATGTCCTAACTTATGGGCCTCTAGGTTTCAATCTATGTTATCCATGATAATTTTTACTATTAGGTTTTCTAACATAATTATTTTTCAATTCCTTCATAATGGTTTGTAAATAGTGTGAATTTCTAAAGCATATTTCACAAAAGTTTCAAATGAGGTGTGAATTAAGATCCATTTTCATGAATTAGGTGAAGATAAATTCTAGATTAATGCATTCGTTTTTAGGTTATTACCACTATGTAACTCTATTCTAGAGCTATATACACTTAGAGTAACTAGATAGGGATGCATTTGTTTTGAAACCACTCCCTCTATACTTCACAAGAATTAGAGGATATTTTTCTACAGATAGTCTTATCCTTAGACTTATCCTTATAATTATACCTATGGTTCTCACTAGAGTTTTCTCATCATAGATTCCAAAGGTGAACTGAATCTTTTCTATGATCCTAACTATCATGTACCAAACCTCTTACACATATTATTACATGAATTTTAAACATAAAAATCCAACAAGAACAACCCCAAAGATCGTGAGGCCTAGTGTATTTGAAATAATAGGTTCATATCAGATCAAATGAAACTTAAAACATGGAATAATTATTTTATTCTCCATATTTATCTATTAAATCCAATAGATCTTTTAAAACAAAATTGGATATCTATAGGAATACATGAACTAAATGGGTGATCTAAAACCCCACTAAGGGATTAAACATGATAAGAAAACATAACATGTGAGTCAAAGGTATAACATTTTATCATATAAGATAAGTATCATGTTTAATTTAATATAATAATAACATAAAGAACATGGTATCATAAGATCATGAAATTATAGGAAATTTTTCAATAACATATAACATGACATAAACATCAGTCAAGGCTAACTTCCTTGACAATATCATTTAACCAATGAATTCGAGCTCAATCGAGTGAATACATCATGACATGTTCATGATATATGTGTGACACATAAATTAAATCAATCATAAGTCATAACATAATAACTAACCTTGCAATGAAAATTGGTCGCATAATCTCGATTCATATCATAATCAAAGGAAATTTATTAATTAAGGCATTTGAGAAATAATTATAAGGTATGTATTAACCAATAAAAGGAAGAAATAATAATATAGGTATACATGTGAGATATATATAGGCATAATTTACAATCATCCCATAACTTTAAAGAGAGATAAATCAAGTTATAGAGAGAGTGGCCTTAACATGAAGAGATAGGTGAGCTAGAAAGATTCCTTACCTCTAGCCCGATTCATCCTGTGCATTCCTTATCTTCTTAAACAATAAAATTATTTTAATTATATAATTTCTTAATAACCCTTTTAAAATTTATTTTTCCTTTAATTTTATTTTTTACCGTGTCATATTAAATTACATTACCAATTAATTTTAAGTCGGACATTTTGACGATAATTAGTTTATATGTCCAAAATCACTTTAGTATGTTTAATAAGGTCAAAGAGATTATTATTTAATAATATAAAAAAATTTAATAATGAAATAATTATAATTTTTATACATAAATTGTACTTTTTAAATCATCCATTAAATGATGTTATGAAAAATGAACCATGTTACAATCATGGAGACGGTAGGTCGTACGTACGCATGAATAACATTTCCATTTTTTTATAATCATAATGGAAAGAAGGTAAGGGTTATTTTATCTTTGAATTATGATAATTATATCATAAACATCATATTATTTCTTTAAATACCCTTATATATACCATTCACATGATTCATTAATGAAAAAAATGAATCACATCGCTTCGCGATGGGGTAGTCCATCGTACACATGAATGAAATTATCATTTATTCAATGGAAGGTAAGGTAAGAAAGTATATAATATATTTATTTTAAATAATGATTAATATTTCATTGATATAATATATAAAATAAAATTAATCCTTATTACCTTCCATTTAAATTGTAAGTGAAAAATGAATTTCACCTCTTCGTGAGGTTGTAGTCTGTCGTACACATGAATGATGTTATCGTATTCCCTATGAAATGGAAAGTAAGAAGATATATATAATATTATAATTAAATAATTATTATTATATCATAACTATAATATTTAATCATTATATAAATCATTATATCCATCCTTTATAAATGGTGATGAAATAATAGTTACACCGGTTCGTGAGGTGATAGTCCGTCGTACACATGATCAGTGATTTTGTTTTCCATTTTAGGGAGGAGGAGATGGGTTTAGGTCATGAAATTAACATAAAAATATATATGTATATGTAATATACTTATGTTATTATATTACCATGTTTTAATTATATTTTATGGATGTGAAATATGAAATAAAATAAAACACTTGATTAAGGACATTACCTCTTCTCTAGAAAACTTCTATATGTTTGCAACAAATTCATTTATAGGTTGGATTTATGATAAAAAAGGATTATAATATGAGGTAAGATAAGTAAAGAAGTTATTTGGGTAGTTATTTTCTTAACATATTTTTTTGTATGTGTGTAAATGAGAGGATATGGGGTGGCCTTTTATAATCAGGGGAGAGGACACATTTGGATGTTTTGAAAAGAAAGTATTACAACCATGTTTTTAAGATTCTAAAAGGATCCAAAGTGGATAATTTTAGAAACTTAAAATATATAATTTATAAATATTACCATTAAATATTAATTAGATAAATTTTGGGTCATTTTAAACCCTTATATATTTAGTTTAACCCTATATAAAATCGTTTTTACCTTATCTGTGGTAATTGATTTTTACTCTTTTCACTATTCATTATTGTCAAAAAAATACTACCTTATTAGATAATATAAATTATTCTAATTAAAAGTATTAAATCTATTTTTCCAAACTCAACTCACATAATTGGTAGAATTTAATTTAAAATTAAATCTATAGACGTTTCGGAAAAAATAGTTTTTCAAGGAATGGATTTTTTCAAGCATAAGATGGTATTATAATAACTATATTATAATTAATAATAATTTAATGAATTTAAATTAATATTTATAGATATATAATCTATAAATTTTATTTAAATCATTCCTCATTAGGTTTTTTAACTAATTAAAATGGGGAAAAATTATTCACTTTTAAACAGTTTTTAGAAAAATGTTTTTAAGCCTAATAATAAAGTTATAATAAAATACATTACAAAGACAATTAAAATATAATGAATTAAATTTAATATAAATAAATAATAAATATGTTTATTTTAAATCAAATTATAAGAATAATGTTACTTTTAATCAACTTTATTTATTAAAAAAGAAATGATAATTTTATAAACATAGATAATTTTCACTATTCATTGAAAAAATCATATTTACCAAAGAATAAAAAAATATCACCCCAATTATATATATATATATATATGATTATTTTAAAAATAATTCTAATTTTATAGAATAAAATTTCAAAAAATTACGAAAAATTATTATAATATTTTATCATAAAATGAAATAAGTCATTTTTTTGAAGAAAATGTTTTTTTGATGAATAAAATGAATTTGCATAAAATTGAGTGACTAGTTAATTATAATGTATAAATAAATTTATATTAAGTAGTAAAATTATGTAAATTTCATAAAATTGTTAATCCTATTCATATATTTTAATTTAATGGCTAGGTAAAAAAATCCTATTTAAATAATCATGGTTCGTTTGGGTTCAGTGTTGCATGTTTCATATTCTATCAAACATAGATTTACCTTTTAAAAATTTAGGGTGTTAAAAATACCCATTTAACAATATTTAAGGCCCATTTTATCAGATAAATGGATCCATGTGATTTTTAAAAATTGTTCATCATTCTGGTTTACACTAGCTCAAGGTAAGAGAGGTTACTGTTCCTAAGACTACTTTTCAAAGAAAGTATTTCCATTTTGATTACCCTGTTCATGTTGTATTCATAGAAATAATGAACCTGATATTCTATCCATTAATCTACTCCTTAATTAAGTTATTCATGGATGACATTCTGGTTTAGTCAAATATGAATGAGGATCATGCAGGATATTTGAGAATTAAACTGGGAACCTTTTGTGACCACTTACTATTTACTAAGCTATCCAAGTGTAGAATAAACATCTCCCAGATTTCATCACCCCTAAAATATCTCACATATAAAGGGGTTAAGTTCTTATGGAGCCTTTTATGTTAGGATTATTTTGATAATTTGAATCAAATATTGACATTATCTCTAATTTTGATTTTCTTAGAGGCTGGTCAAGGTTATGTAGTGTATTATAGTGCATCTGGTATAGGTTAAGGGTGTGTTATTATGCAGGGTTACCATGTGGTGGTGTATGGGTCTTGATAACTTTTTATAGATGAAAATAACTACCTAACCTATAACATTGAGAATGCAATTGTGATGCTTTCCCTTAAGTGTTGGTGCCATTACCTATTTTGGGAAAGTTTCATGATTTATTTAGATCATAAAATTTGAGCTATATTTTCACCTAGAGGGACAAAAAACAAAGGTAAAAATTATGTAACAACCTAATATTTAAATAAATTTAATTTATTTAATTTCTTTCTTTACAAACAATATCGATTTTTAATAAACCATGATATACTATTAAAATATTATTTTTAAAGTGATAGTTATCATCGAGCCGTTTGATTAGAGGGTATGGATAAGACTAACTAAATTAAAAAAAAGTATTTTTTATATTTGTATAAAATTATTTCATTAGTTTTTAATTGGTCATAAATTAAAGTAAAACCATTTGAAGGTAAAAATAAATGTTTTTCTAAAAATCTATTTTTATGTGCACAATGTGTTTTTATCTTAATCAATTAAATTAATCTATATTGATTAATTATTTTAATTAAATGTTTTTATAATATATTTAATCTTATAATTTAATATTCATCTAATAGTTTTTACATGAAAATTAGTGAATGTGAACTCAATTTTATGCTTAAAAATTCATTTTACTACAAACAGTTTTATTTCCTTTTGCGCACTTATTTTAAAATGAGTTTCCACCACTTATAGAAATTTAATCTTTTAAAATATATTACATAATTTGAATCAACATATTTAATATTATTTAATAATTCCAACTTAAATTTTGGTCATAATGAATAGTAAAAATATTAACATTTTATTACCATAATTATGGTTAAAAGGGGTTTAATGGGTGGGAGGTAACATAAGAGATAAGGTTTAAAATATCAGAAAATGATTGATTTAATTTTATTGGTTGATGGGATATAGAACTTAGCCTTATTATATTTGAATAATTAGAATTTTTGATCCACTTGACTTGAGTAGGAAAATAATATATTTTAATTTTTTGAAAAATTCCAAGTCTGTACTCTCCCTCTCTTATAAAAGGATAACACTTCTCCTCTCTTCCATATAGGTTTAGGGCACAACCGAAGTTCCATAGTGGGAGAAAAAACATGAAAGTTATTTTTATTTGATTAAAAATTTTCAATATTGTACATTATGTGAACACCATGACTGTTGACACCACTAAAATTGTGTCACACACTTTTCTATGGATAGAAACATGTAATGATTGTTTAGAAAATCACAATATATAATTCCATGGTCTAATGATGTTTGGGGTTCATATTACAGATGGATAAACAATTTTATAAATCATCTTCTTCAATCTCATAGTACCAGATTTATAGATCACTTATTGCACATTGGATTGATATCATGCACCTACAGAACATCGAGCGCATGAGCTTTCTTATATCACAACTCCCCATACTTAGACTACCGTATGAAACATCATCATATGAATATCAAAATACTAATATCTTGAGAAGATAATAATGAAATAGGTATATTATTACATTAATAGTAGAAGAAATACACTCTTGGATCAGTGAATGAGGTGACCCACACCACAAATACTAGTTTATGCAGAGAATAGCTAGCGTGAAGGGTTACATCGAAAGAGAACGCATGAAGCCCAGGATGTTGATCAAGCGAATGATAAGACATAAATATTGTGGTATAGTGTTAATTCTTCTGGTATATATGAAATTATGTGAAAATGATTCATGGATTTGATCAGATGTGGAACATATGGTCCACAACGATCAGCTTGGATGGCCTGATCATGAGCCTATGACATATGGAGTAGAGAAACACCATGCCTGCAAAAGCTCTATAGTGAAAGAATGAAGCTACTGATGTGGTATACACTTTCAAATGATCTTCTAATGGATAAAAGGAGGCCATGAGGTTAGTACGTATGAAGTCTCAATTCATTGATATTTTTAGTACATGAATCCAAGAAAAATAACTACTAAAAAATAGGATGTTAACAGCACTAAAAATGGCCTTATCAGTGTCAGATAAGTATTGACTACTAGACCAAGATTAAAATACCTTCCCTTTTATTAGATCTAAAAAAGCATCGATAAAGGGTTCCTTTATAGATGCTAATAAAGCATTTATAAATGGGTCTTTTATCGGTGATTTTAGAAGCACTAATAAAGGACAACATTTATCAACTCTTTTTTTAGCACCGATAATGTTGACCATTATAGGTGATTCTAAAAACACTGATAAATGTTACTTTTATCAACACTTCTAAAAGCACTAATAAAGGAGCATTCTATAGTGTGCTGTAATAGCACATTGAAACACCAAAAACACCATGAAATAAGAAAAATCATGTACCAATAAATAATTTAAATGAAATAAAATTTACAACAAAAATAAATGAAAATAAACACTATTTTATAGAAATTTCAAACTTGGATTTATACAATTACATAATAAAAAATCATTACATAACATTAAAAACATCAATGTTCCTTTTTATTTTGATCCTAACCCCCAATCGATCAAAAATACACCTATATGATAAAACCATTCTTATGTTAGAAACAAAAAAAAAATTAATAGAAAGTAATAATTTTAAACAAGACTTCGAGTCATACCATGAACACTATGTCTCAGATTGAGTTGCGGTTGATTCTTGCACATCACACCATTTCTTGTTCGTATTCAAGTACTATCTATAGGAAAATTAACAAAATAATTTTATGATAAAAATTATATTTAAATTAATTAATTAATAGTATATATAATTACGAGAAAACAATATAGGCTCATTTTCTCAATTTTGGCAATGTGATGCGAGTTTTAAACTAAAATGACACTTATATATTAAAAAGATGCACTTGGAGTCATACTAGTAACACTATGCATCAGATTGAGGTACATCTAATTAATACATGTCTCAAATGACTTATGGATCATTTTCCTAAAGTATAAAAAAATTCAAACATGTTTTCTCAGTTTTGAGTATGTCACTTTCCTTTTTACTAAAATTTCATATTAAACTGGAAACATGCACTTTGACTCATATTGATTACATCATGTGTAGGTGTGATGTGAGACCTATTCCTAAACATCAAGGATTACTTATGAAGTGATGTCATAAATTATTAGGAAAATCTAAGTTTGTTTCTTATTTTTCAATGAGTTACACTTTTTGAACTAAAATCTTGATTTTAAACTGATAAAAGACAAATTGAGTACTACCGGTCAAACTGAGTGTCATATTGAGGTGTGACTAATTCCAATACATACCAAATTAATTATGGATGATTTTTATAAAGTATGAAAACAATATTAATGCATTTTCTTTGTTTTGAGTAGGTCAATTGTCCTTTTTACTAAAAATGATGTCAATTTTAAATAAAAATATGCACTTGGATTCATAATGGTCACATTGTGCATCAGATTGAGGTTCAGATAATTAATACATGTCCCAAATGACATATAGATAATTTTACTAAAGTATCAAAACAATTCAAATGCATTTTCTTGGTTTTGAGTATGTCACTTGTCTTTTTTACTAAGATGTCATTTTAAATTGGAAATACACAATTTTAATCATACCAATCACATCATGTATTAGTTTTATGTGAGACGAATTCCTATATGTAAAAAATTATTTATAAATCTATTTCATAAATTATCATGAAAATCCAAGCGTGTTTGATTAATTTTTAGTTATTGACACTTTTTGAACTAAAATGTCAATTTAAAACTGATAACAGATACTTTGAATCATAACACTCACACCATGAATCAGATTGAGGTGATAATGATTCCTACATATGCCAAATGACTTATGGATCATTTTACTAAAGTATTAAAATAATATGAATGCCTTTTCTTAGTTTTGAGTAGGTCAGTTATCCTTTTTACTTAAATTGATGTCAATTTTATATAAAAAGACAAACTTGGAGTCATGTTGGTCACACAACTCATTGGATTGTGGTGCATCTTATTCCTACATGTCTTAAATGAATTATGTATCATTTTCCTAGAGTATTAAAACAATCCAAATGTTTTTATTGGTTTTGAGTAGGTTACTTGTCTTTTTTACTAAAATGTCATTATAAACTGGAAACATGCACTTTGACTCATATTGATTACATCATGTATGAGTTTAAAATGAGACTAATTCATACAAATAAAAAATGACTTATGAATCAATGTCTTGAATTATCAATATAATCTAAGCATGTTTGCTCAATTTTCAATGAGTTACACTTTATGAACTAGAATGTTGATTTTAAACTAATAACGGACACATTGAGTCATTTCGGTCACACTATGCATCATATTGAGGTTTATCTAATTCATACACATCACAAATGACTTATGGGTCACTTTTATAAGGTATAAAAACAATATAAATGATTTTAATCAGTTTTGATTTGGTCATTTGTCCTTTTTACTAAAATTGACATTGATTTTAAATAAAAAGATGAATTTTGAGTCATACCAGTCAAACCATACATAGGATTGAGGTGAGGCTGATTCCTACATTCCCAAATTGACTTATGTATCTTCATACTAAATTATCAACATAATATGAATTCATTTTCCCAGTTTTGAGTATGCCACTTGTCTTTTTTACTTAAATGTCATTTTAAACTAGAAACACACACTTTGACTCATACCAATCACATTGCGTATCGATTTAACTTGAGACTGATTCCTACACATAAAAAATGATTTATGAATAGATTTAATAAATTATAAATAAAATAATATCATGTTTTATTGGTTTTCATTGAGTTTAAACTTTTTAACTAAAATGTCAATTTTAAACTGATAATGGAAACTTTGAGTCATATGGGGAACATTGTGTATCAGATTGAGGTGAGACTATTTTATACATATAAAAAATGACTTATGGATCATTTTCTTAAAGTATAAAATCAATAGGAATATTTTTTTACCAATTATGAGTATGTAAATTGTCTTTTTTACTAAAATTATGGTCAATTTTAAATAAAGTGAAGAACTTTGAGTCATACCAGTCACACCATATGTCATATTGATTCATGACTAATACCTACATGTCACAAAGTCTCAATAAAATCCTAAATATCAATGATACCATGATTTACATTGAATTTCATTATCAAACTACCAAAACATCATATTGAACTGATTTTCTTAGCTGAAAAACCTTTCTCTTTATTTAAAGACAACAGAAAAGAGGAAGTTCATATACCCATTATATCACGAGAAGTATTTGGAATGGGAACATGATATTCCTATACTAATATGGTTTTCTACCATAAGAAATGTTTTTTTGACTAAGAACATCGACTCAATATGCAGTGTTGGAAGTTCGATAAAGAAATGGAATGTAAAGCATGGTAACATTGGTAGAAAGCAACATTTTATCTCTATTGTGGCTTGTTGTAGATAGTTGAAAGAAAAATAAGAATTCTCAAAAGATCTTGGAAAAAAACTAAATAATTATTAGATAAAAATTACAAGTAAATGAACTTACAAATAATAGCTAAAATGATGACAAAATTAATTGAATACATAGTTGGAATTAACCTTTTCATGATATTTGAATAAATTATTGAGGCATTCCATTATTTTTATTATCTCAATTGCAGGATCGAATAAAATAATCCACCTAAATAAGAAAAAAACTCTTACGTTAGTAATACAAAAAATAAATAAATTAAACATAAATATGAAACAATATATTAATTATATGGAATATAATTTTACTGTAAAAAAATCAATATTAAATCTATAATTGAGAAGTGGAGGGAACATGAAGTAATGTGATAAATTATAACATTTAATGGGTGAAAATTTATTGAGGGAGATGAATTTTGTGGAAGTTTTGGTCAATAAATACATGTAAAATAGACAAACAACCATAACCTAAACAAAAGAATCCACTTGTATAATGAAAAAGTTATTATGTGATTAATACTAAAAATAAATAAATAAAACCCAAATATGTAATAATAAATTAATTATTTGGACAATAGTTTTATTTTGAAAACATCAATATTACCTCTTTGATTGATCAGAGGTAGCATTGTTTCTCTTCTTGTAAAGGCATTGGATGGAACTTAAAGGAAAGTGATAAATGAAATACTGCAGGGGTGAAAAGGTTTTAAGGAAGAAGAATTATGTGGATGTTTCAGTGAATAAAGACATGAAATATTCATACAAATATTCTAAAATAAACTAACTATGCAAGGATTATTAGAAATTAAATCAATGTTTCAGTATATAATTTTTCATTAAAATAGAGAAATTAAATCGTAACATTACCTTTACATATTCCCAAAGGGTTTCCTTTGTTATAGTTTGTTCTTATGAGTGATTGGTAACATCATCATGGGAAGAAGAAATTTTCCTCATGAGTATTCAAACATTTAATTTAGATTATGTTAATATATTAGAGAACATATAATATTATGATGAAACAAATAATATATTTAAAAACACTTTTCCTTCTTATTGAACTCTCTTTATTTTTTTAATGGTTTTTAGAATTAGGTTCCCCTATCGAGAATCTAAATCCCATATTTTTGGTTAACTATAATGTATAATACATTGTATATAGCGGTACTAATATGAAATTATTATGATATCCTAATTAAAGGGTCATCCTTGATTGAATTTTCATCTGAATCACCATTTTATTTAGTCACTAGTAAGACAATCAACGAATTCTTGTTTGTTGGATCTATGACATTAAATACTTTCACTACTTGCGATACCATTATAAATGGATCATCTTCCCCCCCTTATACACTAAAATTCAAATTCACAAATCCCATTTAGTCAACTTTCACTGGACTCATATTGTCAACCCATTTTCAATGGAAAATTGGAATTTTAAATGGAAAATTGGAATTTTAAATGGTTTATAATCCAACTCATATATCTATTCGATAATACCAAAATATAGAATATTTGTAAAAATTGGATTTCTATACTTGGAACCAGATATGTGCATTGTTTCTACCATAAGAATAACACCAATTATTTTCATCATAATGTAGTCATAGTTTTCTTTTTTATAGAACATATAACCATTCATAACAAAAGTAGTGTAAGACATAAAATATTCATTCAGTCCCCTGGCTAGCCACTGAAGTCGTTCAACAATTGAATTCAAATTTTCAGATATATCCTAATAGATTTGATCTCTGAACCATCCTATAAACTATTGATTTTGTATATTTGATATCCATCCTTCATCCCTTGATGGATTAAAATATCTAATATTTTCCTTTTGGGATTCAATGTTTGGATCAACATCCTCACTATTATGTAAAATGTAACGGTGCACCTGTTCCTATTTTTCAATGTAATTTTAACAACATATCTTCGGGAAACCCCTTCACCCATAAGGCATCCAATGTGACAAGACTTTGGGAGACCTGTGCTATCAAAATCTAATAGGTAATCGGTACATAATTCAATAGATTATTCAATAATATGTTGTTCTACAATAAAAACTTATGGATGAATTCAATTCTTGACATCCCCTTTCAAAATTTTCATATACCCTTCAATGGGGTAAATCCATATCTAATAGAAAAGACCATATATTTGAATATATATAACCAATTGAACCATTATATCAAAGAATTATGGTGGAAAGAACATCTCTAATTCACACAATATGACTGCAACCTTCTTATTCATGATTTGAAACATCATCATGTCTATAACTTTATCGTATATATCTTTGAAGAAAAGAAGATTATGGTCAATATATGTTTTATATTTTAAGGTAGAATGCTATAAAAATAAACATGCATCAAATATTACATCAAAACATTATAGTCATATGATTTTAGTCCTTGTAACTTCAAATTAGTCATTGATATGAAATTATTTATATTTTATAAATACCCCTATAGAACTTTTACAATTTTAAGGAAATGTAAAAATTGTAATTTTTCCTGTCTGGATAGAGTGTAAGATGTTGGAGGAAGAAAATTACACCCTTTACCATTCAATGTTTCCAACTCTTTCCTTATCACCATTTCAATCATTTCAAACCTAGACTTAATCAAAATTTCATTTTTTCGAGAACATTTATTAATGCACCGATAACACTATCAAATATTTCTTTTCTATACATATGATATTAAGAAAATTTCTTACATACAAAAAATTACAATATGATAATTCAAAGAAAACTGATATCTTCTTCCAACCTAATTTTTTATGTTTTTTCAAAAATGTCTGACCAAAAATAGTGTCAATATATTTTAATTTATTTAATAGTTGATCACTTTTTATTGGAGAAAATGTTTTAACTTGTATGATATTCCCATCGAATGATCATCCATGATCGGTATTTCTGTCATTGAGGTAAAATAATTTAGTGTCTTAAAATCCCAGTCTTCAAGGAATGTTTCAACTAAACTGAATGTGTGTGTTTTTCACAAATGGGACACCCCAATATTTCAGTAATTCTATAGCATGATAAATTTCCATAAGTGGGGAACTCATTTATCATCCCCTAAAACATGGCCCTCAATGTGAATTATTTACTTCTATGAGCATCATACATTTTAACACCTATATCCCACATCAATTTATTATCTTCGATCAATAGAGACAAATAGAAATCAATATCATTATATGGTTGCTTTGGTATAGATATAAGAAAAGACAACATAATGTATTTTAACTTCATGAATAACCATGGATACAAGTTATAATTTACCAACATGATGGGACATGTACTATGATTACTACTATGTACACCAAAAAGATTTATTCCATCTTAGATAATACAATATGAAAGTTTCTCAAATCATTTCCAAATCCAGATTACTTGTAATCAATTTTATTCCACTAAGGAAAATCTATTATATGTCATAGGTTCCCATATTTAATTCTTGTATCTTCAAGCCATGTCAATTGTCTCACATATTTCTGGCATCCATATAGTCTTATAAACATGGAATGATATGAAAGTAACACACAAATTTTGAAGGACTTGATTCATTTTTCTTGTATAGATCTACACCACACTTAGGGAATTTTATGAGTTATTAATAGTCCTTAATAAACAACATGAAATTATTTAGACAAGCATGTTTTTTTAGATATCATTCCCATTGAACGTAGCATTCATTTAGCAATATATATTCGACATGATAATTAATTTTATTTTGGCAGTGTATCATTAAAAAGGCCAAGTAGTTATGTAAATATTGTGTCAATCCATCCACTACTAGCTTTAAAATGATATAACTTCAATAAAGATAAAAATGTTTCATAATTAGTACAATCATTATACAATGGTTTCCTAGCATATCTATTTAGCTTATCAAACAACTTTGGACACTCACGATGGTCATATTCAATTGTTATTTTCATTTCTTCCATGAGATTTCCATTATCATTTACACTAGTATTCAAATCACACTACTGGAAAATGGGTCTATACTGATGCATCTATACCCACGGTTTAAAAAAACATGGGTATAGGTTATATATTTTGACCTATACCCACAATTTTTTTTTAAAACCAAGGGTATATGAACCCCGATATGATGTTTTTATTAGCCCCCCTACCGATTTGTCATTTCCTCCCTCGTGTCTCCCCTAAGACCTAACCTCTCTACCCTCTACTCCCCTCACCGACCTCGACCTCCCACCCTTGCCTCCACCTCCTGGACCCACCTCCCTCTCTCCGCATTATTGCGTCCACATATGTGTCCACATCTGCCTCTACCTCTGCATCCACCTCCACATCCATGTCTGCCTCCACCTCTGCCTCTATGTCTGCCTTCGCCTTCATGACTGCCTCCGCCTCTACCTCCACATGACCTCCAATTGTATTTCTATTCTCCTCACCTATTCGGTTTTATTACTCTTTTTAATACATATTAATTAAAAAAATATTGTTAGGTGAATCCCACTCGAGCATGGTGTAATTAATATTGGATCAAGGGTCCATCTATTCTCTTGTAAAATGGAAGCTACTTTGGGTATCCTACAAACCATTTTTCTCTATTTTCATGGAATGTGACCAAGATATGTTGTTTCCTAAGGTTTCCATGATTTTTTAGTGAAATTTTTGGATACTCTATTGTAGTTATTTGGTACTTTGGGCTTGTGGAATTTTGGGTTAATTTTTTGTAAATTGATTGCATTGGTTTCTCTTAGGTATTAGTTATTATTTGATTATTGTTATTATATAATTGAGTTTATTTAGTGATAAAATTTGGTTTGTTAATTTTTATGTGATTATTGAAGGTTGTTTGGAGTGTGGAAGATCACCTATGGTCTTGGTATTTGATCTTGACATTTTTGAGGAAAAATTCATAGGACACATTATGACTCACTGGGATTAGGTAGGTGATTATTTCATATGGTTCATGTATCTTTATAATTGTATGCCTATGATATTATATATATGTCAAAGGGTGATGTTTATTGTTAAAAAACCTTGATAGAGATTGATATTCATTTTAATTAATTAATAATATATTATATTTCTCTAAAATAGAGTATTGTGTGTGACATTATAACTGTGAATTGAAGGAGCTTTTTAGTATAGATGTTTTATAAAATCTTGTTTATAAATGAAGTCACCCCATTTACCTTTTTATATTTTATTTTTTATATTCTAAACCAATCTATTCTAAAACATGAGTTGTAACACTTTATTTAAATAGTGATTGAGGAAGTTGGTTTTCAAATGTTCTTTTAGGTCATGGGAATTTATAGCTTAAAAAAATAATTTACTTACATGTTCTATAGGAGATATGTTTTTCCTTAAAGATGAAGTCTTAAATTAATTAAGTGGTGATTTAAAATATATTATTCTGGATTAAAATTTATGACCAACCCATTTCTGATAAATAATACCTTACAACCTTGTACTTCTAAGTAATGGTAATGTTTTGATACTTTATTCCAAACACAAGCCATGTGTGATATTGTTGTGTATGACATGACTATAGCTTCATTTTACATCTCCCTAATATGTATTTAGGATTTAAAATGGCATACCCATTCTTCATTTTGATTGAGATTATCATGATTGATTGTAGTATTTTTATATTTTATTTATGGATAGTTTAATAGATTTTTCATGTTTACACATCATGGTTATTATTATCATACCAACATGGTGTTATAATAGTGCATAGTGAAAATGTGAAATATTATTTAATTTTAGATCATGTTTATTTACTTTAGCATCGACACAATCTACTATTTTCCCATAGGGTATGTTTATAGCTTTGACATAGAACATGTATATTGTTATAATGTGAAGCATTTTTATTGTTTTGTATATATCACATTTTATGGATTTCTCTATAGGTTGATTCTTGATGTTTAGGGCCCTTGGGTCCCGTTGAGTCCGGTTTTAGCTACTACAATCAAGGGAAGTGGGTTGGACATGGGTTTTGGGTATGGTTTGTTCTATTTCAATTCTTTGCATTTTTTTTAATTTAGGGATTTTTGGGGTTTTGAATTCTATTTGTTTTTCTAGAGTATTTTCTACCTCAGTGTGGTGGTTTCGGGTTGTCGTTGTCAAAGGAAACATTCACATGTATTCATAGGTAGGTATACACATACATAATTTCCCACACATATATATATTTACTCATGGAAGTATGAATATATATATTGGGGCTAGGTGTGCTTATGTATATATATGAAAAATTCATACGTGTGTAAGATAAAGGGGTATATGCTTGTATAAGAATATATGTAATAACCCCTTGTACATATTTAGAAATGAAAATATGTAAATAGGGGTTAGGTATCCGTATATATATATTCCAAAGTGCATATGCGTTCAATCTGTAAAGAGAATATTCGAGTTGTCGTCATCATAAGAAGAGCGCCTTGAGTTTGAGGTAGGTTCCCTTTTGCATTGACCTTTAAATTTAAAGAATCATTGATTACTTGTATTTCTCACCATGATTTTATACTAAATAGTGATATAGATTTCTTAGAATAATTTTTTGATATGAAATGAAGTTTTTTATGCATTTTATTGGATTGTACGAAATTGTTTTTACAAAACCTTACCATAAAGTGTTTAACAATATGAACTATTGGCCTTTATAAGAAAATTGTTCCATGTAGAATGAAAAAACCAAACCAAACCAAAATTCTACCTCTCTAAACAAAACTAACATTCATAAACCCATGATAGCCCAACATGAATTGAGTATAACCAAACATTATTGAATTGAATAAAATCAAATCAACGTAAGCTGATCCAAATAAAAACAAACAAAATTAAATGAAACTAACTTGAACTAAATCAAACTAAAATGAACATAACTAAATGAAAATATACTAAAATAAAATATACAAAAATAAAGAAAACTAATTGGATTGTCTTGAATATATTTTAAGAAAACCAAACTAACCTGTATAAAATTGAGCTATAGTGAATTATACTAAATTTAATTAAATAATACATAATATAAGTAGGAAAAACCAAAATAATATTAATTTTATTAACCTATAAAGTGTAACAGTGAATATTCTAAAATTATTCTTGAGTAAATTAAATTTTCCTATACCAAATAGATAAATTAAAACTAAAAAAATCTAAAACAAATCATATCATGTTATACCAAAGTGAATCATATATAATCAGTATAATTCAGTTAGACCTCTCTTGAACAACATCAATTAAGATTGCATCAAACATAACAAACAAAGATTAACCATAGGAAACAAAACCAAAAAAGATTAAAAAGATTAAACCTAGAATGATTTGAACTAAATAAAATGGAATCATACAAACCCATAATGGATATAATAAAACCAAATAAAAAATAGAATGAAACATTTAAAAAAAATTCGCAAACCAAA
The DNA here is from genome assembly GCA_963277665.1 of Viscum album. Taxonomy (NCBI): domain Eukaryota; kingdom Viridiplantae; phylum Streptophyta; class Magnoliopsida; order Santalales; family Viscaceae; genus Viscum; species Viscum album. Next base: position 837,620,074 of record OY728159.1, read on the forward strand.
CCTTACTAGAATAAATGTAAATCAGATCAACCAAAATCGATATGAATAATCAAAATCAAGAAAATAGAATTCAAATTGAAAAGAATTGAATGAAACTAAATTGTACCAAATCAAACTTATCTAACTTGAACTAATCTGATATTACAAATGATGAATCAAATCAGACCAAATATAATTAATTCAAACCAATATAACTACAACTGACATAAACTGAATAAAACTAAACCAAACTGATATGAACCAAATGTAATCAAATTGAATCGATTAGAACCCAAATAAATGAATTTTTTAAAGCTAATATAAATAAAAACAATAAAGAATAAATCTAATGAAAATGTCCCAAACAAACATGTATCGAACAAAACTAAACTAAGTTGAAACTCAAGCCAAATTGATTATATACCATTAATAGTGAGAGAAATTGTTAATTAATAGGAAGGTACTAATAGAAAATATAATTTTGAAACATTAATATGTTTCCCCCTTGCTTGAAAAAACATGATTGGACCCATGGAGTGTTGTGATTCTTATATATTGGGCGGTGACTTGTATAATCATAGGTGACATGTATGTTGTAGTTTTGTTTTTTTTTATATTTTGTTCATTGCATCAGCCATATAGGCCTTTAACTTCTTTCTATGGATGGAGGGTATTTATATTTTGTGAAGGGGTCTATAAGGGCACTAGAGGTATCTATGAGGTTTTCTTTTAGAGGTGGTAGATCGGGGTCGTTGAGGTATTAATAGTGTGTTTCATTTTTTTATCCTTTTACACTACATTTCTTCTATTTATTTTCTTTTCCTTTGGTATGGACATCTAATGTACTGATGGGTCATGCCAAAATTTTATTTATTTTCTACACCTGTTTTAATTAATTATTTGTGGGAAAAATCGCTCCTAAGTGGTGATTCCCAAATTGGTGCTGATGATAGATTCTAAAAGAAAACTGGCCATTAATGATAAAACCATCGAACAAATTCATGGGTTTAAACCATTCACCAAACAACCTTTAATGGGTATAAAAATAAATACCTTGAAAAAAAACTAATGAAGAACAATATACTTTTACTAGGTTTCTTTCACGCCATGTATGTAATATCTCAATATCATGGGTGATAATGGACTTAATTTTTCATATTAGATATGTAATTTACCATAGGGTAGATGAGATACCTTTGAGGGAGATCAATATAATTCTTGAATCCATCTCAATAGCTTCAAATTTTTTTTATAAGAAAAAATTTGAAGACCGATAAGCATGGAATCCGCCTCCTCCCTCAGAGAATTAATATCCCCCTAAAAATAAATAAAATAGAGAATAAGTGATCTTATGCTATCATGAAAAATACCACCCCCGTGCACATTACCTAGACTACATGAACTGTCAATATTCAGTTAAAGACCAAGGGAAGGAGGATTCCTAATCACCCAGTGACCCACCACCAGAGGTCTGGAGATACTAGTGGATTTCCAAACAACCATGAAATGTCTGGGGAAGGGAGATTCATCCCACTGGTTCTAAATACTAACTGGGTCCATCACCAAGCACATAGTTCTAACCACAAATGTTGTTATTGAGGGAGATACATTATTCTGATATTGGTTCCTCACTTCATAGATACACCAACATCCCGTAGAAAGCTTGAGTGAATGAAGTTAGTTCTCAACACCTTAGGATCCCCTCTTTCCATCCAAGCATTAGATATTTCCATATAGATAACTCCTAAATGGGAATTCCTTGATTGGGTTCTATTTTCCTTAGCTGGTCTATGCTTACTTCGAGGGTCTAGAAAAATTATTTACTATTAATCATCATGTTCGGTCAAAAAAGGAACAAAAGCATTTTGAAATACATCAATTGAGATTTAATCATATGAATCCAAATCATTGAAATATATATTTAATATAAACCATAAAAAAATATTGTATCAATCTTTTACTAAAAAATTATAATGTCCCAGACCTCCACAATCCATTAATTTTTCAAAATCTAATGTTTGGGGAGTCTTGGGAGGCAAAAGTAGCTCATTTCAAGAGTTTTCCAAAATTGTAGTTTTTCATTGGAGAATCAGCATTGGTAGGTCATGTCAATAGGTAGTATTGGTATCTCATGTTATTATCTCAACATATGTAGCTCAGTGTTAGTGGATTAACATCGGTAGGTCAAGCATCGATAAGTTGAGAATTAGTTGGTCAGGGTGTGGGTAGGCCAGGGAGTCGGTCGGTCAGGCATCGGTAGGTTGGGCATCAATAGGTCGGGCATCGATGAGTGGCATAGATGAGTTTCTTTGGTGACTCACTGTTGGTGCATCAAGTCATTGACTCGTGTTAGTGAGTCACATCGGTGACTCACATCAATGATTCAGGCATCGGTAACTCACTGTCGGTGACTCATGTCAATGACTCACCCATCAGTGAGTCATTTCCAGTTTTTCCTAGTTTTTATCTGTTTCACTCCTTTATATTTTATTTTATGTTAAATGAGTTACCTATCATTTTTAATAATTTATAAATATGTTTCAAATGATATTAATTATATCATTAATATCCTAATTCTTCTGGGACCTTGAAACAGTCAAGCCACATAATCTTGATCGTGATCCAGCTTTAATAGACCTTGAAACCATTTCCTTCCATTTATATAGGATATGGATCTTCTAAGATGAGATATTATCTTCCCAGTGTGTTTCTATTTCTACTTGGTGTGCCTAAAACCTTTCTTCCTTGAAGAGTATACGTCAGTCAAGTTTTCCCTTGGAGTCTCATACTGCTTGCGCGACCCCCTGTTTTTGGCGCAAGGAGGAGTTGTTGATCATATATTCTTCGAGGTAGGAATTACTTCATCTCTCTTTATTTTTTTATCATATGGGGTGGGTAAACTAATTTCCCTTCGTGATCATGATCGAATCCCAACTTTTAATTGAGTCTATTTGAAGATAATCATACCTCTTGCAATAATCAGTTTTGTTACCTTAGTAATAAATGAGGGGCTTGGAAGATGATGATGATGTTTGTGATGTTTTATCTATTATATTTGATCCATTTTATAAATTGTGTTGGTCATATGAATTTTTAGAATCATGGTTGTTGGTGGTCTCTGTTGGCACACCCTACTCATGAATACTAGTTGTTAACCTTATGTTGAGCGGCTGTGAACATGAAAACTTGATTAATCATGTATATTAGGTTAATTAAATGAATTAACCAGGATCAAACCTGTTATATCATAACCCCTATTTTATCAAAGTGGAATTAATGAGTGAGGATTGCTAAATCTGAATAAACCTTGCCATTTTGTATGGCTGTGTACTGTGTATGGTTCTGTCCGACCATGTGTTTTGTGTTAGTAATGTGGTGTTTTGGTTGGTAGTGTGTCTATGTGTATGGGTTGGTAAGGGTATTGTAATGGAATATCAGGTTGAGATATTGGTTTATTGTGGAATGGATGAACTTTTTGAATAGTGGGTTTGCATCTGGGTTGTGTTTTGGTTGTTGAGCATGGTCTATTTGTGCAGTGGGACCGCAACCTAGTTGAGTTTTCTTGTTTTGATGGATGTGGTACTTTTCTTGTAGCAGGGCTACCAAGGATGGGTTGGGAGGTATAATTTTGAAGAAGGATGGTTCTACCTTTCTTGGGAATTCTGGCCAGAGTTTCCAGAGACTTTTTGTGAAGTGTGTGTTGGTTATGATGATACTTGTGGTGTTTTGTGTTTTGTAGTTTCCTAGGTAGTGATGGAATAAATAATTAAATGAATTTTTTAATGTAGAGTGATAATTTTTTGAATTAATTGGCAGGGGTTATAAATTAAGTTTGTGGATGACTATGTGGCTATGTATTAGAGGTGCCAATAAGGACAGTTTTGCATGGACTGGTTGGTTGTTTTGAAAACCCATAGGTTGTGTTGAGTGTTTGGTACATATATATATATATATATACATGTAATTTTTTGTGATTTATATATGCACCCCACCCAAGTTGAGAACTGTGTGGAACACCCCTATTGTTATGGGGGAGGGTTTCCTTTCTCAAAATCATAGAGAGAGGATAAACAGATGGTTATTGGCTCTTCTCTACTCCTTCTTCTAGGCATTGATAGCCCAAGACTCTTTGGGAAGGTTATGGTACGACTATAAGGGCCAGGTGTCAATGGGTGAGGTGTGCTTCCCAGGTGACTTCGGGATGAGATAAGGTGTGTTTTATAGGTGTCTTCAAGATGAGATGTGTTGTGATTTCCTAGGTGTCTTTGGTTTGTGATGTGGTTGTGGACCTTATTTTTGCGAGTGAGATGTGTTATGTGGCCTATGTGTGTATGGTCAAGTTTTGAAACTGGTTCTTGTGGAAAAGCATGATAACGTCAAAACATTTTCCATTTGGTATGAGTAGTTAACCAGTGGGAAGTGGTACGGAGTACCCAAATATTGATGTGCTTACTACTTTACTTGACTTTACTTGTGTTATTCAGTGAGCATTCCTTGGTGAGTTTTGGGTTGATAGTATACCATGTTAAGTGATTTTGGGTTTTGTTTTTTTCATGATGGTATTAGTATGCTTCTTTACTTGTTCATGAGAGACTTTGTATTTTCCTATTGAGTATACTTGTATGCTCACCCTATGTATATATAACTATTTTCAGGTTTCTAAGGACATTATTCAGACCATCCTAGACCTTACTAGCTCAAGAATTGGGATAGTTGTTTGGTCACTTCTTAGATTTTTTCTTTTTGGTATTTACTTTGGATCTTTTCATTTTATTTTTCTAGAAGTTTTACTTTAAACATGCATGTGGGATGAATTTTGGATTTATATATGTATATATGTCTTGGAGTTGTTTTGAGGTTGTTACATCTTATCTTTTGATCTTGGTTACTATAAAAGGTAAATTCCTCCCATTTTGTGATATTTGTATACCCTTGGTGTGGGTCAGCACCCTGAGGCCTACTGGAGGTGGGACTCAGGGGTCAGTATCTCTTTTTCATCTTGAAGAAGGAAGGTCAGGACACTTTTCCATCCCTTCCCCCATCTCGAAGAAGGAGGTCCGTGATGAAATGATATCAAAGGATGCTGGTTGAGAGATAGGATGGAGTTTAGAGTTAGGCATAGTGATTATTTCATGGTATGGTAGGTAAACAATGTTAGTTGATCTTGGTGCATGACATAGGCTAGAGAATATCGACTAAGACATAGGATTTTAGGGCCTCCCATGATCTAATGGAAGGACTCTGAGTCTACTGAACAACCAAGTGAAGATACACTGTTTATAGGGTAGAGACCCTAAGAAAGGTGCATACATCATGATGACTTGTGTTCTTATCTATGTTGGGAGTTTTGGGGAAATTAAATAATAAAAAGTTAAAATCAACCTTAAATAAAATTTCATACCACTTGGGATTAAAATTTTCTTATTTACCCTTGAACTATGACAATCTCTCATTGACCATGAGTGGCTCAGGTAGTGGAGGATCAACAGATTGATTTGGATGACTAACAGAGGATTGACCCGATGGGGGAGGATGGTCAGTGGTAGAATATTCTTTGTGACTTCTGGCTACATACTCTAGGATAGTACGAAGGAAAAATTTTAGATACAGAGACAAAGAGTGGTCTTGGGGAGCTGGTGATCACTTTTAGATTTATCAGATCTCTAATAGAGTACTAGGTTCCTCTGGAAGTGAGGAATATGTGGGGTGCTGCGCATCAATGGTGGATTCTCTACCTAGGGGAGAGGAAGGAGACCGATGTTCTGTGGGTCAATTTTGAGGAGTTTCGGGTAGAATTCCTTTCCTCGATCATGAAGGCCAAGAAGAAGCAGGTGATACTCTCCATATATCATGAGAGTATCTTGGTATAGGAGTTGGGGATCAAGTTAAAGGATCTACTACACTTTTATTTGGATCTCTTTCCAAATGAGGAGTCTCGGTCGAGACTCTTATAGGAGGAACGTTGTTCTTCTCTCAAGTACACAGTTACTCCCTTCACCTTACTGACATACCTATAGGTATAGAAGGAGGAAGTGGATGAGAGGATGCACTCATGAGGGGGTATACCGTGAGAGGGTAGTCATCCTAGTTATTCAAAGGTAATGGCTACCAACAACATGACCTAGGTTCTAGGGCCTTCTAGGTTTCGGCAGTGAGGAGCCCACCCCAATAGTTTCATTTCTAATCTTACAGTCTTCATGATTTTACAATGGGATTGGGACCAAGGTGATTTGCTTGTGGAGGTCATGGGAAACTTCAGAGTTAGTGCCCAGTTTGATCCCAGTATGGTGTAGGTGGTCAAGTTTAGTTCCCACCTCAGCAATAGTTGTCATCCTGGCCATTTCAGCAGTGGGGATATCAGGCTCCTTCTCTACTAAGGGGAGACAGAGAAGGTGGAAGTTGCCCTCAAGGAATTCCTCAGGGACCTCAAACTGAATGTGGTTGAGGAGGTGGTCAACAGTAGAGGGGAAGAGGATATGGGTATGGTTTGTTACTCTCCACAGAGGCATAAGTTCCAGTGGGGAGAGATATCATTTGAGGTATGATCAGCTTATTTTGTACTCTTGTTTGTGCCTTTTTTGATTCGGGATATTTTCACTCCTTCATTTCACCTAGTCTAGCCCATGATTTGAGACTAGACATAGAGAGACTTTTCACACCCCTGGTGTTGAGTACACCGATCAGAGGTTAGACCATCTTGTTTGATGTGTGTCGGGGATGCGGACTGATGATGGGGCCACATCAGTCTTGTGGGGATCTTTTCTTATTATATATGAAACTGTATGATTTCATACTTAGAATCAACTAGTTTTACTATGTGCATGATATTATATACTTCTTCTAGAGAAGATTTAAGTTTTCAGACATAGATGGCCAGTGTGTGGATTTCATTGGCAAGCGAGGTTGTCAGGTGGAATCCCACATGTGGAGCCTCTTCTTTCCTTATTGAACAAGATGTTAGTGGAATCAATGGATACAGAGATGGTGTGGGTTCCCAGGGTTATTGGAGGAATTCTTGGATATTTTTCACAAGGTGGTTGTGACTCTACCCCTTTGACATGATGTTGAGTTCGGGATAGACTTGGAGCCTAGTGCTTCTATTATTTGGATGGATCATTATCATATGACACCTTATGAGTTTTGGGAGATAAGGATTTAAATTGATGATCTAAAAAAGGAAGTCTTTATCTGGACCAATGCATCGCCATTGAGTGCTTCGATCTTGTTTTCAATGAAGGAAGATGGTGGTTGGAGGATGTGCATAGACTACTGGAGGTTGATTCAGGGGATAGTTAAGAACAATTACTCTCTTCCAAGGATAGATGATATTTTCAAACATTTTTGGGGAGAAAGTTGGTTTTTTAAGATCGATATGTGGTCTGGGTATCACCAGTTGAAGGTAATGGAGGGTGACATCCCGAAGACTTCTTTTAGGTGCATGAATGTGAACTTCAAGTTATTGGTTATTCTGTTCGGTGTAACAAACACACCAGCCATGTTCATGGTACTTATGAACTCTGTATTTCATGAGTTCTTGGACTAGTTCTTCTTCATGTTCATCGATGATATCCTGAAATACTCAAGGTTAGAAGAGAAGCATACCGAGTATCTCAGGACTTTCTTGGAGGTCTTTCAATGACACCATCTCTATATAAAGTTGTCCAAGTGCATGTTTTGTACATGGGGGGTCCACTTACTTGGACATGTGGTGTCTCAGAAGTGGATAGAAGTGGACCCATTAAAGGTCTAGGTAGTTGTTTCTTGGGTAGAACCCAATAATGTGGTATAGTTTTATATTTTTCTTGGTCTAGAAGGCTATTATCGGAGCTTTGTATCTGATTTATCTTGATTTGTAGCTTCGTTTATGGCTCTGACAAGAAAGGACCAAACCTTTGTGTGGAGTGAGCAGCGTTAGGTAGCTTTCAGCTACCTGAAGGGGAAGTTGGTCAGTACTCTAGTGCTCTAGTTTCCATAGGAAGGGGTGATGTTCAAGGTGTTTTATGATGCTTTCCCATCTAGGATTGGGGTGTATTCTGATGCAGTAAATAGGAGTGACATCCTATGGGTCTATGAAGTTACATCCCCATGAATGTAACTATGCCACCCATAATCTGGAGCTATAGGCAGTCGTGTTTGCACTGAATTTGTGGGGGGTAATAACTCATTGGAGAGTACTTTGTGGTCTTCATGGATCAGAAGATCCTGAGGTATATCTTTTCCCAGTGAGATTTGAACTTGTGTAAGTAGAGGTGGATAGATTTTCTTCAGGACTATGATTTTTAGATCTCATAATCCTTAGGAAAGGGGAATGTTGTGGCAAATGCTTTGTGAAGGAAGTCATATAAGGAGGTTGTTTGAGAATCTGTTGATTCTTGGAAGGTGATAGAGGAGTTGTCTTCCTTGCACCTAGATGCAGGGATGTATGGTGGTAGAGGTTGTCTATTTATGATGATAGTTAAGTCATCTCTAAGGCAACAATTGGAGGAGTATTAGTTGGGAGACTCATAGGTGGAGGTGATGTGTGATCGTATTAACTAGGGTGATGCTTTGGAGGGGTGGTTATATGATAGGAAGAATCATATGTTGTTCTGTGAGAAGCTATTTGTTCCTGTGCCGATGCATGAAGGAGTTATTCGTGAGTTTCATAGCTCACCCCCAGCGGTACACCTAGGATTTTCCACAATGTAATGCATCTTGAGAGAGAAGTTTGGGTGGCCTGGAATGAAGTAGTATATGGCGTAATTTATGATAAAGTGCTTAGTGTTCCAACAGGTGAAGGATGAGTACCATGTTCCCAATGGTTTTTTTCATCCCTTAGATGTACCTAGGTGTAAGTGGGATGAAATCCTAATGGATTTCATCATAGAGATACCCAGGGCTCAAGGAGGCTGAAATGAAATATGGGTAGTGGTTGATCGACTAACGAAATCGAATCATTTATTAGCGATCAAGGAGTCGAGCATAATGGATTACTTAGCGTAGAGGTATATGGATGAGGTGGTGTGGATGAATGGGGTTCCAATATCCATAACATTAAATCATGATATGCATTTTTCCTCTTGAGTCTAGAGGGGATTGTAGCATACTTTTGGCACTTTGTTACACCTAGGCATTGCTTTCCACCCTCAGACAGATGGACATACATAGATGACCATCCAGACATTGGAGGACATGTTGTGAGTATGTATCTTGGATTTTGGAGGATCATTGGTATGTAACTTTCCCCTAATGGAGTTTTCTTACAATAATATATATCAATATTCCATTGACATGGCTCTATTTGAAGATTTATATGGAAGACTGTGTCATTCACCTTTGTGCTGGATGGAAGTTTGGGAGACAATTATTATTGGTACGAACATGGTGCAAAGTACGATCGAGATGGTGTAGCTTGTCCGCGAAAGTATGAAGGCAACATAGTACTGAAATAAGTCAAATTCCAATTGCAAGAGGAGGACCTTGGATTTTTAGGTTGGAGACTGCGTGTTATTAAAGGTTTCCCCTCACTATGGGTAGCAGATGTTTGGCCAAGGGAGCAATATTTCTCCCAGGTTTATCGGACCCTTCAAGGTGTTAGGGTGAGTTGTCAAGGTGAAATATTAGTTAGCATTTACATTGTATCTGGTGAGTATCCACAATTTATTCCATGTCTCTCAACTTTGTCGTTATCTTTACGATGATTCCCATGTCATTGACTGGGGAGAGTTGGATATTGAAGAAGATGTAATGTTCATGGAGCAACCAGTGGATATCAAGGATCAATGATAGAAGGTTCTGTCTGGATGGACCATTTATTTGGTTCATGTGTGTGGAGGCATGGTGGTCTGGAGGAGAGTACTTGGGAAAGGGAGATGCAGATGTGTGCCCAATACTTGGAGTATTTTTTTAGTTTTTCTTGTGTGTTTTTCTTTGTGATGTTATACTTGAACCTTATTTAATATAATATGGGTTGGTTTATTGTTCCTTAATGTTGTATGAATTCCTAACATGTTAAAAGGGGGGAGAACTGATTCCTAATCAATACACATTAATAGATATGTGATTAAACCCATGCAGGAGAGTTAGTGCTGCCCAGAGTGGATAGTTTCTTCACATGGGAGAAGGAATTGTCTAATTTAGGTTTCTGAATAGTTGGTGATTGTGTGAGTTATCTTGTGGATGATTGGTTTAGTGTATGTGGGAGGTGGTGTTTTGGGATTTTTAGGTTTCACTCTAGCTTTAGAACAACACATGGTGCTTTATCCTTGAGAGGTTTCTTATGGGGTGGATGTTTGGACCCCTCTTTCTTCTGGGTTTTGTTTTGAATTCACGAGGGCCAAAATAGTTTGAAAGTTATCTAATGTAATGGTACAAACCTCCCTAGTCCATTACTTTTTCAAAATATAGTGTTTGTGATATTCCGAGAGCAACAATAAATTATTTAAAGATTTCTCCAAAATTCTAGTTTTTCCATTGGTGACTCAACATCAGTAGGTTGCGTCGGTAGGTGGAATCAGTAGCTCATGCTAGTAGCTCAGTGCCAGTAGCTTGGTGTTGGTGGATCAATGTTAGTGGCTCAGTGTCAGTAGGCCAAGATTTAGTAAGTCAGTCATCAGTAGGTCAAGAGTTGGTAGGTCAGGGTGTCAGTAGGTCAAGCAATCGGCAGGTCAGGCATCAGCAAGTCAGGCATCAATAGGTCAGGAATCGGTAGGTCAGGCGTTGGTGGGTGGTGTTGGTGAGTCACCTCAATGACTCTCTATTGCTGGTTCACGTTGATGACTCATGTCGGTGAGTCGCATCGGTGAGTCGGGCGTCAGTGACTCACTGTCAATTACTTGTGTTGGTGACTCACCCATCAGTGAGCCATTTCCAGTTTTTCCCAGTTTTACCAGTTTATCTCCTTTATGTTTTATTTGACATTAAATGAGTTAACTATCATGATTAAGAATTTATAAATAAGTTTCAAAGGATATTAATTATATATTTAATATCCTAACGCTCTTAGGACCTTGATACAATCAAGCCGCATAATCTTGATCATAATCTGACCTTAATAGCCTTTTAAACCTTATCCTTCCATTGATATAGGATTTAACACTTTTAAGACAAGGTATTATCTTCCTATTGTGTTTTTATTTCCTCTTGGTATGCCTAAAAACATTCTTCCTCAAGGAGTAGATGTTGGTCGAGTTTTCCTTTATATTCTCCAACTACTTCCACGACCCCATATTTTTGGAGCAAGGAGGAGTTATTGATCTTTAATTCCTTGAGGAAGGATTTACTTTCACTCTATTTATTTTTTTGTATCATGCGGGGTGGGTAAAATAATGTCCCTTTGTGATTACAATGGAATCATAGATTTTAATTGAGGATATTATGAAGATAATCCGACCTGTTGTGATAACCAGTTTTGTTACCTTAGTAATAAACAAGGGGATGGGAAGATGATGATGATGATTGTGTTGTTTTATCTATTATATTTAATACATTCTCTTAATTGTGTTGTCGGTATACCTTCTGAAAACCATATCCATTGGTGGTGTCTATTTACTCACTTGACTCATAGATACTTGTTTTTAAACTTTTGTTGAGTAGTTGTAAACATGAAAACATGATTAATCACATATATCCAGTTAATTAAATGTATTATCTAGTAAAAAAATTGTTCTATGATAAAAAATATTTTATCAAAGTGGAATTAAAAAATGAGTGTTGTTAAATCTGAATAAAACTTGTTGTTTGGTGTGGTTGTGTGGTATGTATGGTTCTGTTTGACCTTGTGTTTTTTTTGCTGGTCATACAGTGTTGTGGCTGGTAGTGTGTTTGTGTTTATAGGGTTGTATGGGTGGTGTGATAGAATCTCATATTGAGATATTGGTTGATTTTGGAATGGATGAACTTATTGAACAGTGGGTCTACATCTGTATTGTGTTTTGGTTGTTGAGCATGGTCTGTTTGTGCAGTGGGACTACAACCTGGTTGAGTTTTGTTGTTTTTTTGGATGTAGTTCTTTTCATGCAATAGGGCTGCTGAGAATGGTTTGTGAGGTATAATTTTGAATAATGATGATGTTACCTTACATGTTCATTTCTCCCGGAGTTTCCAGAGACTTTTGTGGAGTGTGTATGGGTTATGATATTACTTATAGTGTGTTTTGTTTGGTTTTTTCCTAGGTAGGGATGGAAAAAATAATTAAATGAATTGTTTAATGTAGAGTGATAATTGGTTGAATGAATTGGCTGGGGTTATGAATTAAGTTTGTTCCTGACTCTTTGGTTTTGCATTAGAGGTGGCAGCAAGGGCAGCTTTTCATGGGCTAGTTGGTTGTTTTGAAAACCCATAGTTTGGTCTGAGTGTTTGGTACATATATATATACACATGTAGTTAATTTTTATTTATGAATGAAACCCACCCATGTCGAGCACTACGTGACGAACACCCCCATTGTTATAGGGGAGGGTGTAATTTTCAAACATCCTAGTGAGAGGATGGATAGATGGTCATTGGACCTTATCTTCTCCCTCTTCTAGGCATTGATATCCCAAGACTCTCTGGGCAGGTTGTGGTGGGGTTGAAAGGCCTAGGTGTGTGTGGGAGAGGTGTTCTTACCAAGTGTCTTCAGGATGTGATATGGTGTGTTTCCTAGGTGTCTTTAGTATGAGATGCATTGTGCTTTCCCATGTTTCTTTGAGATGTGATGTGATTGTGGCCCAGGTGTTTGTGGGTGGGATGTGGTATGTGGCCCAAGTTTGTGCGGGTAGGTTGTGACAGTGGGGCTTGTGGAAGAGCATGGTAGCATCTGGACATTTTCTAGTAGGGATTAGTAGTTACCTAGTAGGAAGTTGTGTGGGGTACCCAAATATCGATGTTCTTACTATGTTACTTTACATGAATTGCGTTATTTGGTGATTATTCCTTGGTACTTTCCTTGACTTTCATTATTGGGTGAGAATGCCTTGGTGAGGTTGGGGTGGATAGTTTAACTTATTAGGTGCTTCTAAGTTTGTTGTCTTCTCATGGGGGAATTATTATGCTTCTCCACTTGTGCATGAGATACTTTGGATTCTACCACTAAGTATAATTTTATGCTCACGCTATGTATATAAAACTAATTTTAGTTTTCCAAGGAAATTAGGCGGACCATGTTGGACCTTACTAGCTTGCGCATCAGGATAGTTGATGCATTGTTTCATATATTTATTCTTTTGGTATTTTATTTGGAGTTTTTCATTGTATTTTTCTAGAATTTTTACTTTAAACATGCATGTGGGAAGAATTTTGGATTCTTATATGTATATATGTCATGGAGTATTTTTGAGGTTGATACATCTCATCTCCAGATATTGGTTACTATAAAAGGGGTAATGCCTCCCATTTTGTGGGATTTTTATACCCTTGGTGCTGATCACCACCCTGGGGCCTACTAGAGGCAGAACTCTAGGGTCATTATCTCTTTTTCTTGTTGAAGAAAGAAGGTCACGTCACTTTTCTATCCCTTACCTCATCTTGTCGAATGAGGGACATGACATAAATCATTACTAAATTAAACACTAAACTAAAAGGATCCAAAATTAACTAGAACAAAACCAACAAAATTAATTATAATATAACAGCATTAAACATATCTGGATTCAAAAATCTCATCCCAAACCAACCAGACCATATCTAAATAAAATAAAATTGAATTGAAAATAATCTATACTAAACTAAATCAATTTTGGATGAATATGTTAATTTCACATTTACAATAATGAGCAATAAAAATTAAGAACATTACTAATATAAATAGAATTTAAATGTCCTAAATAAAATTATAGAAAATTGATTGAAAAAAACACATGAAATAAAAAATAATCTACCCTAAAATTGACTATACATTTATAAAAATATTAAAATAGAATTAACCACATCTATAAAAATCACCATGAAGAAAACGAAAAAAACACACCCAACAAGTCCAAGCATAAACTAAACTAAAAGAAATTGGAAATAATAAATGGATTGTAACAAATGAAAATTTAATATATTGTTCAAAAATTAATAATAAATTAAAATAATGAGTAGTAACCATATTATGATTTACATAATAAATAATAAAAAAGAACTAAAAATATCTGAAATGATCAAAGTGAATTTAATAAAATTACATGTCCAAACAAAACCAAATTGATCCAAATTCTACTTAAATGAACTGAAAAAACTAAATAATTAAATTTAAATGTAATCCAAACAAAACTAAATTAAACTAAATCAAATAATTCAAACCAATCCAAAAATAATTGAATCCTAACTTCATAAACTAGTTATTCCCAGTAAATTGGAGTCAAACCATATATAATGGACCTAAACTAAAGAATATCACAATAAACTTGTATTAAAAACAAATCAAAACTAAATGAAACTAAAATGAATTGATCTAAACTAAAATAATCATATTTCAATATAATTTGAAAATTATTTATAAAATTAATAATATTTTTGGAATTTTTGGAACCAATGTAAACCATAAAGGTCTATTATGGTTATTGGATTTTCCCTTACCACACTAGGAGGACCTTTATAGTTGGAACCCTGGGGAGTACCTAAAAATTTTCTTAGATATAAATTACCATATAGGGGAACCCTATGGTTGGAATATAAATTTTTGAGAGGTGGAACTTTAAAATATATAGTATGGGATAGTCCTCTATATTTTATTGATATATCACTATAGAGAGGGTACCAGCTCTAATGGTTATTCTCCAATATAGATAAGGGGTAGGTTAATAGGGTCACCAATTTTGTCTCAAAAATGTTCACTGATTCCTATAAATAGTTAACTAGAAACTTCTTCATGCTACCGTTAGGATTTTATAGTGAGTCTTAAGGATGGTCATAGTTGCAAGGGTATGAACCTGCTCTAAAATCACCATGGTATATTTCACCCAAAGATCTCCCATATAAAGTGTCTAAGTTTGGATGAATGAGGATAAGGCTTCCTCAATATCTTTTTGAGGAGTTGGGATTATTCAACAATAGTGAAAAACTTTATATGATCAATCCATCCAAATTAATTATGTGGTAGTTATTTGGATATAATATTTTTCCTCTTCTACTTTTATCAAATAAGGAAAGTGAGAATTTTATCAATATGGGGAAAGACACCCAAATTGGTTTGATGTATCAATGGGGGTTTCTAATCTCCTATGAGAAGATATATTAGTAAATTTTAAATTTTTTGGTCTGCTTTGAATACCTAACTTTTATTCTAAGTCTATCATTCCACTTAAACTGGTCATAATGGTTGTAAGATGTTACTTTAGAATGGCTACACTAAGAGATATATCCCAGGTTGAGATAACATAATTAATGAAAGAATATGAAAAGAAAAAAATAATACAAATAAGAAACTATTTGTAGTAGTTCAAAGAAACAATGAATGATCATTTGGATCCTTGGAAACACCACTTGTTATGTGATACTATCACTAGACTCACAAATAAGGAATAATTATTATTCCAAGACCACTACTATGGAAGATGATTAGGGTCATATCATCAATATCCAACTAATTTATTCACTGTTTTAAACACTTATTTTAATTTTTTGATGATTTTAATTTTTAAAATTAAATGGAATGGGGAGTGGAAATATGTAATAAAATATAGAATAGATCGAATAAATAGAGATGGAAATTCTTATAGAATTAATTTATGATATGAAGTGAGGCTTCTAGGAGTATTACTAATGAACTCATTCACTATAAAAATTATATTAATCTTATCCTTACTCCATTTTCACAGTTAACCAATATGAGTGAACATCTTTCCCTAATTCTTCTGATGATTCAAATGTATGGCTCCCTGAAAAATTCAAGTGAGTAGTACACTCACCTCTTTCATATGAATCCAGATGGTTGTCCCTCCCCTAAAATAAAGCGATGTTGTATTCATAGGAATTCCTTTGTATCCATATTCATAATTGTTTTTTCAAACAATTAGCCTGAATCCATTTTTTATTCACATCCATCCTATTGGGTTTATAAAATATTCATTTTTTACAATAAATAAATAAATAAATACACAAAATATATTCATTATAAAAGGTGGAAGTTATAGATAATTATAATAAAGAAAACCCAAAATTTGATTCTTTCAAATAATTTTTTAATATGATTTGAATAAAATGGGTAATTGAATTTAAGAAAAGAATAAACCCAATATGGTAGGTGTTATCCTATTAATTCATTAAAAGGTGAAAATTATAGACAAATTTCATCCTCAACAGCTCATCTTCCGAATAGTTATCATTGAATTTTGTTGTTTGGAACTCATCCTCCATCTCATGTGGACATGAACCTATGTTTAATGAAATAATACAAGAAGTATTCATCCATAGGATGACTACTGCTCATATTATTACAAGAAATATAAATGATTTGGTGGATGAGTCATAAGAAACAAATTGGAATAATAATTTTTTGGGAGATGAAGCTGATGAGGATGAAAATTGTACTCCATTGTGTTCTATAAAAGGGGTAATTCCTCCAATTTTTGATAATTACATGGATGGTAATAAGAGATTCCTAAGGGTGGAACCGGAAGGCAATGTTAAAGAATGATATTTTTTTAGATGGATTAAATTAAAACATACATAGTGTTTATTTGATGTGTGATGAAATAAATGAAGTGATTTTTAATAAGTATTAATGATTGGGTTATCATTTCAAAGATGTCCATATTTTTACAGAAGTATAGAAAACTACATAAACCTTTTTTTTGAATTGGGGTTGGTAAAAATTTGTGGTAATTATGTTTCAAAGAGGAAATTGATTTGTGGTAGTGAAAATTTGATCATATTAGATAATGATAAAATTAAATACTGACTTAAAAAGGGTGGGTTGAGCTATTCTTATAATGACTTGATAAAATTCATAGATATTTTTAACTAATTAGAATGGGGAGAATGTTAATAATTAAAATAATAATGAAACATTGGAGAAGATTAATGTTGAATTGAGTAGCATAGGGGGGAGAACACATGGATGAGTTAAAATCAAAGTAAGACATTAATGGTGAGGAAAATAAAAAAGGACCATCAACTATAAGAAATACAAGAAAGGTTAAAATAAATGAATAAAATTCCATTGGTGACCAGATAGTTTTGGTGCTAACTCGAAGAAGTAAGACTCTATAAAAAACCTCATTTTTTTCCAAGTAGAGCCTAAATCATTTGTAGAGGATGACAAGGATAATAATTGGATCAAATATATTCATGAGAAGCTTGATCAAAATAAGATTAATGTGACATGGGAATATGTTCCAAGGATGGAAGACAGAAATATTATAAGAACCAAGTGGGTGTTCTATAATAAACTCATTGACCATGGAAAAGTGTCTCAAAATAAAAAATGGATAGTGTGAAAGGGTAATTCCTAGATCCAAGGAATTTATATTTATGATAAATTTACTCCCATAGAGCTGTTTAAAACTATTTGAATTTTCTTTGATATTTTAGTGAAAATGTAAATAAAAGTATACCAAATGGATGTCAATATATGTTCCTCAATGGAGTTCTTAATGGGTAGTATACATTGAGAAATAATATGGGTTTATTATGGAAGAAAATGAGAGAAAGGTTTTATAGTAAAATAATTCTTTGTACAAGATAAATAAATCCTCAAGGATCTCGTATTTAAGGATGAATCAATACCTAAGAAAGATTTGTTTTCAGTGAGGTAGATTTGATTACAACCACTAAATCAAGTATAGGTATGATAAAAGGATATTGGTACTCATATATGTCGAATACATAATATATGAGGATTGGACAGAGAACGATATAATTTTTGTGTGTGGATTATACGAGGTATGATATAAATATGTCTATGATTGGTGAGTTAAACATTTTCCTTGGTTTATAGGTGAATCAAGGAAATCACAACACATTAATTTCTTAATGAAAATATTAAAATAAGCTTCCAAGTGATTTGAAATGTAACATTCCAAACCAATGAAAACATCGACCATTATATTGATGGATTTTTCGAAATATGACAATTACAAAGAGGTAGATGTCATGGAATATATGAATTGGATGCCTATTATACCTCACCACAACATTACCTAACATTGGGTTTGATATATTTCATGTTTTATAGTATCAATGGGGTCTCAAGGAGATACACATGCTTTTAGGGAAGGTGATGCTTCAATATATCTAAAAAATAGTGAAATTTGGGAAGTTTTTTAATAGGATAGTGGAATAGGAGTTGTTAGGATACACAAATTAGGGATTGGAAGGTTTAGTGGATAATTGAGGGAAAGTTGAGATATAAAAAATATGGATTTTGTTTGAGCCTTTATTTCATTCGACCCTTAAATCGTTCAACCCTTGGATTCAAACCATGGAATAATTGGAGTCTTGATTCTAGCCTAGATTCAATCTTGGATTCTACAATGGGGAGCGCTGACAGTAGGCAGCTTCCATGGAGAGATTCAGATATCGTGAACTAGTTCACGATGACTAGGGTTCTTAAAATAGACCAGAACACTTTTATCAGTACTTCCAAAAAAGTGTTGATAAAGATCCCCTTTACTAGTGCCAAGATAATAAGCACTGATAAAATGAATATTTATTAGTGCTTTTTTAGCACTGATAAAGATGTATTTATTAACGCTTATTACTTAGGCATTGATAAAGGATTTACAATTATAATTATATATATATTTTTTGTAAATATACTAATATAATTACATATATATTTAATAAATATATATATATATAGTAACTATATTATTTATTAAAATATATTTATTATAATTTTATAATTATTTAAATATTTAAATATTTATTTATAATTATATAAATACTTTTCAATTTTTTATAACATTATATATATATATATATTTAAAATATATATATTTAAATACAGTTATAGTGAATATATACATTATTTAAATAAATTTATTATATTTTTATAGTTATTTAAAATAAATAAATATTTATTTATAATAATATAAATACTTTTTCAAAAAAAAATAAGATTTATTTATTTATAATTTTAAATTTTAAAAAATAGTAAATATACATTTATAAATATATTTATTTATAAATATTTTTTTACAAATATTTTTATAACATTATTAATGTTTTTAATTATAACTGCATGCATGTTAAAAATGAGTGAAACTGAAAAATAAAAAATGAGTACACTAACTATATTGGAAAATTGAATAATTTTTATTAATTAAATATAAATTATTAAAAAATATGGATATATATTGAAATAAATATGAATATATATTAAAAATATTAAAATATATTAAATAAATACTTATAATATAAGTAAAATAAATTTAATAAATTAAAAAAATAAAAAATAAAAAATAAAACATATTAAAAATGAATAAATAATACCTAACTTTAATAATATCGAAAATAAATAAATAAAATTTCCTTATTAAAAAATAATATATTAAATGTGCCGTATTATAATGAAATAATAAAATGAATACTAAAATTTGAATAAATAATAAAAATATTAGGTGTATGTGTTTCTATATAAGATTTCATTAATTGGGTAAATATTTGTGTGTGTGTTGTATATAAAAATGAATTAATTAAAAAAATATATGTGAAATCAATACAACATAGGTTTGATCTATGTTAAATTAGAAAATCAAACAACATTCAATTATGTCCATTACTTGGTGAAATTAGTTTCTATTTTTAATTCATATTATTTTTTAATTATATAACATTATTCACTAAATAAATTACTATTTGATTTTGAAATCCAAAATAATTTTTATTATATAAATCATATTCATATGCATTCATATATATCTATATATTTAATATATAATATTTATTAACACATTCAATAATTATTTAAATAATATAATGTTTAATATTTTTCTCAATTTATTTATTTTTAATTTTTATTCATTTAGTTTCATTTTATATATATCTATATATTTAATATATACTATTTATTAGTATTTATTATTTATATATAGTATAATCAATTTATTCATTTTTATGAATAATTATTTAATTAATGAAAATTTTAATATGTTTTTGATAAAATAATTTTTATTTTTTATTTATTTAATTATTTCATTTTTTGGACCTTTATCAATAATAAAAAATCACTCATGAAGGTTCCCTTTATGGGCGCTAAAAATAAAGCACTGATAAATGGTATCCTTTATCAACGCTAAAAATAAAGCACTGATAAAATGACTCTTTATTAGTGCTAAAAATAAATCACTAATAAAGAGAACCTTTATTAGCTATTTTTAATAGAGATGATAAAGGAAAATCTTGTTAAAGGTCTATTTTGTAGTAGTGCACTATGCCTGAAAATAGAACATATAGTGAAGGCAATGATTCCATACATATTATATTGTGAGGTCTATGGGAATTCAAATATTTCATGCACGCCAAGAGTATCCACTATGAAGGATGAGGATTATACATAATCCCTCCACTGATAGGATCATATTCCACTTCACTATTATCAACTGAAAGGACAACCAGGGAATTGTGAAGCCTCTAAGTTGACACACTAGGATGCAAAGGCTATCCATGGATGGAATCCGATTGTGACGCATGGAGTTCCCAGTGATTAGTTTGGGTGGTTTCTCTATGTTCAAATCTATAGAACATGATGGAAAACTGTGCAGTCAAACATCTAGGTTATTCTCCATGATAAGAAGAGCCTGGGATTGATTTGAAAAAGAAAATATGTAGTCTGAACTGAAAATAAAGCATGCATTGAAGGCATTGTGAGAGGTCACCACCATTCTTGTTTATAGTACATGAGCAGTAGAAACTATGAAACTATTGAGATTCAGATCTAAAATGTATTAGAGGAAGATCTATAGCATATGAATGAAAGTCCATATATGGATCTTGTGACTATGCGAAATTTCTATAAATCTATGCAACCACACAAATCTAAAAGCATGTGGCATAATGTTTATTTAGAGTTTTGGTTTATTGAAGAAAAATCCTTACGCAACATTATTTTTGGATCTTAAAATGAGTACATCAATGTGATAGATGGTGAAGCATATTTATTAGACACACTACCATTCTCAGATGTACAAATGCAGTGCGTTACTTCATCAATAAATATTGGGAGATCACGAGTCGGAGAGGGTTGCTGTCAGTTGGGAGAAAATTTATCTTTTTTCCTATGAAAAATAGAGCATCACAACCCCACATAATGGTTTTGTGAAGATGCTTACGTGAGCCCGCATAAGAGTTATTTGAAGAAGCTCATGTGAGACTGCATACTTGCTTTCTTGCGAAGAATCTAAGCCATCACATAACCAGTCATGCGAAAGGATGAGGCGTCACCTAACCAATCATGGGAAGGGATAAGGTACCATGTAACATAAAATGAGAATGGGATATGTAATACCGGGAGGGGTTTATAAACCTACAAAGATGAAACTAAGATTTCACATACATATACGTTGACATGCAAACACAAAAGTGATAACATATCACAGTCTTGACTCTCCCTAAAGGAGATTAAATTACCACATAATAGGTCAAGTGAATAATTGTGAACAAAAACTCAACAACATATGATCAAGCCCCAAATAATTTACTTGATGCTCCATGAAAGATGAGAATGAATAACACTCACGGCTCACTACATCATATCGATCTGATGGAAGTTTACACATTACACATGAAATATTCATGTGTGCATGAGAAGCTCCATGTAGCGCTTGATATATTCATGTTTTGAGGATAAATATTCCATGTACATGTGTTGTGGGAATGAGTAGTGAAGTCTACATGAGACTCTATCACCTGACCCCTTTTTCCCAATCACATGAGGATTTAAACATCGTGTGATGTCCTCATGTAATTCTTCGACCATGAAAACCATTCAAGTGGCTTGGGTTATGAGATAATAATGCAATAACTTGAAACACTAGCCATGCACCCTTTAGAATAGAATCTTGACATGAAAACACCCCTAGTTATGCTATGGAATCATATAACCATGAATACACGGCACATTAATGGTGAGTAGAGTGACAATCCCTGACAATGTCCAAACACCATCATGAGATCCATAATTGGTCATGAGACACCCCTTTGGATCCATAGAAAAGAGGAGTGGATTTATAGGAAAATACTTGCATTCCATCATGAGATTCATTCAAGTCTTGAAGAATCCATTTGGTATGTCATTTTGGTCATCTAATGCCCTGACAGACAATCTATGGTCAAAGGACAGAACTCCTTGTAAAATAAAGGATAAAAACATAAAAAATATGGAAGCCTTTCATGGTCATAAATCTATATAAGATTCATCAATGAAGTTCTCAATAAACGAAAAAAGGATGGGGTACATGCCTACCTTGTTGTGCATGATCCCTCAGGAATGTCATCCTCATCACGTCAAGGGATTCAGACATGTCCATGTGGTCATGCACTCCCCCAATAACTCCATAGAGAAATAGAAGGATTTTTTTTGTGAAAATAGTCGCACATCACAATAAGACACTTTTTTGGTTAATCAATGTGTCACCAATGGTGAGAGTGTTTGTATTCAATAACACTCATACACGTTTATGATATCTTCTGCCCTTGTAAAATAAATAAGAAAAAAAAGTGGAAATGATAGGATATTATGGCGAAATAGGATATGTTGATCATAACATGAAAGGGTAGTAATACAAATATGGCTTTTATCAGCGCTAGAAAAGTGCATTAATAGTGCTAAAAAAGCATTGTTAATCGAGGTGAAGATAAAAGGGGGTCCCTTTTATCAGCACTCAGAAAAGCGCCGATAATGGAGTCTTTTATTAGTGCTTTTTTAGCACTGATAAAAGACCCCTTTTATCAGCGCATTTAAAAAATGCTGATAAAATTCAAAATATAAAATAAAAAAATAAAAAAGAATATATAATTCTGGGGGAGCTTTTAACAGTGCTTGACCCCCCTTTATCATTTCTAGGTGGACCACTCCCGCACATTTCCCTTGCCCGCGTGTCCCACACATGCCCCCCATGCGCACCTCCTTGCTTCGACCAGAACTTGAACCCGTGACCTCCCCTTTGCGCACCTGCACCTTTACCACTAAGCCATTTTGTTTTTTTTCTATTTAATGATATATCTATTTATTTATATATATAGTTATATTTATTTGTATATTAATACAAATTCATATTAATATAAATATATTTAGTTATATTAATACATATATATTTATTTATATATTAATATATATTTATATTTATTTATTTATATATATAGTTATATTTATTCATATAATAATATAGATTTATATTAATATAAATATATTTAGTTATATTAATACATATATATTTATTCATATATTAGTATATATATATTTATTCGTATATTAATTTATATTTATATTTATTTATATATATTTTTGTTATAATTTTTATCCATATATTTATTTTTATAATAATATACATTTATAAGACTAGTTTTAAATACATTTATAAAATATGTTTTTTATGTGTGTTTATAAATAAATAAATACATACATATATACAACACACACAAAGACACACACAGACACACACACACATATTTACGAATAAATACATATATATGTGTATTTGAAAAGCCATTGAATGTTAAAACGACTATAACTCATAATCCAGAAGCTCATTTCAACTCTAGAACCCGTCAAATCAAAGAAAATGAAACAATCTTCGATATGATATATAGTACAGGACTAATGTAACACCCTGAGATTTTATGAAAAATATTCTTAATTTCATTAATGTCTTGTGTTGTACGCAACACCAAAAGGAGCTTTCACAACACACATCCTTGAATTGCCTTGCATTACACGCAATCACGACCCTCCTCGATAGCGTGTGTAGTACGCAATACTGAGTTTCATTAAACAACGATATGCTATTAAAATATTATTAAAACTAGCCGTTGTGAATAGTAATAACCACTTTTTGAAATTTTTTAAATTTTATTTTTCAAAATGGACTTCATTTTTGGATTCGGAATATCGAAATTAGCTTAGGGTAAAATTTTGGTACTTTTCGGATAACTTTCATATTCTGATGAATAGTGAAAATTACTAAATTTTAATTAAAAACAACTTTTTTAATAGAAATAATTAATAGTGATAAATTATTAATTTGAGTGGTTTTAAAGTATATTTAGAATATATTTTTACAAATTAATACAATGTTGGTCATTGGATGTAATTTCACATTTAAACTAGACATAAACAAGTGTCAATCTTTTGATAGTTATTATCTCTCAAAAACACGCTATTTGTTTTGACGACGGGAATTAATTTTTAAATTAATTAATGTAACTGATATGTTTTGAATTTGGTAAAATAGACGTCATTTTTGAAATCATAATATCAAATATAGCTTAGGCCTAATTTTTGGTATTTTTCTAAAAACTTTCAATTTTTGATGAATAGTGAAACCACTAAGTGGTAGTTAAAAAACTGAATTTTTCATAAAACTTAATTTTACCGCTTCTGTGAGTGAAATTTCGAAAATCAGAGAGACACGGTTAATATCAAGGACTAAAATGTGGTTCAATGAGATGAAAATAATTTTTGGTGAATAGTAACTTTTGACTTTTTTTTACCACGGTTAAAAGTAAATAGGGTAATTAAGGGTAAAAATGATATTATTATTACCCTAACACATGTCCTAATTCTATTGGATAAGTGTAATTAGACCAAAAACAAACTTAGGAATAAAATATGACCATTTAAGCCCACTTGGATTAGATTAGGACATTTATTATTAATTTATTTAAAGAAGGGTTAAAATAGTTAAAATCAATGTTTAATAAGTAAATAATTTTTAATATAGGGTTATACATAAGATAAATTCTACTATAAATATTCATTAGAAATATAAACCTATTTCCTACATAATGATATTTTATTTGTAATTTTTAGACATTAAATAATTTAATTTATTTATGACACAATGATGATGCAGTAATTACCTTTTTAAGAAAATATTAACATAATTGATGTTATAAATGCCAAAATAAATGTAAGTTGAGACTTTTTATGACTTACAATAATTTTATAGGTTAATATAACATGTTATTGTTGATATAAGTAACTTGTTTAGAACTTATCATTCTGTTATAAATTTCATAAAAATCATGTACCAAATAGTGTCAAAATTGACATAAATTAGTTTTTAAAACAAATATTATATTATTAATTGTTATTTAATTCCTAAAAATCTACGGTTCGGCCAAATGACTTAGATAAGGATAGATATATTAATAATAAACAACTCTGGATTCGTTTGGCTTGATATAGTAAGTTTATTAACCTTATAGTGTAAGAAAACAAGAAGACACGGTAAAAGTTAAATTATCTAACTTAAAGTTAAATCTAAATGATAAGGTTAAAATTGATACCTAAACATGTCTAAATTCTATTTGATGAGAGGATTTCGACCCATCCCCACCTTATCCTCGAAATAAATCAATTTGGAGCTATTTAAAACCCAACTTGAATTTATAATAAAATAATATTTTGAGATTTTCCTAAGGTGCCCCTATCCTCCCTTATAAAAGGGCACCTCCTCCCTCTCTTCCTCACACCACTTTGAGCCTTCAAGCTCGGCCAACCCCTGCCAATTTCTTCTCTCCACTTCCCTAGAAACATCCTAGAGGTTCTGGTCTTCTTCAAAGACCTATTTTAGTGCCCTAAAAGGAGGTCTCAAAGAAGAACTTCAAAGAAGAGGTAATGTCCGTTACTGATTCTTTCATCTTTATTTCTTCTTCCACTTATTCTTATTTAGTTGTTTCATTATGAAGTAATAACATCAGTATCACTAACATACTGATATGTTATTATAAGTATGAAACAACCCTATTTCACCATCTATCCATCCTACGGGAAAAGAAATCACCGCGTGTGCGTACGTACGGAATACCGTCTCCACGCCGTGGTGTAATCTATTTTCCACCACCACCTTACTTGGATGGGTATAATGGTGTAAATAATTACTATATATGACTATTATAAATTTATACTTATTCTGAAATAGTATACATACACTCCAATACAATTCCACGATCATAGGAACGATATCATCACTCGTGCGTACGTACGGAATACCGTCTCCACGATGTGATGCGACTCGTTCTACATGATCTTCATGGAATAATGATTATATAAATGAATTGAATGAATTAATATGATATATTTTACACTAATACCATTCTGGAAATGAGGTATCTATAACCTAAAGAGAAGAATAAGAATTTATTCGACAAAACACGCATAAGAACAAAAAGTTATAAACACCCGAATAACAAGTAACAATGAAATATTACTACTAAGAAGCTAAGAATATGACCATATATGATATCATAAAAAATAATTATGATTCTGGAATAAGTAAATAACATTATTTAAATCATTATACAGGAGGTTCGGACACTTACGAATCAAATCAGACCTAAGGTAAGGGAAATATCACAATCTCATTTTCATCCAAGATTGTTTATTTGTAAGTATTTACTGGGGTGTATTTTATCATCCACATCCATGTTTCATCAATATGTAATATTATTTCCATCCAACTACAATTGTTTAAATCCATTTTTACCCATCGGTGAGTTTTTAAAAAAAGGATATGAAAGGAATCTTTTGTCATTTTTCGTACGAGGCACTTTTTGACTTTTCCGACAAAAGTACGAGAAGAATGTTTTCTTTTTACTTATACGACATGAATGTATTTTTAAAACATTATTTCCAAAAATATTCCTTTACAAGTTTTCAATTTTATTTTTAATCAACTTCTTTTAGTTTAAAATTGTATGACATGTTAAGAAAGGAAAAGTATTTTTGAAGTAGAAAGGATATTTTCCTCAAGAATGAAGTTCAAGTGTTTTATCAAAATTATTTTCCATCTAAGATAATAAAGGGTTCTATTTTTATCCCTATTATTACATTGATTTGATTATGTTGTGATGGAACTATTTTTATGAATTTCTTTATCGTATATGAATTGTTTTATGATGTCATGATGTTTAAGATTCCCATTTTTAATACATGGGTTATGTAATGATGTATGGTTTATGATTTTGTGGCACACATAAGAATGGTATCATTATGAGATGGGTGGGACCTATATCCCCCTCCAATGCATTGGGTAATGATTTTATATCTCATGATATAGACATGGCTGGAACGGTAGGTTATACCGGTTCAGTGAAACAGGACTGAAATGAGGAATGAACTCGGTTCAAAAAGGGACTTTGTCCACTAAGATAGTCTTGGCAATGAGTCTTGACTAACAAGAAATGATTCTCTATGATTATGTGTGTATGCCACAAAGTTTCATGTTTTATGTTATGATTATTGGGATTACATTTCACTACTATGATTTATCCCATGTTATGAAATTATGATCTCTTTTGCAGGTTAAGATTTCCAAAAGTTATGTTCTTATGTATATGATGTGATTGATATTTCTTTTGTTTACCCTTACTGAGCATTTGAGCTCACCCTTTTATGTTTTCTTTTCCCCAGGATATAAAGAAAGGTTTTAGGTAAAAAAAAGGAAGATCTTTATGGGAGATGTTGAAGATCTTTCACCACGATTAGAAGATTATATTCCGAGTTTCCAAAGACACTAAACTATTACGATCCCTGTGTGTCTATTTTTGTTATGTACTAAGTATTCCGCAAAAGTAATGTAATGTCCATGTACGTCAGGCTTCGGGTCTCTACAGTTGGTATCAGAGGAAAGGTTTAGTCAACCTTTGGAAACTAGGATGTGAGAACGTTAGTGAGATCCCTAGAGATATTTCTAAGGTATGTCTAGGGATGTCTCTAAGGATATGTATATGTATAGGATATAGTCCTAGAACTACGGTAATGGTCTTAGAATTTAACCTAAGATGTTAGATATTAAGGGTACTCCCCCTTTATTATGTTGTTTTCCCTAGCATGATTTTTTCCTCTCACACTATTCTTTTTGGGTTTTAGACGATGGCTGGAACCCGAAGGAACCGTGTTGATCACTGTAATGGACAATGCAATGATTGTCCTCCTGAACAAAAAAATGTTATGGGAGATGGAGTGAAAAATCTTATTGCTATACTTACATAAGCTATGAATCATTCTGGACTTCCAAATGAGCAGAGAAGGGAACAATATTCTATTGAGTCCTTCATGAGGCAACGTCCACCTTCTTTCAGTGGGTCTTCCGATCCACTTGTTGCTGAACAATGGATCAGTACCACTGAAAAGATATTTTCAGTTATTCAATGTTTTGAACCTGATAAAGTCATCTTAGCAGTATATCGTTTGGAAGATGAAGCTGATCAATGGTGGAATCTTATCAAGAATACGAGGCCAAGAGATGAAATTGAGTCCATGGAATGGGACGAGTTCAAGAACTTGTTTTTCAGTAAGTACTTCCCTCGTATTCTTCGAACAAAGATGGAAAAGGAATTTCTTGAGCTGAAGCAGAAGGATGATGAATCTGTTCGTATATACAAAGCGAATTTTACAAGACTTGCAAGGTATACATCTAGAATTATCATCCAACCTGAAAGTAAAGTTGATCGATTTTTTAGTGGCTTAAAACCAAGTCTTCGAAGGGAATTAGCTATAAGAGACTTCAGTATCTATGAAGAAATTGTGCGTTGTGCTATCAAGTTAGAAATGGAATTTGGTGTTACATATCCATCTCATGGTTTTGACAAGAAACGAAAGATGGAGTTCAAGGAGAAATCTCAGAATAATGGTGAAAAGAAGATGAATGTTTTCTTATGCACAAAGTGTGGAAAGAAGCATGGTGGATATTGTCTTAAAGGGACTAGAAAATGTTTTAAGTGTGGAAAAGAAGGTCATCGAGTAACTGAGTGTCGAAGTAATAGAAAAAGTGTTTTTAATGATGTGAATAAAGCAAACACTACAGAGAACACACCACCAACACTTCAATTCTTCAAGTGCAAGGAAATGGGGCATTATGATAATAAATTACCTAATCCAAGGGTTAGTGATGATCAACATGAGCAACCGCTTAAGGCAAAGGACAAAGGGAAGTCACATGCAATCACTATTGGAGATGTTGAATATGACAACGATGTGGTGGAATGATTACGTGTTTATGTAATGGGATTTCAAAATAGTATCATGGAATCTCATTTATGGTATTGTGGAAATTTGGAATATCTATGTATTGATTTTCAATAATTATATGATACTGGTAACCAGGAAAAAAAAGTGATTGAAATATTTTTGGAAAGTAGATGATATGCACATAATGAAGGGACAAGAAGATAATGAGATGTTTGATTGTATTCATGAGCTCATGATTGATATAAGGACTAAGTATATAGAATTTTGAGGATTTTGGTATGTGGAAAGAGTTATCTTTTGACAGCACTCATGTTTTCACTAAGATTCAATGGGTATTCATTTTTCAAGAGATTACATGATTATGGTATTCACATGACTGGAATGTGATGAACAAGATATATTAGGGATAAATTATGCCATTCACGTGATCATTTTCCCTATACTATGAGCTTGGACCGAAGTATTTTAGATAAGCCTAAAGATTGGAATGGATTATGTTAGACATAAGTTAGTATTGTTTAAGGATAAAACTTTTTTTGATATTGTTAATGGGATGTTATAATAATGTAGTTTTAGAAAAAGGAAAACCTGTAGGATGTGCGACAACCCATCACGTCGGCCAAGGCTGTGGGAATCGAACCCACAACTAAAGTGCGACGAGCCTTTATCGCATACCACTGGCCTACAGAAAGTCCCTGGTTAGTAGAAACTAATTTTATTTTATTAAGCGGTATGATATATGAAGTATAAGTTCATTTTTGGAATCGTATATGATTAACCTCACCAAAGACGGACTTATGTATATTTGATAACTATTGCTAAACTTTTGTTTGAAACAGATGGAATGACCCATCATTCTATCACATGATCTGTTAACACTTCACGAATAACAAATTCAACTTCATTTCTTTAAGAGATGAAGTGGAAATTGTTCAAAGCACGAACAACAGTGAGATTGTACCAAAATCAAGTAAGTATTTCTTCTAATTCAAAATTTTCAACTTTAGAGAAATGATCTTGAAAACCAAAAATGTTGTCATAGTGCTCTTATATCTGATGAATCAGATGGTACCTTAGATCGTCACAAATTTATGGCTTTGTGATTGCTGGCTTTTCCATAGCCATGTTCTCTACCACTCTCAATCAGAACATGATGGTTAGATTTCTCTTCCATATCCATATTTTCACCTATGTGGAAACCCAGTGATTAGTTTATTTGGGTAACCGTTACCTTTCATACTTTTGTTTTTAAATATTGGATTTGGTATTCCTTTTTACTATGTGGGTTTCTATTAAAGAAACTTTCGATTAGTAAACCATTTATAACCCCGACGAATTTCGAGGGCAAAATTCATTTTAAGGGGGGTAGAAAGTAACACCCCGAGATTTTATGAAAAATATTCTTAATTTCATTAATGTCTTGTGTTGTACGCTACACCAAAAGGAGCTTTCACAACATGCATCCTTGAATTTCCTTGCATTACACGCAATCACGACCCTCCTCGATAGCATGTGTAGTATGCAATATTGAGTTTCACTAAACAACGATATGCTATTAAAATATTATTAAAACTATCCATTATGAATAGTAATAACCACTTTTTGAAATTTTGTAAATTTTATTTTTCAAAATGGACTTCATTTTTGGATTCGGAATATCGAAATTAGCTTAGGGTGAAATTTTGGTACTTTTCGGATAACTTTCATATTATGATGAATAGTGAAAATTACTAAATTTTAATTAAAAACAACTTTTTTAATAGAAATAATTAATAGTGATAAATTATTAATTTGAGTGGTTTTAAAGTATATTTAGAATATATTTTTACAGTTTAATACAATGTTGGTCATTGGATGTAATTTCACATTTAAACCAAACATAAACAAGTGTCAATCTTTTGATAGTTATTATCTCTCAAAAACACGCTATTTGTTTTGACGATGGGAATTAATTTTTAAATTAATTAATGTAACTGATATGTTTTGAATTTGGTAAAATAGACTTAATTTTTGAAATCATAATATCAAATATATCTTAGGCCTAATTTTTGGTATTTTTCTGAAAACTTTCAATTTTTGATGAATAGTGAAACCACTAAGTGGTAGTTAAAAAACTGAATTTTTCATAAAACTTAATTTTACCGCTTCTGTGAGTGGAATTTCGAAAATCCGAGAGACACGGTTAATATCAAAGACTAAAATGTGGTTCAATGAGATGAAAATAATTTTTTGTGAATAGTAAGTTTTGACTTTTTTTACCACAGTTAAAAGTAAATAGGGTAATTAAGGGTACAAATGATATTATTATTACCCTAACACATGTAATAATTCTATTGGATAAGTGTAATTCGACCAAAAACAACCTTAGGAATAAAATATGACCATTTAAGCCCACTTGGATTAGATTAGGACATTTATTATTAATTTATTTAAAGAAGGGTTAAAATAGTTAAAATCAATGTTTAATAAGTAAATAATTTTTAATATAGGGTTATACATAAGATAAATTCGACTATAAATATTCATTATAAAGATAAAACGATTTCCTACATAATTATATTTTATTTGTAATTTTTAGACATTAAATAATTTAATTTATTTATGACACAACGATGATGAAGTAATTACCTTTTTAAGAAAATATTAACATAATTGATGTTATAAATGCCCAAATAAATGTAATTTGAGACTTTTTATGACTTAAACTAATTTTATAGGTTAATATGAC
The DNA here is from genome assembly GCA_963277665.1 of Viscum album. NCBI lineage: Eukaryota > Viridiplantae > Streptophyta > Magnoliopsida > Santalales > Viscaceae > Viscum > Viscum album. The sequence goes on from OY728159.1 coordinate 837,651,858, forward strand.
ATGTTATTGTTGATATAAGTAACTTGGTTCTAACTTATCATTCTGTTATGAACTTCATAAAAATCATGTACCAAATAGTGTCAAAATTGACATAAATTAGTTTTTAAAACAAATATTATATTATTAATTGTTATTTAATTCCTAAAAATCTAAGGTTCGGCCAAATGACTTAGATAAGGATATATATATTAATAATAAACAACTTTGGATTCGTTTGGCTTGATATAGTAAGTTTATTAACCTTATAGTGTAAGAAAACAAGAAGACACGGTAAAAGTTAAATTATCTAACTTAAAGTTAAATCTAAATGATAAGGTTAAAATTGATACCTAAACTTGTCTAAATTATATTGTATGAGAGTATTTCAACCCATACCCACCTTATCCATGAAATATATCAATTTGTAGCTATTTAAAACCCAACTTGACTATATAATAAAATAATATTTTGAGATTTTCCTAAGGTGCCCCTCTCCTCCCTTATAAAAGGGCACCTCCTCCCTCTCTTCCTCACACCACTTTGAGCCTTCAAGCTCGGCCAACCCCTGACAATTTATTCTCTCCACTTCCATAGAAACATCCTAAAGGTTCTGGTCTTCTTCAAAGACCTATTTTAGTGCCCTAAAATGAGGTCTCAAAGAAGCACTTCAAAGAAGAGGTAATGTCCATTACCGATTCTTCCATCTTTATTTCTTCTTTCACTTCTTCTTCTTTAGTTGTTTCATTATGAAGTAATAACATCAGTATCAATCACATACTGATATGTTATTATAAGTATTAAACAACCCTATTTCACCATCTATCCATCCTACGGAAAAAGAAATTACCGCGCGTGCGTACGTACGGAATACCGTCTCCACGCCATGGTGTAATCTATTTTCCACCACCACCTTACTTGGATGGGTATAATGGTGTAAATAATGACTATATATGACTATTATAAATTTATACTTATTCTGAAATTGTATACATACACTCCAATACAATTCCACGATCATAGGAACGATATCATCACTCGTGCGTACGTACGGAATACCGTCTCCACGATGTGATGCGACTCGTTCTACATGATCTTCATTGCATAATGATTATATAAATGAATTGAATGAATGAATATGATATATGTTACACTGATACCATTCTGGAAATGAGGTATCTATAACCTAAAGATAATAATAAGAATTTATTCAAAAAAACACGCATAAGAACAAAAAGTTCTAAACACCTGAATAACAAGTAGCAATGAAATATTACTACTAAGAAGATAAGAATATGACCATATATGATATCATAAAAAATAAGTATGATTCTGGAATAAGTAAATAACATTATTTAAATCATTATACAGGAGGTTCGGACACTTACGAAGCAAATCGGACCTCAGTTAAGGGAAATATCACAATCTCATTTTTATCTGAGATTGTTTATTCGTAAGTATTTACTGGGGTGTATTTTATCATACACATCCATGTTTCATCAATATGTAATATTATTTCCATCCACCTATAATTGTTTAAATCCATTTTTACCCTTCGGTGAGTTTTTAAAAAAATGATATGAAAGGAATCTTTTGTCGTTTTTCATATGAGGTACTTTTTGGCTTTTCTGACAAAAGTACGAGAAGAATGTTTTCTTTTAACTTATACGACATGAATGGATTTTTAAAACATTATTTACCAAAATATTCCTTTACAAGTTTTCAATTTTATTTTTAATCAACTTCTTTTAGTTTAAAATTGTATGACATGTTAAGAAAGGAAAAGTATTTTTGATGTAGAAAGGATATTTTCCTCAAGAATGAAGTTCAAGTGTTTTATCAAAATTATTTTACATATAAGATAATAAAGGGTTCTGTTTTTATCCCTATTATTACATTGATTTTATTATTTTGTGATGGAATTACTTTTATGAATTCCTTTATCGTATATGAATTGTTTTATGATGTCATGATGTTTAAGATTCCCATTTTTATTACATAGGTTATGCAATGATGTATGGTTTATGATTTTGTGGCACACATAAGAATGGTATCATTATGAGATGGGTGGGACCTATATCTCCCTCCAATACATTGGGTAAAGATTTTATATCTCATGAGATAGACATGGCTAGAACGGTAGGTTATACTGGTTCAGTGAAACAGGACTGAAACGAGGAATGAACTCGGTTCAGAAAGGGACTTTGTCCACTAAGATAGTCTTGGAAATGAGTCTTGACTAACAATAAATGATTCTCTATGATTATGTGTGTATGCCACAAAGTTTCATGTTTTATGTTATGATTATTGGGATTACATTTCACTACTATGATTTATCCCATGTTATGAAATTATGATCTCTTTTGCAGGTTAATATTTCCAAAAGTTATGTTCTTATGTATATGATGTGATTGATATTTCTTTTGTTCACACTTACTGAGCATTTGAGCTCACCCTTTTATGTTTTCTTTTCCCCAGGATATAAGGAAAGGTTTTAGGTTAAAAAAAGGAAGATCTTTATGGGAGATGTTGAAGATCTTTCACCATGATTAGAAGATTATATTCCGAGTTTCCAAAGACAATAAACTATTAAGATCCTTGTGTGTCTGTTTTTTTTATGTACTAAGTATTCCGCAAAAGTAATGTAATGTCCATGTACGTCAGGCTTCGGGTATCTACAACTAACATATATCCGCATCAGATGTTATACCTGATTGAATGTTAACAAATCGGTGTATCCCAACTAAAACCTCAGTTTTGGAGGCCTTTTGGGCCTTTTTGGCCTCGAGAAACGTGACAGAAGCTTTTCTTAGATCACCAGCACGTAGAGATCATCACATGATTCGATTTGATATGATATAGAGCTCAAATGGACACCCGGATCAAAAGTTATGGCTGTTTGAAGTTTGAGTTACATTTTCAACTTATTTTAGATTTGTTATTAGTTTTTTTGATTTTTTGTGTCTTTAAATTGCTATTAAATGATTTTTAATTGATGATAATGAGGAAATTATTAATGAATTTTATTTTTTAAAATATTTTAAATCCATTTTAACTAAATTTCTTATATATTAAATTTAATATTCTATTTATACTTATCTAAAACATATTTAAAAAATATATATTATATTTATATCAATATAAATATACTTATATAACAATATATTATTTTTCTTGATTTTTTGAAACATAAAATTTATCAGCACCGGGAAAAAGCGTTGATAAAGCCCCCTTTATCAGCGCTACTAAAAGAAGCGCTGATAAAGGGGTCCCCTTTAACAGTGCTAAAAAAGCACTGATAAAGGGGGGGGGGGTCTTTATCAGTGCTAAAAAAAGCACTGATAAAGGGTCACTTTTAACAACACTTTTTTAGCACTGTTAAAAGTGCCTCTTTATCATCGCTGATAAAGGCCCCCTTTTATCAGTGATTTTTAGCACTGATAAATGGGTAGCGCTTCCCTTGCTCGTTTTTTTAGTAGTGGGGGTTATGCACCCCAGTAAATCACCATTGATCATAGGGGGGTCCCCTTGACATGTCAGCACAATCTCACAAAATCCCCCAGACAATCTACCATTGTATCATGTAAAATATGGGAAAAGGCATCTTAGATAATGAGAAATCATTTAAGCTAGAATTCTAATCTCATGAAGTACATTATACATGTCATCTTAAACTTTTAAAATCCTCTCATAATGTCTAAATTATTAGGAAAGAATCATTCTATTGGACAAAATCCAATAAAAGGGTAGCTGACAGGATGGTCTCACGGTCGTTGAAAATCATGTGATACCCACAAAAGGAGTACGCAAATCCCATAACACCGAATCCCTTCACCGACTCCATTCCGAATCTACAAGATACATGCCATACAAGGAGGGGTATAAAATGGGTGGTGAGGCTTATAAATACATATACCTATGCAAAAAAAGGATTCTTTGGAACCCAAGCATCAGAGTAAACTTCTCAGAGAATCTAATCTCATGATCACAAAGGTTTTCACCAGGTAAAATTTTAGGAACAACCTAAGGGACCACAAGGAATGAATAGACACATCACATGATCACTTAATATCATGCGAAATAATTCTTGGGAATTATGTGAAGTAAATCCCATAGATATTTTGCATCATGTAAAACCTAAATTAGTTAACACTGGAAAAATATAAGGTATATATGCAATAAAAGGATAGAAGAAAGAATAAAAAGATGAGAGACTTATGAAAAGAACATATGCACTGATCCTCATGCGCTTTTCATGAACTGCCATGGTCATGTGATAACACTAGGAAATGTCAACCAGATCACACGACACTCCCTTGACATTCCATTTTGGATCATGCGATGTCCCCTGGACATGTCAAAGAAATTTTCAAATAGCCTATGGGCACGCCAACCAAGTCTCACGAAACCCTCCTGGATTACCATCGAGACCTTCCGATTTCCTATAGACATATATCCCAAAATATATAATGTCACTAGTTCATGCCAACATGGTCTTATGATAGATCCAGGGCACATTATCCTAGATCATGCAATGCCCTCCAAGCATGTTAGCTGATATCGTGTGACGCCCATCAGACAAGTCAGTCTGGATCATGTTACACCCTGCAATCATGTCAGTGGAGACGACACGATTCCCTCCAGACATATCATCTAGGTCATACCACACCCTCTACAAAATTCATCCAGATCTTGTGATGTACTCTGGATAAGTTAGCCTCAATCATGCGATGGCCCTCAGACATGATATCTGGATAATATGATGTCCCTTAAACAAGCCAGTTGGATTATGAAATTATATTTGGACTTTTCAACATAAAATAAAACATTTCTAGAAGTACTCTATCATGTCAAGTAGTAAATCAAGTCATGTCATAATGATAATCGAACATGTTAGCTAGAAAATCAATCAGGTCAGGCAGGCAACCATGTGACATCAAGAAAGAGTCCTGGGACATGATAACTTTATCCAACATGCATTTAAGGGAAACCTTAGTGTGTAATCCATGATCAATGGTAATACTTAGTGTGTAAGCCCCAGTAAAAGGTAAAAATTAGGGTGTAATCCATAATCAAAGGGAAACCTCAGTGTGTAAGCCTCTATCAAAGAGAAACCATAGTGTGTAAGCCCCAATCAAATGGAAAAATTAGTGTGTAAGCCCTGATCAATGGTAATCCTTAGTGTGTAAGCCCCTGTAAAAAAGAAACCATAATGTGAAGCCCCAATCAAAGGTAAACCTTTGTGTGTAATCCCTGATCAAATGGAAACCTTTGTGTGTAATCCCTGATCAAAGGAAAATTTTAGTGTGTAAGCCCTAATCATTGGGTAGACTTAGTGTGTAATCCCCAATCAAAGGGAATCATTAGTGTGTAAGTCCGGATCAATGGGAAACCTCATTGTGTAATCCCTGATCAGAGAGAAACCATGGTGTGAAAGCTTCGATCAAAGGGAAACATCAATGTGTTTTCATAGATTAAAGGGAAACCTCGGTGTGTAATCCCTAGTCAAAGGTAAACCTCAGTGTGTAATCCCCAGTCAAAGTTAGACCTTGGTGTGTAATCCAAGATCAATGACATAATATGATATGCCCCACATACTAGGTAAATCTTAGTGTGTAAGCCTCGATCAATCCAAACTATGAGAACTATAATTCCTTCCATAGCCAGGATAAATAATACACCTTCCTGAGGCATGATATTTATATTAAAATCTCTAAAGTGTTGTCTCAATATACAAGTCCCGCACCCATATACAATGAAATTTATTACATGCTATCCCTTGTTTCCCACACCACGAATAGATTTTGTGGTATTAGGGAGTTGTAATGATCATATAATTCGCATACTGATCCTCCAACAGCCATGAAAACTTTAGTGTATAATCCTTGATCAGTGGAATGGTATAACTTACCCCATATAAGGTAATCCACCTTGGGGAAAGTCCTAACGGAAAGACCAAACTATGTTGACTTTGATTCTTTCTATAACTGGGATATGTAGAATGCCTCCTCAAGGCTTGAGATCAAGTAATCTGTACCTTTGTTCCCTAATATATGTTCTTTCAAGATGATAATAAATTTCATGGGTTTAACAAACTACATGGGTTTCAATTCCTACTATAAACTGGATATATAGGCTTCCCTAGAATGGATCAATACCATCCTCAAAATATTAATCACCTCCTTAGATGAAAAAAAACTCTGTAATGCTTGGTCATATGGCATGAAAATATAAGCAGCTACCCAGTAATGGTAAATAGATGAAGAACCTTAGATATATATAGATGAATTCACCAATAATATTACCCTTTTCATATAAAAGGGTTTCACCTATGATCATTTTTAAGGTAATCAGTCCCATATCAGGATTATGAAGAGATTCTCCAACATATATAAAATATATAAGAGAGTCTATAAGTAGGAAAAAATCCCCCCCCCCAAAGTGTGTAATGATCCCAACCTCCCATCCTCTAGACCAATGTGAGTTATTAAGTTCCATTTTATCTAAAACTATAATTGAACACCTTCCTTTGGAAATCAAGTATGTACCCTGTTATGGATGTGGGATCCATTGGGAGTTTCTATTATATATAAAAATGAATAGTGAACCTGATTTGAATGATTTTACAAACATTGAACCCCCCACAATCAAACCCTTGGGTTAATCCTTTTCCATGTCAATTTTCATGACTCAAAAATTGTGAACCACACATGAAATCATTTGACTCTAGCATCTTCTTCACTAGATAAAAAGGATAGACTACTAGTTCTTTTCATATACTTTTATTCCTTATGTATGGTTGATCGATTATCTTTTGAAGAAACAAAAATGGTGAACATGATGTGAATCTCTCAAATAACAGAATGATCAGTTGACCATATGTCGGTCCGTGTTTTTTTCATATCCTAGACAAAAATGGATATCCAAACATTAATCTTATGGCTGATCCTATATATCCAGGGTTCTCTCAAAATATTCCATCCTCACTTTGATAAGTCCACGCGAGTGGAATGTCCAAACCAGGAATAAGAAAGGACAATTATGTTATTCATGCATATTTGATTGAGCACATATCATAACTATATTAATGAACTGATCAGTGAACTTGTTCCTTTTTTTCTCCATGACTATATATACTACTCTCACAAATAACACCATGACTTGGATAATTTCTTCATCCCATGACCATTCTGGAAAATCAGTCGTAGCTGCAACCATTGTAGGTCGTAGAATGATGTCAGCCGCCCTACACCTTCGATGTAAGGTGGAAAATGCAATGGTCTGAGAATACCATCAACACAAGACAAATATTGGTGACATAAAATATATTACGGATTGTACTTGAAATGGGTAATAAATTGGGAAGTTCCCTTTTATTGAGCTTACTTATCAGGAGGAATTGAAAAGGTAACCTTACAAAACATTTATTTCCCCATCAAAGAGTAAATAATTAATATATGTAGATATATTTAGAACATAAAAAATAATAATTTAAGAGGAGTACATAATAATAATCAATAATTACATTGGGGTAAAGAGAGATAAAGTCTAACCAGAAGGATAAAAATGAAGGTTCAGAGAGAATCCCTTACCGTATGTCTGAAAGCATTATGTACTTGTACATAATATCCCATATAATAAAATTGGATTAATTAATTACATAATTAGAACCCATTAAACATATATTTCATTTATTATAGTTTTATTATGTTCATTTAAGGCCATTTATATGGGTTATAATGTTTAATTTCATTGTTCTAGGAGTGTTCATTTCATGGTTTTATGGTTGGTTCCCTTGAGTATAAATATGGGAGTTCTTGTAAAATTAAATAAAAACTCTAGAAGTTTAATTGAATGATATTAATATAATTATATAATTTTAAATGCTTCTAATATATCATTTGGTTATATGGTATAAGGATTATTCATTAGATAAAACATTCATGAAAAATGATTATTTTATTCTGGTAGTTTTTATGACCATCAAAGACTAGTATCATTTTATTTAATATTATGTTTGTATAGTAGTTATATAACATTAAATAAGTTTTAATAAATATATTATAATATTTTTTAACCATAAAAATGGTTTTATGACCAGAATTGAAGGTGATAATGAAAAAAAAACTCATTGTTCACGAAGGCAGTGAATCGACACCCCATGGATGATGTTTTCATTTTTAGAATAAAAGGAGAAGAGAAGAGACTTGATGATGGATATTACATTAAAATAATAAAATTATATTATATTTAAGATAATGGTGTTACCATTACACTTTATATAGGTGAGTTTAGGGATATATAATAAAATAAATGAAATTAAAAGAGAAAGACGGAGGGCTTTACCACTTGAGTATCGTCTCCTTGAGAATCTCCTTAAGGAACTTGGAAATTGTCCGTTGGTGAGACCAGAAAGACTAGACTATGGGTAATAGGTTTTGGATATGAATTAGTTATAATATAAGAAAGATAAAAATCTTATAAGGTGTGAGGAGAAGGGGTGGTATTTATAATGGAGGAGAGGGGTGTTTTTTGATTTTTTTATTCATTAGTATATTATTTTGGATCAAGACTATCGATATTATTGATTATTGTGACTAAATAAAGTGACTAGAGAATTAAATTTAGAGACAATGTCCAATGAAATCAGTCATGACACAAATATTACTCAAATAATCGTTTATTTACTTATAATGTTAAATACCATAAATTACCGTATTTCACTATTCACAAAAAATTCAACTATTTTAGAAAAATACAAAAATATTCACCGTAGAAATTTTTCAATATGTAGATTTAAAAAATTGGTTCCATTTTATGAAAATAATTTTCTTAATATTATAAATTTAATTTTTAAATAAAATCATTATTTATTCAAAAAATACTAGTTTTAATATTATAACCGATTTTACGACACCTTGAAAAACTAATTATGGTCTCATAAAATTTTCTTATAATTATAATGAAAAAAATATTAATTTTTGAACCGATTTTATGAAAATAAATTTTCTATTAAATCTTTATATTAATTATAAAATTGTAATAAATATTTACACTTCACAAAAATACCAACACTTAATTTATCATTTTAAAACATTTATTTACTTATTCCATGATATAAATATATCGTATTTTCATATATGAGATATCTAAATTGTATTTATACTTTCATAGGTGAGGTTATTATTATAATTTCTAGATTATAATTTATAACGGTCGCATCACTATTCTAATGGTTATGTTAATATTTAATACTATTTTGTGGTTCGTTTAATCTTGATGTTGCATAAAACATATGATATCTAAGATTTTTAAAAGAGACATACCATGAAATATTTGGGTGTTACAAGAAAACCCCTATTTTTTATGGTATCGACACATAAGGTCTTTGACCTACCAACTTAATGTGTCCCCTCTTTACTAGAAGGGAACCCCATTCCTTATGATCCCTGGTAAAACTATGGACAAACCCAGAACCTTAGTGTATAATGGTTCATTACCAAAAAGTATTCCCCATCCAATATTCTTCGACTCCAAATTTTGGGTTTTGAATTGCATCACCCACATTCCAACTATCCAGGTGGACCAAACATCCCTAGTATGTCATCCTTATCCAATGCTACACCCATGAATTTTATATAGATCTTGGAAAAGACTAGAGATACCTCTGTTTGAAAATGATTCTAACACAAAAGGTCTTTGACCAACCAACCAAATACATCTCCTCCTTATGAGAATGAATCTTTAATCGTCATGAGCCTTGACAACACCATGATGAAACTCATAACCTTAGAGTATCTTGGGCCATCCTTCTTATGTCTACCCCATATCCCATAATCATTAATTATGTCATGGAAGTCGGAATTTAAACTGAATAGTATCAGAAGGTCCAAACTAAAAGAACCTAAACTACAATAATAGAAGTTCCAAGCTAAAATACCCTAAACTACATTGATATAAGGTCCAACCTAAAAGACCCTAATTATAGTGATATAATTTCCAGGATAAAAGACCTTAAATTGTAGAGATAGAAGATCTGATAAAGACCCTAAACTAAAAAAATAAAAGGTATGACCTAAAATACCTTAAAATAAAAAAATAGATGGTCTGAGTTAAAAATCCCTAAACTACAACAATAAAAGGTCTGAGATAGAAGACCATAAACTACAACAGAACAATGATTTAGTTTTCAAGATCAAAAAAAGGCACAAAAACCCACCAGGATGAAAACCTGATAATGGAATCTTGGGTAAAATCTGCATCCATGCCCGCTATGTCTCCCCTATATGAGTCTTAGGCCAGAATTTGGGAATTAAAAAAGAAATTACAAATATTGTGAGGCCCCACATATGGATTTAGATAAAATAAATCAATGCTCTCTATGTCTATTGACTTTGAGAATAGATAGAGCACCCTCCCTCTAGGACATATATTCTACACAGATTATCCTTTTATGATTTAGTTAATCTTAAGATAAAATGAGAAAAACAATAAGTGAGGAATATCCTGTAGATGGAAATTCATGAGAATTTATCAAGAAACATTTTTGTGATTTAAATATTTAGATCCATACATTCAGATTTACTTGATATTATGGAAAGGATGGGTATCGTTGATGATTCATTCAACATCCAATCAATGAAATTTCCTGCAAATAATTAATGAATGGAAACTAGAAAACACCATATAAAGTTTGGAATATCCATTCATTGATAGTGTGAAGAAGGAGGAATCCATCATCATTCATATTTATGACAATGTGTTTCATATTTATCTTAGAACTAGTTTCTTTTCATTCTGAATAAATACAATTCTAAGTGGGGGAATTTATTAACACCACTAAATGTGTGCGGGACACTTTTCCATGGATGGACACATGAAATGACAATTTAGCCAATGATAATCCATAATTTCATGTTCTAATGATGTTTGGGGTGAATATTATACATGGATAAATGAATACATATGCCATCTTATTAAACCTCATAGTACCAAAGTTTCAGTTTTCCTGTTGCACATGAGATTGATATCATGCACCAGTAGAACCTTGAGCGCATGAGCTTTCTCATACCGCAACTCACCATGAAGAGACTATCGTACTAAACACCATTATATGAATATTCCACACATGATATCATGTGAAGACAAGAATGAATTGGGTATATTATTTCTTGAAGAGTGGAAAAACTATGCTCTTGGATCAGCACATAAGGTGATCCATACCGCAACTCCTGGTTTATGTTGATAATAGATGGTGTAATAGGATACATTGAAGGAGAACACATGTAGCCCATGATGTTGATCAAGTGAACGACATGACATACAGATTGTGGTATAGTGTGAATCCTTCTGGTAGATATGAGATTCCATAAAAATAGTTTATGGATACGATTAGAGTGTGACACATATGGTCTATAATGATTAACATGTATGGATCGATCATACATGAGAGTACAACATACAAAGAAGAGAAACACCATGCCTACAAAATCACTGCAGTGAAAAAATTAATCCATTAAAGTGATATATGATTCTGAAATCTCTTTTCATGGATTAAAGGAGTCCATGAGGTTGGTATGCTTGAATTCTAAATTCCATGATATTTTTAGCACATGAAGCCAAGAAACACTATTACCAAAAATAGATCATATAGTGAAGGTGATGATTCCACACATTGGATACTATGAAGTATATGGGAATGAAAATATCACATGCATGATGAGAGTATCCACTATAAAGGAGGAGGATTCTACAAAATCCCTCCATCGCTAAGATCATATTCTGGTTAACCAACATTGAGAAAAAGGACAACCAATGAATTGTAAAGCTTTTAGGTAGACATGTGATGCCACAAATGTTGTCCATGCATGACATCTGATTGTGATTAATTTAGTTTATAATGATCATTTTGGGTGTCTTATCCATGTTCAAATCTTTATCACATGATTTAAAATTGCGCAGTAGAACATATGGGTTATTATGGATGAGAAGAAGAGCCTTTCATTGATCTGACGAAATAAATATGCAGTTTTCACTGAAAAATAAAGCATTCATTGAAGGAATTGTGTGAGCTCACCACCACACTCATATATAGTACATGAGTAGGATAAAATATTAAAATATTGAGTTTAAGATATAATTTGTGTGTGGGGATGATTTGTAGTGCAAGAATGGAACTCCATATTTGGATAACGTGACTATGTGAAATCTCTATAAGGTTATGTGGTCTTGAAAATTAAAATGTGCATCATATAAAGTATACCAAGAGTTTAGATTCATTTAGGATATATCTCGATGCAACATTATTTTTAGATTTCAGGCTATGTACATTGTTGTGATAGATTGTGAAGTGTATTTATCTTACATGACACTATTCTCATATGTGTATATGTAGTAAATTACTTAATCTACAAATACTGAGAGATCATGAGTTAAATAGGGCCACTTCAAGTCAGGATAAAAAGTTCTATCTTTTGCTACGAAAAAAAGAGAATCGTAACCCCACATAAGGGTTGTGTGAATATGATTATGTGATCCCACATAAGAGTTTTGCAAATAAGCTCACACAAGACTTCATTCTTGATTTCATGCGAAGAATATAAGGCATCACATAACTTGTCATGTGAAAGGTGGAGGAATCACCTAACCAGTCATGCAATGGGATATGGCACCACATAACATAACATGATAAGGGGCTGTGTGATACCGTGAGGGGTTCATACTCCTAAAAATATAAAACTAATATCTATTGTACATATACAACATCATGAAAACATGGAAGCGATCAAATATCACAGTCCGGACTCCACCTAAAGGATATTAAATTATTGCATAATCTGTTAAGTGAATAATTATGAATAGAAACTAGACTACTGATGATCAAGCCCTAAATAATTTATTTGATACACCATGAAATCCAGGCATGAATAATACTCACGGCTCACTACATCGTATTGATCTGATGGAATTCCACACTACACACATGAAATATTCATGTGTGCATGAGAAGATCCATGTTGTGCTTGGTTTCTTCATGTGAAGATGATAAATCTTCCATGTACGCATTTAGAAGGGATAACTAGTGAAGTCTTCAAGAGAATATATCACCTAACCCCCCTTTACCCAACCGCTTAAGGATTTGAATGTTTTTTGATGATCTCATGAGAAACTTCATTCATAAAACACATTAAAGTGGATTGGTTTATGATACATTAATGTGATGACTTGAAACACTATCCATGAACCCTTTTGAATGCATACTTGACATGAAAAAACCCTCAGTCATGCTATGGAAGCATACAACCATTAATACATGAGGTATCAATGACGAGAAGAGTGATTGTACCCGACACTATCCACACACTGTCATGAGATTCATCATTGATCATGTGATTCCCCTTTGGATCCGCAAAAAAGTAGGGTGACTGTCCATGATAATGCTCATGCACCAACGTAAGATTCATCCTCGTCTTGTTGAATCCATTTGGTATGTTAGTATGTTCTTGAGATGCCCCGACAGGTAATTAAAGGTCAAAGGCCAAAACTCCTTGTAAAATAATGGATAAAAATATGAAAATGATAGAAGCCTTTTATGATCATAAATATTCATGTGATGCAACTGTAAATTTTTAAAGACACATAAAAAGTCACGGGGGCATGTTTGGCTTGGTGCACAAGAGCCCCTTGGCATGTCACCCTCATCACATGAAGGGATTCATATATGTACAGACGGTACAGTGCTCCCCCTTTGGCTCCATAGACAAGAAAAAATATTCAATGAAAATAATTTCACATCACCATAGGACCGTTTGTTGGTCATGTGACGTGTCACCGATGATGAGAGTGATTGTCTTCGATAACACTCATATAAAATCATGATATCCATTGCCCTTTTTAAAAAAAAGAAGAAAAAAGGGAAATGAAACCCAATTCTTAATGAAAAGGATAAGTTGATTACCACATAAAAGTGGTTATTCACCCTAGATAATCATCATGGATCCCACGGGCCCCCTTGATATGTCAACAAAATCCCATGAAATCCCCTTGGAAATCCACTATTGTCTCATAGAAAATTCAAAATAACTAATCTATGATCACGTGAAATCCTTTAAATAGGCATCCCGATCCCATGAAGTCCATTAGACATGCATACCTGACCATGTAAAATAGATTCAACATGTCCACATGATTAGTAAAGACTTCTTTAATTATCCAAAATCTAATAAATGAGGTGCTGCTAGGATGGTCTTGTGGTCACTGAAAATCATACGACATCAACGGTAGGATCACACAAAGTGTGTAACACCAAATCCCTCCATCGACTCAATCCTAAATCTATGAGATACATCCCACACAAGGTGGCATATAATTAGGGTAGGGAGGAATATAAATCCCCCTATACAAAAAATGAATCTTTGTATCCACAAACTGGTTCACCCAAGTATTAGAGTAGAATTCTAAGAGTAGAAAATATGATGATCGTAAAGCTTTTTGTCTAGTTAAAATATAGGGAACAACCTAATGGATCAATAGACATGAATAGGAGCTTCACATGATCACTTTGGATCATGAGAAGGACTTTTGGTGGATTATGTGAAGGAAGTCCAATACATCTACTGCATGACATGAAACCTAAACAAGTTTCCACTAGAAAAATATATGGCACATATTAAATAAATTTATGGAACCAAGACTAAAATAATGGGAGAGTTATGTGAAGAAAATATAATACAATCTCCATGTGCTTTGCATGAGCCACCCAGGTCATGCGACAACACCCAGACATGTTATCTAGATCATGCATTGCTCCCCTCACATACCCTATGGATCATGTGATTTCCCTTGGACATGTCAAATAATGTAATGAACGCCTTCCAGACACACCACCCAAGTCTTGAAGAACCCTCATAGCTCATAGTCCAGACCTTGATATTTCCTCTAGACATATCACCCAAATTATATGGTGTCACCAATTCATGTAAATTGGGTCTCATAATGGCTCTAGAGAATGTCATCCTGGATCATGTGATGCCCTCTAAGAATTTTAGCTGAGATCGTGTGATGTCATCTAGACAAGTTATCCCTGATCATGTGACACCATCCAAGAATGTTAGTCGAGATCACATGAAGTCGTCCAAATAATTCATCTCAGACCATGTGATTCCCTTATAACAAGTTAGATGAGATCACACGATATCTAGTGAATAATTCATCAAAATCATGTGATACCCTCTAGACATGTCATCCAGGTCTTGTGATGTCCTCCAAACAAGCCAGGCTTGATCATGAAATGACCCTCAAACATGCCATCTAGATAATGCGACGTCCCTCAGACTAGAAAAATAGATTATGAAATTGTATTTATACTTTTCTATAATAAAACCAGACATGTCAAACCATACTCCAACATATCAAGAAGAAAATCAAGGAATGTTAGGAATATAATCAAGCAGGTCAGGTAGACAATCAAGCAAGCCTAGTAGATAACTATACCATGGAAATAAAGAGTCATAGGAGATGATAACATTGTCCAACATGAATTTAAGGGAAACCACAATGTGTATTCCTCTACTAAATGGAAACCTCAGTGTGTAAGCTCCGATCAAAGGTAAACCTCAGTGTATAAGCCTCGATCAAAGGGAAACATCAGTGTGTAAGCCCTGATCAAAGGGAAACCTTAGTGTGTAAGCCTCGATCAAAGGGAAACCTCAGTGTGTAAGCCCCCGATCAAAGGTAAACCTTAGTGTGTTGGCCCTTATCAAAATAAATCCTCAATGTGTAAGCCCCGATCAAAGGTAAACCTCATTGTGTAAGCCTCAATCAAGGGGAAACCTAAGTGTGTAAGCCCCAATCAAAAGGAAATATCAGTGTGTAAGCCCCGATAAAATGGAAAACTCAGTGTGTAATATCTAATAAAAGGGAAACCTTAGTGTGTAAGCCCCGATCAAAAGGAACCTTCATTGTCTAATTCCCAATCAAAGGTAAACCTCGATGTGTAAGCCTAAATTAAAGGTCTAACTCCGTGCGTAAGCCCCGATCAAAGGGAAACCTCAATGTGAAATCCCTAATCAAAGTGAAAACTTAGTTTGTAAGAGATGATCAAAGGGAAACCTTTGTGTGTAAGCCCTAATCAAATGGAAAACTCACCGTGTAAGACCTGATCAAAGGAAAACCTTATTGTGTAATACCCAATAAATAACATAATATGATATGTACCACATACTAGGACAACCTTAGTGTGAATCCCCAATTAAATTGAACTATGAGAACTTCAATTCATTTCATAACAAAGATATGTAGGACACCTTCCTAAGGCCTAAGATCCATGTTAAACCCTTCAAAGTCCTTTCTTAGCATATAAGTCTCACACCCATATACAGTGAAAATGATTACTTTATATCCCTTGTTTCCCACATCGAACATAGATTATGTGGGATTAGGGAGTTTTAATGATCATATCATTCTCATCATGAACCCCCGCCATCTAGGGAAACTTCAATGTGTAAGAAATTATTAGTGGAATAGTATAAATTCCCTAATATAATGGAATCCACCTCGGGGTAATCCACAAGGTCATGATCGAACTATGTAGACTCGGATTCCTACTATAAACAAGATATATAGGATGCCTCCTCAAGGATTGGCCACAAGTACCTAGTTCTTAAGTGACCTCATATATGTCATTTACACATGATGATAAACTACACATGTTTAAGAAACAATTTGGTTTTTTGATTCCAGCTATAAATAGGATATGTAGGAAACCCCACAATAACACAATACTCTATTAGAAATATTAAACACCTCCCTAGATGATAATAAACTCTAGAGTTCTTTGTCATATGGAATCAAAATATAAGTTGTTTTCCACTAATGGGAAATGGATGAATAACCTTAGATACATATAGATGAATCCACCAATATGTTTCCTCTTTGCGCATAAAAGGGTTTAACCTATGATCATTTTTTTAGGGAAACCGATCCCATATCGAGATTATGTAGAGATTATATAACACATCTTAAATATATAAGAGAGTCCTAGAGTAGGAAAATCCCCCCCCAAAGGGTGTTATGATCCTAACCTCCCATCCTCTCGACCAATGTCTGTTCATAAGTGCCATTGGGTTCGAAACCCTAATTGATTGTTTGCATTTGGAAAAAATGTATATACCTAGTTACGAATGTGGGAATTTTTGGGAGTTTCTAGGAAATATAAACATGAATGGTGAACCTAATTTAATGATTTTATATTCATTGAACCTCTCAAAATCAAACCATTGTCCCAATCCTTTGTGTATCCATTTCGATGAAAAAAAATAGTAAACATGACGTGAACTAATTTAACCATGGAATCTCCTTCACAAGATAAAAAGGATAGACTACCCAGTTCTTGTTAGATGCCTTTGTTCCTACTGTATGAGTGACACTCTTATCTTATGAAAAAATAATGAACAATGATTTTTTCCACCAAATACTGACATAGAAGAATACCTAGAACCCATATTGGATATTTTCATATTAAATTTATAATATATTCATTTATGATCAGAAGAAACAGTTACATCATGAAGGAAATTTCTTCGATGATGATGTTGATCGTACGTAAATTTTTCTTGGATTAACTTCATCGTGTTTGTAACGACCCAAACTTTTTAAATAGTATATTAACTTACTTTTAACGATTTAATAAGATGTTAATGGTTAATGCAGAAAGAGGAGTCAATGGCTTCATCCAGTAGACTCGAACCTTATGAAGCCCACTTATCAGAGCTTGGGAAGGAGGTAGCATCTGTGGGCTTCTCTTTGGACCAAGCCCAAGCCGAACTCCAGCGTGTCAAGCTTGAACGGAAATGCCTGCGGGAGAAGTTCAAGTTAGTAGAGATTACTACTAGGGCAATGTTATCTGAGCCTCCCTCAGATTCTCTCACCATAGCACACCGTACACTTAGGTCATATGCCGGTGTTATAAGGGGCTATGTGATGAGACCCTAGCTTCTTTGTGTAATCCTTTGGGATGAATGAATTAAGATTTCTTCCTTTAGTGTTGTTTGTGAAACTTCAAATGTTCGGATAATTTTAGGATGTATTTTATTGATGAATTTTGAAAAAATGATATTTTAAAATATTTATGTAAACCCTAAATAATTAATGATGTGTAATGATTTTCAAAAAATGGTCTTCTATAAAAGTGTTCAGTAAGGAATTTGGAGTCTAATAAGATCAACTTAATTTTTGATGAATAGTAAATTATGAATAGTGATTTTACGCTTAGGACTAGTAATGTGACCAAATGGATTATTAATTTCACTCAAATAAAGTTTTAATATAATTTAGACACCTAGATTAAGTAATGTGACTCAATAAAATGGGTAAATAACGGTTTCATAAATTATTAGTCAAGTATTAGTTTTT
This sequence comes from Viscum album, assembly GCA_963277665.1. Taxonomy (NCBI): domain Eukaryota; kingdom Viridiplantae; phylum Streptophyta; class Magnoliopsida; order Santalales; family Viscaceae; genus Viscum; species Viscum album. Next base: position 837,670,245 of record OY728159.1, read on the forward strand.
TTAGGTGAATAGGGTTTTTTAATTAAAAATTTAATTAAAAATAATTAGAAAATTATTTTTATAAAAAGGAATTTATTTTTGAACTCAGAGCATCGATATTATGTTATGGTAATTTTTGGGGATTTTTCTGAAAAAAATGAATTCTCGATGAATAGTGTTTTTATTTAAAAATTAAATTAAAAATATTTAGAAAATTATTTTTATAAAATGGAGTTCATAAATGTAATTAGAGCATCGATATTTGGTTAAGGTGGAATTTTGGGATTTTTCTGAGAAAGATGAATTTTTCAGTGAATAGTAAAAATGCAGTTTTAGGGTTCGGTATGTTTAATGACATCATAACTATGTCATGATGATGTCATGAGATATGTTAAGGGTTGGCCGGAAAAAGGTGATGAATTATTGTTTTGGGGGCCCCATGTGGCCTAACTCCATGGTAAATGCCATGGGAGAGCACATGGTTTTGAGAAAAGCACTTGTGAGGTGTCCCTTGGCCATTAATGCCTTGTCCCCTCACTTTCCCTATAAATACCAACCCTTTCCTCCTTTATTTTTCACTCCCAACTCTCCCCCAACGAAGTTCTAGTCTATTTACCTCCCAAGGAGTCCTCCCAAGGTTCCCACCAGCCCTCAAGGTCCAAACCTTAGAGTTTTAAGAGTTACGTTTTAAGGTAGGGGATCCGACCTCTCTTTTTCTTTTCATGTAATCTCTTTTATGTCATTCCTTTTATGCTCCATGTTCTTATGTGAGAGGATGTTCTTTTATATTCCTCTTAATTCCCTTTTCATGTTTATATGATGAGATATCCCCTCTTACTCTCATCATTTTGTTTTATGAAAGTTTAAGTGACGCCGTTAGGCTGCCGAATTTTTAAGGGATTTTTTCACCCTTCTCATTTTTTTAAGTTTGATTTTCATGTCAAGTCTTTCAAGTTCCTTTTTATTATGTTGGGGTATGATCTCTATATCTATCATACTGATCTCTTATGATCATATGATGAGAGACCCTATTTCATCTTGTCAAATCATTTTTTATTGAAGTTTTAGTGACACCGTTAGGCTGCCGAATTTTCATAAGAGAAATCTTATTTTTGTCTCACTTCCATGTTTTTCATTTCATATGGTATATCTTTCAAATTTCATTACCATGTTCTTAAATCCCTTATATTCTGTCCCCCTAATGTTTTATGGATCATTTAGGAATGTTTTACCCATGTCCCCTCTCTTTTCAATGTTTTCTAAAACCCCGAAACGTAGCTGTTATGCTGCATAATTTTCGTCTCAAAATGCCTCTCTCTTTTCTCAAAATTATTTTATGTTATAAATTGAATACTCAAAGCTCTTATTTATATAGGGGTATTCAAATATATAACAAAATGTTCTTTTTTAAATTCTGGTCTTTACATACATGAAACCTGCTCTCCCCTTCTGTGGGTTTAAAATGACATAAAGATCATGTCTTTAAAGCAGTTTTTAAAACGTTATGACTATGAAATGAAACCCATTTATTTTATGCTATATGGGTTATTTATGAAATTTTTGATGATTATATATGTGGCTCACATGATAATAAAGGAAAATTTAAGGGTGCACCCTGATAGCACTCCAATTCATTGGGTAATGATGTAACCACTAGAGATTACAATTTTCACGATACCTTGGTGAATAACCTTGGTAATTTTCAAATGACACCTTGGGGATGGACCTTGGTGATATGTTCATGATGGACTATGTTAAATGATGTGGCCACATCTTCAAGTTATGAAAAAAGTTATTTTTATTATGAAATTCCTCATGATTCCTTTCTCATGCCTTAAAGTTCTTTTCTTGACCTTATTGAAGTATCTCAAGTTCACATGTAAAATGTTTCTCTTGTTTCCCTTACTGGGCCTTCTGCTCACCCCTTCTTTTGATGTATGTCCCCAGGTTATGAGATGCAGTAATGAACCAAGGATGAACTTAAGGAGAATCCTTTCAAGTGTTTAAGAAGACTGATTTATGTTGTTTTCTTGTATTATGTTCCTGGTTTCCAAGACACTAAACCTTAAAGATCCTCAGTATTGTGTAATGTAATGAAAGTTTATGTTATAAAAAGGTGGGATTCTATAGTTGGTATCAAATGATGGTCTAGTTATTTGTGTAAATTAGGATATAAAACTTTTGGAAGAACCCTATAGAAAAGTTTAAATATAAGAAAACTTCCTAGTATTTTGGTAAGTACTGAGTGAGTGGTTTATCAAAAAAATACATCCCTGTATGGATACGAGCAGGTAGAGGCGGCTCTGGAACATATGTACATAGGGGAAAAACCCGAAAACACCACTTTGAGCTAGACTAGAACTAGAACTGGTGCACAATAATGGGCCTTCCTGCACTTTTGGTTACGACACTCCTGGGGGATATGTTTGGTTAATCACAATCTTTTTATGAATCATTATGAAGGAATTATAGAGAAGTGTAATTGTCTAAGCATGATGTCTTAGTTAAAAGATTCATAAATGAAATAAGTTTCTCACTAAGGTTTTATTATTTTAGAAAATGGTGGGCAATAGGAGAAACCGTGCAGATGGTGACCGCAATGCACCATGTGCTGACGGCCCTCCGATGGAAGCTGGAATGGAAACATTCATGCGAATGATGAACCAACTGACTCAAGTTATGAGTAATAACTTAAATCAAGCTGAGAGGATGATCTCACCACGAAGGGAACAACATTCTGTTGAGTCCTTCATACGTCAACGGCCACCAACATTCAGTAGATCTACGGACCCATTGGTTGCAGAAAAATGGATAAGCTCCATTGAAAAGATCTTTTCTGTACTTCATTGTTCAGAACAAGAAAAAGTCACCCTTGTTGTTTACCGCCTAGAGGGAGAAGCTGATCAGTGGTGGCCACTGATCAAAAAAACGAAGCCACGAGGAGAGATAGAAGCTATGGAGTGGGAAGAGTTCTGGGGAATATTCTTTAATAAGTATTTCCCTCGTTCGATGAGAACAAGAATGGAGAAAGAATTTCTCGAGCTGAAGCAAAAGGAGAATGAATCAGTTGAAACCTACGAGATGAACTTCACAAGGCTTTCCCGTTATACCTCAAGCTTCGTCATGGACCCTAATGGGAAGGTTGATAGATTCTTTGGTGGACTACGACCTCATCTGTGGAAGAATCTAGCCAACAGGAACTATGATAGCTATGGAGAAATAGTTCTAAGTGATATGAAAGTTGAACTAGAGTTTGGGGAGACACAGTGGTCTCACAAATCTAATGAGAAGAAGAGAACTCTAGAACCAAGCCTGGGAAGAAGGTTTGATCAGGAAAGAGGTGGAAAGCATATGCAACGTGCCACATGCAATAAATGTGGGAAGAAGCATTCGGGGAACTGCTTGATTGGAAGTGGTAAGTGCTACAGGTGTGGAAGACAAGGCCATATTTCTCGGAATTGTCGTAGTGATGTGAATCCTCAACTTCCCAACACTAACGACAGAGGAAATATGGTTCTGGCCCTACCCGAAGTCACATGCTTCATGTGTGGACAGCTTGGGAACTTTGCTAATCAATGTCCAAATCCGAGGGTGGTAGAGGGGAATCACCATCAACCTCAGCAGAGGACAAGGGAGAAAGGTCAGGCTTTCGCTATCAAAACAACTGAAGTTGAAGTTCCGTACGATGTGGTAGCAGGTACTCCTGTCGTCCTCTCAAAACTAGCAAGTACTTTATTTGATTCTGGTTCTATGCATTCCTTTATTTCATCCAAGTTTTCAAGGAATGTAGAATCAATCCCCAAACTGCTAGAGGTAGAGTTGTCAGTAAAGACTCCAAGTGGGATTATCCTTGCATCAACATTATTTAGAGACTCTAGTGTTTACTTTGGTGAGCACAATCTTATCGCAAATCTAGTAGTCATTCCCATGATGGAATTCAACATTGTACTAGGGATGGACTGGCTCTCAAAGTATAATACTAAGATCAAATTCCGAAGTAAGGAAATCTCAGTAGTCTTGAATGAACGACCTACAGTTATCTTCCAAGGAGAGATATCCCAAACTGATCCCTATCTAGAAGCACCTCCTATAGATTTCTTTATGGAGTTAATCAGTGATGATGAAGAAGGAAAAGGGATCATACAAATAGAAGATGTTCCAATTGTTCAGGAATACATGGATGTATTTCCTGAGGAGTTACCTGGACCTCCCCCAGAAAGAGAGGTAGAGTTATCCATTGAACTCGTACCTGGGTCTCAACCGATATCAAAGACTCTGTATAGAATGGAAAATGTGGAGCTAGAAGAGTTAAAGAAACAACTCCAAGACTTGTTGGAGAAGGGGTTTATCCGTCTGAGTGTGTCTCCTTAGGGAGCACAGGTTCTCTTTTTGAAGAAGAATGATGGATCAATGCGGCTATGCATTGATTATAGAGAACTAAATGCGATCACAGTGAAGAAAAAATACCCTCTTCCAAGAATTGATGATTTATTTGACCAACTTCGTGGGGCTCAATTATTCTCCAAGATTGACCTTCGATCTGGTTATCATCAATTGAGGGTGAAGAAGGAAGATATTCCAAAGACTACCTTCCGATCAAGATATGGGCATTATGAGTTTACTGTTGTGCCCTTCGGCTTGACTAATGCTCCTGCTATTTTCATGGATTTGATGAATAGAGTCTTTAAGGACTACCTTGATAACTTTGTGGTAGTTTTTATTAATGATATTTTGATATATTCAAAAATTCGTGAGGAGCATGAAGATCATCTGAGGGTTATTTTGAAAACTCTGTAGAAGGAGAGGCTCTTTTGAAAGTTCAGCAAGTGTGAGTTTTGGTTACAACAAGTGGCTTTATTGGGGCACATCGTAACCAATGAAGGAATCTTGGTTGACCTTGCAAAGACAATGGTTGTGGAGGAGTGGCCTCAACCCACAACAGTAACTGAGATTCATAGTTTCCTTGGTTTAGCAGGATATTATAGGAGGTTTGTGAAAAACTTTTCACGGCTTTCTAATCCACTAACCAAGTTGACTTGAAAAGGGGTTAAGTTCATCTGGACAAAGGAATGCGAGGAAAGTTTCCAAGAGCTGAAGAAGAGATTGGTTACTGCACCTGTGTTAACACTACCCTCTGTCAGAGAAGGATTCATTATTTTTAGCGATGCATCTCTGAATGGTCTTGGGTGCGTCCTCATGCAAAATGACAAGGTAATTGCTTATGCATCTCGACAGTTGAAGATTCATGAGCAGAATTATCCTACGCATGATCTAGAGCTTGAGGCAGTTGTTTTTTCTCTAAAGATATGGAGACACTATCTTTATGGGGAGAAATGTGATATATACACTGACCACCAAAGTTTAAAGTATATTTTCATGCAGAAAGAATTGAACATGAGACAAATGAGATGGTTGGAGCTTATTAAAGACTATGATTGTTCAATACATTATCACCCTGGAAGAGAAAACAAAGTCGCAGATGCGTTAAGCAGGAAAGATCCTGTTGTTCTGGAAATAATGAGGATCCTAGGAGATCCCTTGATTAAAGATCTAGTAAAACTGGACGTGGGATTTGTAAGGGAAGGGACATCATCAACCTTATCCCAAATGATTTCTCAACCTTCATTACTAGAGAAGATCAAGAAGGCTCAAAAAGAAGATCCTTTGCTGCAGGAGAAGTTTGAGGCTGTAAAGGATGGGAAGTTCTCTAATTTCAATATTGATCAAGAAGGTGTATTAAAATTTCGTACAAGACTATGTTTTCCATCTATTCCGGAGATAAAGAAATAATTGATGGATGAAGCTCATAGCTCTACCTTCTCTATACATCCGGGAAGTACTAAAATGTATAGAGTCCTTTGTGATCATTATTGGTGGGATAATATGAAGAGGGAGATTGCTGATTTCACTACAAGGTGCCTGGTGTGTCAGCCAGTAAAGGCAGAATGACAACTTCCCAAGGGGGTATTACAACCGCTACCCATACCAGTATGGAAGTGGGATAATATCACCATGGAATTTGAAACTGGTCTCCTAAAAACATCCAAAGGAAATAATGCGATATGGGTTATTGTGGACCGTCTCACCAAGACCGCACATTTTATCTATATTCGAGAAGATTTCTCTCCAGATCAACTTGCCAAGATATATGTAAAGGAAGTGGTGAGGCTGCATGGGGTACCACTATCCATCGTGTCTGATCGTGATCCAAGATTCACATGAAAATTCTGGAGAAGTCTTCAACATGATCTGAATACTGAATTGAATTTTAGTAGGGCATATCATCCTCAAACTGATGGCCAATCTGAAAGGACTATTCAGACACTCGAAGACATGATGAGATTATGCTCAATAGAATTTAAAGGTGGATGGGATCAACAACTCCCATTAGTTGAGTTCTCCTATAACAACAACTTCCATTAGAGTATTCAGATGGCACCCTATGAATCTCTATATTGAAAGCGATGTAGAACTCCTACTTGTTGGGATGAAGCTGGTGAGAGAAAGCTTCTTGGGCTTGATCTTGCACAAGAGATGACAGAACAGGTTCATGCCATCCAACAACACATAAAGGCTGCTCAGAGTCCGCAAAAGAGCTATGCTGACAACCGTCTAAGGGACTTGGTGTTTGGTGTTGGCGACAAAGTCTTCCTTTGAATTTCTCCATGGAAGAGAGTCATGCGGTTTGGGAAGAAATAGAAGCTCATCCCTAGGTACATTGGACCCTATGAAATCCCTGATCGCATAGGAGTAGTGGCCTATCGTCTAGCACTTCCACTGAACCTAGCTCAAGTTCATGATGTCTTACATGTATCTCTCTTGAGGAAGTACATACCCGACCCTTCGCATGTACTGAACACAGAGGTGGTACAACTGGAACATGACCTCTCTTATGAGGAGCAACCAGTGGAGATCTTGGACTGTAGAGACAAGGTTCTAGGAAACAAGACTACCCACCTTGTGAAAGTGTTGTGGAGGAATCATAAATATGAAGAAGTGACTTGGGAGCCTGAGGAAACAATGAAGAAAAAGTACCCTCACCTTTTCGATTAGGCCTCAAGTATAAAATTTCGGGGACAAAAATTCTTAAGGGGGGAAGAATGTAACAACCCAAACTTTTTAAATAGTATATTAACTTACTCTTAATGATTTAATAATATGTTAATGGTTAATGCAGAAAGAGGAGTCGATGGCTTCATCTAGTAGACTCGAACCTTATGAAGCCCACTTATCAGAGCTTGGGAAGGAGGTAGCATCTATGGGCTTCGCTTTGGACCAAGCCCAAGTCGAACTCCAGCATGTCAAGATTGAACGGAAACACCTGCGGGAGAAGTTCAAGTTAGTAGATATTACTACTAGGGTAATGTTATCTGAGCCTCCCTCAGATTCTCTCACCATAGCACACCGTACACTTAGGTCATATGCCGGTGTTATAAGGGGCTATGTGATGAGACCCTAGCTTCTTTGTGTAATCCTTTGGGATGAATGAATTAAGATTTCTTCCTTTAGTGTTGTTTGTGAAACTTCAAATGTCTGAATAATTTTAGGATGTATTTTATTGATGAATTTTGAAAAAAGGATATTTTAAAATATTTATGTAAACCCTAAATAATTAATGATGTGTAATGATTTTCAAAAAATGGTCCTCTACAAAAGTGTTCAGTAATGAATTTGGAGTCTAATAAGATCAACTTAATTTTTGATGAATAGTAAATTATGAATAGTGATTTTACGCTTAGGATTAGTAATGTGACCAAATGGATTAGTAATTTCACTCAAAGAAAGTTTTAATATAATTTAGACACCTAGATTAAGTAATGTGACTCAATAAAATGGGTAAATAACGGATTCATAAATTATTAGTTAAGTATTAGTTTTTTCGGGTGAATAGTGTTTTTTAATTAAAAATTTAATTAAAAATAATTAGAAAATTATTTTTATAAAAAGGACTTTATTTTTGAACTCAGAGCATCGATATTATGTTATGGTAATTTTTGGGGATTTTTCTGGAAAAAATGAATTCTCGATGAAAAGTGTTTTTATTTAAAAACTAAATTAAAAATATTTAGAAAATTATTTTTATAAAATGGAGTTCATAAATTTAATTGAGAATCGATATTTGGTTAAGGTGAAACTTTGGGATTTTTCTGAGAAAGATGAATTTTTCAGTGAATAGTAAAAATGCAGTTTTAGGGTTTCAGTATGTTTAATGACATCATAACTGTGTCATGATGATGTCATGAGATATTTTAAGGGTTGGCCGGCCAAAGGTGATGAATTATTGTTTTGGGGGCCCCATGTGGCCTAACTCCATGTTAAATTCCACGGGAGAGCACATGGTTTTGAGAAAAGCACTTGTGAGGTGTCCCTTGGTCATTAATCCCTTGTCCCCTCACTTTCCCTATAAATATCCACCCTTTCCTACTTTAGTTTTTACTCCCAACTCTCCCCCAAAAAAGTTCTGGTCTCCTTAACTCCCAAGGTACCCCCAAGCCCTCAAGGTCCAAACCTTTGAGTTTTAAGAGTTACGTTTTAAGGTAAGGGATCCAACCTCTCTTTTTCTTTTCATGTAATCTCTTTTATGTCATTCCTTTTATGATCCATTTTCTTATGTGAGAGGATGTTATTTTATATTCCTCTTACTTCCCTTTTCATTTTTATATGATGAGAGATCCCCTCTTACTCTCATCATTTCGTTTTATGAATGTTTAAGTGACGCCGTTAGGCTGCCGAATTTTTAAGGGATTCTTTCACTCTTCTCATTTTTTTAAGTTTGATTTTCATGTCAAGTCTTTCAAGTTCCTTTTTATTATGTTGGGGTATGATCTCTATATATATCATAATGATCTCTTATGATCATATTATAAGAGACCCTATTTTATCTTGTCAAATCATTTTTTATTGAAGTTTAAGTGAGGCCGTTAAGCTGCCGAATTTTCGTAAGAGAAATCTTATTTGTGTATCACTTCCATGTTTTTCATTTCATATGGTATATCTTTCAAATTTCATTAACATTTTATTAAATCCCTTATATCCTTTCCCCCTACTATTTTATGGATCATTTATGAATGTTTGACCCATGTCCCCTCTCTTTTCAATGTTTTCTAAAACCCTGAAACGTAGCTGTTATGCTGCATAAGTTTCGTCTCAAAATGCCTCTCTCTTTTCTCAAAATTATTTTATGTTATAAATTGAATACTCAAAGCTCTTATTTCTACAGGGGTATTCACATATATAAAAATATGTTCTATTTTAAATTCTGGGATTTACATACATGAAACCCGCTCTCCCCTTCTGTGGGTTTAAAATGACGTAAAGATCATGTCTTTAAAGCAGTTTTTAAAACATTATGATTATGAAATGAAACCCATTTATTTTATGATATATGGGTTATTTATGAAATGTTTGATGATAATATTTGTGGATCACATGATAATAAAGGAAAATTTAATGGTACGTCCTGATTTCACTCCAATTCATTGGGTAATGATGTAACCACTAGAGATTACAATTTTCACGATACCTTGGTGAATAACCTTGGTAATTTTCAAATGACACCTTGGGGATGGAACTTGGTGATATGTTCATTATTTTCTATGTTAAATGATGTAGCCACATCTTCAAGTTATGAAAAATATTATTTTTATTGTGAAATTCCTCATGATTCCTTTCTCATGCCTTAAAGTTCTATTTTTGACCTTATTGAAGTATCTCAAGTTCACATGTAAAATGTTTCTCTTGTTTCCCTTACTGGGCCTTCTGCTCACCCCTTCTTTTGATGTATGTCCCCAGGTTATGAGATGCAGTAATGAACCTAAGATGAACTTAAGGAGAATCCTTTCAAGTGTTTACGAAGAATGATTTATGTTGTTTTCTTGTATTATGTTCCTAGTTTCCAAGACACTAAACCTTAAAGATCCTCAGTATTGTGTAATGTAATGAAAGTTTATGTTATAAAAAGGCGGGATGCTATAGTGTTAGAGGATCAAATTTTATAATCCCTCTAGTTGTGATCCACACATGATCTTTTGAAATTTGAGAAACACTAATTGATTTACGAGTTCTAGCATAATGAATCGATTGTCTTGAATTGTTCATATTGATCTCTTAAAGTTTCTTCAGGCTTGAAATAGTTCTTTTAATTCTTAAGAAGATGAGAGGAGGAATTAGAGAGAGAAGTCCATTGTGTGCAATGATTCTAAATTCTAAATTAACCCTACATAATAGACATTTCCATATATTTATAGAGTTTGGGTTTTGGTTAAGATATTACCTAATTTAAAATATTCCCATAAATAATATAATAATTCTTAACAAACCCTATAAAAAATAATAGTAATAATAATATTATTTTACGGTTTGTGCTAACTCATGCAGTTGATAATTATTATTTATTGGATTGAAAATAAATATTTATCATCGGACATGATATTGTTCAGATCAAACTCCTTATCCTTTATTGAATAACCTAATAAATTTTTATTTATAATTTAATGTTTTATCCACAAATTAGTGAATAAATATTCATTAAATATTAAATAAAATATTTATATATATACATAATTTATTAATAATCTGGTGAAAAAATATATTTTCTTAACTTATACGATTAATAAAACTTGAATAAAATTATTCCTCAGTCTTAAGAATAATATTTATTAAATTAATTAGATTCAAATCAAATTTAATCAAGACTAATAAAAGCACTTAGTGTGTGAACCTCTAGGATTGTTTCTTATTAGAATTAGGTGGGATTGACTAAAGTCCAAGATTAATATCTAGCAATAGGTCAAGGAACCTAATACAAATAACTTAATGTCACAACATAAACAACCACATATGAACAAACCCTATGTAATGTAATACCTTTATCATAATATCTCATCAAGTAGGTTTCACAACTATGTCATCAAACTATAGGATTGATACTTCCTTCTATGAATCTATAGAATAAAGACATCGTTACACCATGATGATGTAATTTAATGCAATGGTTCTATTACAATCAAAGGGTTGAGTTGTTAAAATTTATAAATATGGAAGGGAAAAATGATTCACCGACTTATCCATTAATAACATGCCATTTATGACACCCCCAACATACCCTACTTCCCATGAAAATATGGCGTAATGGTTTTGGTCATTAAATCTATGTTTTTGAGCCATGAAATGCATTAATGATAAAATTAAAGTAGAAGGACAAATACACACACTCATAGATAAGAATATTTGATGAAACCAAAACATACTGAATTCCTATTGGGGGTTTTGTTCTCACAATCTCTTATCTTATAGATTACCAAGTAAAACATTTATGAGAAGAATCCTCATCTGCTTATAAGTACTCGCATTTAATAGTATACATACTTTGTTCCCTATCATATTACCTCATCCAACAATAGAACTATATATAATAATATCATCGTGTCACTTCAAGGTTCTCATCATTGCAGGGAAGTGTTATGACCTTATCAATGAGACATATATTATATAAAATTATTACAATAAATTCATATAGAATGAAAACCAATATTTAATAAGATGTTTTATTAATATACAAATTTCTGAATATACACTAAATTAAAGTACAATCAGTTGGTTGTAGAACAACTCCAATAAACATTCACTTAGACTAGATCCAACATCATTTTACATTTAGTCTGCTATAATTCACTTGATGATCATGTTTCTACTAAGTTAAGACTTTAGTCAAGGGGTCCAAAAAGTTGTATTATGTTGAAATTATTCTAATTACAACTTCACCTCTATGAGAAGAATATCTCAAGAAAAGATACTTTTGAATTATACGATTCATTCATTAATGTGACCTCGACTCTTTTATGAGTGCCACAACTATAGTATTATCAAAATAGATTGTAATAAGACCTTTACTTCTAGGTACCATGTCAATATCTTGGGTGAAGTTATATATCCATACCGATTCTTTAGCTACCTCAGAATCCATAATATACAATAAATCTACTGTAGAATGTATGGACACAACCTTCTTTGAGATAATCCAACTCACAAATCCTCCATTCATATTGAAGATGTATTCTGTCTGCAATTCCAGGTCATCTTGATCTATTTGAAAACTATCATCTATATATACTCGGATGACTAGTTCCTCATATCATTTATAAATTATAAATATATCCTTATTACATCACAGATACCTAAAGATAGTCTTTAATTCCATTTAATGATGGTCATCTGGGCTAGCTTGATATCTATCCACCACAATAAAAGAATAAAAAACATCTATCCTAATATATAGTATATGATATATGACTGACCCAATAGGTGATGAATATGGAATCCATTCCATTCTTTGTCTTTCCTCATGTGTCTGAGTACATATTTTCTTATATTGATGAATTCTATGTGACACTATCAAGAATCCCCTCTTGGATTATTTTATATCTAATATCTTTAGTATCTTGTCAATATATTCACGTTGACAAAGGTCAAGTAGCCTCTTGGATGAATCACAATGGATCTTGATCCCAAGAATATATGCTTCCTATCTTAAGTCATTCATGGGGATGAATTTATTGAATTAGGAATTAATAGACATTAAGAATAATATTTTATTTCCAATAACTAATATTTCATCAACCTATACTATTAATAAAACAGCTGCACTTGTACAAAATCACTAATATATTCAAGGATCACATTCATTATTTATGAAAACAAATTCTTTTTTGTATTTATAAAAACAAGTTTTATAAGACATGGATGCTTAATTTAATATATAAATTTATTTTCAAAACTTTCATACCTTATTGGAATCCTTTTTAGTCAAAAACCCTTCATGTTGTGTCATATTGAAATCTTCTTAAAGGGTCCCATTAATGAAGGATATCTTAAAATCCATTTTCCAAATCTCATAGTCATAGAAGGCTACAATGGAAATTATAATTATAATGGATTCTGGAATTGAAACTGGTGAAAAGTTTTCATCATAGTCTATGAATTGACGCTATTTGAAACCTTTTGTAACAAGTCACACCTTATAGGTATTGAATTATCCATCCATGTTCAGTTTCTTCTTGAATACCCATTTTCAACCAACTAATTTTACATCTACTGAAGGATCTACCAAAATCAAAACGTAGTTTTGGTACATGGAATCCATTTTATAATTCATTTACTCTTTCCACTTTGTAACTGTCACGACCCGTCCTCGGGGTCCGTGCTGTGAATACCCCAAGCTCGCCTCCCATAGGTCAGGGGCTGGCGACTAGCACCAAAGGCGTAAATCCCGATAAAAGGGAAGAAATTGCATTTATATAAGTAAACAAACACGATAGAGAACTCAAGATGAAGTAAAAACTAAGTAAACTGAGTACAAAAGTAAGTTCTGAAAAGTAAATGGGCCAGAATACAAACCCAACTGAAAGTAAAGTACAACTGAAAAGAAAGTACATCGGCAGTAAAGTAAATCAGCAACCCCCGAGTCGTCCTCCAGCTATCCCACCTGATGGGTGGGTACATGTGATCTCCTCAGCTCCTCGGTTTCGGTCGTCCACTCCATGTACGTCCCACCTGATAGTCCACCTCCGGATACCGTCCCGCTTCTCAAGCCTCAACCACGATCAGCGGTGTTCGTCGTCTGCAACCAACACCACGTAGTTCGGGCATAGCTCGTACATGGGTGAGTATAAAATACTCAGTAGGGGCCCCGAGACCCCCCGAAGGTCTCCCAGAATCCAAAAAGGATAAACCATAAAGGAAATATACAGACACAAAGTATCAAGAAACTCTACTTAGGTATATTCCCATACATATACCTAACTCATCAATTTTAGTTCGGATCCAACTCACAAGCCCAAGTACAACCCAGTCCACACAGGAAATCACAACCCAATCCATACAGGAAAGCAAGTCAATCATATCGATGATATTGATTGAATTTCAAGACTCATATCACATAGGTAAAATACCCATGAAGAGGGGTGGAGATGATTAGATGTAGGCTCTGAATCATCTCCTCTTCCAAACCCACGTAGGATCCAAGTACAGAAGTCGTCACTGCCGAACACATGTAGGATCCAAGTACAGTAACCATCGCTGCCGAACCCACGTAGGATCCAATTAAAGTCGTCATATCTGCCAAACCCACGGAGTATCCAAGTATAGTTTTCATCGCTACTAAACCCACATAGGATCCAAGTACAGTCGTCTTCATCGTCAAACCCATGGAGGATCCCGACACGGTAGTCGTCGCAGTCGCAGCCAGCTCTAGGGTTCCCATAGACAGCACGCTCGATTCCGGGAGGGTCTGCTCCCCGATCCATGAGGGTTGATACATCAACTGTCACAAAGTTCAGATTTGATGTATCACAAAGTTCCGTCTCATCAATAGGAACTCAACGCGATAGAGGGCGCGTCAATCGGACGCCCGATCCGAGAGATATTGGCTTTTCCATATGAGGGGCCCGGTTGGTTTTTAAGCTAAAACTAACCTGATCGTACTCCAGCTGCATGAAAAACTCATATGGAGTAATTCAAAAGAACTGTATCACTAAGAGGAATTCAACTTAATTGATGGCACGTCATTCGGACGTCCGGTCGTTAAGTTATAAGCGTTTCTGCTCCAAGGGCCTGGTTGGTTTCATGTTCGTACAAACCCTTACTTACCCAAACTTTGCTAAAACCTTGAGTGTAATATACCAAAACGACCGTCTCGATACAAGGATCCCTATGCAACTGAAGGTGCATCGATCGGAGGTCTGTAGCTCAAGATATGAGCTTTTGAATGAACCTGGCCCGAAATAGGGGGTATGGGCCCGGTCCGACCCGACCCAATACCCCTAGGTCGGCCTGAACCAGGTTGACCCGACTTGGGCCCGGGTCCGGCCCGATTGGGTGTGGCCCGATCTGGGTGGCGCAGCCCGACCCGACGCCGGCGGCCCGGCCCGGCGCGGGTGGCCCGGCCAAGCGCGGCCTGCGGCCTGGCTCGGAAGCCGGCCGTGGCTCGGCGCTGGCCGAGCGGGGCACAAAGGGGGGCGCCGCCCCCTGTCTTCGGAACTGGAAGACCGTATGGGGTCCACCCTAGGAGCCAGTTGGGGGGTTACGACCCCACGGTTTATTCGAACGGCCGACCTTTATGGCTGGGTAGTTGTGTAACTGCGGGACCCCATCGAGTCCCGCCTCCAGGTGGCACAGGCGGCCGACGACCCCTCAGAAGTCCACCGCAGCCTTAGGTCATGACTCTAGTTCTCCCGGCGCGGTGTCGCGCCCCACCTCTGCGGCCCGCCCCAGCTATGGCCCCTTGAAGCTCCGACACGGCGTGACGATGTTGCGCCCCTCCTCCGCGGCCCGCTCCTGGCCGCAGCCTCCTTTGGCCTCACCGGCATGGCGCGATGGCACCGCACACCGCTTTCGTGGCCCATTCCAGCTACGGTCTTCTTCGTCTTCGCGTGGTGCAACGGCACCGCACCTCCTTCACCTCAAACGTCAATGACGGTTAACACGAAAAAGTGGAGGAGGATCAGCCGTGTTTGTGCGGTCCGTTCTCCCCCCATTATGATGATAACAAGCGGCCAAAGTAAATGACAATGCTGAATGACAAAACAAAGCACAATTTTAATTCATTAAAATAGAACTTAACCCTTACTTCAAAGGAAGTTCGCGATTGCCAAGCGTCGTGGATGATGGCATCATTTCCATCGTCATCGGTGTGCACCCGAGGAAATGACGTCTCTTATTTTATCACAAAGGGAAGAAGATGATTGCGCGCATTCAAGAGTTTGCGTTCTTCATTGAAGATAAAGTTCTTCAAATGGGACAAGAGCTCTCTCCTCCAATTCTCAACACAACAAGCCAAACAAAAAATAAAATAAGGCTCCTCCTTATTTTATTAAAACATGCCATGCATTCAAAATAAAAAATTCAAAAACTTAATTCAATTAATTGATGAGGTTCAATTAATTAAATTAATGTGTGTTGGCATGAATTAAAGTGGGAGAGGAAGAGTTGCCCAATTAAATACAAGGAGTTTAATGGGGGGGGGGTTTAAGGGTTTTAGGGAATGTGAAGGGTTTGGGCTCGTGTGGGCTCCACCTCACATTTATCCTCACATGGGTAGTTAGGATGTTAGTGGGTCCCACCCTAACTCCCCCATGTAGGATAACCTTAGAAATATAAATAAAATTGTACACAATTTTATTCACTTTTTATTTAATCTACATTTTTTAACAACTCCACCCAAGCAGATGCATCTTTAGTAAAGGTACTCTTAAGCAATTACCAGCACTGCGGTTCCATCGGTGCCCTCATATTTTAATTCTGATAAATGGTTCAAAAGATATAAAAACACGCTCGTTCGTTCACTGAACGTACCCGAGCTAAACTTTGGAAATTTATTCCAGGCACACCGAGCCTTGGAATTAGGTTCCGTCAGAAACTGCGTACTCGTAAAATCCCAAAGAATTTATGAAAAAATATTCCTTGAAATTTACTAGTCTTTACAATAACATTTATGCCACATACTAATTAATTTTAGGTTATAAGATCATTATTATCAACTAATAATGATTCTCTATCCGTAGTGACTAGAAAACCATACAGTTCTGGTTCTATAACTTCTCTTTTACTCCTTTATAGTACTTGTGTATATAGAACATATTTTTCAATAAGGATTTTTGTAATTTCTTCCTATGACAACTCTTGTGTACCTTGACCCTCGAACTCATAGAATACTATCTCACTCTCACTCTCACTTTTAGAGATATGCTCCCTCTTAAGGAATATGGAGTGTCTTGACTCTATTACATTTTTTTCTAAGGGTTAATATATATAATATTCCAATGTTTCCTTGGGGAATCCTATAAAGGTACACTTTGTGACTTAGGGTGTAAGTTTTTTACCAAAAGAGGCCTTAAAAAATTCTTCACAAACCCACACTAGTAAGTACAACAACATAGGTTTCTTTACATTCCATAATCAGTATAGTATACTATAAACTAATTTAGTTGGAACTTGATTTAGTATTTATACTATTTTTTGTAATTAATATCCCTAAAAGGATAATTGAAAAATCACATGGCTCACCACTGATCTCACCATGTCCAGAAGGTCATGTTTCTCCATTCTACTACTCTATTTTATCGAGGCGTACAAGGAGGAGTGAGTTGGGATATGATCCCATGCTCCCATAAATAATCCATGAAGTCTTGATTATGATATTCTCCGCCATGATTTGAGTGGATTTTAATAATATTATTACCAAGACAGTTCTCAACTTCATTATTGTATTCATTGAATATATCAAAGTAATCTAACCTATACCTCATCAAGTAGACATATCAATATATACTAAAATAAATAGTAAAAGTTATAAAGTATGATTACCTACCCATTTATTTAATAGAAAATGGTCCACACACGTCATTATGAACTAATTCAGGAATATCTTTGGCCCTTTCACCTTTCCCAATAAATGTATATTTACCCATTGTTCTTGTTAACATTCATGACATACAACAAGTGGTTTTATTTCAAAAATAATATAAATATCTTTCATGGTGCAATTTAGTCAAAAAATTTCATTTATATGACATAGAAAATGATTCCAAATTTTGGTGTGGTATGAGTTGTGTGGCATATATTTTTTATTGAATACCATCAATTGTTTCATGTAATCCGACACACAAAAATATTGTTTTTAAAATGTGCCTTACCTTAACAAATTATTTACTTATAAAAAAAGCAACATTTATTCCCAAATTTAAAAATAAATCCATATTTATCAAGTATGGACATAGAAATAATTTTTTTGTAACATACAGAAAAAATATTAAATATTTTTAAAACCAAGATCATTCACACCGACAACGTGACATGGTGGTCTCTAATAGCCACAATAACTAGTTTAGATCCATTGGATTCCCATAGATCTACATTCCCTCGGTCAATTTTTTTTAATCTATTTTGTTCTTATATTTGAATACATATATGAGAACTAAAATATTTATATAATACCCAATTTTTATAAAAATCTAAATTTCACTTCATAACAAATACACATGAAGCATACCCTTTCTTCTTTTCTGGGGTTTAATTTTTATTCCAAGGGCCCTTCTAACCACATGAGAAACAAAACAAATCCTACCCCCTTTCATGCCCCTTGATCTTTCTCTTCCTGTAAGGGTGTGAAAAATGTTTAGTATCATAGATCTTAACATGGTGTTTATATTTATTCACCATAAGGAAGGAAGTATTTTCATGATTCATATCCATATATAATTAGAAAAGAATAGTGAATAGATTAGGAAGTGACTTATCAATGTTGTTCATATTAAAATGTACAATAAATATGGAAAATTTCCAATAGAGTGATGGAATAGTGATATCGATGCACATTTCATCAGAAATTTTAAACCATAGAACTTATAGGTTCTCAATGTAGCCAATGAGATTAACTCTGTGAGGCCCAGCTAGCTCACAATCTCCAAGTTTACTCTGAAAGATGGACTAGGAGATCTCAAACTATTCTTGTCCTTTTCTCTCCTAGTATAAACCATGGGGATGCTTGATAAGGATATAGTCATCCATGTTTTCATGAGACTTCATGAGTTCACTATACATATATGAAAACATAAAACATTTATCACCAACCACATTTTTCAAGTGTTTTCATATAAAATTAACTCTTTCTCACTCTCTTTTTTTATAGGAAGATCAGGTAGTGAGGATTCTTGCACTTAATATTTTTATTGATGGTGAAACATAACTTTAATGCATATGAACAATTCCCAAAAGTTACTACCAATAAATAGATTGTATTTGTCCAATATTTATTGTAAGGATATTGTGGATTCCAAAATTTTAATTTATTTTGAAATCATAAAAAGTAGATTATTAGAAATTTTCTTGATTACAAATTGTTTGAGAAATAATAATAATTAATTTTTTTAAGTCTCTCACTATTTTTTCAAGTCTCAATATTCCTCACCATTAAACTCAAAATGTGTAGTTTTTAGGAAATTCTAGTAGAAATGATCCATATTCTCCTTAACATAACCTCAACAAGGGTTAGTCAAGTTATTTGAAGGACATTAGGTAGGAAATTATTTTCCAAAGGGGATCTTTCAACTCCATGATCTGTTGAGATAACTCCCCAATACTAAAATTCAGAATTGGATTTCCTCAACACTTGACTCAAATTTACCCCAAGTCTAGAGAGGGAAACTTATATTGATTTAATATGGTTAATCTAACCTACAACCTTTAAGGTAACACTAAGATAAAATTAGGCGTCCCAAAAAGGGTTGGTCAAACAGTTAGTTTTATGGATTTCATTCTTAATCAAGTAATGGAAGGACAAGCCTAACTTAGCATTTATTTGATATATTTTGTTAATCTTATGTAAAATTATCTTGTTTTATCTTTTACATGTCTATTTAATATTAATTTTATTTTAATTCTGTTATTAACCATGTTTTGAAAAAATATTTTATGAATAATTCATTTATTTATATTCGATATTTTCACATTAATTCATTTATTTATGTGGTCAGAGTCTTTCATCCATAAAATAGATAATGAATAATAAAAAACTAAATAAATCAATAAATTACCTGATCATTTATCCAATGACTAAATTATTGAGCAGATAATAGATCAACCTATGACCTAATGAAAAATCAATGTTCCCATATTTGTATAAGTTATAACATCACACCTATAAAATTATGTGTCACATAAGTTGGAATTATCTTAGTCCATTTTTGAACCACCTCCACACACCTTTGGGTACTCAATTTATTACAAGTATTTATATCTCACATGTAGGTGTGGGAAACTAGAGGATTGGTTGAGAGGAATTGCATAAATAACCCTGCACATGCTGGTCCACATAATAATGGATAGATGGATGACTGAATGGTCATAATATTTGATTTAATAATTAATAATTTAAAAAACAATGCAATAAATTAAATTAAGTAACTTCAACATAGACACAGGTCTTGGTCAAGATCATGATCATTCATACACAAACAACGGTTATGAAAAACTATACTAGTTAACACTAATTTATACTCATTATTTATTATTAAGATATGCATGCTTTCATTAATTAATTAATTACCTTTTATTTTAATTTACATACTAATTATCTTAGAGATAACCATTATAAATGCATTCATGAAAAAAAAAATTAAAGAACCAATAATTATATATAATTACAAAAAATTAATTGAGAATTTTATAATTCTTTAAATCCTTTATTAAACTGTCAAAAACAACAAGTTACAACTAATATAATAAATTTTTAATGATACTGTTAGAAATTTAATGTAATTTAATTCTTTCATTATTTTATTAGGAAAAGACATGGATGGGTTTCACCCGATGGTTTGATTATGGGGGTTTAATGCCTTTCTAAATCACTCATGTCAGTTTTTCCACTTATTTATTCCTCCCTAGAACCTCCCTATGATTCCCACATCCACAAATGGGTACATACCTTCTTTCCAATGGAAGGTGGACCTTTGGGATTTTAAACCCAACAACACATAGAAAATCACATGGTCGAGTGGATGAGAGGTCTTTCTCATCACACACTTTTGGGGGGAATTGTTTCCTACTATAGGAATATCTTATAGATTTTATATATGTTCATGAAATGCTTCCCAATATATGATATGAGGTTGGCTACCCCTATTTCAATAGCTTTATTAAGAACATGTATTGATATGAGCATCTGTTTGCATGTCACACATTCTCTATCACTCTCTTATATTTTTATGATGCTTTGGTTTGTGACCATGTTCGGGCACTCATGAGTTTATTATCATTAAGGGGAGAAGTTGGGGTATTGGATATGGGATTTCATCTCTATGTGGAATCCTATGTATCATAGTGAAAACATAAATCAAAATCCACCATGAATCATAGTTTAATGGGGGGTGTGATCAGACCCATCAATGCAGTTTAACATCATTCGGTAAGGTTGTAAATATAAGGATCATACCTTAGTGAGTAATCCTATGAATTCTATTTGATATCATAATGAGAGTATAAATAGTTATTATAGTGTCTTCTGTTTTTTGAAGAGATACAACCACTAAGGCCTTAGATGGGACTTTTTCACATGAGACTGCCCTATATTATCGCATTGGGAGAATGTACCTTTGACTGTGGATGAGATGTAATCAGACTTACATACTAATGATGGGTCCACATTGGGGAATCATCATCATACTATTCATACAGTCATCACTTATCTCTAATCCCATGTGATTCATGCTCGGTGTGAGAAACAAAAGATAGTGGGTGATTGGACACATTTCATGATATCATATTCATATGGGGCATAAACATTAAAATTTCACTTTGAAAGGTATGATTTCCCATATCATGGAGGATATGTAATGGAACTTGGGCCTAAGTAAGAAATCATACATATCCTATTTTATAAAAGGATTTATATTCATCATAGTTTAGTTATCCCTTAACCCACTGAGGGGCTAAGGTGGGTGATCATGCTCAGTGACATTATTGTTATCCTTAGTGTTTTAGGAATGATAGAGGATTATACCTGGATGGATTCCCCCTTGATCAAGGCTTACATACGGAGGCTTCCATTTAGAGATCATCTTCTATCTTCTCATAGATAAACCAAGATGGTGACCATGATAGGGTTTTCTAAGATAAGGACACCAATAGGGTTTCATGAGTGTGTATCCATTTCCCATCAAGAACATGTACCTATTAAAGGGGTATGAAAAAGAAGGTTTTTTTTACAGGGTCCACATGGCGTGGGTCTAGGTTTATCTTCCAGATGAAGTGGAAATGTCTTAGGGGACTTTACTGACATGTATTGGCTTCGTGTTGGACATGTATTGATTGTATTCCTGATATTTTTGGGGTATCAGTCTGACATGGAAGAAATGTCCAATGGTGTTTTCCTAACATGTCCAATATGATTCACATGATCAATTAGCTTGTCTTGGATGCCTTTAAATGACTAAATCATACATTTCCAAGATGATTTTCATAGTCAAAGTGGACATTTATGGGGTCTTGTGTATGATCCATGAACTTTTCTTTGATGTCCTCGTATAATCAAAGTAGACATGTCTGGTTTATTGCTCCTAATAAAAGTAAACATTTCTATATACTATCATATGATTAACTTGTGTTGTATTTGGAATGTTTCATGATAATGATGACATGTGAATGGGAAATCTCATGATCATGCCAACTTGTCAAAAAACTATCGTGAGATTGAATTGACTTGTCTTGGATGCCTTTGAATGAGTGAAGAATACATATCCAAGATGCTTCAGATAATCAAAGTGTACATGTATGAGGTATTCCACATGATAATTTTAACATTTCTATATATTATCTCATCATAAAATTGGTTTTCCTTCCGGTTGTCTCATGATAATACTGACATGTTCTATGTTGTCCAAACACATCACGAGATTAGTTAGGAAACATGAGATCACATGAACTTAAATTAATCATGCTATGAGGTGTCGAAAACATATTCGAGATCATGTGTTTGTCCAAGCATTTGAAGTTTCATACCCTAAGGATCATTCCTTGTCCACATGGGAAATTATTTTCCCAATAGGAATATATGGATAAGAGATCATGTTGGAGTCACATGTCATAGGGTTTGCATGGAAATGTGTGGGTCCATTCCAATAAGTCTTTATACATTCTAAAGTCGCCTATATATTGATGGATGCCCTCCTAAAGACACCACAACATGGATGATTACTCATTTGTTTCACATGAACTTCCTGAGGTCTTACACTCAGTTCTTCCAATGTATATAGAGGCTTCCCTTTGGAACCACGAGAATGGATTAGGGTGTATGTTTCATAGAGAAGGAGGGAAAATGGAATATGAGATGCATGTCCATGGAGTGTAGGGGCACATGGACAAGGACAAAAAAACTGCATAACTAAGGTCTTGAATGTCCGTTATTGTATACTTGTGGTCACCAACATGGGAATCACCTAATTGAAGGAGTCTGATCTAGGAACACCCACATGATAGGACTGTATGAACCCTAACTACCCATATGCTATCACATGAACTCTACAGGGTCTTGAAATGAACTCTCCCACCACTCCAACAACTCTTGGGGGTTTGGCATAACAAGTTATCCATGTACAGGACTGTATAAAATCACTACAATATAGTGGGCGCATGACATTTTCAATATCGAGGATTGGAACACTAACTGGTAAATATTTGTGGGTACTATTATGGGTGCTCTTCATGTCTGAGGGCCTATCTTATAGCATCACATGAGGATCTATCACTCATGCGATCACATGATCCAAATGAAGGTCCCTAAGGAGGTCTTTTGGATGAGTGGGGAGGGGTGGCACACTAGGACTATAATAATGGGTGAAGGTCCTACTTATTGAAGTCATGAGCCTAAGGGGGTGTCACAAAATCAAGTGAATACATCATATGAACCAATAATCTCATGATTCTTAGTTTTTAATCGAATGAAATGATCTTAATAATACAATACAGAAGGTTCTCATGATCACCTAACGAGGTTCTCTATGGATGATCATCTACATGATCTATTCCTCTAATTTCCTTATATGTTGTTCATTCTCCTCTCCTCACATGTTCATGTTTTTGAAGGGTAGAAAGGTTATTTATAGGCCCAGGTTAGCTGAAGGTGGCACCTATTTTCTTGCGGAGGATGTTACATATATTGGATGAGGTGGTGGAGACATCATGGAATAAACATCACATGATCATGATATGGATTGTTCTTCATAGAATGATCTCTTCCTTGATCATGGGATGATTTGATTTTCTTCTGTGATGTTGCATCATAACTTCAGATAATTCTAACTTAATTCAGATAAAAAATCACGTAGAAGGTGGAATGGTCACATAGTCACAAACTTCATGTGATGATTTGTGTGATTGTCTTCACTTCGATCATGTGATCAAGATATGATCACATGATGGCTTCACGATTTGGTAGAAGTTCTTGAAACATTATACTAGTTCTTGTGATGGGATTCACATAATGGATTGAGTACAAGTCTGATAGATGATTTTGATTATAGGGATATCCATGTTGGTTTTATAAGGATTTTTTAGATATCAACAAAGGACTGGAGATTGCGGTGATGTCAAGAGAGAACCAGGCATGTCTTGTGACATCCAACAAGGGTGTTAGGGGGTTGAATATGAGGTTTATAAATGCATGAGATTCAAAATATTTTGAATACGCATAGTGTGGGATTGCAAGATTCAAACGTTCCATGAAAAATTTCATTAGATGTCCATCATCGAAGGATCGAGTGGATGGTATTTAATCACATGGACAGTGTCACTAAAATCTTATACAACATTAAAATTTTATCGAACCTTCCCTCAGGTATATCAACAAACCCATGAAAACTGTCAAGTCAATTTATTGATGGGCTTCGACACTCGTACCACCTACACACACCACAACCTAGGATTTAACCATGTGAGATCTCAGCCCATGCTATATGTGCCTTCAGGATCCTGCATCGCAAGCCCTATACTTGAGCACACCCACTACATGCAGGTATTGTTCTCTCTGCCTTCCTCTAGCTTGACCAAGATGGCTCCCACTGGGAGTGGTTGAATTTAGTCCTATATAGTCATGTGGTCATAACATTTTTTGGATGGCCAGTGGATGGACCTTATTTTATTTGGATAAGGTGGGATTAATACTCATAACTATTCATGATACAATTCTATGTAAAATGACTGCAACAAGGGCCAAAATTTTATCCCCTTTACACATCAAAGCTATTCTTAAAAGATTCACCCTTCGAGTCCTTTATGTAGTATATCAGTATTTTTTCACAGCCTTTAAACTTCATAAATACCTCATGGAAAAGTGCATATCACACAATTTTGGGTGTCAATAAAATTACCCCCATTAGAATGAGATTCATTCAAAATGAAAAGAATCTAATTCTAAGGTAAATGTAGATCACTATGTTGTATATCTGAAAATTTTAAAGGATTTAATATTGAACCCCAGGGGATAGCATTCCCATAGTTTGTTTACTAAGAAACTCTCAAGTGTTATGAAGATGAAACTCTTAGCCAGGAATAATTGGCTGAATCCAACATAGGAAGTATATTTGTCTTGGTACATAGATATCCTGAAATTGGAATGTATATGAATTCCATAATGGAATAGGGATTGGTTAGAAAAGAATTTTTTGGTTGGATCCAAAGTAAGTCACTTGGATATCTCTATGTATCCCAAGCAAATGGGAATCAAGAAGTACATAGTTCTGCAATTTACCACCATGAAAATCAAACTAATACATAGGGAACATAGTTTCATAGATAAAGAAATATATGATGAATATCCTTATGTAGATCTAGCTCATATGTAGGATGGGTAATGTCATTGTTTTTGTGATGAAAAGATGGATAGAGATCCATGTTCTTGTGGATATTTTTCTCATATCATCCATGACACCAATCCTTTATATGAAACACCAAATAGATATAATCACTTATATTTTAGTTATTAACATACAATATGTTTCTCTTGATAAATGATCATGAATTACCACTGACATGAAATTATTCATTGATTCACCTGCTCCAGCTGTCTTGAAATCGTTTGATTTGCAAGGATAATTTGGGAATAATGTCCTTATCAAAGTTAGAGTGCTATAACTTCTACATAAGTCAGGGAAATTAGTGACCATGGCCTGATTTTATCTATGATCATATTTTGGGCCTCATAAGCATTATATCTCTTTATTTTTTACCCTAAATTTTCCTCAAGCTTCATATAGAGGAAGACTTAGCGGTCATAGAATTAAATTTTTATTAGGACTCCTTCTTATATGTATTTTTCATGATAAGTTCTTTTGCCTCTTATGTCTTATAAATTCTCAATATTTCCTAGTTCACACAAAGTTCATGTTTAGTGAACATAGACTTGAATTTTTCTCAGGATTCCCTTATTAAGTTTTCATCCAAGAGATCATTATGTATCTTTTATTTTCCTGTTTTAATGTCTTTCAATCTATACCATAATTGTGATTTATTTTAGGGTCTTTTAGATCAAACCATTGATGTGCTGTAGTTTAGGGTCTTCTAGCTTTAAACTTTTTTATGTTTTAGTTTATAATCTTCTAACTCAGTCCTTTTCAATGATGTAATTTAGGGTCTTCTATCTTGGACCTTTGTTGTGATTTATTTTATGGTTTTCTAACATGGACCATCTATTGCTGTAGTTTAATGTCTTTTAGCTCAAACCTTATATCACTATATTTTAGGGTCATTTAGCTTGGACCTCCTATTACTATGTTGTTTAAAGTCTTACTTTAAAGACTTTATCGATGGATATGGAGTGGTGTAGACATGATAGGGATGACAAAAAACAATCTAAGGTTGTGATTTTCATAATGGACTTTCCAGAGATCCTAAGGACCAGAGTTCCTTTATTATAAGGATAAGATGCCTATGAATGGTAGGTCATGGCACTTATGCACCACCAAAATGGTAAAACTGAGGTGTCTCCACTATTTTCCAAGGGTCACGAAAGATTATGGGGGTAATATTGGTAGTTGTAAAAAACATTAGGTATGTCAGATCCTTCATTGATAGTTTGATTATGGGTTTTTTAAATCATGTGTATAGTTTTTTGAATTGATTAGTTACAGAATGGGAAAGACATACTATGGATGACCCAAATCACCTTAAGGTGCTCAGTTTCACCATGGTGTCACCAGGGCTCATGAGGATTTTAGTTCCTTTCATATAAGGAGGATATGACTCTAATTGGTAGTTTAGAGTCCTTATTAATGAGTCTATAGGGATTACATGCATGGTCAAGTACAGTTGATCCCAACTCTTTTTACAAGGCTATAAAAGATTTGCAAAGACTCATGATTCTGCAAAATGATGTTCAATATGGATAAAAATATATACAAGAATTGTTCTAGAACCCTAATTCCATTTAGATCTTAATTAAAATCTTGATCCCTATACGCTATGATTTTGAATCATGAGGTGTGGTCCTTCAAAAGGTTCAGGAATGTAGTGTCACATTCTTTCTATGAGAAAGGGTACAATGCATGATGATGTAACATCAAGGTTGTTGAATCATCTTGAAAATAATGGTTAAGGGAATTATAAATCATGGTCTAAAGTGATCATTTAATGAGGAAGGTATCATAAAATCATGTCAGGAATGACCCAGAACACCCTTAGGTGTTGGGTTCTTCCATGGCCATGTCAAGATCACAAGAATCGGAAATCCCTTTACAAAGGGCCATGATGTCTTGGGTCGGTGGGTCTAATACCATCAGTAGAATGGATTAACTAAGAGATATAATTTCCTTTGAAATGTCCATGATTTTTTTTGATATTACAAAAGGTGATGAAATCATGAAGTGTGATTTATGGATAATGTAAGATTCAAAAAGGGTTTGAGTACCCTAAAAGTTGTTACACCACATAGAAAACATTTTATCACTATGAGGAGATGTATAAAACCATTACTTTAACTTTTTATTGGACCAAGGGGTCGATATATAATATATTGGATTTTACTGGGGCTATAAAGTAGTCCCTATGAGCTTTATGCCTTATTTATTATTTCAATAATTTTTCCTAAACTTTGGATATAAAGATTTAGAAAGAATAGAATTGAATTTTTCTCAAACCACCCTTTGCAGGTTTTCAACCTCACAAGTTTTTTTCACTAGCAATTTAAGGTCTTTTGATTTGAACCATTATAGGCTAGAGTTTAAGGTCATATATATTTTACCCAATTGCAAGCAATTTAAGTCCATGACGCACATGGACCTAACATGAGGGATATATTACATAAGAAACTGATTAGGATACCTAGGGATATGTGTAATCCAACATAATTTTGAGTGGGAGATGAAAATTCTATAAATTAGGGCTTGAGGTTCTCAGTTCATGAGTAATGACATGGGAAAAATCATACTAGGGATGACCTAGAACACCCTTAGGTACTGAGTTCCTCCAAAGATATTATAGGCTTAAAAGGAATAGAAATACATTCCTACAGAGCCAAGATATCTATGATTGGTAGGTCTTAGACCTTATGTATCAATAGAGTGATCAATCAGAGAGATATATTTTCATTTCTGAGGTCTATGAAAGGTTTTAAGCAACCCGAGGTGCTCAATAAATGAAGTGTGGTATATGAATTGAGGTTATTAAAAGATGGTGGAATCACCCTATACTCTGGTTGATTAGGGTAAGGATCTTGTGGTCCTTTGATAAGTAATGATAATGGGTGATGGCCTAAACATTTCAATGTCATGTATTGGGGGATTAATTTATTCCATATAGTTTAATGTCATGTGATAGATAATTTTTTTTTGTGCAGTCTTAATGTCATGCGACCTGAAATTTTTCATTATATTTTAACAACATGTGGTAATTATGTTTTTATTATGAAATTTTAATTTCATGTGGCCATTCTGTTTGAATTTTAGTTTAACAACATGTTGTAAGGAAATGGGAATTGATGTGAAAACATGTTCAATATATATTACAAGAATAAACATATCATAATTAGATATGAATCATATGTATGAAAAAATCGTATTGTATGGATCATCCCCTTATGAAGTTGGGGTACATTTTTTATCAGTTATTGTAGTTGGGACATGGATTGGGGATCTAGGAATCACTACATATCCTATGATGATATTAATCAACCCACATGTAGTTATTGAATGAGAAACTCTCTACACAGGTCGGACCCATACATAGAGTTGGACATTTTTTCCATTGATTGTTGTAGATGGGCCCAAGATTTGAGATATATGTGTTAGTATATATCCTATGATGATAGGAATCAATCCACAAATAGTTCTTGAAGAACCATTGAATTTAACATCATCCAAAAAGGACATAGACTTCCTAAATTGAAAATAGGTATTGGAACTAGACACACGGATTGAGATTTGGGCATTAGTACATATCATTCGGTAATAGTAATCAAGCCACACATAGTTCTTGAAAAATCTCTAAGTGCAAGTTTGACCCATATATAGAGAGGGGGAATTTTTGTGCTTATTTGTTGTGATTTCACCAGGGGTTGGAGATTCAGACATCACTATATATCCTTTGATGTTATCAATTAAGTCACACATAGTTCTTGAATAAATTTGTTGTAGGATACTGACACAAAAAATATTTTTCCTCTTGGGTAAGGTCTATAGGAATGTTCAGTTTTATGTCATGAAAAGGACATCTACTGTGTAGTTTAATTTCATATGGCGAGGACTCATGGTATTCATTTTAAGGTCTATAATTAATAACCATGATGAACCTATGATGAACTGTTATGCCTTGTTCATATGGGGAATCCCTTATAGAAATTCCTAAGCTCACGTTATCCATGCCATTTGTGAGAAAAAAATAATTACAAAGGTTCCTCTCACCACACCAAGGAGATTAAGGATAGGAAAAGGGAATTATGTATTTTTTGGTGGGTGAAAAAAGATACATGATCGAGATATCCTTATAATACTCATTAAAATGAGAATCAAGCCATATTTAGTTCTATAAATCCCGTTCAGTTTAATGTCATGTAGAAAGGATATCAGTTACGCAGTTTAACATCTTGTGGTAAAGACGTGGGTGACTCATTGTGAATGAAGAGAAATGTTGTGGATCCATGAAGTTTTACATTATGTGGTAAAAAATATTTCTATTCATTTTAACTTAATGTTAAGGTCATGGATCACCCTAATTTAATGGAAAGTAATCATGTAGTGATATCTATGAATTTTAGAATCTAGCAGTGAGGACATGCTCTGTACTGTTTAGTGTCATGTGGTTAGGACGTGCTTGCCCGGTTTAATGTTATATGACTAGGAAAACTATGTGTTGTTTAACATCGTACAACTATGAAAAGTTTATATTATTTAATTTAAAGTCGTTAGGATGTGTGATGCATTAAAATTTAATGTATTTTTACCAATACTTTATCCATACATTTTAATGTCATGTGGTCCAGACATGTTCTACATAGTTTAATGTATTGTGGTTAAGACATGTTTTGTATAGTTTAACGTCATGTGTTTAGGAAAAGTTTCGTAAAGTTTAACATCATGTTTTTATGATGTACTCCATAGAGTTTAACATCATGTGGTTTGGACATACACCATATAGTTCAATCAGGTCAGGCAGGCAACCATGTGACATCAAGAAAGAGTCCTGGGACATGATAACTTTATCCAACATGCATTTAAGGGAAACCTTAGTGTGTAATCCATGATCAATGGTAATACTTAGTGTGTAAGCCCCAGTAAAAGGTAAAAATTAGGGTGTAATCCATAATCAAAGGGAAACCTCAGTGTGTAAGCCTCTATCAAAGAGAAACCATAGTGTGTAAGCCCCAATCAAATGGAAAAATTAGTGTGTAAGCCCTGATCAATGGTAATCCTTAGTGTGTAAGCCCCTGTAAAAAAGAAACCATAATGTGAAGCCCCAATCAAAGGTAAACCTTTGTGTGTAATCCCTGATCAAATGGAAACCTTTGTGTGTAATCCCTGATCAAAGGAAAATTTTAGTGTGTAAGCCCTAATCATTGGGTAGACTTAGTGTGTAATCCCCAATCAAAGGGAATCATTAGTGTGTAAGTCCGGATCAATGGGAAACCTCATTGTGTAATCCCTGATCAGAGAGAAACCATGGTGTGAAAGCTTCGATCAAAGGGAAACATCAATGTGTTTTCATAGATTAAAGGGAAACCTCGGTGTGTAATCCCTAGTCAAAGGTAAACCTCAGTGTGTAATCCCCAGTCAAAGTTAGACCTTGGTGTGTAATCCAAGATCAATGACATAATATGATATGCCCCACATACTAGGTAAATCTTAGTGTGTAAGCCTCGATCAATCCAAACTATGAGAACTATAATTCCTTCCATAGCCAGGATAAATAATACACCTTCCTGAGGCATGATATTTATATTAAAATCTCTAAAGTGTTGTCTCAATATACAAGTCCCGCACCCATATACAATGAAATTTATTACATGCTATCCCTTGTTTCCCACACCACGAATAGATTTTGTGGTATTAGGGAGTTGTAATGATCATATAATTCGCATACTGATCCTCCAACAGCCATGAAAACTTTAGTGTATAATCCTTGATCAGTGGAATGGTATAACTTACCCCATATAAGGTAATCCACCTTGGGGAAAGTCCTAACGGAAAGACCAAACTATGTTGACTTTGATTCTTTCTATAACTGGGATATGTAGAATGCCTCCTCAAGGCTTGAGATCAAGTAATCTGTACCTT
The DNA here is from genome assembly GCA_963277665.1 of Viscum album. Taxonomy (NCBI): domain Eukaryota; kingdom Viridiplantae; phylum Streptophyta; class Magnoliopsida; order Santalales; family Viscaceae; genus Viscum; species Viscum album. The sequence continues at coordinate 837,701,534 of OY728159.1, forward strand.
TGTTCCCTAATATATGTTCTTTCAAGATGATAATAAATTTCATGGGTTTAACAAACTACATGGGTTTCAATTCCTACTATAAACTGGATATATAGGCTTCCCTAGAATGGATCAATACCATCCTCAAAATATTAATCACCTCCTTAGATGAAAAAAAACTCTGTAATGCTTGGTCATATGGCATGAAAATATAAGCAGCTACCCAGTAATGGTAAATAGATGAAGAACCTTAGATATATATAGATGAATTCACCAATAATATTACCCTTTTCATATAAAAGGGTTTCACCTATGATCATTTTTAAGGTAATCAGTCCCATATCAGGATTATGAAGAGATTCTCCAACATATATAAAATATATAAGAGAGTCTATAAGTAGGAAAAAATCCCCCCCCCAAAGTGTGTAATGATCCCAACCTCCCATCCTCTAGACCAATGTGAGTTATTAAGTTCCATTTTATCTAAAACTATAATTGAACACCTTCCTTTGGAAATCAAGTATGTACCCTGTTATGGATGTGGGATCCATTGGGAGTTTCTATTATATATAAAAATGAATAGTGAACCTGATTTGAATGATTTTACAAACATTGAACCCCCCACAATCAAACCCTTGGGTTAATCCTTTTCCATGTCAATTTTCATGACTCAAAAATTGTGAACCACACATGAAATCATTTGACTCTAGCATCTTCTTCACTAGATAAAAAGGATAGACTACTAGTTCTTTTCATATACTTTTATTCCTTATGTATGGTTGATCGATTATCTTTTGAAGAAACAAAAATGGTGAACATGATGTGAATCTCTCAAATAACAGAATGATCAGTTGACCATATGTCGGTCCGTGTTTTTTTCATATCCTAGACAAAAATGGATATCCAAACATTAATCTTATGGCTGATCCTATATATCCAGGGTTCTCTCAAAATATTCCATCCTCACTTTGATAAGTCCACGCGAGTGGAATGTCCAAACCAGGAATAAGAAAGGACAATTATGTTATTCATGCATATTTGATTGAGCACATATCATAACTATATTAATGAACTGATCAGTGAACTTGTTCCTTTTTTTCTCCATGACTATATATACTACTCTCACAAATAACACCATGACTTGGATAATTTCTTCATCCCATGACCATTCTGGAAAATCAGTCGTAGCTGCAACCATTGTAGGTCGTAGAATGATGTCAGCCGCCCTACACCTTCGATGTAAGGTGGAAAATGCAATGGTCTGAGAATACCATCAACACAAGACAAATATTGGTGACATAAAATATATTACGGATTGTACTTGAAATGGGTAATAAATTGGGAAGTTCCCTTTTATTGAGCTTACTTATCAGGAGGAATTGAAAAGGTAACCTTACAAAACATTTATTTCCCCATCAAAGAGTAAATAATTAATATATGTAGATATATTTAGAACATAAAAAATAATAATTTAAGAGGAGTACATAATAATAATCAATAATTACATTGGGGTAAAGAGAGATAAAGTCTAACCAGAAGGATAAAAATGAAGGTTCAGAGAGAATCCCTTACCGTATGTCTGAAAGCATTATGTACTTGTACATAATATCCCATATAATAAAATTGGATTAATTAATTACATAATTAGAACCCATTAAACATATATTTCATTTATTATAGTTTTATTATGTTCATTTAAGGCCATTTATATGGGTTATAATGTTTAATTTCATTGTTCTAGGAGTGTTCATTTCATGGTTTTATGGTTGGTTCCCTTGAGTATAAATATGGGAGTTCTTGTAAAATTAAATAAAAACTCTAGAAGTTTAATTGAATGATATTAATATAATTATATAATTTTAAATGCTTCTAATATATCATTTGGTTATATGGTATAAGGATTATTCATTAGATAAAACATTCATGAAAAATGATTATTTTATTCTGGTAGTTTTTATGACCATCAAAGACTAGTATCATTTTATTTAATATTATGTTTGTATAGTAGTTATATAACATTAAATAAGTTTTAATAAATATATTATAATATTTTTTAACCATAAAAATGGTTTTATGACCAGAATTGAAGGTGATAATGAAAAAAAAACTCATTGTTCACGAAGGCAGTGAATCGACACCCCATGGATGATGTTTTCATTTTTAGAATAAAAGGAGAAGAGAAGAGACTTGATGATGGATATTACATTAAAATAATAAAATTATATTATATTTAAGATAATGGTGTTACCATTACACTTTATATAGGTGAGTTTAGGGATATATAATAAAATAAATGAAATTAAAAGAGAAAGACGGAGGGCTTTACCACTTGAGTATCGTCTCCTTGAGAATCTCCTTAAGGAACTTGGAAATTGTCCGTTGGTGAGACCAGAAAGACTAGACTATGGGTAATAGGTTTTGGATATGAATTAGTTATAATATAAGAAAGATAAAAATCTTATAAGGTGTGAGGAGAAGGGGTGGTATTTATAATGGAGGAGAGGGGTGTTTTTTGATTTTTTTATTCATTAGTATATTATTTTGGATCAAGACTATCGATATTATTGATTATTGTGACTAAATAAAGTGACTAGAGAATTAAATTTAGAGACAATGTCCAATGAAATCAGTCATGACACAAATATTACTCAAATAATCGTTTATTTACTTATAATGTTAAATACCATAAATTACCGTATTTCACTATTCACAAAAAATTCAACTATTTTAGAAAAATACAAAAATATTCACCGTAGAAATTTTTCAATATGTAGATTTAAAAAATTGGTTCCATTTTATGAAAATAATTTTCTTAATATTATAAATTTAATTTTTAAATAAAATCATTATTTATTCAAAAAATACTAGTTTTAATATTATAACCGATTTTACGACACCTTGAAAAACTAATTATGGTCTCATAAAATTTTCTTATAATTATAATGAAAAAAATATTAATTTTTGAACCGATTTTATGAAAATAAATTTTCTATTAAATCTTTATATTAATTATAAAATTGTAATAAATATTTACACTTCACAAAAATACCAACACTTAATTTATCATTTTAAAACATTTATTTACTTATTCCATGATATAAATATATCGTATTTTCATATATGAGATATCTAAATTGTATTTATACTTTCATAGGTGAGGTTATTATTATAATTTCTAGATTATAATTTATAACGGTCGCATCACTATTCTAATGGTTATGTTAATATTTAATACTATTTTGTGGTTCGTTTAATCTTGATGTTGCATAAAACATATGATATCTAAGATTTTTAAAAGAGACATACCATGAAATATTTGGGTGTTACAAGAAAACCCCTATTTTTTATGGTATCGACACATAAGGTCTTTGACCTACCAACTTAATGTGTCCCCTCTTTACTAGAAGGGAACCCCATTCCTTATGATCCCTGGTAAAACTATGGACAAACCCAGAACCTTAGTGTATAATGGTTCATTACCAAAAAGTATTCCCCATCCAATATTCTTCGACTCCAAATTTTGGGTTTTGAATTGCATCACCCACATTCCAACTATCCAGGTGGACCAAACATCCCTAGTATGTCATCCTTATCCAATGCTACACCCATGAATTTTATATAGATCTTGGAAAAGACTAGAGATACCTCTGTTTGAAAATGATTCTAACACAAAAGGTCTTTGACCAACCAACCAAATACATCTCCTCCTTATGAGAATGAATCTTTAATCGTCATGAGCCTTGACAACACCATGATGAAACTCATAACCTTAGAGTATCTTGGGCCATCCTTCTTATGTCTACCCCATATCCCATAATCATTAATTATGTCATGGAAGTCGGAATTTAAACTGAATAGTATCAGAAGGTCCAAACTAAAAGAACCTAAACTACAATAATAGAAGTTCCAAGCTAAAATACCCTAAACTACATTGATATAAGGTCCAACCTAAAAGACCCTAATTATAGTGATATAATTTCCAGGATAAAAGACCTTAAATTGTAGAGATAGAAGATCTGATAAAGACCCTAAACTAAAAAAATAAAAGGTATGACCTAAAATACCTTAAAATAAAAAAATAGATGGTCTGAGTTAAAAATCCCTAAACTACAACAATAAAAGGTCTGAGATAGAAGACCATAAACTACAACAGAACAATGATTTAGTTTTCAAGATCAAAAAAAGGCACAAAAACCCACCAGGATGAAAACCTGATAATGGAATCTTGGGTAAAATCTGCATCCATGCCCGCTATGTCTCCCCTATATGAGTCTTAGGCCAGAATTTGGGAATTAAAAAAGAAATTACAAATATTGTGAGGCCCCACATATGGATTTAGATAAAATAAATCAATGCTCTCTATGTCTATTGACTTTGAGAATAGATAGAGCACCCTCCCTCTAGGACATATATTCTACACAGATTATCCTTTTATGATTTAGTTAATCTTAAGATAAAATGAGAAAAACAATAAGTGAGGAATATCCTGTAGATGGAAATTCATGAGAATTTATCAAGAAACATTTTTGTGATTTAAATATTTAGATCCATACATTCAGATTTACTTGATATTATGGAAAGGATGGGTATCGTTGATGATTCATTCAACATCCAATCAATGAAATTTCCTGCAAATAATTAATGAATGGAAACTAGAAAACACCATATAAAGTTTGGAATATCCATTCATTGATAGTGTGAAGAAGGAGGAATCCATCATCATTCATATTTATGACAATGTGTTTCATATTTATCTTAGAACTAGTTTCTTTTCATTCTGAATAAATACAATTCTAAGTGGGGGAATTTATTAACACCACTAAATGTGTGCGGGACACTTTTCCATGGATGGACACATGAAATGACAATTTAGCCAATGATAATCCATAATTTCATGTTCTAATGATGTTTGGGGTGAATATTATACATGGATAAATGAATACATATGCCATCTTATTAAACCTCATAGTACCAAAGTTTCAGTTTTCCTGTTGCACATGAGATTGATATCATGCACCAGTAGAACCTTGAGCGCATGAGCTTTCTCATACCGCAACTCACCATGAAGAGACTATCGTACTAAACACCATTATATGAATATTCCACACATGATATCATGTGAAGACAAGAATGAATTGGGTATATTATTTCTTGAAGAGTGGAAAAACTATGCTCTTGGATCAGCACATAAGGTGATCCATACCGCAACTCCTGGTTTATGTTGATAATAGATGGTGTAATAGGATACATTGAAGGAGAACACATGTAGCCCATGATGTTGATCAAGTGAACGACATGACATACAGATTGTGGTATAGTGTGAATCCTTCTGGTAGATATGAGATTCCATAAAAATAGTTTATGGATACGATTAGAGTGTGACACATATGGTCTATAATGATTAACATGTATGGATCGATCATACATGAGAGTACAACATACAAAGAAGAGAAACACCATGCCTACAAAATCACTGCAGTGAAAAAATTAATCCATTAAAGTGATATATGATTCTGAAATCTCTTTTCATGGATTAAAGGAGTCCATGAGGTTGGTATGCTTGAATTCTAAATTCCATGATATTTTTAGCACATGAAGCCAAGAAACACTATTACCAAAAATAGATCATATAGTGAAGGTGATGATTCCACACATTGGATACTATGAAGTATATGGGAATGAAAATATCACATGCATGATGAGAGTATCCACTATAAAGGAGGAGGATTCTACAAAATCCCTCCATCGCTAAGATCATATTCTGGTTAACCAACATTGAGAAAAAGGACAACCAATGAATTGTAAAGCTTTTAGGTAGACATGTGATGCCACAAATGTTGTCCATGCATGACATCTGATTGTGATTAATTTAGTTTATAATGATCATTTTGGGTGTCTTATCCATGTTCAAATCTTTATCACATGATTTAAAATTGCGCAGTAGAACATATGGGTTATTATGGATGAGAAGAAGAGCCTTTCATTGATCTGACGAAATAAATATGCAGTTTTCACTGAAAAATAAAGCATTCATTGAAGGAATTGTGTGAGCTCACCACCACACTCATATATAGTACATGAGTAGGATAAAATATTAAAATATTGAGTTTAAGATATAATTTGTGTGTGGGGATGATTTGTAGTGCAAGAATGGAACTCCATATTTGGATAACGTGACTATGTGAAATCTCTATAAGGTTATGTGGTCTTGAAAATTAAAATGTGCATCATATAAAGTATACCAAGAGTTTAGATTCATTTAGGATATATCTCGATGCAACATTATTTTTAGATTTCAGGCTATGTACATTGTTGTGATAGATTGTGAAGTGTATTTATCTTACATGACACTATTCTCATATGTGTATATGTAGTAAATTACTTAATCTACAAATACTGAGAGATCATGAGTTAAATAGGGCCACTTCAAGTCAGGATAAAAAGTTCTATCTTTTGCTACGAAAAAAAGAGAATCGTAACCCCACATAAGGGTTGTGTGAATATGATTATGTGATCCCACATAAGAGTTTTGCAAATAAGCTCACACAAGACTTCATTCTTGATTTCATGCGAAGAATATAAGGCATCACATAACTTGTCATGTGAAAGGTGGAGGAATCACCTAACCAGTCATGCAATGGGATATGGCACCACATAACATAACATGATAAGGGGCTGTGTGATACCGTGAGGGGTTCATACTCCTAAAAATATAAAACTAATATCTATTGTACATATACAACATCATGAAAACATGGAAGCGATCAAATATCACAGTCCGGACTCCACCTAAAGGATATTAAATTATTGCATAATCTGTTAAGTGAATAATTATGAATAGAAACTAGACTACTGATGATCAAGCCCTAAATAATTTATTTGATACACCATGAAATCCAGGCATGAATAATACTCACGGCTCACTACATCGTATTGATCTGATGGAATTCCACACTACACACATGAAATATTCATGTGTGCATGAGAAGATCCATGTTGTGCTTGGTTTCTTCATGTGAAGATGATAAATCTTCCATGTACGCATTTAGAAGGGATAACTAGTGAAGTCTTCAAGAGAATATATCACCTAACCCCCCTTTACCCAACCGCTTAAGGATTTGAATGTTTTTTGATGATCTCATGAGAAACTTCATTCATAAAACACATTAAAGTGGATTGGTTTATGATACATTAATGTGATGACTTGAAACACTATCCATGAACCCTTTTGAATGCATACTTGACATGAAAAAACCCTCAGTCATGCTATGGAAGCATACAACCATTAATACATGAGGTATCAATGACGAGAAGAGTGATTGTACCCGACACTATCCACACACTGTCATGAGATTCATCATTGATCATGTGATTCCCCTTTGGATCCGCAAAAAAGTAGGGTGACTGTCCATGATAATGCTCATGCACCAACGTAAGATTCATCCTCGTCTTGTTGAATCCATTTGGTATGTTAGTATGTTCTTGAGATGCCCCGACAGGTAATTAAAGGTCAAAGGCCAAAACTCCTTGTAAAATAATGGATAAAAATATGAAAATGATAGAAGCCTTTTATGATCATAAATATTCATGTGATGCAACTGTAAATTTTTAAAGACACATAAAAAGTCACGGGGGCATGTTTGGCTTGGTGCACAAGAGCCCCTTGGCATGTCACCCTCATCACATGAAGGGATTCATATATGTACAGACGGTACAGTGCTCCCCCTTTGGCTCCATAGACAAGAAAAAATATTCAATGAAAATAATTTCACATCACCATAGGACCGTTTGTTGGTCATGTGACGTGTCACCGATGATGAGAGTGATTGTCTTCGATAACACTCATATAAAATCATGATATCCATTGCCCTTTTTAAAAAAAAGAAGAAAAAAGGGAAATGAAACCCAATTCTTAATGAAAAGGATAAGTTGATTACCACATAAAAGTGGTTATTCACCCTAGATAATCATCATGGATCCCACGGGCCCCCTTGATATGTCAACAAAATCCCATGAAATCCCCTTGGAAATCCACTATTGTCTCATAGAAAATTCAAAATAACTAATCTATGATCACGTGAAATCCTTTAAATAGGCATCCCGATCCCATGAAGTCCATTAGACATGCATACCTGACCATGTAAAATAGATTCAACATGTCCACATGATTAGTAAAGACTTCTTTAATTATCCAAAATCTAATAAATGAGGTGCTGCTAGGATGGTCTTGTGGTCACTGAAAATCATACGACATCAACGGTAGGATCACACAAAGTGTGTAACACCAAATCCCTCCATCGACTCAATCCTAAATCTATGAGATACATCCCACACAAGGTGGCATATAATTAGGGTAGGGAGGAATATAAATCCCCCTATACAAAAAATGAATCTTTGTATCCACAAACTGGTTCACCCAAGTATTAGAGTAGAATTCTAAGAGTAGAAAATATGATGATCGTAAAGCTTTTTGTCTAGTTAAAATATAGGGAACAACCTAATGGATCAATAGACATGAATAGGAGCTTCACATGATCACTTTGGATCATGAGAAGGACTTTTGGTGGATTATGTGAAGGAAGTCCAATACATCTACTGCATGACATGAAACCTAAACAAGTTTCCACTAGAAAAATATATGGCACATATTAAATAAATTTATGGAACCAAGACTAAAATAATGGGAGAGTTATGTGAAGAAAATATAATACAATCTCCATGTGCTTTGCATGAGCCACCCAGGTCATGCGACAACACCCAGACATGTTATCTAGATCATGCATTGCTCCCCTCACATACCCTATGGATCATGTGATTTCCCTTGGACATGTCAAATAATGTAATGAACGCCTTCCAGACACACCACCCAAGTCTTGAAGAACCCTCATAGCTCATAGTCCAGACCTTGATATTTCCTCTAGACATATCACCCAAATTATATGGTGTCACCAATTCATGTAAATTGGGTCTCATAATGGCTCTAGAGAATGTCATCCTGGATCATGTGATGCCCTCTAAGAATTTTAGCTGAGATCGTGTGATGTCATCTAGACAAGTTATCCCTGATCATGTGACACCATCCAAGAATGTTAGTCGAGATCACATGAAGTCGTCCAAATAATTCATCTCAGACCATGTGATTCCCTTATAACAAGTTAGATGAGATCACACGATATCTAGTGAATAATTCATCAAAATCATGTGATACCCTCTAGACATGTCATCCAGGTCTTGTGATGTCCTCCAAACAAGCCAGGCTTGATCATGAAATGACCCTCAAACATGCCATCTAGATAATGCGACGTCCCTCAGACTAGAAAAATAGATTATGAAATTGTATTTATACTTTTCTATAATAAAACCAGACATGTCAAACCATACTCCAACATATCAAGAAGAAAATCAAGGAATGTTAGGAATATAATCAAGCAGGTCAGGTAGACAATCAAGCAAGCCTAGTAGATAACTATACCATGGAAATAAAGAGTCATAGGAGATGATAACATTGTCCAACATGAATTTAAGGGAAACCACAATGTGTATTCCTCTACTAAATGGAAACCTCAGTGTGTAAGCTCCGATCAAAGGTAAACCTCAGTGTATAAGCCTCGATCAAAGGGAAACATCACTGTGTAAGCCCTGATCAAAGGGAAACCTTAGTGTGTAAGCCTCGATCAAAGGGAAACCTCAGTGTGTAAGCCCCCGATCAAAGGTTAACCTTAGTGTGTTGGCCCTTATCAAAATAAATCCTCAATGTGTAAGCCCCGATCAAAGGTAAACCTCATTGTGTAAGCCTCAATCAAGGGGAAACCTAAGTGTGTAAGCCCCAATCAAAAGGAAATATCAGTGTGTAAGCCCCGATAAAATGGAAAACTCAGTGTGTAATATCTAATAAAAGGGAAACCTTAGTGTGTAAGCCCCGATCAAAAGGAACCTTCATTGTCTAATTCCCAATCAAAGGTAAACCTCGATGTGTAAGCCTAAATTAAAGGTCTAACTCCGTGCGTAAGCCCCGATCAAAGGGAAACCTCAATGTGAAATCCCTAATCAAAGTGAAAACTTAGTTTGTAAGAGATGATCAAAGGGAAACCTTTGTGTGTAAGCCCTAATCAAATGGAAAACTCACCGTGTAAGACCTGATCAAAGGAAAACCTTATTGTGTAATACCCAATAAATAACATAATATGATATGTACCACATACTAGGACAACCTTAGTGTGAATCCCCAATTAAATTGAACTATGAGAACTTCAATTCATTTCATAACAAAGATATGTAGGACACCTTCCTAAGGCCTAAGATCCATGTTAAACCCTTCAAAGTCCTTTCTTAGCATATAAGTCTCACACCCATATACAGTGAAAATGATTACTTTATATCCCTTGTTTCCCACATCGAACATAGATTATGTGGGATTAGGGAGTTTTAATGATCATATCATTCTCATCATGAACCCCCGCCATCTAGGGAAACTTCAATGTGTAAGAAATTATTAGTGGAATAGTATAAATTCCCTAATATAATGGAATCCACCTCGGGGTAATCCACAAGGTCATGATCGAACTATGTAGACTCTGATTCCTACTATAAACAAGATATATAGGATGCCTCCTCAAGGATTGGCCACAAGTACCTAGTTCTTAAGTGACCTCATATATGTCATTTACACATGATGATAAACTACACATGTTTAAGAAACAATTTGGTTTTTTGATTCCAGCTATAAATAGGATATGTAGGAAACCCCACAATAACACAATACTCTATTAGAAATATTAAACACCTCCCTAGATGATAATAAACTCTAGAGTTCTTTGTCATATGGAATCAAAATATAAGTTGTTTTCCACTAATGGGAAATGGATGAATAACCTTAGATACATATAGATGAATCCACCAATATGTTTCCTCTTTGCGCATAAAAGGGTTTAACCTATGATCATTTTTTTAGGGAAACCGATCCCATATCGAGATTATGTAGAGATTATATAACACATCTTAAATATATAAGAGAGTCCTAGAGTAGGAAAATCCCCCCCCAAAGGGTGTTATGATCCTAACCTCCCATCCTCTCGACCAATGTCTGTTCATAAGTGCCATTGGGTTCGAAACCCTAATTGATTGTTTGCATTTGGAAAAAATGTATATACCTAGTTACGAATGTGGGAATTTTTGGGAGTTTCTAGGAAATATAAACATGAATGGTGAACCTAATTTAATGATTTTATATTCATTGAACCTCTCAAAATCAAACCATTATCCCAATCCTTTGTGTATCCATTTCGATGAAAAAAAATAGTAAACATGACGTGAACTAATTTAACCATGGAATCTCCTTCACAAGATAAAAAGGATAGACTACCCAGTTCTTGTTAGATGCCTTTGTTCCTACTGTATGAGTGACACTGTTATCTTATGAAAAAATAATGAACAATGATTTTTTCCACCAAATACTGACATAGAAGAATACCTAGAACCCATATTGGATATTTTCATATTAAATTTATAATATATTCATTTATGATCAGAAGAAACAGTTACATCATGAAGGAAATTTCTTCGATGATGATGTTGATCGTACGTAAATTTTTCTTGGATTAACTTCATCGTGTTTGTAACGACCCAAACTTTTTAAATAGTATATTAACTTACTTTTAACGATTTAATAAGATGTTAATGGTTAATGCAGAAAGAGGAGTCAATGGCTTCATCCAGTAGACTCGAACCTTATGAAGCCCACTTATCAGAGCTTGGGAAGGAGGTAGCATCTGTGGGCTTCTCTTTGGACCAAGCCCAAGCCGAACTCCAGCGTGTCAAGCTTGAACGGAAATGCCTGTGGGAGAAGTTCAAGTTAGTAGAGATTACTACTAGGGCAATGTTATCTGAGCCTCCCTCAGATTCTCTCACCATAGCACACCGTACACTTAGGTCATATGCCGGTGTTATAAGGGGCTATGTGATGAGACCCTAGCTTCTTTGTGTAATCCTTTGGGATGAATGAATTAAGATTTCTTCCTTTAGTGTTGTTTGTGAAACTTCAAATGTTCGGATAATTTTAGGATGTATTTTATTGATGAATTTTGAAAAAATGATATTTTAAAATATTTATGTAAACCCTAAATAATTAATGATGTGTAATGATTTTCAAAAAATGGTCTTCTATAAAAGTGTTCAGTAAGGAATTTGGAGTCTAATAAGATCAACTTAATTTTTGATGAATAGTAAATTATGAATAGTGATTTTACGCTTAGGACTAGTAATGTGACCAAATGGATTATTAATTTCACTCAAATAAAGTTTTAATATAATTTAGACACCTAGATTAAGTAATGTGACTCAATAAAATGGGTAAATAACGGTTTCATAAATTATTAGTCAAGTATTAGTTTTTTTAGGTGAATAGGGTTTTTTAATTAAAAATTTAATTAAAAATAATTAGAAAATTATTTTTATAAAAAGGAATTTATTTTTGAACTCAGAGCATCGATATTATGTTATGGTAATTTTTGGGGATTTTTCTGAAAAAAATGAATTCTCGATGAATAGTGTTTTTATTTAAAAATTAAATTAAAAATATTTAGAAAATTATTTTTATAAAATGGAGTTCATAAATGTAATTAGAGCATCGATATTTGGTTAAGGTGGAATTTTGGGATTTTTCTGAGAAAGATGAATTTTTCAGTGAATAGTAAAAATGCAGTTTTAGGGTTCGGTATGTTTAATGACATCATAACTATGTCATGATGATGTCATGAGATATGTTAAGGGTTGGCCGGAAAAAGGTGATGAATTATTGTTTTGGGGGCCCCATGTGGCCTAACTCCATGGTAAATGCCATGGGAGAGCACATGGTTTTGAGAAAAGCACTTGTGAGGTGTCCCTTGGCCATTAATGCCTTGTCCCCTCACTTTCCCTATAAATACCAACCCTTTCCTCCTTTATTTTTCACTCCCAACTCTCCCCCAACGAAGTTCTAGTCTATTTACCTCCCAAGGAGTCCTCCCAAGGTTCCCACCAGCCCTCAAGGTCCAAACCTTAGAGTTTTAAGAGTTACGTTTTAAGGTAGGGGATCCGACCTCTCTTTTTCTTTTCATGTAATCTCTTTTATGTCATTCCTTTTATGCTCCATGTTCTTATGTGAGAGGATGTTCTTTTATATTCCTCTTAATTCCCTTTTCATGTTTATATGATGAGATATCCCCTCTTACTCTCATCATTTTGTTTTATGAAAGTTTAAGTGACGCCGTTAGGCTGCCGAATTTTTAAGGGATTTTTTCACCCTTCTCATTTTTTTAAGTTTGATTTTCTTGTCAAGTCTTTCAAGTTCCTTTTTATTATGTTGGGGTATGATCTCTATATCTATCATACTGATCTCTTATGATCATATGATGAGAGACCCTATTTCATCTTGTCAAATCATTTTTTATTGAAGTTTTAGTGACACCGTTAGGCTGCCGAATTTTCATAAGAGAAATCTTATTTTTGTCTCACTTCCATGTTTTTCATTTCATATGGTATATCTTTCAAATTTCATTACCATGTTCTTAAATCCCTTATATTCTGTCCCCCTAATGTTTTATGGATCATTTAGGAATGTTTTACCCATGTCCCCTCTCTTTTCAATGTTTTCTAAAACCCCGAAACGTAGCTGTTATGCTGCATAATTTTCGTCTCAAAATGCCTCTCTCTTTTCTCAAAATTATTTTATGTTATAAATTGAATACTCAAAGCTCTTATTTATATAGGGGTATTCAAATATATAACAAAATGTTCTTTTTTAAATTCTGGTCTTTACATACATGAAACCTGCTCTCCCCTTCTGTGGGTTTAAAATGACATAAAGATCATGTCTTTAAAGCAGTTTTTAAAACGTTATGACTATGAAATGAAACCCATTTATTTTATGCTATATGGGTTATTTATGAAATTTTTGATGATTATATATGTGGCTCACATGATAATAAAGGAAAATTTAAGGGTGCACCCTGATAGCACTCCAATTCATTGGGTAATGATGTAACCACTAGAGATTACAATTTTCACGATACCTTGGTGAATAACCTTGGTAATTTTCAAATGACACCTTGGGGATGGACCTTGGTGATATGTTCATGATGGACTATGTTAAATGATGTGGCCACATCTTCAAGTTATGAAAAAAGTTATTTTTATTATGAAATTCCTCATGATTCCTTTCTCATGCCTTAAAGTTCTTTTCTTGACCTTATTGAAGTATCTCAAGTTCACATGTAAAATGTTTCTCTTGTTTCCCTTACTGGGCCTTCTGCTCACCCCTTCTTTTGATGTATGTCCCCAGGTTATGAGATGCAGTAATGAACCAAGGATGAACTTAAGGAGAATCCTTTCAAGTGTTTAAGAAGACTGATTTATGTTGTTTTCTTGTATTATGTTCCTGGTTTCCAAGACACTAAACCTTAAAGATCCTCAGTATTGTGTAATGTAATGAAAGTTTATGTTATAAAAAGGTGGGATTCTATAGTTGGTATCAAATGATGGTCTAGTTATTTGTGTAAATTAGGATATAAAACTTTTGGAAGAACCCTATAGAAAAGTTTAAATATAAGAAAACTTCCTAGTATTTTGGTAAGTACTGAGTGAGTGGTTTATCAAAAAAATACATCCCTGTATGGATACGAGCAGGTAGAGGCGGCTCTGGAACATATGTACATAGGGGAAAAACCCGAAAACACCACTTTGAGCTAGACTAGAACTAGAACTGGTGCACAATAATGGGCCTTCCTGCACTTTTGGTTACGACACTCCTGGGGGATATGTTTGGTTAATCACAATCTTTTTATGAATCATTATGAAGGAATTATAGAGAAGTGTAATTGTCTAAGCATGATGTCTTAGTTAAAAGATTCATAAATGAAATAAGTTTCTCACTAAGGTTTTATTATTTTAGAAAATGGTGGGCAATAGGAGAAACCGTGCAGATGGTGACCGCAATGCACCATGTGCTGACGGCCCTCCGATGGAAGCTGGAATGGAAACATTCATGCGAATGATGAACCAACTGACTCAAGTTATGAGTAATAACTTAAATCAAGCTGAGAGGCTGATCTCACCACGAAGGGAACAACATTCTGTTGAGTCCTTCATACGTCAACGGCCACCAACATTCAGTAGATCTACGGACCCATTGGTTGCAGAAAAATGGATAAGCTCCATTGAAAAGATCTTTTCTGTACTTCATTGTTCAGAACAAGAAAAAGTCACCCTTGCTGTTTACCGCCTAGAGGGAGAAGCTGATCAGTGGTGGCCACTGATCAAAAAAACGAAGCCACGAGGAGAGATAGAAGCTATGGAGTGGGAAGAGTTCTGGGGAATATTCTTTAATAAGTATTTCCCTCGTTCGATGAGAACAAGAATGGAGAAAGAATTTCTCGAGCTGAAGCAAAAGGAGAATGAATCAGTTGAAACCTACGAGATGAACTTCACAAGGCTTTCCCGTTAAACCTCAAGCTTCGTCATGGACCCTAATGGGAAGGTTGATAGATTCTTTGGTGGACTACGACCTCATCTGTGGAAGAATCTAGCCAACAGGAACTATGATAGCTATGGAGAAATAGTTCGAAGTGATATGAAAGTTGAACTAGAGTTTGGGGAGACACAGTGGTCTCACAAATCTAATGAGAAGAAGAGAACTCTAGAACCAATCCTGGGAAGAAGGTTTGATCAGGAAAGAGGTGGAAAGCATATGCAACGTGCCACATGCAATAAATGTGGGAAGAAGCATTCGGGGAACTGCTTGATTGGAAGTGGTAAGTGCTACAGGTGTGGAAGACAAGGCCATATTTCTCGGAATTGTCGTAGTGATGTGAATCCTCAACTTCCCAACACTAACGACAGAGGAAATATGGTTCTGGCCCTACCCGAAGTCACATGCTTCATGTGTGGACAGCTTGGGAACTTTGCTAATCAATGTCCAAATCCGAGGGTGGTAGAGGGGAATCACCATCAACCTCAGCAGAGGACAAGGGAGAAAGGTCAGGCTTTCGCTATCAAAACAACTGAAGTTGAAGTTCCGTACGATGTGGTAGCAGGTACTCCTGTCGTCCTCTCAAAACTAGCAAGTACTTTATTTGATTCTGGTTCTACGCATTCCTTTATTTCATCCAAGTTTTCAAGGAATGTAGAATCAATCCCCAAACTGCTAGAGGTAGAGTTGTCAGTAAAGACTCCAAGTGGGATTATCCTTGCATCAACATTATTTAGAGACTCTAGTGTTTACTTTGGTGAGCACAATCTTATCGCAAATCTAGTAGTCATTCCCATGATGGAATTCAACATTGTACTAGGGATGGACTGGCTCTCAAAGTATAATACTAAGATCAAATTCCGAAGTAAGGAAATCTCAGTAGTCTTGAATGAACGACCTACAGTTATCTTCCAAGGAGAGATATCCCAAACTGATCCCTATCTAGAAGCACCTCCTATAGATTTCTTTATGGAGTTAATCAGTGATGATGAAGAAGGAAAAGGGATCATACAAATAGAAGATGTTCCAATTGTTCAGGAATACATGGATGTATTTCCTGAGGAGTTACCTGGACCTCCCCCAGAAAGAGAGGTAGAGTTATCCATTGAACTCGTACCTGGGTCTCAACCGATATCAAAGACTCTGTATAGAATGGAAAATGTGGAGCTAGAAGAGTTAAAGAAACAACTCCAAGACTTGTTGGAGAAGGGGTTTATCCGTCTGAGTGTGTCTCCTTAGGGAGCACAGGTTCTCTTTTTGAAGAAGAATGATGGATCAATGCGGCTATGCATTGATTATAGAGAACTGAATGGGATCACAGTGAAGAAAAAATACCCTCTTCCAAGAATTGATGATTTATTTGACCAACTTCGTGGGGCTCAATTATTCTCCAAGATTGACCTTCGATCTGGTTATCATCAATTGAGGGTGAAGAAGGAAGATATTCCAAAGACTACCTTCCGATCAAGATATGGGCATTATGAGTTTACTGTTGTGCCCTTCGGCTTGACTAATGCTCCTGCTATTTTCATGGATTTGATGAATAGAGTCTTTAAGGACTACCTTGATAACTTTGTGGTAGTTTTTATTAATGATATTTTGATATATTCAAAAATTCGTGAGGAGCATGAAGATCATCTGAGGGTTATTTTGAAAACTCTGTAGAAGGAGAGGCTCTTTTGAAAGTTCAGCAAGTGTGAGTTTTGGTTACAACAAGTGGCTTTCTTGGGGCACATCGTAACCAATGAAGGAATCTTGGTTGACCTTGCAAAGACAATGGTTGTGGAGGAGTGGCCTCAACCCACAACAGTAACTGAGATTCATAGTTTCCTTGGTTTAGCAGGATATTATAGGAGGTTTGTGAAAAACTTTTCACGGCTTTCTAATCCACTAACCAAGTTGACTTGAAAAGGGGTTAAGTTCATCTGGACAAAGGAATGCGAGGAAAGTTTCCAAGAGCTGAAGAAGAGATTGGTTACTGCACCTGTGTTAACACTACCCTCTGTCAGAGAAGGATTCATTATTTTTAGCGATGCATCTCTGAATGGTCTTGGGTGCGTCCTCATGCAAAATGACAAGGTAATTGCTTATGCATCTCGACAGTTGAAGATTCATGAGCAGAATTATCCTACGCATGATCTAGAGCTTGAGGCAGTTGTTTTTTCTCTAAAGATATGGAGACACTATCTTTATGGGGAGAAATGTGATATATACACTGACCACCAAAGTTTAAAGTATATTTTCATGCAGAAAGAATTGAACATGAGACAAATGAGATGGTTGGAGCTTATTAAAGACTATGATTGTTCAATACATTATCACCCTGGAAGAGAAAACAAAGTCGCAGATGCGTTAAGCAGGAAAGATCCTGTTGTTCTGGAAATAATGAGGATCCTAGGAGATCCCTTGATTAAAGATCTAGTAAAACTGGACGTGGGATTTGTAAGGGAAGGGACATCATCAACCTTATCCCAAATGATTTCTCAACCTTCATTACTAGAGAAGATCAAGAAGGCTCAAAAAGAAGATCCTTTGCTGCAGGAGAAGTTTGAGGCTGTAAAGGATGGGAAGTTCTCTAATTTCAATATTGATCAAGAAGGTGTATTGAAATTTCGTACAAGACTATGTTTTCCATCTATTCCGGAGATAAAGAAATAATTGATGGATGAAGCTCATAGCTCTACCTTCTCTATACATCCGGGAAGTACTAAAATGTATAGAGTCCTTTGTGATCATTATTGGTGGGATAATATGAAGAGGGAGATTGCTGATTTCACTACAAGGTGCCTGGTGTGTCAGCAAGTAAAGGCAGAATGACAACTTCCCAAGGGGGTATTACAACCGCTACCCATACCAGTATGGAAGTGGGATAATATCACCATGGAATTTGAAACTGGTCTCCTAAAAACATCCAAAGGAAATAATGCGATATGGGTTATTGTGGACCGTCTCACCAAGACCGCACATTTTATCTATATTCGAGAAGATTTCTCTCCAGATCAACTTGCCAAGATATATGTAAAGGAAGTGGTGAGGCTGCATGGGGTACCACTATCCATCGTGTCTGATCGTGATCCAAGATTCACATGAAAATTCTGGAGAAGTCTTCAACATGATCTGAATACTGAATTGAATTTTAGTAGGGCATATCATCCTCAAACTGATGGCCAATCTGAAAGGACTATTCAGACACTCGAAGACATGATGAGATTATGCTCAATAGAATTTAAAGGTGGATGGGATCAACAACTCCCATTAGTTGAGTTCTCCTATAACAACAACTTCCATTAGAGTATTCAGATGGCACCCTATGAATCTCTATATTGAAAGCGATGTAGAACTCCTACTTGTTGGGATGAAGCTGGTGAGAGAAAGCTTCTTGGGCTTGATCTTGCACAAGAGATGACAGAACAGGTTCATGCCATCCAACAACACATAAAGGCTGCTCAGAGTCCGCAAAAGAGCTATGCTGACAACCGTCTAAGGGACTTGGTGTTTGGTGTTGGCGACAAAGTCTTCCTTTGAATTTCTCCATGGAAGAGAGTCATGCGGTTTGGGAAGAAATAGAAGCTCATCCCTAGGTACATTGGACCCTATGAAATCCCTGATCGCATAGGAGTAGTGGCCTATCGTCTAGCACTTCCACTGAACCTAGCTCAAGTTCATGATGTCTTACATGTATCTCTCTTGAGGAAGTACATACCCGACCCTTCGTATGTACTGAACACAGAGGTGGTACAACTGGAACATGACCTCTCTTATGAGGAGCAACCAGTGGAGATCTTGGACTGTAGAGACAAGGTTCTAGGAAACAAGACTACCCACCTTGTGAAAGTGTTGTGGAGGAATCATAAATATGAAGAAGTGACTTGGGAGCCTGAGGAAACAATGAAGAAAAAGTACCCTCACCTTTTCGATTAGGCCTCAAGTATAAAATTTCGGGGACAAAAATTCTTAAGGGGGGAAGAATGTAACAACCCAAACTTTTTAAATAGTATATTAACTTACTCTTAATGATTTAATAATATGTTAATGGTTAATGCAGAAAGAGGAGTCGATGGCTTCATCTAGTAGACTCGAACCTTATGAAGCCCACTTATCAGAGCTTGGGAAGGAGGTAGCATCTATGGGCTTCGCTTTGGACCAAGCCCAAGTCGAACTCCAGCATGTCAAGATTGAACGGAAACACCTGCGGGAGAAGTTCAAGTTAGTAGATATTACTACTAGGGTAATGTTATCTGAGCCTCCCTCAGATTCTCTCACCATAGCACACCGTACACTTAGGTCATATGCCGGTGTTATAAGGGGCTATGTGATGAGACCCTAGCTTCTTTGTGTAATCCTTTGGGATGAATGAATTAAGATTTCTTCCTTTAGTGTTGTTTGTGAAACTTCAAATGTCTGAATAATTTTAGGATGTATTTTATTGATGAATTTTGAAAAAAGGATATTTTAAAATATTTATGTAAACCCTAAATAATTAATGATGTGTAATGATTTTCAAAAAATGGTCCTCTACAAAAGTGTTCAGTAATGAATTTGGAGTCTAATAAGATCAACTTAATTTTTGATGAATAGTAAATTATGAATAGTGATTTTACGCTTAGGATTAGTAATGTGACCAAATGGATTAGTAATTTCACTCAAAGAAAGTTTTAATATAATTTAGACACATAGATTAAGTAATGTGACTCAATAAAATGGGTAAATAACGGATTCATAAATTATTAGTTAAGTATTAGTTTTTTCGGGTGAATAGTGTTTTTTAATTAAAAATTTAATTAAAAATAATTAGAAAATTATTTTTATAAAAAGGACTTTATTTTTGAACTCAGAGCATCGATATTATGTTATGGTAATTTTTGGGGATTTTTCTGGAAAAAATGAATTCTCGATGAAAAGTGTTTTTATTTAAAAACTAAATTAAAAATATTTAGAAAATTATTTTTATAAAATGGAGTTCATAAATTTAATTGAGAATCGATATTTGGTTAAGGTGAAACTTTGGGATTTTTCTGAGAAAGATGAATTTTTCAGTGAATAGTAAAAATGCAGTTTTAGGGTTTCAGTATGTTTAATGACATCATAACTGTGTCATGATGATGTCATGAGATATTTTAAGGGTTGGCCGGCCAAAGGTGATGAATTATTGTTTTGGGGGCCCCATGTGGCCTAACTCCATGTTAAATTCCACGGGAGAGCACATGGTTTTGAGAAAAGCACTTGTGAGGTGTCCCTTGGTCATTAATCCCTTGTCCCCTCACTTTCCCTATAAATATCCACCCTTTCCTACTTTAGTTTTTACTCCCAACTCTCCCCCAAAAAAGTTCTGGTCTCCTTAACTCCCAAGGTACCCCCAAGCCCTCAAGGTCCAAACCTTTGAGTTTTAAGAGTTACGTTTTAAGGTAAGGGATCCAACCTCTCTTTTTCTTTTCATGTAATCTCTTTTATGTCATTCCTTTTATGATCCATTTTCTTATGTGAGAGGATGTTATTTTATATTCCTCTTACTTCCCTTTTCATTTTTATATGATGAGAGATCCCCTCTTACTCTCATCATTTCGTTTTATGAATGTTTAAGTGACGCCGTTAGGCTGCCGAATTTTTAAGGGATTCTTTCACCCTTCTCATTTTTTTAAGTTTGATTTTCATGTCAAGTCTTTCAAGTTCCTTTTTATTATGTTGGGGTATGATCTCTATATATATCATAATGATCTCTTATGATCATATTATAAGAGACCCTATTTTATCTTGTCAAATCATTTTTTATTGAAGTTTAAGTGAGGCCGTTAAGCTGCCGAATTTTCGTAAGAGAAATCTTATTTGTGTATCACTTCCATGTTTTTCATTTCATATGGTATATCTTTCAAATTTCATTAACATTTTATTAAATCCCTTATATCCTTTCCCCCTACTATTTTATGGATCATTTATGAATGTTTGACCCATGTCCCCTCTCTTTTCAATGTTTTCTAAAACCCTGAAACGTAGCTGTTATGCTGCATAAGTTTCGTCTCAAAATGCCTCTCTCTTTTCTCAAAATTATTTTATGTTATAAATTGAATACTCAAAGCTCTTATTTCTACAGGGGTATTCACATATATAAAAATATGTTCTATTTTAAATTCTGGGATTTACATACATGAAACCCGCTCTCCCCTTCTGTGGGTTTAAAATGACGTAAAGATCATGTCTTTAAAGCAGTTTTTAAAACATTATGATTATGAAATGAAACCCATTTATTTTATGATATATGGGTTATTTATGAAATGTTTGATGATAATATTTGTGGATCACATGATAATAAAGGAAAATTTAATGGTACGTCCTGATTTCACTCCAATTCATTGGGTAATGATGTAACCACTAGAGATTACAATTTTCACGATACCTTGGTGAATAACCTTGGTAATTTTCAAATGACACCTTGGGGATGGAACTTGGTGATATGTTCATTATTTTCTATGTTAAATGATGTAGCCACATCTTCAAGTTATGAAAAATATTATTTTTATTGTGAAATTCCTCATGATTCCTTTCTCATGCCTTAAAGTTCTATTTTTGACCTTATTGAAGTATCTCAAGTTCACATGTAAAATGTTTCTCTTGTTTCCCTTACTGGGCCTTCTGCTCACCCCTTCTTTTGATGTATGTCCCCAGGTTATGAGATGCAGTAATGAACCTAAGATGAACTTAAGGAGAATCCTTTCAAGTGTTTACGAAGAATGATTTATGTTGTTTTCTTGTATTATGTTCCTAGTTTCCAAGACACTAAACCTTAAAGATCCTCAGTATTGTGTAATGTAATGAAAGTTTATGTTATAAAAAGGCGGGATGCTATAGTGTTAGAGGATCAAATTTTATAATCCCTCTAGTTGTGATCCACACATGATCTTTTGAAATTTGAGAAACACTAATTGATTTACGAGTTCTAGCATAATGAATCGATTGTCTTGAATTGTTCATATTGATCTCTTAAAGTTTCTTCAGGCTTGAAATAGTTCTTTTAATTCTTAAGAAGATGAGAGGAGGAATTAGAGAGAGAAGTCCATTGTGTGCAATGATTCTAAATTCTAAATTAACCCTACATAATAGACATTTCCATATATTTATAGAGTTTGGGTTTTGGTTAAGATAGTACCTAATTTAAAATATTCCCATAAATAATATAATAATTCTTAACAAACCCTATAAAAAATAATAGTAATAATAATATTATTTTACGGTTTGTGCTAACTCATGCAGTTGATAATTATTATTTATTGGATTGAAAATAAATATTTATCATCGGACATGATATTGTTCAGATCAAACTCCTTATCCTTTATTGAATAACCTAATAAATTTTTATTTATAATTTAATGTTTTATCCACAAATTAGTGAATAAATATTCATTAAATATTAAATAAAATATTTATATATATACATAATTTATTAATAATCTGGTGAAAAAATATATTTTCTTAACTTATACGATTAATAAAACTTGAATAAAATTATTCCTCAGTCTTAAGAATAATATTTATTAAATTAATTAGATTCAAATCAAATTTAATCAAGACTAATAAAAGCACTTAGTGTGTGAACCTCTAGGATTGTTTCTTATTAGAATTAGGTGGGATTGACTAAAGTCCAAGATTAATATCTAGCAATAGGTCAAGGAACCTAATACAAATAACTTAATGTCACAACATAAACAACCACATATGAATAAACCCTATGTAATGTAATACCTTTATCATAATATCTCATCAAGTAGGTTTCACAACTATGTCATCAAACTATAGGATTGATACTTCCTTCTATGAATCTATAGAATAAAGACATCGTTACACCATGATGATGTAATTTAATGCAATGGTTCTATTACAATCAAAGGGTTGAGTTGTTAAAATTTATAAATATGGAAGGGAAAAATGATTCACCGACTTATCCATTAATAACATGCCATTTATGACACCCCCAACATACCCTACTTCCCATGAAAATATGGCGTAATGGTTTTGGTCATTAAATCTATGTTTTTGAGCCATGAAATGCATTAATGATAAAATTAAAGTAGAAGGACAAATACACACACTCATAGATAAGAATATTTGATGAAACCAAAACATACTGAATTCCTATTGGGGGTTTTGTTCTCACAATCTCTTATCTTATAGATTACCAAGTAAAACATTTATGAGAAGAATCCTCATCTGCTTATAAGTACTCGCATTTAATAGTATACATACTTTGTTCCCTATCATATTACCTCATCCAACAATAGAACTATATATAATAATATCATCGTGTCACTTCAAGGTTCTCATCATTGCAGGGAAGTGTTATGACCTTATCAATGAGACATATATTATATAAAATTATTACAATAAATTCATATAGAATGAAAACCAATATTTAATAAGATGTTTTATTAATATACAAATTTCTGAATATACACTAAATTAAAGTACAATCAGTTGGTTGTAGAACAACTCCAATAAACATTCACTTAGACTAGATCCAACATCATTTTACATTTAGTCTGCTATAATTCACTTGATGATCATGTTTCTACTAAGTTAAGACTTTAGTCAAGGGGTCCAAAAAGTTGTATTATGTTGAAATTATTCTAATTACAACTTCACCTCTATGAGAAGAATATCTCAAGAAAAGATACTTTTGAAGTATACGATTCATTCATTAATGTGACCTCGACTCTTTTATGAGTGCCACAACTATAGTATTATCAAAATAGATTGTAATAAGACCTTTACTTCTAGGTACCATGTCAATATCTTGGGTGAAGTTATATATCCATACCGATTCTTTAGCTACCTCAGAATCCATAATATACAATAAATCTACTATAGAATGTATGGACACAACCTTCTTTGAGATAATCCAACTCACAAATCCTCCATTCATATTGAAGATGTATTCTGTCTGCAATTCCAGGTCATCTTGATCTATTTGAAAACTATCATCTATATATACTCGGATGACTAGTTCCTCATATCATTTATAAATTATAAATATATCCTTATTACATCACAGATACCTAAAGATAGTCTTTAATTCCATTTAATGATGGTCATCTGGGCTAGCTTGATATCTATCCACCACAATAAAAGAATAAAAAACATCTATCCTAATATATAGTATATGATATATGACTGACCCAATAGGTGATGAATATGGAATCCATTCCATTCTTTGTCTTTCCTCATGTGTCTGAGTACATATTTTCTTATATTGATGAATTCTATGTGACACTATCAAGAATCCCCTCTTGGATTATTTTATATCTAATATCTTTAGTATCTTGTCAATATATTCACGTTGACAAAGGTCAAGTAGCCTCTTGGATGAATCACAATGGATCTTGATCCCAAGAATATATGCTTCCTATCTTAAGTCATTCATGGGGATGAATTTATTGAATTAGGAATTAATAGACATTAAGAATAATATTTTATTTCCAATAACTAATATTTCATCAACCTATACTATTAATAAAACAGCTGCACTTGTACAAAATCACTAATATATTCAAGGATCACATTCATTATTTATGAAAACAAATTCTTTTTTGTATTTATAAAAACAAGTTTTATAAGACATGGATGCTTAATTTAATATATAAATTTATTTTCAAAACTTTCATACCTTATTGGAATCCTTTTTAGTCAAAAACCCTTCATGTTGTGTCATATTGAAATCTTCTTAAAGGGTCCCATTAATGAAGGATATCTTAAAATCCATTTTCCAAATCTCATAGTCATAGAAGGCTACAATGGAAATTATAATTATAATGGATTCTGGAATTGAAACTGGTGAAAAGTTTTCATCATAGTCTATGAATTGACGCTATTTGAAACCTTTTGTAACAAGTCACACCTTATAGGTATTGAATTATCCATCCATGTTCAGTTTCTTCTTGAATACCCATTTTCAACCAACTAATTTTACATCTACTGAAGGATCTACCAAAATCAAAACGTAGTTTTGGTACATGGAATCCATTTTATAATTCATTTACTCTTTCCACTTTGTAACTGTCACGACCCGTCCTCGGGGTCCGTGCTGTGAATACCCCAAGCTCGCCTCCCATAGGTCAGGGGCTGGCGACTAGCACCAAAGGCGTAAATCCCGATAAAAGGGAAGAAATTGCATTTATATAAGTAAACAAACACGATAGAGAACTCAAGATGAAGTAAAAACTAAGTAAACTGAGTACAAAAGTAAGTTCTGAAAAGTAAATGGGCCAGAATACAAACCCAACTGAAAGTAAAGTACAACTGAAAAGAAAGTACATCGGCAGTAAAGTAAATCAGCAACCCCCGAGTCGTCCTCCAGCTATCCCACCTGATGGGTGGGTACATGTGATCTCCTCAGCTCCTCGGTTTCGGTCGTCCACTCCATGTACGTCCCACCTGATAGTCCACCTCCGGATACCGTCCCGCTTCTCAAGCCTCAACCACGATCAGCGGTGTTCGTCGTCTGCAACCAACACCACGTAGTTCGGGCATAGCTCGTACATGGGTGAGTATAAAATACTCAGTAGGGGCCCCGAGACCCCCCGAAGGTCTCCCAGAATCCAAAAAGGATAAACCATAAAGGAAATATACAGACACAAAGTATCAAGAAACTCTACTTAGGTATATTCCCATACATATACCTAACTCATCAATTTTAGTTCGGATCCAACTCACAAGCCCAAGTACAACCCAGTCCACACAGGAAATCACAACCCAATCCATACAGGAAAGCAAGTCAATCATATCGATGATATTGATTGAATTTCAAGACTCATATCACATAGGTAAAATACTCATGAAGAGGGGTGGAGATGATTAGATGTAGGCTCTGAATCATCTCCTCTTCCAAACCCACGTAGGATCCAAGTACAGAAGTCGTCACTGCCGAACACATGTAGGATCCAAGTACAGTAACCATCGCTGCCGAACCCACGTAGGATCCAATTAAAGTCGTCATATCTGCCAAACCCACGGAGTATCCAAGTATAGTTTTCATCGCTACTAAACCCACATAGGATCCAAGTACAGTCGTCTTCATCGTCAAACCCATGGAGGATCCCGACACGGTAGTCGTCGCAGTCGCAGCCAGCTCTAGGGTTCCCATAGACAGCACGCTCGATTCCGGGAGGGTCTGCTCCCCGATCCATGAGGGTTGATACATCAACTGTCACAAAGTTCAGAGTTGATGTATCACAAAGTTCCGTCTCATCAATAGGAACTCAACGCGATAGAGGGCGCGTCAATCGGACGCCCGATCCGAGAGATATTGGCTTTTCCATATGAGGGGCCCGGTTGGTTTTTAAGCTAAAACTAACCTGATCGTACTCCAGCTGCATGAAAAACTCATATGGAGTAATTCAAAAGAACTGTATCACTAAGAGGAATTCAACTTAATTGATGGCACGTCATTCGGACGTCCGGTCGTTAAGTTATAAGCGTTTCTGCTCCAAGGGCCTGGTTGGTTTCATGTTCGTACAAACCCTTACTTACCCAAACTTTGCTAAAACCTTGAGTGTAATATACCAAAACGACCGTCTCGATACAAGGATCCCTATGCAACTGAAGGTGCATCGATCGGAGGTCTGTAGCTCAAGATATGAGCTTTTGAATGAACCTGGCCCGAAATAGGGGGTATGGGCCCGGTCCGACCCGACCCAATACCCCTAGGTCGGCCTGAACCAGGTTGACCCGACTTGGGCCCGGGTCCGGCCCGATTGGGTGTGGCCCGATCTGGGTGGCGCAGCCCGACCCGACGCCGGCGGCCCGGCCCGACGCGGGTGGCCCGGCCAAGCGCGGCCTGCGGCCTGGCTCGGAAGCCGGCCGTGGCTCGGCGCTGGCCGAGCGGGGCACAAAGGGGGGCGCCGCCCCCTGTCTTCGGAACTGGAAGACCGTATGGGGTCCACCCTAGGAGCCAGTTGGGGGGTTACGACCCCACGGTTTATTCGAACGGCCGACCTTTATGGCTGGGTAGTTGTGTAACTGCGGGACCCCATCGAGTCCCGCCTCCAGGTGGCACAGGCGGCCGACGACCCCTCAGAAGTCCACCGCAGCCTTAGGTCATGACTCTAGTTCTCCCGGCGCGGTGTCGCGCCCCACCTCTGCGGCCCGCCCCAGCTATGGCCCCTTGAAGCTCCGACACGGCGTGACGATGTTGCGCCCCTCCTCCGCGGCCCGCTCCTGGCCGCAGCCTCCTTTGGCCTCACCGGCATGGCGCGATGGCACCGCACACCGCTTTCGTGGCCCATTCCAGCTACGGTCTTCTTCGTCTTCGCGTGGTGCAACGGCACCGCACCTCCTTCACCTCAAACGTCAATGACGGTTAACACGAAAAAGTGGAGGAGGATCAGCCGTGTTTGTGCGGTCCGTTCTCCCCCCATTATGATGATAACAAGCGGCCAAAGTAAATGACAATGCTGAATGACAAAACAAAGCACAATTTTAATTCATTAAAATAGAACTTAACCCTTACTTCAAAGGAAGTTCGCGATTGCCAAGCGTCGTGGATGATGGCATCATTTCCATCGTCATCGGTGTGCACCCGAGGAAATGACGTCTCTTATTTTATCACAAAGGGAAGAAGATGATTGCGCGCATTCAAGAGTTTGCGTTCTTCATTGAAGATAAAGTTCTTCAAATGGGACAAGAGCTCTCTCCTCCAATTCTCAACACAACAAGCCAAACAAAAAATAAAATAAGGCTCCTCCTTATTTTATTAAAACATGCCATGCATTCAAAATAAAAAATTCAAAAACTTAATTCAATTAATTGATGAGGTTCAATTAATTAAATTAATGTGTGTTGGCATGAATTAAAGTGGGAGAGGAAGAGTTTCCCAATTAAATACAAGGAGTTTAATGGGGGGGGTTTAAGGGTTTTAGGGAATGTGAAGGGTTTGGGCTCGTGTGGGCTCCACCTCACATTTATCCTCACATGGGTAGTTAGGATGTTAGTGGGTCCCACCCTAACTCCCCCATGTAGGATAACCTTAGAAATATAAATAAAATTGTACACAATTTTATTCACTTTTTATTTAATCTACATTTTTTAACAACTCCACCCAAGCAGATGCATCTTTAGTAAAGGTACTCTTAAGCAATTACCAGCACTGCGGTTCCATCGGTGCCCTCATATTTTAATTCTGATAAATGGTTCAAAAGATATAAAAACACGCTCGTTCGTTCACTGAACGTACCCGAGCTAAACTTTGGAAATTTATTCCAGGCACACCGAGCCTTGGAATTAGGTTCCGTCAGAAACTGCGTACCCGTAAAATCCCAAAGAATTTATGAAAAAATATTCCTTGAAATTTACTAGTCTTTACAATAACATTTATGCCACATACTAATTAATTTTAGGTTATAAGATCATTATTATCAACTAATAATGATTCTCTATCCGTAGTGACTAGAAAACCATACAGTTCTGGTTCTATAACTTCTCTTTTACTCCTTTATAGTACTTGTGTATATAGAACATATTTTTCAATAAGGATTTTTGTAATTTCTTCCTATGACAACTCTTGTGTACCTTGACCCTCGAACTCATAGAATACTATCTCACTCTCACTCTCACTTTTAGAGATATGCTCCCTCTTAAGGAATATGGAGTGTCTTGACTCTATTACATTTTTTTCTAAGGGTTAATATATATAATATTCCAATGTTTCCTTGGGGAATCCTATAAAGGTACACTTTGTGACTTAGGGTGTAAGTTTTTTACCAAAAGAGGCCTTAAAAAATTCTTCACAAACCCACACTAGTAAGTACAACAACATAGGTTTCTTTACATTCCATAATCAGTATAGTATACTATAAACTAATTTAGTTGGAACTTGATTTAGTATTTATACTATTTTTTGTAATTAATATCCCTAAAAGGATAATTGAAAAATCACATGGCTCACCACTGATCTCACCATGTCCAGAAGGTCATGTTTCTCCATTCTACTACTCTATTTTATCGAGGCGTACAAGGAGGAGTGAGTTGGGATATGATCCCATGCTCCCATAAATAATCCATGAAGTCTTGATTATGATATTCTCCGCCATGATTTGAGTGGATTTTAATAATATTATTACCAAGACAGTTCTCAACTTCATTATTGTATTCATTGAATATATCAAAGTAATCTAACCTATACCTCATCAAGTAGACATATCAATATATACTAAAATAAATAGTAAAAGTTATAAAGTATGATTACCTACCCATTTATTTAATAGAAAATGGTCCACACACGTCATTATGAACTAATTCAGGAATATCTTTGGCCCTTTCACCTTTCCCAATAAATGTATATTTACCCATTGTTCTTGTTAACATTCATGACATACAACAAGTGGTTTTATTTCAAAAATAATATAAATATCTTTCATGGTGCAATTTAGTCAAAAAATTTCATTTATATGACATAGAAAATGATTCCAAATTTTGGTGTGGTATGAGTTGTGTGGCATATATTTTTTATTGAATACCATCAATTGTTTCATGTAATCCGACACACAAAAATATTGTTTTTAAAATGTGCCTTACCTTAACAAATTATTTACTTATAAAAAAAGCAACATTTATTCCCAAATTTAAAAATAAATCCATATTTATCAAGTATGGACATAGAAATAATTTTTTTGTAACATACAGAAAAAATATTAAATATTTTTAAAACCAAGATCATTCACACCGACAACGTGACATGGTGGTCTCTAATAGCCACAATAACTAGTTTAGATCCATTGGATTCCCATAGATCTACATTCCCTCGGTCAATTTTTTTTAATCTATTTTGTTCTTATATTTGAATACATATATGAGAACTAAAATATTAATATAATACCCAATTTTTATAAAAATCTAAATTTCACTTCATAACAAATACACATGAAGCATACCCTTTCTTCTTTTCTGGGGTTTAATTTTTATTCCAAGGGCCCTTCTAACCACATGAGAAACAAAACAAATCCTACCCCCTTTCATGCCCCTTGATCTTTCTCTTCCTGTAAGGGTGTGAAAAATGTTTAGTATCATAGATCTTAACATGGTGTTTATATTTATTCACCATAAGGAAGGAAGTATTTTCATGATTCATATCCATATATAATTAGAAAAGAATAGTGAATAGATTAGGAAGTGACTTATCAATGTTGTTCATATTAAAATGTACAATAAATATGGAAAAGTTCCAATAGAGTGATGGAATAGTGATATCGATGCACATTTCATCAGAAATTTTAAACCATAGAACTTATAGGTTCTCAATGTAGCCAATGAGATTAACTCTGTGAGGCCCAGCTAGCTCACAATCTCCAAGTTTACTCTGAAAGATGGACTAGGAGATCTCAAACTATTCTTGTCCTTTTCTCTCCTAGTATAAACCATGGGGATGCTTGATAAGGATATAGTCATCCATGTTTTCATGAGACTTCATGAGTTCACTATACATATATGAAAACATAAAACATTTATCACCAACCACATTTTTCAAGTGTTTTCATATAAAATTAACTCTTTCTCACTCTCTTTTTTTATAGGAAGATCAGGTAGTGAGGATTCTTGCACTTAATATTTTTATTGATGGTGAAACATAACTTTAATGCATATGAACAATTCCCAAAAGTTACTACCAATAAATAGATTGTATTTGTCCAATATTTATTGTAAGGATATTGTGGATTCCAAAATTTTAATTTATTTTGAAATCATAAAAAGTAGATTATTAGAAATTTTCTTGATTACAAATTGTTTGAGAAATAATAATAATTAATTTTTTTAAGTCTCTCACTATTTTTTCAAGTCTCAATATTCCTCACCATTAAACTTAAAATGTGTAGTTTTTAGGAAATTCTAGTAGAAATGATCCATATTCTCCTTAACATAACCTCAACAAGGGTTAGTCAAGTTATTTGAAGGACATTAGGTAGGAAATTATTTTCCAAAGGGGATCTTTCAACTCCATGATCTGTTGAGATAACTCCCCAATACTAAAATTCAGAATTGGATTTCCTCAACACTTGACTCAAATTTACCCCAAGTCTAGAGAGGGAAACTTATATTGATTTAATATGGTTAATCTAACCTACAACCTTTAAGGTAACACTAAGATAAAATTAGGCGTCCCAAAAAGGGTTGGTCAAACAGTTAGTTTTATGGATTTCATTCTTAATCAAGTAATGGAAGGACAAGCCTAACTTAGCATTTATTTGATATATTTTGTTAATCTTATGTAAAATTATCTTGTTTTATCTTTTACATGTCTATTTAATATTAATTTTATTTTAATTCTGTTATTAACCATGTTTTGAAAAAATATTTTATGAATAATTCATTTATTTATATTCGATATTTTCACATTAATTCATTTATTTATGTGGTCAGAGTCTTTCATCCATAAAATAGATAATGAATAATAAAAAACTAAATAAATCAATAAATTACCTGATCATTTATCCAATGACTAAATTATTGAGCAGATAATAGATCAACCTATGACCTAATGAAAAATCAATGTTCCCATATTTGTATAAGTTATAACATCACACCTATAAAATTATGTGTCACATAAGTTGGAATTATCTTAGTCCATTTTTGAACCACCTCCACACACCTTTGGGTACACAATTTATTACAAGTATTTATATCTCACATGTAGGTGTGGGAAACTAGAGGATTGGTTGAGAGGAATTGCATAAATAACCCTGCACATGCTGGTCCACATAATAATGGATAGATGGATGACTGAATGGTCATAATATTTGATTTAATAATTAATAATTTAAAAAACAATGCAATAAATTAAATTAAGTAACTTCAACATAGACACAGGTCTTGGTCAAGATCATGATCATTCATACACAAACAACGGTTATGAAAAACTATACTAGTTAACACTAATTTATACTCATTATTTATTATTAAGATATGCATGATTTCATTAATTAATTAATTACCTTTTATTTTAATTTACATACTAATTATCTTAGAGATAACCATTATAAATGCATTCATGAAAAAAAAATTAAAGAACCAATAATTATATATAATTACAAAAAATTAATTGAGAATTTTATAATTCTTTAAATCCTTTATTAAACTGTCAAAAACAACAAGTTACAACTAATATAATAAATTTTTAATGATACTGTTAGAAATTTAATGTAATTTAATTCTTTCATTATTTTATTAGGAAAAGACATGGATGGGTTTCACCCGATGGTTTGATTATGGGGGTTTAATGCCTTTCTAAATCACTCATGTCAGTTTTTCCACTTATTTATTCCTCCCTAGAACCTCCCTATGATTCCCACATCCACAAATGGGTACATACCTTCTTTCCAATGGAAGGTGGACCTTTGGGATTTTAAACCCAACAACACATAGAAAATCACATGGTCGAGTGGATGAGAGGTCTTTCTCATCACACACTTTTGGGGGGAATTGTTTCCTACTATAGGAATATCTTATAGATTTTATATATGTTCATGAAATGCTTCCCAATATATGATATGAGGTTGGCTACCCCTATTTCAATAGCTTTATTAAGAACATGTATTGATATGAGCATCTGTTTGCATGTCACACATTCTCTATCACTCTCTTATATTTTTATGATGCTTTGGTTTGTGACCATGTTCGGGCACTCATGAGTTTATTATCATTAAGGGGAGAAGTTGGGGTATTGGATATGGGATTTAATCTCTATGTGGAATCCTATGTATCATAGTGAAAACATAAATCAAAATCCACCATGAATCATAGTTTAATGGGGGGTGTGATCAGACCCATCAATGCAGTTTAACATCATTCGGTAAGGTTGTAAATATAAGGATCATACCTTAGTGAGTAATCCTATGAATTCTATTTGATATCATAATGAGAGTATAAATAGTTATTATAGTGTCTTCTGTTTTTTGAGAGATACAACCACTAAGGCCTTAGATGGGACTTTTTCACATGAGACTGCCCTATATTATCGCATTGGGAGAATGTACCTTTGACTATGGATGAGATGTAATCAGACTTACATACTAATGATGGGTCCACATTGGGGAATCATCATCATACTATTCATACAGTCATCACTTATCTCTAATCCCATGTGATTCATGCTCGGTGTGAGAAACAAAAGATAGTGGGTGATTGGACACATTTCATGATATCATATTCATATGGGGCATAAACATTAAAATTTCACTTTGAAAGGTATGATTTCCCATATCATGGAGGATATGTAATGGAACTTGGGCCTAAGTAAGAAATCATACATATCCTATTTTATAAAAGGATTTATATTCATCATAGTTTAGTTATCCCTTAACCCACTGAGGGGCTAAGGTGGGTGATCATGCTCAGTGACATTATTGTTATCCTTAGTGTTTTAGGAATGATAGAGGATTATACCTGGATGGATTCCCCCTTGATCAAGGCTTACATACGGAGGCTTCCATTTAGAGATCATCTTCTATCTTCTCATAGATAAACCAAGATGGTGACCATGATAGGGTTTTCTAAGATAAGGACACCAATAGGGTTTCATGAGTGTGTATCCATTTCCCATCAAGAACATGTACCTCTTAAAGGGGTATGAAAAAGAAGGTTTTTTTTACAGGGTCCACATGGCGTGGGTCTAGGTTTATCTTCCAGATGAAGTGGAAATGTCTTAGGGGACTTTACTGACATGTATTGGCTTCGTGTTGGACATGTATTGATTGTATTCCTGATATTTTTGGGGTATCAGTCTGACATGGAAGAAATGTCCAATGGTGTTTTCCTAACATGTCCAATATGATTCACATGA
The DNA here is from genome assembly GCA_963277665.1 of Viscum album. NCBI lineage: Eukaryota > Viridiplantae > Streptophyta > Magnoliopsida > Santalales > Viscaceae > Viscum > Viscum album. Next base: position 837,735,829 of record OY728159.1, read on the forward strand.
TCAATTAGCTTGTCTTGGATGCCTTTAAATGACTAAATCATACATTTCCAAGATGATTTTCATAGTCAAAGTGGACATTTATGGGGTCTTGTGTATGATCCATGAACTTTTCTTTGATGTCCTCGTATAATCAAAGTAGACATGTCTGGTTTATTGCTCCTAATAAAAGTAAACATTTCTATATACTATCATATGATTAACTTGTGTTGTATTTGGAATGTTGCATGATAATGATGACATGTGAATGGGAAATCTCATGATCATGCCAACTTGTCAAAAAACTATCGTGAGATTGAATTGACTTGTCTTGGATGCCTTTGAATGAGTGAAGAATACATATCCAAGATGCTTCAGATAATCAAAGTGTACATGTATGAGGTATTCCACATGATAATTTTAACATTTCTATATATTATCTCATCATAAAATTGGTTTTCCTTCCGGTTGTCTCATGATAATACTGACATGTTCTATGTTGTCCAAACACATCACGAGATTAGTTAGGAAACATGAGATCACATGAACTTAAATTAATCATGCTATGAGGTATCGAAAACATATTCGAGATCATGTGTTTGTCCAAGCATTTGAAGTTTCATACCCTAAGGATCATTCCTTGTCCACATGGGAAATTATTTTCCCAATAGGAATATATGGATAAGAGATCATGTTAGAGTCACATGTCATAGGGTTTGCATGGAAATGTGTGGGTCCATTCCAACAAGTCTTTATACATTCTAAAGTCGCCTATATATTGATGGATGCCCTCCTAAAGACACCACAACATGGATGATTACTCATTTGTTTCACATGAACTTCCTGAGGTCTTACACTCAGTTCTTCCAATGTATATAGAGGCTTCCCTTTGGAACCACGAGAATGGATTAGGGTGTATGTTTCATAGAGAAGGAGGGAAAATGGAATATGAGATGCATGTCCATGGAGTGTAGGGGCACATGGACAAGGACAAAAAAACTGCATAACTAAGGTCTTGAATGTCCGTTATTGTATACTTGTGGTCACCAACATGGGAATCACCTAATTGAAGGAGTCTGATCTAGGAACACCCACATGATAGGACTGTATGAACCCTAACTACCCATATGCTATCACATGAACTCTACAGGGTCTTGAAATGAACTCTCCCACCACTCCAACAACTCTTGGGGGTTTGGCATAACAAGTTATCCATGTACAGGACTGTATAAAATCACTACAATATAGTGGGCGCATGACATTTTCAATATCGAGGATTGGAACACTAACTGGTAAATATTTGTGGGTACTATTATGGGTGCTCTTCATGTCTGAGGGCCTATCTTATAGCATCACATGAGGATCTATCACTCATGCGATCACATGATCCAAATGAAGGTCCCTAAGGAGGTCTTTTGGATGAGTGGGGAGGGGTGGCACACTAGGACTATAATAATGGGTGAAGGTCCTACTTATTGAAGTCATGAGCCTAAGGGGGTGTCACAAAATCAAGTGAATACATCATATGAACCAATAATCTCATGATTCTTAGTTTTTAATCGAATGAAATGATCTTAATAATACAATACAGAAGGTTCTCATGATCACCTAACGAGGTTCTCTATGGATGATCATCTACATGATCTATTCCTCTAATTTCCTTATATGTTGTTCATTCTCCTCTCCTCACATGTTCATGTTTTTGAAGGGTAGAAAGGTTATTTATAGGCCCAGGTTAGCTGAAGGTGGCACCTATTTTCTTGCAGAGGATGTTACATATATTGGATGAGGTGGTGGAGACATCATGGAATAAACATCACATGATCATGATATGGATTGTTCTTCATAGAATGATCTCTTCCTTGATCATGGGATGATTTGATTTTCTTCTGTGATGTTGCATCATAACTTCAGATAATTCTAACTTAATTCAGATAAAAAATCACGTAGAAGGTGGAATGGTCACATAGTCACAAACTTCATGTGATGATTTGTGTGATTGTCTTCACTTCGATCATGTGATCAAGATATGATCACATGATGGCTTCACGATTTGGTAGAAGTTCTTGAAACATTATACTAGTTCTTGTGATGGGATTCACATAATGGATTGAGTACAAGTCTGATAGATGATTTTGATTATAGGGATATCCATGTTGGTTTTATAAGGATTTTTTAGATATCAACAAAGGACTGGAGATTGCGGTGATGTCAAGAGAGAACCAGGCATGTCTTGTGACATCCAACAAGGGTGTTAGGGGGTTGAATATGAGGTTTATAAATGCATGAGATTCAAAATATTTTGAATACGCATAGTGTGGGATTGCAAGATTCAAACGTTCCATGAAAAATTTCATTAGATGTCCATCATCGAAGGATCGAGTGGATGGTATTTAATCACATGGACAGTGTCACTAAAATCTTATACAACATTAAAATTTTATCGAACCTTCCCTCAGGTATATCAACAAACCCATGAAAACTGTCAAGTCAATTTATTGATGGGCTTCGACACTCGTACCACCTACACACACCACAACCTAGGATTCAACCATGTGAGATCTCAGCCCATGCTATATGTGCCTTCAGGATCCTGCATCGCAAGCCCTATACTTGAGCACACCCACTACATGCAGGTATTGTTCTCTCTGCCTTCCTCTAGCTTGACCAAGATGGCTCCCACTGGGAGTGGTTGAATTTAGTCCTATATAGTCACGTGGTCATAACATTTTTTGGATGGCCAGTGGATGGACCTTATTTTATTTGGATAAGGTGGGATTAATACTCATAACTATTCATGATACAATTCTATGTAAAATGACTGCAACAAGGGCCAAAATTTTATCCCCTTTACACATCAAAGCTATTATTAAAAGATTCACCCTTCGAGTCCTTTATGTAGTATATCAGTATTTTTTCACAGCCTTTAAACTTCATAAATACCTCATGGAAAAGTGCATATCACACAATTTTGGGTGTCAATAAAATTACCCCCATTAGAATGAGATTCATTCAAAATGAAAAGAATCTAATTCTAAGGTAAATGTAGATCACTATGTTGTATATCTGAAAATTTTAAAGGATTTAATATTGAACCCCAGGGGATAGCATTCCCATAGTTTGTTTACTAAGAAACTCTCAAGTGTTATGAAGATGAAACTCTTAGCCAGGAATAATTGGCTGAATCCAACATAGGAAGTATATTTGTCTTGGTACATAGATATCCTGAAATTGGAATGTATATGAATTCCATAATGGAATAGGGATTGGTTAGAAAAGAATTTTTTGGTTGGATCCAAAGTAAGTCACTTGGATATCTCTATGTATCCCAAGCAAATGGGAATCAAGAAGTACATAGTTCTGCAATTTACCACCATGAAAATCAAACTAATACATAGGGAACATAGTTTCATAGATAAAGAAATATATGATGAATATCCTTATATAGATCTAGCTCATATGTAGGATGGGTAATGTCATTGTTTTTGTGATGAAAAGATGGATAGAGATCCATGTTCTTGTGGATATTTTTCTCATATCATCCATGACACCAATCCTTTATATGAAACACCAAATAGATATAATCACTTATATTTTAGTTATTAACATACAATATGTTTCTCTTGATAAATGATCATGAATTACCACTGACATGAAATTATTCATTGATTCACCTGCTCCAGCTGTCTTGAAATCGTTTGATTTGCAAGGATAATTTGGGAATAATGTCCTTATCAAAGTTAGAGTGCTATAACTTCTACATAAGTCAGGGAAATTAGTGACCATGGCCTGATTTTATCTATGATCATATTTTGGGCCTCATAAGCATTATATCTCTTTATTTTTTACCCTAAATTTTCCTCAAGCTTCATATAGAGGAAGACTTAGCGGTCATAGAATTAAATTTTTATTAGGACTCCTTCTTATATGTATTTTTCATGATAAGTTCTTTTGCCTCTTATGTCTTATAAATTCTCAATATTTCCTAGTTCACACAAAGTTCATGTTTAGTGAACATAGACTTGAATTTTTCTCAGGATTCCCTTATTAAGTTTTCATCCAAGAGATCATTATGTATCTTTTATTTTCCTGTTTTAATGTCTTTCAATCTATACCATAATTGTGATTTATTTTAGGGTCTTTTAGATCAAACCATTGATGTGCTGTAGTTTAGGGTCTTCTAGCTTTAAACTTTTTTATGTTTTAGTTTATAATCTTCTAACTCAGTCCTTTTCAATGATGTAATTTAGGGTCTTCTATCTTGGACCTTTGTTGTGATTTATTTTATGGTTTTCTAACATGGACCATCTATTGCTGTAGTTTAATGTCTTTTAGCTCAAACCTTATATCACTATATTTTAGGGTCATTTAGCTTGGACCTCCTATTACTATGTTGTTTAAAGTCTTACTTTAAAGACTTTATCGATGGATATGGAGTGGTGTAGACATGATAGGGATGACAAAAAACAATCTAAGGTTGTGATTTTCATAATGGACTTTCCAGAGATCCTAAGGACCAGAGTTCCTTTATTATAAGGATAAGATGCCTATGAATGGTAGGTCATGGCACTTATGCACCACCAAAATGGTAAAACTGAGGTGTCTCCACTATTTTCCAAGGGTCACGAAAGATTATGGGGGTAATATTGGTAGTTGTAAAAAACATTAGGTATGTCAGATCCTTCATTGATAGTTTGATTATGGGTTTTTTAAATCATGTGTATAGTTTTTTGAATTGATTAGTTACAGAATGGGAAAGACATACTATGGATGACCCAAATCACCTTAAGGTGCTCAGTTTCACCATGGTGTCACCAGGGCTCATGAGGATTTTAGTTCCTTTCATATAAGGAGGATATGACTCTAATTGGTAGTTTAGAGTCCTTATTAATGAGTCTATAGGGATTACATGCATGGTCAAGTACAGTTGATCCCAACTCTTTTTACAAGGCTATAAAAGATTTGCAAAGACTCATGATTCTGCAAAATGATGTTCAATATGGATAAAAATATATACAAGAATTGTTCTAGAACCCTAATTCCATTTAGATCTTAATTAAAATCTTGATCCCTATACGCTATGATTTTGAATCATGAGGTGTGGTCCTTCAAAAGGTTCAGGAATGTAGTGTCACATTCTTTCTATGAGAAAGGGTACAATGCATGATGATGTAACATCAAGGTTGTTGAATCATCTTGAAAATAATGGTTAAGGGAATTATAAATCATGGTCTAAAGTGATCATTTAATGAGGAAGGTATCATAAAATCATGTCAGGAATGACCCAGAACACCCTTAGGTGTTGGGTTCTTCCATGGCCATGTCAAGATCACAAGAATCGGAAATCCCTTTACAAAGGGCCATGATGTCTTGGGTCGGTGGGTCTAATACCATCAGTAGAATGGATTAACTAAGAGATATAATTTCCTTTGAAATGTCCATGATTTTTTTTGATATTACAAAAGGTGATGAAATCATGAAGTGTGATTTATGGATAATGTAAGATTCAAAAAGGGTTTGAGTACCCTAAAAGTTGTTACACCACATAGAAAACATTTTATCACTATGAGGAGATGTATAAAACCATTACTTTAACTTTTTATTGGACCAAGGGGTCGATATATAATATATTGGATTTTACTGGGGCTATAAAGTAGTCCCTATGAGCTTTATGCCTTATTTATTATTTCAATAATTTTTCCTAAACTTTGGATATAAAGATTTAGAAAGAATAGAATTGAATTTTTCTCAAACCACCCTTTGCAGGTTTTCAACCTCACAAGTTTTTTTCACTAGCAATTTAAGGTCTTTTGATTTGAACCATTATAGGCTAGAGTTTAAGGTCATATATATTTTACCCAATTGCAAGCAATTTAAGTCCATGACGCACATGGACCTAACATGAGGGATATATTACATAAGAAACTGATTAGGATACCTAGGGATATGTGTAATCCAACATAATTTTGAGTGGGAGATGAAAATTCTATAAATTAGGGCTTGAGGTTCTCAGTTCATGAGTAATGACATGGGAAAAATCATACTAGGGATGACCTAGAACACCCTTAGGTACTGAGTTCCTCCAAAGATATTATAGGCTTAAAAGGAATAGAAATACATTCCTACAGAGCCAAGATATCTATGATTGGTAGGTCTTAGACCTTATGTATCAATAGAGTTATCAATCAGAGAGATATATTTTCATTTCTGAGGTCTATGAAAGGTTTTAAGCAACCCGAGGTGCTCAATAAATGAAGTGTGGTATATGAATTGAGGTTATTAAAAGATGGTGGAATCACCCTATACTCTGGTTGATTAGGGTAAGGATCTTGTGGTCCTTTGATAAGTAATGATAATGGGTGATGGCCTAAACATTTCAATGTCATGTATTGGGGGATTAATTTATTCCATATAGTTTAATGTCATGTGATAGATAATTTTTTTTTGTGCAGTCTTAATGTCATGCGACCTGAAATTTTTCATTATATTTTAACAACATGTGGTAATTATGTTTTTATTATGAAATTTTAATTTCATGTGGCCATGCTGTTTGAATTTTAGTTTAACAACATGTTGTAAGGAAATGGGAATTGATGTGAAAACATGTTCAATATATATTACAAGAATAAACATATCATAATTAGATATGAATCATATGTATGAAAAAATCGTATTGTATGGATCATCCCCTTATGAAGTTGGGGTACATTTTTTATCAGTTATTGTAGTTGGGACATGGATTGGGGATCTAGGAATCACTACATATCCTATGATGATATTAATCAACCCACATGTAGTTATTGAATGAGAAACTCTCTACACAGGTCGGACCCATACATAGAGTTGGACATTTTTTCCATTGATTGTTGTAGATGGGCCCAAGATTTGAGATATATGTGTTAGTATATATCCTATGATGATAGGAATCAATCCACAAATAGTTCTTGAAGAACCATTGAATTTAACATCATCCAAAAAGGACATAGACTTCCTAAATTGAAAATAGGTATTGGAACTAGACACACGGATTGAGATTTGGGCATTAGTACATATCATTCGGTAATAGTAATCAAGCCACACATAGTTCTTGAAAAATCTCTAAGTGCAAGTTTGACCCATATATAGAGAGGGGGAATTTTTGTGCTTATTTGTTGTGATTTCACCAGGGGTTGGAGATTCAGACATCACTATATATCCTTTGATGTTATCAATTAAGTCACACATAGTTCTTGAATAAATTTGTTGTAGGATACTGACACAAAAAATATTTTTCCTCTTGGGTAAGGTCTATAGGAATGTTCAGTTTTATGTCATGCAAAGGACATCTACTGTGTAGTTTAATTTCATATGGCGAGGACTCATGGTATTCATTTTAAGGTCTATAATTAATAACCATGATGAACCTATGATGAACTGTTATGCCTTGTTCATATGGGGAATCCCTTATAGAAATTCCTAAGCTCACGTTATCCATGCCATTTGTGAGAAAAAAATAATTACAAAGGTTCCTCTCACCACACCAAGGAGATTAAGGATAGGAAAAGGGAATTATGTATTTTTTGGTGGGTGGAAAAAGATACATGATCGAGATATCCTTATAATACTCATTAAAATGAGAATCAAGCCATATTTAGTTCTATAAATCCCATTCAGTTTAATGTCATGTAGAAAGGATATCAGTTACGCAGTTTAACATCTTGTGGTAAAGACGTGGGTGACTCATTGTGAATGAAGAGAAATGTTGTGGATCCATGAAGTTTTACATTATGTGGTAAAAAATATTTCTATTCATTTTAACTTAATGTTAAGGTCATGGATCACCCTAATTTAATGGAAAGTAATCATGTAGTGATATCTATGAATTTTAGAATCTAGCAGTGAGGACATGCTCTGTACTGTTTAGTGTCATGTGGTTAGGACGTGCTTGCCCGGTTTAATGTTATATGACTAGGAAAACTATGTGTTGTTTAACATCGTACAACTATGAAAAGTTTATATTATTTAATTTAAAGTCGTTAGGATGTGTGATGCATTAAAATTTAATGTATTTTTACCAATACTTTATCCATACATTTTAATGTCATGTGGTCCAGACATGTTCTACATAGTTTAATGTATTGTGGTTAAGACATGTTTTGTATAGTTTAACGTCATGTGTTTAGGAAAAGTTTCGTAAATTTTAACATCATGTTTTTATGATGTACTCCATAGAGTTTAACATCATGTGGTTTGGACATACACCATATAGTTTAATGTCATGTGGTTATGATGATAACCCTGACACTACCTTTTTAACCCTCTTGGTGTCTCGTAATTGAATGTGGAAACGGGTCTGGGCATGTTTGGGAGGTTTCTTTCATCACAATATCTACAAATCTCTATATCATTAACTTCTTCATAATAGATATATGTATTTACTTGGTTATACCATAGTGTTTTCCTCTCTGGGTTTCCTATTGACCGCGGTGAAGTGTTTTTGATGGTTGATGGGGCACTGTATATGGTTAACCCCAATACTATGAGAATATTTTTATATGAAGGTTATTGATATTTTTGACCACATATCTATATGAATTTGTATGATATTTTTTATCACCTCTCTATATGAAGATGTCTGGGAAAGGGAAGTATTTCCTTGTCCATGGGAGATAACACTGTGGGGAGGTTGAATACAGTGTATGTTAGGAGTAAAGTCCCTGAGATCCATCACCACACTACCATGAGGATTAACATAAAATTAATGATCACATTATTCTTTAGTTTAAGAGTTTACAGACCCTTGGGGCATTAAAAATGTGTATCAAACAACCTCAAGGACACTAGGAATCATGTAGGTTAGGGATATAAGCCTCACTCTGCATCATGGCCGAAATATGATGTTATAACTTTTTGGGTTGAGTAGGGATATAAGACTTATCTATAACACCTGCTAGAATCTATTGATAATTGTATGGTGCTATAGAATATGACCCCACTTCTGAAAAGATATTGAACTATGTCAATGATCTTCTCAATCAGGTATATGAGCTTATCCCATGTCATTTTCCTCTCTCACTGGGTGGGCCTCAACTAGAAAAGGGATATGTGCCAAATCCTAGGCCATTGGAATATGCCACTGGTCTTTTTTAAATGAGTATGATCATGTTTTAAGGCATGTTCCACACTCAATTGGTGAACCCCAGTTGGAATGGGAATGTGAGCCCGGTCTGAATACACATTCCCCGTCTAAATATTTTAATGGACCTCTAGAATGGGAGAAGGGATATGAGCTTCCTCCTGTAAGATAATAGGATATTTTGAGTAGCTTTTTTGATAGGAATATAAGCCTATCCTGAGGCATGTTCCACTCTCACTTGGTGAACCATGATCAGAATAGGGATATGCGCTCGATCTAGATCCTTTATAGTATGCTGGTAGTCTTTTTTTGATTGGGATATGAGCCTATCCCAAGGCACGTGTTACTCTCACTTGGTGATCCCTTGATATAATGGGAATATGATCCCGATTACTAGCCTTTGGAATATGACTATGATCTTTTGAGATAGGGATATGAGTTTTTTTAGGCATGTTCATATCTTACTTGGGAGTCCCAGTTGGAACATGCATACAAGACCAGTCCTTATGTTGCATCCTTTAATGAAATATACCTATAATCCTCAAAGGCATAAGCAAGGATATGCACTTTATTTGGAGCAAGAACTTGTTTATACCGATAAAATTGTTTCACTACTCAGGCTATCTGGACAGGAATATATGCTTATCCCTACATCATTACCAGAATATAATGATGAATCTCCTCTATTACTATCACAAAGCACTTTCACTCCAATAAGGTATGTATAGGAATACATTTATGTATTCTCTCAGCCTTTAGGATATATTGGTCAATGTATTTGATTGAAGTGAGGATATATACCCACTCTTATACTCCCCACCATAACCATTGGAAATTTTTCACAGGGGAATGGATTTATACCTTCCCTATGCTTTCTGAGTGGATATGACAACATACATTATTTAAAATAACAAGGGTATGAGACTTCTCTCTTTGGACCACAAATTTACATATTTGACAAGGTGTCCTTGATGCCGAAATCTGATTTTTTGGCGAGGTAACATATCAGATAAATCCCTCTACAGGTGTCTAAGGGGTATTATCAATTTTTTGATATATATGGGATTGAGATTATACTATGTTAGTAGTGCATAAGGAAACTACAATTTCCACCTGATAATGATGATGTCTCCCAGAGATTAAGATACTTAATAATTTATCATGATATGATCGGGATGTTCCCTATGAAGTTTATCATAATTTGGCAAGGACTTGAATATTTGTGGGTGATCTAAGATATAGGATCTAGAAATCCATATGTATCTCATTATTATGTGAATCATTCCATAAGTAGTTATATAAACCCATGAAATTTAATCTCTTCTGGTAAGGAAATTATCCATGTGATTTAATGTCTTATGGTTGGACATGAATATAGGTGAATGTTCCAAGATATAGGATATGGTATCACTATGTATCTCATTAGGATGATAATCAAGTCGTACGTAATTCAAAAAAAAAACCATGTAGTTTAGTTTTGTGTGGTAAGGACATCATCCATGTAGTTTAACATCTTGAAAAAAGGACATGGTCCAAGAAGTTTAACATCTTGTGGTAAGGATAATGGCCATGAAGTTTAATGTCTTGTGGTAAGGAATACAAATATATAGTTTAAAGTCTTGAGGTAAGGAAATAATTTGGGTAGTTTAATATCACGAGGGAAGCATATCGATAGTGTAGTTTAATGTCATGTGGTATGGACAACAGCTGTGTATCTTAATGTCTTGTGGTGAAGATATCATCTATGAAATTCAATGTCATGTGTTAAGGACATCAACCGTGTATTTTAATTTCATACAGTAAGGATGATGGCCATGTATTTTAATGTATTACATTAAGGAATTCTACTGTGTCGTTTAATTTCATACAGTAAGGATATCATCCATGTAGTTTAATGTCATATGGTAAGGACATCGGCCAAGATGTTTAATTTCATGTGACCAGGGAATCAAACATGTATTTTAACGTCTAAAATGAGGGAAATGGACATACATTTTAACATCTTGTGGTACGGATGATGATCATGAAGTTTAATGTCTTATAGTAAGGATTATGGCCATGTGTTTTTAACATCTTTTGGTAAGGATGATGGCCATATAGTTTAACATCTTTTAATAAGGATAATGTCCATGCAGTTTACCATATTGCAGTATGGAAGATGGCCATGAAATTTAACTTCTTGATGTAAGGATGATGGACATATAGTTGAACATATTTTTTTAAGGATGATGGCCATGTATTTTAACATATTGTAGTAATGAATATGTCCATGAATTTTAACATCATTTGGTACGGATGATGGACATACAATCTAACATCTTGTTGTAAGGATGATGACCGTGCACTTTAACATATTTCAGTAAGGATTATGGCCATGTAATTTAACATCTTTTATTAAGGATGATGACCATGCAATTTAATGTCTTTGGGTAAGGATAATGGCCATGTAGTTTAATGTCTTGTGGTAAGGATGATGCACATTAAGTTTAATGTCTTTTGGTAAGGATGATGACCATGAAGTTTAATGACTTTTGGTGAGGATGATGGCCATGTAGTTTAACATCTTGTGGTAAGGATGATGACCATATAGTTTAACATCTTCTGGTAAGGATGACGGCCATGAAGTTTAACATCATGTGTCAAGGATGATGGAAAAGAAATTTAACATCTTGAGGTAAGGATGATGACTATTTAGTTTAACATCCTATGGTAAGGATGATGGCCATGTAGTTTAATGTCTTACTATAAGAACAATGGCCATGCAGTTTCATATCTTATGGTAAGGATGGCGATAATAACCTATCAGGAGAGTGTCTCTTCTGACGGAGTTTGGATAACTCTTATGCATATTGAATGAGTTTTAGGATCATTCAAATCTATCATTTATACACTTACCAGTATCTCCAACCAATACTTAAAGATAAATAATCTCTCTATTGTGTTCCAGAGACATCAATGGTTGGGGAAATGGTGGTCATGGAATGTCAACCCCACCTCATTCATCTTCCTTATTGTTGGAAGTTTCATCAAACCATTTTCCATGGAAGAATCAAAATACCCAAGGATATGTTTTGTTTAGAAATAATAGGTTTTTTTTCAATATTGTATTAAAATATGGTCATTTATCCTAGGGATATATGTTGATCGCACTCTACTAAACAACTTGTGTGTCCTGTTTAGAGTGTTTGGATGACTAGAGTGTGGATTTAGGTGTTGGTGGTTCCAATATCCCCATGTTCAGCTACACTTGAAGCTGGTATTTAAAGGAAAGTTAACATTTTATCATGTTCTTGGGACATTAATGGTGTGGGAAATGATTTTTATGGCCCACCATCCTTGCCTCACTCAGATTTCTCATCACTGGGAGCTCCATCAAAACATTTTCTATGGAACCATAAAAATACTTAGGAACATGTCTTGATTGTAATGAATATTTTTTATGGTATGTATTCAATAGATGGTGGAACATTCTGCTTCTCCCACATGTTATCGATACCTCTATTGGCACGAGCACATGGTTGAGTTTCAAACCAGATATACATAGTCACAATATTTATTGGTCCATGGGTAGGTGATGAAGCACTAGGGTCTTGGATGATGTAAATTCTTTCCATTGATTAAATGATCCTAAATCTCCTGGAGGTTTTGTGGAAATATCTAAGGAAAGATGGTTTCCAGAATATCCCTGGCGAGGAGGTGGAAAATATAAAAATTCCATTATCCCTGTGGGATGGGGAGAGGTGAAACAATATTTTGATTTCACCTAATGAGGGGAAGAAATATATGAAAATTAATTCATCTCTATTTGCTGGGGCACTCCATTATAAGGAGGGATTCCATAAGGAAGTATCAGTACTTCATTTTATAGTATAGATCCCAAAATTATTCCCTCAATTATTTCTCATAGATCCCTATTATCTCATTGGAGTTGAGAAATATGTTCTTCTAGAGAAATTGCCTTGTCATCCTCAAGGGGATGGATGACAGGATCCATGACAACACCCTTTCCTCTTTCGATGGTAGGGTGAGTGGATAATGATGGGAGTTATGACATTGACCCTAGAGATTGAATCCACGGTTTCCACTGGCTATATGATCCATTTTAATTACCCTATGAAATACCAACATGGTTGGTAGAACCTTTTGTAGATTATTGAAAGATATCACTAAGCCTTTTTTCCCTGTGCCAGCACCATAAGGTAGGCCAACCTACTGTGACTCAGATGACTATAAGAGGGTATGATTATACTATACAAGAGTGTGGTCATTCAAATCTAATGAGGTGTATTTAGATATAATTTATATTATATTGACTGAGACATAAGCGGGATGGTGCTCCTCCTTGATAGAGTATCTCTTTTGGCGGGTCAGTGCCTGATATACCATTTGGAGGGTTGTTTCCCATGATACTTGTTGATGCCCATCAAATAAGCACCAGAAAAAAAAAATCACAAAGGAATAAATACCTAGACATGGGTATTATATTTCCCATGAATTCAATGGTGAAGATAATGGTTGAAGACTTGTGGAGCCCCTAAAAGGATCACAATCGCATGGCCACCTCAAGGTCATGTGAATTCTCCATACATGGAACCTAGCCCACAAAAGGCCCCATGAAACCCTCCTCAGCAAGCACCCTTTCTCACCAGTGACCAAATGATGAAGGTCATCTGTTAGTACCTAGAGGCTATGTAGTTTTTCATTGGAAAGTTCCTGAAAAACCATCTAAAATCCCCCAAAAATCAAGGGAAGAAATATCCCAAGGAAGAGACCCCTAGTAGTCACAAAGATCACACGCCAAAGCATCATTGGGAAGAATAAAATACCTAGATAATGTCTAAACCATCTCGTGAGACTCCCAAGCCTTTATCACATAGAATGAAGGAGATAAATAATAGGAGACGAGAGGGGTCCATAGTTACTGGAGGATATGTGGTGCGTCCTTGAAGACACGCGATGCACCCTGACCTATTTGGTGCATCTCATGGAGCCCCTTTGGCTCATAAGCCGCATTACATGGGAACTTCCAAACAACTCCACAGTGCTCTGAGGAAAAATTCATATTCTTGGCCACAATAATTATTAAATCTCATATAATCCACATTTTTTACTCAAGACACCATCGGAAAATCATGTAAAAACCGTGGATATTATCTGATAAAACTAATGTACCTTCCAAACCTTTTCAAATAAAACAAAGGGGATCAAAAGGGAGGAGGCGAGTGGTGTATGAAGTCAGTAAAAGACATGCGAAGCGTTCCCTGAGAAAACCAAGAGATACTAAGATACCTCAGTTTCATGATCTCCTTGCCTCATGAGGTCCCTCTAGCTTGTTCGTTTCACTACATAAAAGACCTAGAGAATGTCCAGGCAACCCTGTAGTGCTCTATGGAAAATATAAAAGTTTTTCCATGAAATAGTCACACATCAACCTGTGAACCATATCAGTCATGTGACACATCTCCAAAAAATAGAAGAAATACCCCCAGTTCCATACATGAAATCTCTCATGACTTCCAACCTTTATCACATAAAATGAAGGAGATGAAAAAGGGAGAGGTGTCCAGAGTTTTCAGTCACTGAAGGAAACACGACGCATCCAACGCACCCTCTTCACATACTGCGTGACCCCGAGATAAGACATCCAAGGACTCATAATTTCCCTCCAACATGCAATTAGATCTCACAAAGATATTTGGACATGTTTACATGATGGAATGGAATCCATTAAAGTCCAGAGTCTTCAATAATAGACAATAATCTGATAAAGGACGGATGGGGCCATGATTGCTGAAAATCAGACGGCGCCCTAAACGTGGTCCACTATAGAGATTAATAAAACATAATAATACCAAACTTCACATCGACTCCAGCCTAGAATCACATCATATGACCCACAAAAACCAGTGAGTATGCAGGATGGATGTGCCTATAAATTATCTACTCCAACTCAAAAAAGGGTTAGTTGGAAAATTGATTGGTGGGTCGATTGACTAGACGCTAGATGCTACGAACAGTAGTGACCAAATCTTGGGCTTCTGCACATATCAAATAACATGATCAACCAACTTTCTTCTAGTTAATACACTGAAGTACCGCAAGAGAATTTATGCACCAAGTGCAAATTCCTCCATGTGATCAATCAAAGATCACACAAAGGACTCCTGGCGAGACCTGAGAAGTACACATTGCATGTCTTCCAGATCACGTGAGATCCAAAAAGATGACACTGAACCAAGATGATGCACTCAAAATAAAAGAGAAAAATCCAAGATTTAAAGTGGAAAACATAATAGGAGGACACAATCACAGACCTCTATAGGCTTCGTGTGTGCCATTCAAAGACACGTGAAAATTCCAAGTAGCGCCACCTAAATCTTGAAACATATCTTCATCATGTCATCTGAGACATGAGTAATTCTCCAAACATGTTGAGATAGGTCTTGAGAACCTCTTTTAGGCACCACATAGATCATGAAAACCCTTTGGGTTTTTCACCCCAGACTTGAGACATACTTTGGATGCATCAACTGACTCATATGATGGTGCTTAATCACGTCAGCTGAGTCTCATCGACACATCTAGACATGGAGATCCAAATATCTTGGCTCACCCTCAGGAAAATTCATCCAAGACTCGCGACACCTCTTTAAATTCCGTATTGGACTCACGATGCTTCCCATAGGTGTCAGACAAGACATGCAGCACACCTCTGGACATGTTTTCCTAGACTCACAATGTGTCCCTAAGGTGTTGTCCAAGACATAGAGAACACCTCCAGACATGCCTACATGGACTCGTGATGTCTCCCCAAGGTGTTGGCCGAGAGATACGACACCCCCCCCAGACCACATCACTATGGATCTCATGATACCCCCCATATGTGTCATTCAAGGTCACATGATGACCCCCAGGGTATGCTAACAGGATCATGAGACACCCTCCAGACATGGAGGCCCATTGATAAGGGTAGCCTCATTGCATAATCCCCAGCCTTAAAGAACTTGGAGGACACTGATTCTTTCCATAATCAGGATACGTAGGACACATCCTTAAAGTCTTGATCCCCACATCAAATATATCAAGGTTGCACCAATATATAGATCCCATATCCACATTCCATGAAGCTGATCATGCACTTCATCTTGTTTCCCACAATGATCATGATTCATGTGGGATTAGGGGGATGAAACAAACACCTCATTAGGCATCATAAATAGGGCAGCCTCAGTGTGTAATCCCCAACCTTAAATAAATATAAGGAATCTAATTCTCACCATAATAAGGATATGTAGGATTCTTCCTTAAAGGCTCACGTACCACATCAAATATCTCAAGGACTACCCCAATATGAAGATCCCATATACACATGATATGAGGCTAATCATACACTCCCTCTTTTTTCTCACAATGATCATGGATCACGTGGGCTTAGGTAGATTCAACGAACACCTCATTAGGCATCATAAATAGGGAGACCTCAGTGTGTAAGCCCCATTCTTAAAGAACTGCGAGGACTCTAATTCTCAACATAACTAGGATGTGTAGGACTCTACCTTAAAGTCACGATCCTTACATCAAATATCTCAAGGACTTCCCCATTATGAAGATTCCAGATCCATATGCCATGAGGCTAATCATTCACTCCATCTTGTTTCTCACAATGATCATGGATCATGTGGGATTAGGGTGATGTGATGAAAACATTATTAGGATTCATAAATAGGGAAGTATTAGTGTGGAAGTCCCAACGCTAGTCAAACTACTTGGGTGTTGATTCAAACAATAACCAGGATATGTAGGAAGCCTCATAATGACTCAATTCCATCCTCAGAATATCAACTGCCACCTTACATGGGATGATATACCGAAGCACTTGGTCATGTAACTTACTCACATAAGTGATTTAACACTATCATAAAATGATAGAGAACCACAAATATATACAGATGAATCCTAGTCTATTTTACACAAGAGAAAATTGACCCATAACAGTTTTGTTAGGGTAACCTGTCTCGTATCATGATTAGGAAGAGATTCAAAAACATATCTTAAATCTGTAAGTGATTCCTATAGTACACAATAATTCCTCGAAAAAGGGTGTAATGATCCCAACCTCCCATACTATCAACCAATGAAAGTCCCTAAGAGTCATTGGGCCTCAAAACCTAGATGGCTTCCATCATTTGGAAAGTAGGTCTGTACTCAACTGCGGATGGGGGAACCATTGAGAGTTGTAGGGAAAAGTGAAATGGTAACATGATGAGAAAAACTCATTCCATGCCACAAAATCCTAACTAAACAAAAATGATGTACCCGACGTGAATATATGAAATAAAAAAAACAACTGAGTTATAATCCATCGAGCCATGTTTCTTGTCCTTCATATGCAAACAACATTGATAGTCTCGACATGAACCTCTTAGGAAAATTTGTTTAGTAATTTATATACAATAAAAGTAGTAGGACCACCATAAACTAGGATTCATATAAATATATCTTAATGTTGAAGAGTCCACATGAGTAGAATATCCAAAAAGGTAATACAAGAAAATTGTTTTAATCATGCATATCTGATTGAGCATTATCATGCCTATGACATGGCACTGACTGGTGACATTGTTCCTTATTGTTTGAATGATTTCAGACTCCCGGTCTGAGAAAATTTCTTCATCCTTTAAGACCTGTTTTGGCACCTCATCTGATTCCATGACCCCTGTGGGTTGTAAAATGATCTCTCCTACTAAACATCTCTAGTATAAGGTAGAAAACATAATGATTCAGGAGTACCAATGATATGGTACAATCTTGAATATGAAAGCTTCTCATGATTTTTTCAAGTGTGGAAGCTGGAGAATCCAAGTCACTCAAAAAATGTCTCTGTTAGGCTAGTGGCCCCCATCATCATGACTAATCTCTTCGGGAGCCTATCCCTGTAGCATGAAAATATCCACCATCCGTAACTGATATAGGTGGATCAAGAGTCTAGATTAGGCTCTGTTATGGTCTAGTCACCACTGAGGAGGGTGCCTGCTAACCGTCATCGCTAGCATCATCATACTAGTACTGGTAAGGCCCCCTTTCGATAAACAACCATCTCAGACGCCCATGAATGGGATCTACTGAGAAAGAATCATCCATGGAAGAAGAAGCTGGATACCCAAGATGGGGAGAATATCCCCACTCCTATCGACAATTCCCACCAGTATAATCAGGTAGGGACCAGCCAACAAGCTCATATCCCTACTCTCTTTGAACATGTTTGTGGACAAATTTTTGCACTAGACATGGGGAGGCTCATACTCTTAAACCAATATGTGAATAACATAGGCATTTCCTGATGGCATGTGGAGGAAAAAGTGGGTTCATATAACTTCTTGAATAGAATTAATATATCAACATTATATGGAAACAAAGGACATGCAGGCTTATATTCCTGCACACACATTGCTAAAGTACCAATATATTTTAGAAACAGCCAAAGAACTCCACTGACATATTCCAACACTATTGTAGATTAAGGGACATGAAAATACTGATATCTCTATAGACAGAAATACTCAACACTATGACCATCCTGTTCAAGTGATGGTACCTGAGAAATAATACATTCTTTCTCCCTCCCGAGAGGGTTATCAGTATATCCCAATGAAGGGTGATGCATCAGAATGGGCTCATAATCTCATTCCAACTGGGGGAAACCAAGTGAGAGCAACACACACCTCGGGACTGGGGAACATTCCTATAAAAAAAGTCATGTGTCATGATATGAAGGCCTAGTATTGGGCTTATATCCCCATTCTACCCGAGGCAAATCAAGTGAGAGTGACACGGTCCTCAAGTTACACTACAACATAATTATCCTTTAGTGGCTATTTTTTAGCAGCAGCTTA
This sequence comes from Viscum album, assembly GCA_963277665.1. Taxonomy (NCBI): domain Eukaryota; kingdom Viridiplantae; phylum Streptophyta; class Magnoliopsida; order Santalales; family Viscaceae; genus Viscum; species Viscum album. The sequence continues at coordinate 837,754,813 of OY728159.1, forward strand.
TTAAAAACCACCGCTAAACCTATTTTTTTATAGACCTGACACTTCTCCCTCTGACCCCCACATCCTCGACCCCCACGACCCCCGTGACCCCTGAAGCCCTAAGAGTCCCGAACCTTTCCACCCATCCTACCCGTATTGAACCTCACCACCCCTCGACGCATCTCGCCCCCCCTCACTGCACCTCACCACCCATCACCGCCGGTCACTAGCTTTACCCCCCCTCAGTGCCAGTTTCTATACCATTATGTTGCAGTTGTAGTATGATCTTGGTTTGGTTTCTCTAAAGTGGGTTTAATCTTAGTTATTTGTTTTCCATCTTAATGGTTTTGGTATGATCTTGCATTTATAGGTTCCCATTATGGTGTAGTTGTTATTTTCCACAAGATTCTAGAAGTTTACTAGCTTGTGGTAGGTGATTACATAATTTAACATTATTAAATGAATTTAGTATGCATGATATGCTTATTAATTGTGTTTTATGAATTGTGTGAAGGGAGTGAAATATGTTTTCAAAGGGTTTTGAGGTGTGTATGGTTTGAAAGATGATTTTGAATTTGAAATTGGTTAGGTTCCATGTGTTACTTTTTTTTCTTTCTAAATGTGTTCCATGAATTGTGTAAATATTTGTAATTATAGTTGGATTCTTGAGTATTGAATTAATGATATTTGGTTATATCATGATATTATGTAATGATGTATTCTCCAATATTTTATGGGAATCAAGTGTTAATGCATACTTGACTATATTTGGGGAAACGTGTAGTGATATCAGATCTGCTATATTATGATTTACTATGATTATTTCTAAGTAACAATTTTATCCCACCCTCTTAAATTCTTATGTTATGATCCATGGATAATATTTATTATATTATGTTTCCGTAATCTTACACTATGGTATATGTTTGGTCATTTGAGATTACATGTCCTTCTATCATGACATGTGATCAACTCTCACGAATCCATGACATTTTTAATAAGTTAATGTTTACCATATACTTATGATCTAACCATTAATGGTACATTGATAAGTTTTTAGGTTAATAATAATTTGATCTTATCCAATTATTATGTTTTCCATTATAATATAATGGGTTTCTAAAACCCTTCCTTTCTGATTTTCCAAGGTTTAGAAGTATCAGGGGGAGTTCAAGGAAATTACCACTTGAAATTTATATATTTTAATATATTTTCCCTTGACCAAAAATGTTATCACTTTAACCTATGTGTGTTTAGTTTGTTATATGGTACGGTCGGTTGGTTCCTTAACACGGTTTGGTGGTTCCTTCTTGTGGTCTGTTGGTTCCTTTACGCGGCTGGTTTCTTTCTTCTTGCATTTTTTTGGTTCTTTTATTTTGTAATTTTGTTCCTTATTATGGTTGGTTGATTTATTTTTTTAGTCACTTGATCCTTTATGTGTTTGGTTGGTTTCTTCCTATAGTCACCTATTCCTTCATGCATTTAGTTTGTTTCATCTTGCGATTGGTAGTTTCCTTCATGCAGTTGGTTTATTTCTTCTTGAAGCCACTTTCTCATTAATAAAATTGGATAGTTATTTCTTACAGTTGGTTAATACCTTCATTTGGTTAATTTATTGGCTCCAAGTGGTTGATCCATTCTCATGTTCGGTTCAACAATTTGTAAAAATTTCAAGTTCTTAAAAATAACAATATTTTTTACAAAATTATATGAAAAATGATATTAATGTAAAATGTTCAATTAAAGTCATAATTAAATATTTTAAATTATATTTTTTTGGGATTGAATTTTTTATTTTAATTCAATAATAATATGGATTTAATAGGTTATCCCGCTTTCTATAATTGAAATAAAATTAAATGGAAATTGAAATGGTATATTAACAGCAATAATTTTTAGTGTTATTCCAGGATATATTTTGGGAAATTTAATATACATGATTTCATTTATCTTAGGAATTTCATGTTTCCTTTGAGTTTGGAAAAATACCTTACTCATTAGACTTGGATTCATCTACCCTAGTCATGAATCCTTTCACAAAATGATTGCTGGCATGTTATACATCTTGGTTCCCCAAGTATTTTCTAAAGTAATGAGTCATGTTTAAGGTAGGAGTTTGTTTCCATTTCATATTACAAAGTTATATTAAATTACTATATGATTTATCAATCCCTTGCATTAGTGATATCAAAGTAATGGCATTATCATTTTGTCCATCTATTTTGGTTAGCACGACATACAAAAAACTATAGGGATGAGATCCTTATTATCCTCTTCTTCTATAGATCCTTTTGATTTTTAGGATTTGGTTTTCTAGTGGGTGAGTAATATGGAATAACTAATGATTGTAATAAACTATATTAAATTGAATTGTAAGGAAATGTGTGTAATCACAAGGTTTTATCAATTTCCTCATCATTTCAGACAATTTTCTCTCAAATCTTTTAACATGTAGTGATATGCATGTTGTGGATTTTATGAATTGTAAACTATTGTTGTGGTTTGATAACCCTTCCATTGAATTGTTTTTTAAACCCATAGTTCATAAAATGATTAATGTGAATATTTTTCATTGAATTTGATTCCCGTGTTAATATAAAAACTATGTAAAAATACCCATGCATAATAAAATTATTTAATGTGAATTCCCCATTTAAAATAATTATGTTAAAATGTGTGGTTTGGAAATATATTATTGTGTGATTCTTGTTTTTTGTTGGTGGCCTTGTGTTTGTGTTGGATGTTAGAAAGAAGTTCTATTTTTTAGGTGGTGAATCATTACAATGCCATGTGCCTTAGCCCCTGCTAAGATGGCATGTGACGTGTGATCCTTTGGCGTGCCTTAGTGAGGTTTTCTTGCCACACCTGCGATGAGGTGCTCTAGCTGTGGCTCACCGTGCCTCTCACCAAGGTGACCTAAGGAGAACACCTTTAACAACACTATATTTAACCATGTGTTTGGTTATGATGCGGGTTACGCCTTATGATATACTATAGAATGAATATACATGTTATGACTTCATGAATTTATTATAAAACATAGAAATGTTCTCATAAGTCTCTTCCTAAAAGAATCTCAACTAGTTGTTCTAAAGAAAAATGTACTAAAGTAGATCCAAGAACATATCTACTTAAATTCATTCCCATGCAACCGAAATCCTATTTAGCATCCTTATAGATAAAAAAAATTTATATCATTTCTTAAAAAAATAAATTCCACCTATAATATCAATATTGAAAAAATGAATTGCTATACCCAAAAATTCAATCCAAATAGGAGCCACTAAAGAATCCATCCCCTCTATCCAATTTGGACAAAACATATTTATCATCATAAATCCACCAATTCACTCAATGAAAAAAATGATACAAAATGTATCCATTAAACAAAAAAGAGTATCATGATTGTAGATTAATAGTTTTGAGAACCATGTTGGTCCTCGAATCAATTATTGACATTGGATTGTGATACTTTTTTTTCTGTGATTTCTCAAAATAATTTTTTTTATTAAAAATTGATTTCAACATGTATTTTTTCTCTTGGATTTCTTAATAGTTTTTAAATAAAAAAATGTAACTCTTTTACACATAATTTTCCTCACAACTTGACTTTAAGGATTTCATTTATCCATTTTAAAATGCTTCATTATTTACCATATGTATTTATTTTGGAAAGACTTATTTAAAATATTCATATTTTTTCAACTAGTATATATGAGTCTCTTTACCTATTTAGTAATAGTTATGTGTTTTAATGTTTTTAATATTTTGTAGGTACATTGTGATATACATGGATAAAAGTTGGATCACATTACTAAGGAACACACCTCGGTATGCTAAGGGTTTGGAGGTGTTTTTAGATTTTTCAATTTCTGATTGATCCGTTGAAGGGAGAATAAGATGTCCATGTCCTAAATGTAAATTTAGAAGATGGTTGAAGAGAGATGAAGTTTATGGACACTTGATATTGAATAAATTCCATGCTCAATATTTGTGTTGGATTTGGCATAGAGAATCGAACATTACAGAAAGGTTGAGCACTGATGTCAATCCACAGAATGAGCTCCAAAATTCATCAACAATGGAAGTTAAAATGAAAACCCTTATAAATGATGCATTCGACACAACAAGAAACAAAAATAAAAATCAAAACATATTAGAACAACCAATTGAGGGTGCGACAAATATTAATGTGACAAGTGATGTTTTTGAGACTTTAAGACAACCAGATCAAGATTGTAACATAACACTGGATCCTCCTCTAAGTTTTTTGGAGACTAATGTAACAGAAAACTTCACTGAGAAAAATATGTTTCATGGTTTTTTGATGATGGAAATCAAGAGTTGTATAGTGGATGTTTGAAATATTCAAAACTTTATTTTATGCTGAATTTGTACCGTATAAAATTCTTATATAGAATTACAAATAAGGAAATGTCCATGATATTTGAATTTTTGCGTGATTAATTTCATAAAGAAAACATCCTCGAGTATTTTTATGATATGAAGAAAGTTGTAAATACGATTGTTATGAATTATACAAAAAATACATGTGTGTCCCAATGATATTAAATCTCATCAACAATAATAAGAACCCTTATTTTCCCATCATGATATTAAAAATATTATTATAGCAAGGGTGGATGAAGTGTATGAATTAATGGATCATGAAACCGACATTATTGAAGGAAAATTGATTTTAATTATAGTTATGCATTCATTTAGAAACCAATTATTTCATTTTTGTAGTCATTCATTATCATTGTAATGTATATTTTGTATGTTAGTATTGTGCATATGATATCATTTTTAATTTTTTTTTCTGAATATTGTTTTTGAAATATATGTTTTTTACTTAATTATATTTGATTAAATTATTGGAATTCCAAGGAGGAAGCAGGGCGCCACTTCTAGTTATTTATAGTGATACTGGAGGGTGACTGTTATAGGTATAAATTTTAAAATGAATAAATTTATTGCACTTTTTTTGTACTAACTATTTGTTACTAAAAGATGGAAACAATGAATATTTGGAGAAAAATATGAAAATTTCAGATGTATGGAATGTGACCAGAGAGAAGCGATTTGTCCCATTTGATTCCTATGGGGTCCCTACAGATGATTCCACATGATTACTTGGCCATATTATAGGCCAACTAGCCGCAGATCCGATTTACCTTCTGAATGCATATGATGATTAGATATTGTGGAGTGATTTAAACTTGAAAATAAAGGTGGATATAAATTTTATCTCTTGGATTGCTTTTATGGTGTTATGAATTTAGTGATGGTTGTAAAAGTGGTGGAGGTTTTGAGGTTTGGTGGTGATGTTCTGAGTTGGTTGGAACTCTTATTGTGAACCCATAGGATGGGAATGTGTGTGGATATATATATATATATATATATATATATCTGTGTGTGTTTGCATTGTATGTTTGTTTTGATTTCTATATGTACCCCACCAATCCCAGGCATTATACGAACTTTGGTGGTGATGTTCTGATTTGGATGACACTCTTGTTGTGAACCTATAGGTTGGTCATGTATTTGGATATATATATATATATATATTTTCATTTTATGTGTCTTTTTATTTCTATATATACCCCACCCATCCACGGTGTTATATGAATTTTTCACATGATTTTCTAGGGTACTGGTACTCGCACGGTAGAATCAGTAGCATTTTTTATTTATAAATCTACCTATAGCGGCATTTTGAACTTCCACTAGGTAAATGGACCATATTAAGAAGTGGTGTAAACCACCTCTATAATTTTGTATTTTATTATATGTGGTGGTTATAACCACTTCTAAATACATGCATGGTATAATTTAGTTGAGGTTTTGTGATTTAGCGGCGGTTTTTGTGCAAAAAATGTGTATATTTTAGTGGTGGTTCAAACCACCTCTAAACACTTATATGTTTTTGTTATCATTTAGTATAGGTTGGTGTGGTTTTTGCAGTGTTTTTCTTGAGAAAAAAATGAAACTTTTTTTGGCGGCGGTTTGAACCGCTACTAAAAATGTTTTCATTTTTCTGAGAAAACCACCGCAAAAACCACACCAACGACTATTAAATGTGTTTAATATGATGGTTTCTAGAAACCACCACTAAATTGAAGAAACCGCCATGTATTGAATGCCGAAACCAAATTTTGTGTTGGTTTTATGAAACCGCCATTGAAGCATATGAAAATGATTTAAACTGCCTCCATAACAAAAAAACTACCATTATGTGGTGTTTTTTTGTAGTGACATGCCCATATTCTTGTCAGTGAACCTTCCTGGTATACTCTAGTAGGACATAGAAGCAAGGAATATTTTCCTTCTTCTACCAACAAATGACTGCACCATCATCATTTCTAGGTAATACAAGAGGAGGCTCATATTCCTTCTCCCATTTCGGAGATCCATCAGCATATTCCAATGGGGAAGGCATATTCAGACTAGACATATATTCTTGAACCAACTAAGGCTAAACAAGTTAGAGTGGCACACACCTCAAGGAAAGATTATATCCCTATAAAAATGAGGAAACACATTGACATATTCTGATATCTCCTCAGCATTGGGCTCATATCGCCACAACCCCAGGTGGTTATATGATAATTTTTGAAATTGTCATATAACAGGCCCATATACCTGCATAACCAACAAAGGCAAGCCGATATATTCTGACCACAATGAAGAAAATGACTCATATTTCTAATCTTCTCAATTCCAGTTTCCTTTAGGTTGTTGGAGACACACTCTCAACACCATAAGGGTCCATCAACTCTTCTATCAAAGATGAAGCATGAGACGTTCATTACCATGATAGTTCTCCTCAAAGTAATGTGGAGATGGATCACGTGGACTCTACTTTTAACATCCACCATGGTCAAACTACCAATGAAAATATCTCCCATAGGAAAGGCAATCCTCCCTTTTTTTGAAGACACCTCTATTTAGATAGGTGAAAAAAAACACCAACACCTTCATATAGAGAGGTGATCAAAATGTCAGGAACAACTGTATATAATTCCCCATCATCGTCTAGAAGCACTTTACCCCCATCAGTAGGTGACCATCAGATTCATCTTATATGGTCTGACTGGATGGAGGCATGCAAATCTGATGAAGAAGAGGTCGACATTGACAAATGGAGATAGTTATCTAGAAATAGACTCCCCATTATCTTCTTGCCCCTCCCTACTTCCAACTATGAGATCCCTGACAAGCTAGAAAAGGAGTGCATTCCTTATCTACAATAGAATATGTGGGCCACTAATTAGTGTATAAAGGATCATAATTTCCTTTATCCATGATATTAGTGTCACCTTCATACCATTAGGATACTTTGTTTCCATCTTGAACTAGTGACTATCTCTATGGCCCGAGATCCAAAACAAAAAAAACACAATGCAAATTTGCAACAAGCTTGCTGCCATTGCATTATGAAACTTCAGAATATAATCTCTAAAGCTATATCAAATATCCAAATTCAAGGATGGGGACAATATGGAGCATTACACTTCGCCTCTCCCCTGGAATAGCATATCCACTTGAACATGAAATCCTATAATGTTATAGCCTCCAGGGAAGTCAAAGGACCGGGGAATGCTTGATCTAGTTGGTTGCTGCAATAAAATTCCCCTGCTTCAACAATACTCATACATTATAGAAGGTAAGAGAGGATAGAAAAAAATAATTCAAATTGAAACCCTTAAGATAATAGGAGTACATTCCAGACATGGAGATCAAGGTCACGATCCCCCGGACTACTACCTATAAGAAGAAATCATTATCATGGGTTTCCATTACACCCAGCTCTCACACAATCACAACTACACCACATCACAAAGACTGAAGTAACAACCTCTATGGAAGTTTTCTAGGAGAGGACTCATCCCCTTGGGTTTGGATAATATTTTAAAATACCTCCACCTCTTAGTTCATTAGTCCCTAACAAAATTTAGGACATGTTTTCAGCAGTCACAGGAAAACCACAACCCACAGGGCTGGGGGAATTTATATCTCAGACACCACCCACAAATTTATCATCCCCTGAAAGGAAATAGGATACATAAATAGTGATTCTAGATCAAACCCAGCCCATAGGGATGGGGGAATTTTTATCATCATCACCACTATAGAAGGAATAAGAATTCTCCAAGTAGGGAGGAAAATATCAACAGTTGGAATCCCACTAGTTCCTCGCATCGTAAGACAAACCTATGTTGGTCATAACTCATTTGGAATCCCTGATCCGAAATTCCTTCAAGTTCACCATTCATAAACCAAGAGGAGAGGAGCGTACGGTGAATTAAATCAGGCCCTGTTGGGGTCACATGCAAAAAAGGCTCAATAAGGCCAAGGGTTCGAGTACCAACCCTAATGAAAGCCTTGCAGAGTGAGCTTGACCTGTAGAAAGAAATGGAACAACTGACATTTCTCGATATACTATTATGAACACCGTTAATGTGGAAGAAATCAATCAATATCCAAATGCAGAGGATCACAACAAGGAAGACATTCCCTGGGAGGAGGGTGATTTGGATTCACCAAATGAGGGTGTGCACACCCAAAATCAAAGAAGGATCTAGAATTTGTCACCACTAAATAATGAGTTTCCACCTCCTCAGTGGAAATCCTCTAATGATAAAGGTAAATATGAAACAATGTATTGGTTTCCATCTTTGGAAGATAAATTTCCATAATATGAGAGTGAGATATGGGCTCTCTAACATCTTAATGAGAAGCTACTAAGGGGAAATATTCCTGCTGGATATTATCTCCAGTTAGAGGTAGATATTCCTCCTCCTATGGATGATATTCTAGTGATAGTAGCATCTGGATATCATATTGGATATGTGTCTAGACAACCCATCCACATAAAAAAGGAAATCAAAAACAATTGGGACTTACCTCCACTATGGTGATAGCCTCTCCCTCCCAGGGTAACTCCTTAGTCATAGGAATATTGGAGGATCAGCGAGAGAAGAAATTGGGACAACCTCATTGGGACCCAACCTCTTCTTATGGGTGGGAAGCAACTCATATGGAAGTTCCCCCAAGGATGTTCACTTTCATTGAATCCTTAGCTACTCGGATAGAAGCCAAGGAAGGGATATGTGTGCTAGTGAAATCTAAAAAGTATCCATATCTCGAATGGGTAGATGATACCCTACCTCTTCCCAATTTTGGAAATCATAACTTCTATACCTTCAACAGTGAAGGGGAACCTAAGCACAATCTTACACACTTTGTGTCTCGATGTGGGATGATGATGGGCCCTTGGGATCATTAAGAGGTGACCAAACTAAGGTGTTTCGTACAGACATTGACAGGGCTAGCCTTCATCCAGTACAACAGTCTACCAGAGGGTTTGTAATAGGATGGGAAGACCATCATTGTTAGTTCCTCTACCAATTTAGTTCAATATTGAGGATGACGACGATCATCAACCTGATGAACTGCATGCAAAGTGAAAATGCAAGGGTTTCTGACTTTATAGCAAGGTTGAAGGGTCTAAACTATTCACTCATCATCCCTCTCTCACAAGAACAACTATTAGAACTCTGTATTGAAAATCTCAAGGATGATCTATAAACACCCCTAATCCCCATGAAATATCTAGGTGGATACCTAGAATTTACTGAAATAACACAATTTCATGAAGAAGTTGTCCAACAAACCTGATCCAAATCTTGGCTCACACCCATAGTGAAAGGGAAGAATTCAAGAAAAGCAGAATATGCAGCTGTCTCCCTCAATCCAACAATGGTCCAAGCATCCAATTAAGCTTTGAACCGCCTAAAACCCCTACTAATCAGCAGAAACCGCAAAATCGAGCCCAGCTAGATGCACAAAGACACCAGGTCCACCTGGGATTCCAAGAGAGGATGCATAAGGTGAACTCCATTCAAAATGAGCAAGTCCCGAGCTACTTCTTGGTAGCCATGGACAACAACCTGCTCACACTTCTAAAGCCCAAGATGTCCGATGAAGTCAATCTCATAGACAATCCCGATTACTTCCCCTTCCATAGAAGGTTGGGGCATAATATATAAATTTTTTTTGTCTATAAGGATATCCTTAAAGGTATGATATAATATGGAAAGGTGACATTAGATGATTCTACAGAACAAGTGTCTTGCATAACCATTTCTCAATTAGAGAAAGAGGAAGGAAAACAGAAAATTCCTACGAGGACATCAAAGAAGTTCAACAACTGGATGACATGTAAAATAATTGATCAATCCCATCGACCCCTCAATGAATTGTTTTTAAAACCCACAATAGATATACCACCAAAAAAGGATAAGTTTTATGGACCTATCATGGGTTGGAATGACCACCAGAAGCATTAAGACACAGAGGAGGAAGAGTCATATTATTCTCCAAATAGGGATTTAAATCTAATAGACTTATTCCCTGCAACATTTGTAGCATGGGAACCACCTCTCCAAATGGAATCCTCATCAGGCAAAGAAGTCATATTTGGTTATGTAGACATGATATATTTGATGAACCCCTTCTCCGATGATGAGTATGCCCCTGAATAAGGTTTAACCTCATATAACAGGGGAATGGGAGGCTACATGCACCAAAGCTGAGGATATAGGGGACAATACATGTACAAATGGAGTTAGTATTCTAGTCATATCCCCACATAGGATTCATATGTAGTCAAGACTCCTAGGAAAGTTCTTTAGTAGGCTCAAAGGAGGTAGGGAGGTGCCTTAGAGACCTCCAGTAGATGCCCACACCCGATGTTCTTTCATGACTATTTAGAGGGGGTTTAACCTAATCAAACCAAACAACAGGATAGTCTGGAGAAACCTATGCCACTAGCGGTGGATATTCCCTCACCCTTCATGCATTCCCCATGTCCATCGACCTCAGCTGAATGCCTAGGAGAACCCCATACCTAGAGGCGGCGACTTCTGGCACAAAAATATGATGTTCTAAAATAGATATCCACGGTCCCAACCAAGATATTAATCCTTTATGGGATTTGTCTTTCTAATGAAATTAGGGAGGAACTTGTTGAAGCCCTCCAAAGCCCATGGGAATTTGAGACAGAAGTTGATGCAACGGATTTCAATCAAGAAGAAACCTTATCCTTAGGATGTAATGTCTCCATTTCATTCATTGACCAAGATTAGGAAGAAACCACCCAAGTACATATCAGACCCTTGTACATCTCAGGAAGACTCAATAATGTCAGCGTCCAAAGGGTGTTGATAGAAAATGAATCTGGGATAAAACTCATCCTAAACCAAACCCTATGATGTTTGGGGTATAGAAAAGAGGACCTATCCCCTACAAAGCTAACCATCTAGGGGTGTGATAAGTGTGATCAAAGGTCCCTAAAAAAGTTTAAGCTAAAGACCCAATTTGGGGAGTACACATCAATGTCGAGTTCATGTTTATCCAACAAGACACTATGTAAAACATATTGCTTGGAAGGCCTTGGATCCATAGCCACTCGGCAGTCCCATCAACATTCCATCAATGTTTTAAGTGCCCCATCATTTTAAAGGTCAGTATACTCTACGACAAAAATCACCCCTTTGAAACTTGTGTAGCCATATATGCTAAAGTAGAATTCTATAATAAGGGAGGGAAATAGCTAATAGTGGATGATGTTATATAGGTTGTTTCCCCCAATGTCTTGGGGACTTCCCCTGCAAATCCTCGAAGCACGCTCGATGAGGAATACATGCTCCCCATAAACATGGTCGAAATAGTGGTCCCCATACTAGGGGTTAAAACCTCTTCTGTCTTCAGCAATAGTTACCCTCATTATCTCTCCACCACAACCTAGATGACTGAAGATAATGAAATTTCCCTTGATAATCTCCCTCACCCAGATAGTAACGGAGAGTCCCAAAAACTTTCATCCTCACTCAGAGTTTTCCCCATGGATTGATGAATAAAAGAGGATGAGGATCATCTCATAAACACCCCTAGCAATTGAGGAAGGTGTTTCCACCACCATAGATGAGCTCCGACAGATAAAACTGGTGGGAAAAAGATACATGACCTACTTTAATTAGTTCCACCATGCCTCTCGATGAGCAGGAGATGTACATCACATTCCTAAAGCAGTACCGATATGTGTTTTCTTGGAACTATACGGAAATTACTAGATTGAATACATATATAGGCACACACCATCTCAGACTACCCGAAGATCATTGAGGCTTCAAGTAGGAAGCAAGAAGAATGCACCCCTCCCATTCCGCAAATATAGAGGAATTGGTAGACAAGTTGATCAAATACAACTTTGTCCAAGAGGTGAAATAACCCAAATGGAATGATAATATCATCCCTGTCAAGAAAAATAACGGGCAGATCAGGGTATGCATTGATTTCAGATACCTTAATATGCATTTCCTGAAGAACGATTTCCCATTTCCAATCACATAACTATTGATTGAAACAAATAATGGATTACAATCCCTTTCCTTCATGGATGAGTACTCGGGGTATAATCAGATCAAAATGTCCCCTGAGGATAAATAGGCCACTGCCTTTAGGGAACCCTAGGGGATCTTCTAATACCTGGTCATATCGTTCAGATTAAATAATGTCTGTGTCACCTATCAGAATTCCATGAATCACATCTTTAAGATATTATTTGGAAAGATAGCTGTGTGTTATGCTGACTAAGTGGTCATCAAATATCAAAAGTGATGTGATCACTTCAAGGATCTCCAAGCAATCTTAGGAAAATTGTGACAACATAGTCTGAAGATGAATCTACTGAAGTTATTTTTTGGGGTAACATCAGGCGAGTTCCTTGGATTTTTGGTATGCCACCATGGAATTGAGGTTGACCTAGTGAAGATAAATGCTATCTTATCAATTTCACCCCTAGGAATATCAAGTAAATGAGGGGTCTCCAAGGGAACCTTTCCTACATTCAGAGATACATAGCCAACATATCCTAAAAATCCTTCCCCTTCATGAGGGTAATGAAGAAAGGAATCACCTACCAATGGGACGACGATTTCCAAAAGCCATTGAGAATCTCAAGAAGTATCTATTTTTTCCACCAGTTCTAATGCCTATGGTGGATGGGTGGCTGATAATATTATATGTGGACACCATGGAATTCCCATTGGGCACCCTCCTCACTTAGAAGAATGATGAAGGGAGTGATAATAGTCTCTACTACTTCAGTCAGACTATGATAGTTTCCAAGAAAAGATAATCTGATGTTGAAAATAACATCCTTATACTCATCTTCATAGGAAAAAGTTGAGGCATTACTTAAAAAACCATGAGATCCACTCAGTCTCTCATATTGACCTGATTAAGTACATCCTTTTCCGCCCTATATTGACAGGGAATTTGGCTCAGTGTGCAGTTATCCTGAAGTAATACGACATCTGATTCATATCCCATAACTCCTTAAAAGGTAAATCCTTAACTAACTTCCTCTCGACACATCTCACTCCAAACAATGCACCAAATGACACCTAACTCCCTGATGAATAGGTTTTCTATTCCCACGTCACTCCCAATACATGAGAGATATATTTTGTTGGAACCTATAGGAGTTCTATAGGCACAAGAATAGAGAACTCGAAACTAAACCAGGTTGGCCTAGGGGTCATATTCGTATCCCTAGATAAATATGTTATACCCTATTCTTTCTCACTATCTAAAGGCTGTACGAACAATGAGGATGTGTACCAAAACCCCATCACTAGGTTGGAACTAGCGTTATAGTTGTACATAGACTACCTAAACATAAAAGGGGATTCAAGGCTTGTGATAAAGAGTATAAAAATAGAATATTCTATAAAAAAGAAAGAACTATCCCCTATCAATGGATATGTTATGAGACTAATGGAAGAGTTCCCATTTAATCACACATTTCATTATATCCCTCAATCATAGAATGATCATGCTAATGCACTAGATAATGCGGTGGTTTTCTTGGTAGACCTCGACCAGGAGGAAGAATCCTTCTGCATAACACATCAAAGAATGGTCTCATCGATTTTCATGTGTGAAATGAAAGAAATCAATCAGATCAGCACCACCCCAGAGCGCGATGAACTAGTAACCACCTCTAGAGGGATGAAACCCATAATCAACTATCTTCAGGATGGGACTCTCCTAACAGATTCAGCTGGAAAGGAACATATTCAACACCAAGCGGTAAACTTCACCATTCAATATGGTCCAAATGATCATAAAATACAACACAAGCATGGGTTTGATTAAATTATACTCATATGCATAGTAGAAAGATATATTCTCACCATTATGGAAGAAGTACATGCAGGATCCTATGGAACCCACTAATCTAGAACTAGGATCTCCCACTAGATCAGAAGGTTGGGGATTACTAGAAAACCATGATACAAGACTGTATAGAATTCACCAAAAAATTTCATACATTACAGATTCATGCAAACTTCATTCATCTACCCCTGTAATTACTACAAATATCTAAAAACTTCTATCCATTCGCCATTTGGGGGATGAATGTTGTGGGGCCATATCCCCCAGCCACAACCAAGCAGTTCAAGTACATCCTTACTACTATTGACTTCTTCACCAAATGGGATGATGTGATACCCCTCAAGGAAGTTGGGATGAATAATATCATAAACTTTGTAAATTCCAAAATCATCACTAGGTTCGGATCCCCTCACACAATATTGATGGAAAACGACACCGACATCTGTTCTTATGAGTTGAAGAAGTTATATCAGGCCTATAACATCAAATCCAATCACTCATCATGCTATCATTCAGCATAAAATGGATAGATAGAGGCCTTCAATAAGACTCTGTCGAATATACTCTAGAATATGGTGAAAAAATATAAGAATTCCTAGCTAGAAAAACTCCTCTATGCTTTATGGGCCTAATGTACTACCACCTATACTACTACAGAAGCAACACCAAACTCATTGGCGTATGTGACTGAGGTGGTGCTACCCATAAAGTTCCAACTTCCATTGCTCAAAATAACCATTTTTTGAAAACTCTTAGATGATAAAAAATATCAAAAATGGTTGGATGAGTTGGAGAAACTAGATGAGAAGAGGTTGCACACACTTCACAACCTAGAAATCAACTAGAACCGAATATCACATGCCTTCAATAAAAAGGTTCACCTATGTTCATTCCTCCAAGGAGAATTAGTTCTAGCTCTCAGAACCCCGATGATACCAGGGATGAATCCCTAAAATTTGGATCCCAAGTAGGAGGTACCCTATGTAATACATAAGGTATATTGTAATGGAGCCTATTCATTGGTCACCATAGATGGGGAGTGTGTCACACCACCCACCAATGCGATATTTCCCAAGAAATAATTTTCATAATTATCGGAAATAGAGAATCCAAATTGGTGTAAGTCCCATACTCTCCCTTTACATATGACATTAAACTGCATGAAATGTCTCACACATGAAAATAAACTGTGCAGATAAGTCCTCACCGCATGATGTTAAACAACACGGTATCTATTGAACTACATACAACTTGATTTCAATCTTATGGGATATACATGGATGCCTTGATCAAATGTCTTGGTCCCATCACCACATAAAAAATACTCCCATTATATTATCCATACCTTTGAATAATGGGATGGGTCCTTGGCATTCCTTGTTTCTCGAATCGAACATAACTCACACGGGCTTAGGAATTCTGAAACGGGTTTCCACACACAAAATAGGCTGTGAAGGATTCAGATGGACCCATTATCATACTAAATATAGGGAGATAAATGGGATACCATGATTTATTTCTGCATGATGTTAAACTGCACCGTCAATTTCCCCTACATGACATAAAATTGTAAGCTCTTGTGGACCTCATCTAAGAGGAACACCATCGTTGGTGTCATTCTCCTACCACGCCATCATTTTCAGAACTACATAAGGCTTGATTCCCATTCTCAATGAGATACATATTGATGCTCTAATCCTTTTTTATAGGCCCATCGATATGAATATATCCCTTTAACATTAAGTGGTCCAATGTCCTTACTGTATGAAATAAAACTATACGGACCCATCATATCCACCCCATTCATGTTGGGTGACCTTCTTACTCCCCACAAGATGTTAAAATAAATGGAATATTAAGTACTACGTGTGGCTTGATTCCCATCCTCCTGGGATATGTAGCAATTCCTAGGGATTTTGCCTCGGGTCCATCCCTAGGCACCTTTATGCTTTCCTAGCCCCTTGGCCTATGTCCCCTCCTTGGAGTGCATGGTGTGGTGCAAACTTCTTTGGTCACCATTCACATAAGGTTTGTTTTACCATTCCACGTGAATCCCCTTTGGGGAACTATCACCCTTTTTTGTCCTAGACACAAAAAAATAAACTACATTGGTGCCTTTCATCCTTACTGCATGATGTTAAACTGCATGACATGGTGTTGGTCTCTGGCCCTCATTCAAATCAGTTCTACCTTCATTATCCCCACATGATATTAAACTGTATGGAATAACAAGAACTACATGTGGCTTGATTCCTGCCCTCGTAGGATATATAGGAATGACCAAACATTTTATCTTCAGGTCCATCCCCATGCACCCAAATCATTCCATCTACTTTTTGGCCTCTTGGACCGTTTCCTCTCTGGAAACACACTTTTTGTGGTGTGGACCTATTTTGTCCTCATTCACATCAGGTATATTCTACCATTCCATGAGCGTTCTTCATTGGGACATTGTCCTTCTTGTGTCCTAACCACATGATGTTAAACTTTGTTGTTCTCTAAGAACTACATGGACTTTGATTCCCAACTAGCTGGGATATGTAAGAAACCCCCAAGGGTTCAAGCTCGATACTTCATGTACCTCATACATTCCTATTTATTCACGTCGGTCCACACTCTTCCTTACCACATGACCTTAAAATACATGGAATCAAGTCATCACCATAAGAGGTTAGACTGCATGGATGCACATCCCACTAAATAAAAAAAACTGTGTAGGTCATCATCCACAACCCATCCTTATCGAAGGACCAAAAGATCCTTAACCTGGACAACTAGAGAACAGATTAGTTCCATCAACTTTCTAAGAACCTCAATATATGTTCAACACCTCATGTCTCAAGAATCTGAGGTCATCGAAAAATTTCCACTACCCCTGAAGGGGAAAAGATACTTTTTTTCTTGGCCATGCTATTGATGCATGGGCTCAGACCCACCAACCATGGATGTCTTGGCCTAGTGTAAAGGTATTTATTTCAAATTATTGTGGGACTGAAATTGATAAGATGGAACCCATAACCCCATTGTGTTATAGGTTACCCCTAGAATGATCATCCTAAATCCTCACTCATGACCTGAGTACCTTGATCCATGATTTACGACATCTCCTGCACCTTCTCAGAAGGATGTTGCATTACTCTTGACCCTGGGTATCCTAATGAGCCTCTTGTGTAACATACCCATACCAGGTGTAAGTGTCATGACCTTAAACTACTCACACCTTGGAAAAATATACATGACCTCAAACTCTATCACATAATGTTCCAAATAGAAAGACATTAAACTGCTAACAAAAGAGACACCAAACTTGTTAGGTTGAAAACCCACAAAGGGAGACATGATAAAAATTCAAGTCTCTTACCACTAATTTCATCATTTCTAGTGTTTATGAAAACATTAGGGCACACATAAATAATGAATAAATCTCATAGGGTCTATTCTGTATCCCTAGTAAAATCCTAGCTATGCTCATTGTACCCACTAGTCCAAGAAAAAATAAGCGCAATTATTCATAACATCTCCTCACTGAGAGAATATGTTTGACAGGTGGTGGAACAAATTTTAGGGTAATCTAACCCTTATTAGATATTAAACTTTCCATATATCCCACTTCATGATCTGAAATTTCTCAGTCCACCAAAAATCTTCAATCACCCCTAAAGAAGAAAAGAGATCTCCCTGTTTGGCCATGCTATTGATGCGAGGTCTCAGACCCCCCAACCAGAGACATCTTGGCCCGGTGTAAAGGAATTTCTAATTCTTGTGATCCTGACATCACAAAGGTCAAACACAACACCCCATTTTGTTATAGGTTACCATAGAATGAATTTCCCATACCTTCCTCATGACCTGAGCTCTTTGGAATATGATTTATAGTCTCCATATCAAACTATTCAAGTAGAGTAGATATCCCCAACATTGCATCACCATGTTTTTTACACTATCTAAAAGAAAGAATATGACCCTTAATTATGGAACAATTTTATGGCTCACAACTCATGATTTGAAACCATAAGGTGTAGGGATCAATATGTTCAATCAAGAGCTAAGTTACACTAGGGTTCTAGAACCCTTCCTGGATAGCCTTCCTTCTATATATAACTTCACCATGTTGATGTTTGAGCCATCATAAATATTTCATAGCCCCTTGAAAGGAGTAGATATCTCTCTACTTGGACACACTATTGATGCAAGGGATTAGACCCACCAACTCGAAATGTCTTGGCCCAGTATAAAGGGCCTTCTAATCCTTATGAGCCTCAATGACAAAATTGTGAAACCTTAAACCCCCATAGTGTCAAGGGATATACCAGACATGTCTACCCCATTCCATATCATTTAGATCAAGCTTTTGGGTTGTGATTTACACCACCCACATTCCAAATATCCAGGTGGGCCTAGCTTCCCTTGTATTTTTCCCTGAATCATGTTCACCCCCACAAACCTTACATAGCCCTTGGAACTCCTATCCTCTTGAGACCTATAAATATCATAGTGAAACTAAACATAACATAATATTTTGAGTCATTTATGGAATGTTGTCCACATATCCAATATATAGTCTGATCTAAAAGATCCTAAACTAAAGAAACAGATGGTCTGAGCTAAAAGACCCTAAACTAAATCAATAGATGGTCCAAGCTAATTGACCCTAAAATAAAGAAACAAATGGTATGAGATAAAAGACATTAAACTAATGCAGTAAATATTTTGAGTTAAAAGATCCTAAACTATAGAAATATATGGTCTGAGCTAAAATACCGTAAACTAAAGTAACAAATATTCTGAGCTAATACACCCCAAAATAAAGAAATAGATGGTTTGATATAAAAGGCCCTAAACTAAAGAGATAGATGGTTTGAGCTAAAAGACCCTAAAGTAAATCAATAGATGGTACGAGTTAAAAGACCCTGAAATAAAGCATGTGATAGTTTTTCATGAGGATTATTATATGACCCTATCACACTCAGGATTCTATCCACATCTAGGAATATCACCCGTCATTAGGGAAATATCTCCTTCTCTGATGATTTCATCGCATGCCTGGCATATGTGATTGTTCACCATAAAGAAAAGGATGGACATTATTGGAAATTAGTGAAGTATAAAAAACAAATAAATTTCATGGACATCACAAATAAAGGAAAAAGATTATAATGTTCATATAAAGACCAACTACTTGGTTCATCGAATACACATAAAAGGGGGGATCTCGACATTCCAGAGCCTCTCCTTTTAATCAAAATATAATGGAAAGACTTATACTAGCATTATAATATCTATTTGGTAGAGTCTTTGAGATCAGAAATTCCTTTCTCCCATAAAGCCGTAGATCAACATAGTTAATCAGTAGACTTAGTCTTTGCCTCCACAGTGCACTGAAACTTCTCTACTCTTGCAATAACATCCATCCTGGCTTTCTCTGGTATGTACAGAAGCCATCGTTATTCTAACATGGTATTTTCTGATGATTGTAGTGCATGATGAAACTCGACCAACTCTATTTTAATAAGACCAATCTCAGACTAGAGATGGACGATATGAGCCTCCCCAGCCTTAATCACATCCTAATGAGTAGAATCTTCCATCACTCATCGATTAGATTCATCCACAACTTCAGTCTAGTGTTGTTTCACTGAAGAGTAATCCTCATCAACTTCCACCCCCAATTCAATGTCCCTTATCTATTCACATACAAAGATTACCTCCTTAACCTAAGAATAAAGAGCAATGTAATCAAATAATTCATAGAAAAGGATAGGAAACATGAATAAAAGATGACCTAATCTGTCCTTCAACCCAACCAAAGAGGTTTATAACACCAAGATCCAAATATCTCTCTACATCTACTGCCACATCGATTGATAGAATGTTGTGGAACGAGGATCATGATATAGGCATACCTTAGGAATCAAAACATATTCTAGAATGAGATTTCTCAAGGGTAGTTCTATGCCCACATTCTACGATGATGAGGGAAGAGAACCATCCTCAATATTGGTAGACTCAAATGGAGGGACTCCAAAAGGTATAGGAACCAAAGCCCCAAAATTTCCAGGTGAAGGAACTACAATAGAAGGTACAATAACAAGTCAATTGTGTAATGAATCATGTGGAACCACCAAATGTTATAATGCATGACTAAGATGGGAAGTTACATTATTTGGAATCATCACTGAAAACATTCCCCACATCAATACCATTCAAGAGAGAGGACTCAAATTCCACTGGCGATGGTGGATTTTGTGCTACCACCTTAGCACAGACCACAAGACCTAGATATAGGCCATCCATGGACTCACAAGTGACCTCCAATAAAAACTTGGATCTCATGACGACCCTTGGACATTTTTATATGACAACATGTAATCCATTCAAGGCGCGAGTCTTTAATAATCAGCAATAATCAGATAAAGGATGGATGGGACCACGACCATGGAAAATCAGGCTGTGCCCCAAATGTGGTCCACCACAGAGAATTGAAAAACTATGTAATGCCAAACCCTGTGTCGACTATATCCTAGACTCATGTCAGATTATCCACACAAACCGGTGAGTATGAAGGATGATAGAACCTATAAATTCTCTACTCTAACTTGAAAAAATGGTTGGTCGGATAATAGATTGGTGGGCCGATTGACCGGATTCTAGATGCTATGCACGTCGAAGATTAAATCTTGGGATTCTACACACATCTGATCACATGATCAACTAGCTTTCCACCATGTAATACACCAGTGGAACACCAGAGCAGTCATGTACCAAGCATAAAGGCCTTCACGTGATCAATCAAAGATCACGCAAAGGACTCTTGGCGAGACATGCGAAGTCCACATGACATGTCTTCCAGATCATGTGAGACCGAAACAAACTGACACTGAACAAATATGAGGTACTCACAATACAATGGAAGAATCAAGGATTTAATGTCAACAACTCAAGTGGAGGACACAATAACATACCTATGTGGGATTCATGTGTGCCATCCGAAGACACGCGACATCGCCAAGTCGCAACACCCAGATCTCGTGACATCCATTCATCATGTTATCGAGGAAATGTGGAACACTATGGACATGTTGAGACATGTCCTAAGATCCTCTTTCTGACACCAACCAGATTCCGCAAAAACTATGGTTTTGTGACCCTGGACTTGATACATCCTTCAAATTCATTACCTAACTCATATGACAACACTTATTCACATCATCCAAGTCTTGTCGACACATCTAGACATGGAAACCCAGCTCTCACGGTGTGCCCTCTGGACAAATCATCCAAGAACCATGAATCCTATGGACATGCTGTCCTAGACTCGTGATGTCTCTCCAAGGTGTTGACCAAGACATGTGGTACACCTTTGGAAATTTCAGCCTCGACTCGCGATGTATCCCCAAGGTGTTGGCCAAGACATGAGGCACACCTCTAGACATGCCGTCCTGGACACGCGATGTCTCCCTGAGGTGTTGACCAAGACATGCAGCCTTCCTCTAGACATACCGGTCTGGACTCATGATGTCTCCCCAAGGTGTCATCCAAGATATGTGACACCCCCCAGACCACATTACCATGTCTCTCACGACACCCCCCATATGTGTCCAGTCAGGTCACATGATAACCCCTTGGGTATACCAAAAGGATCATGGGACATCTTCCAAATATGGAGGCCCATTCACAAGGTCATCCTCAGTGCATAATCCATATCATTAAAGAACTTCAAAGACTCTAATTCCCACCATAACCAGGATACGTAGAATGCCTCAGTAAAGGCTCAATCCCCACATCAAATATCTCTAGGACTACCCTAATATGCAGATCCCATATCTACATGCTAGGAGGTTGATCATGCACTCCCTCTTGTATCTCACAACGATCATGGATCAAGTGGGATTAGAGAGATGCAATGATCACCTCATTAGGCATCATAAATTGGAAAACCTTAGTGTGTAAGCCCTAGCTTTAAAGAACTATGAGGAATCTGATTCACTCCATAAATAGGATATATAGGATGCCTACTTAAAGGATCGATCCCCAAATCAAATATCTCAAAGACTACCCCAATATGCAGATCCCATATCCACATGACATGAGGTTGATCAATAAATCCCTATTATTTCTCACAATGAACATTAATAACATGGGCATAGGGGATGAAACGAACACCTCATTAGGAATCATAAATAGGGAAACCTCAAGGTGTAATTCCCATCCTTAATGAACTATGAGGACTCTAATTCTCACTATAATTAGGTTATGTAGGACGCCTCATTAAAGGCTCGAGCCCCACATCAAATATCTCAAGGACTTCCCCAATATGTAGATCGCATATCCACATTCCATGAGGATGATCATGAAATACCACTAGTTTCTCATAATTGTAGAGACTCGGGTTTTGGCCCTGTCAGACTTTGGAATATTTCTATGAATATTTCCAGAGCTAGGTGAGAAGACGGTGTGCGATTATGAGGCCCAGTGTGCCCGGAATAAATTTTATAAAAATATTAAGTATTTTTATACTATGAACGTGGAGGGGGTGTGTTATCTCCAATACGGTAGCTCAAAATGGGAATCTGAGGGCACAGTTGCATCTGGAGCGTGACGTTTACCTTAGGCGGGGTGTAAACTTTGCAGGCGCGGGCCTACTGTGAGAAAAACCACAACGGGAATTTTCATAAATAAATGGAAAATTTTATTTATTTGTTTCAGCTCGAATAACTTATGAACAGAGTCTCGGATAAAAAATATGAGTTTTCTGTTGCGTTCATAATGGCGTGTTTACCCTAGGTGTGACCTAATCTCCTCCGCACATGGGAGGTCTGGTCGGGAGTGTTAATTTAATTAATTAATTAAATGGGGGGAAATCAATCAAGAGTCCCCCCCCCCTCTTTTTCCTTGGTGCGCAGAGGCGTAACCACCTCCCCTACCTCTGTTCTTTTCCAAATTGAGCCGCAGACATCCGTTTTCAGCGCTGATCATCAACAGATTGAGCTTCAGGGCATCACGGGCGTCGTTCTGCACCCGAAGCTTCGACGATCTGCCAACAGGTAGGCATTTTGAGTTTTGAAATCTCAGATCCCAATTGGTTTGATTTTTCTCCATTTTGAGCCTGCAGATGCGTAGATCTGGTCCTATGGGGGCACATAGATGGTTTTAGAATCACGTTTGGACCCCCGGGGTGCCCCCGATGGACCTCGGAAGGTCTGCTAGCGCGGTGGCACCATGGCGGCCGACGACACAGGGGAGTCAGCCATGCACGCACTCTGCTTCACTACAGCGCGGTCTGCTGGCCGGTGTGGACCGGCCCAGGCCGGTCTGACCATCTTCTTGTACACAGGGGGTTTTAAAACGCCCATAACTTGCTCCCTAGAGGTCAGAATCGTGTGTCGTCTGTGACGACGCGACCCTGGAGATGAGGTGAACCCTTCAGTGTGGTTTTGGGGGTTTCAAATTATGGGATCATGGCCCTGGTTCTAGAAACGTCGAATAAAATAATGATATTTTATTATCATTCGACTTCGGGCTATTGTATCTTCTTCCTGGAGCATCTGATCGACGTGTCGTCAGTGGCGTTGAGACCCTGATGGTATAAAATAATTTTTCTTGATGGTTTTTGAGTGTTCTGAGCGATAATAGAGTGTGGGCTCCATGAGGCTGGGTTTTTGCTTTTTCGGAGAAACACAACTTTTTCGTTGGGTGTCCATTTGGGATGATCAAGTAGTTGATACCATGTGTTTTTCCGATGGGATCACAATGGTGTGATCCACTTGATGAGTTTTGAGATCACGGTGTGGGCCCCACCCGGGATGGCTTCAGTGAATAGTAAATTTTTTACCGGGTGTCTGTTTGGGACGATCGAGTAGTCAATCCCGTGTGTTTTTTCAAGGGGATCGCAGTGGTATGATACACTTGATGAGTTAAGGGATCATAGTGTGGGCCCCACATGGCCTATCTATGTTGAATAGTTACTTTTTCACCAGCTATTCATTTCGGGCGAGTATACAACCTATCCTGCATGTATTTCCATGTGGATCATGATGGTGGCCTCAGTATCAGCCTTGGAGGGGCGCGATGTGGCGTCGTGTTGGGTCACTCAGGTTAGCAATGTTTGGACTAGCAGTGGTTGAGGGTACTCCCTTGGTTCATTCCTATGAAGGTTCATGTGGCATCACAACCTTAGTAGAGGTTTGTGATCCTGTCTATGGGATGTTTAATATGTTAGAGTTGTGGCATCACTCCGGTGGGCCCGGAGCAGGATCCTCTAGCATTGTTTCCCGAGATCGGGTTCTTGGTATCGTTTTGACCGCTAATCCACGGGAAACAATCCCCTATCTACCAGGTTAACTCTGTAGGGTTTGTGGAATCATCGGTAATATGATCACCTACGCAGTGTGCTGTGTACAGTAGGGTTGTGGCATCGTCGAGTATAAGATCCCCTACTTTGCATGAGGATTATAGTAGGGTTGTGGTATCGTTGGTTATACGATCCCCTACTCAGCGCGTGGTTTCTGTAGGGTTGCGACATCCTCAATTCAATCCCTTATAGCATGAGATGTACTAGATAGGGTTTTGGTATCATTGTGACCATCGTGACACGGGTGATGATCCTCTATCTGAGTGATGGGTTTCTGACAAGTGCCAGATCAGGTTTTGGTATCCCCCAGTGGATCCTGGTAGTGATCCCCTATCTATAATATCTATGAATTCCAGATCGGGTTTTGGTATCCCCCAGCGGACCCTGGGAGTGATCCCCTATCTGTGGGATCTTAATATACTGCTGTGGGTTATGGTATCCCCCAACGGACCTTAAGAGAGATCCTCTATCCAAGGAGTTTGGTGTTTATGTTGTTTCAGTGTGACGTTCTCATTGATTATATCCGACGAGCGTGATCTCTCGGGTGAGCATCTGGGATGTTTATGTGGGACCCGATGGAGTGTATCTCTCGGACGAGTGTCATCTGGGATGACAATGATCGTGGAGTGTGGTCTTCTAGTTGTGAACCGTTGATGGTGATGATGTCGGTACCACATGTGGCTTGGTGCGTGGGCTGAGTATATCTGGATGTTTTTGGTATACGTAAGAGCGTATATCCGAGAAGATGTTTATGGTATATGTATGGGCGTATACCTGGGTAGTTGTTTGACATAAATTTTTGGGCATATACCTGAGCAGATGTTCAAGGTGTATGTATGGTCATACACTTGGATTGAGCTAACTAGTTGTGTTTAGCCGAGGATGGTCACGATATGGAGTTTCTCTCTCGTCTGGGTTCCCTCTATCTGGGATGAGCGGACTGTTGCCTTTCAGTTTCTCTCTTTTGTTTTGGGGTTTGGGGGTACCTAATGAGTATTGTTATACTTACCCCTGCATGGCATTTTCCCGCACATGTTTGTGTCTTGTGCAGACCACATGCCTTTCGACGGAGTCCTATGAGGACCCAGAGCCGGCAGATCTGAGTGAGCAGGACTGACCGTGGAGTCTTACCGGAGCTATTCTGAGGAACTTTCTAATGGTTCTTTTGGAAATATACCCCTTATTCTGAGCAGGTCGGATGCCTTTGTAGTTTTCTTTTGGTGGGCCCTATTTTTCCCTTTTTGTACTGCTGTTTCACTCTGGTTTGGGATAGTTGTATGCATGCATTTACTATTCAGTTTTATATATCTCTGTACTGTTGCATGGAGGTGTATGTGTGTGTGTGTGTGTGTGTGTGTATAGGTACCTTAGGCTAATGCCTCCCATGTGTGCGATAGACTACTCGCCGCTGGTCACCATCCCCTGGCCTATTGGAGGTGGGCTTGGGGAGTCACGGCTCGAGCCCCGTTGGGTCGGGTCGTGAAAGAGTGGTATCAAAGGTAGGTTCCAACTTTGGGATCTCAGAGTGTTGCTAGTCTAGCTATGAGCTTGGTTTGGGTTTCATAGTAGCAGTGTTAGGATGTTTCGAGTTCGACTTTCAGGCCTGGGACTCTAGTTTTGGTGCAGTGGACGATGTATCCATTCACCAGAACTCTGACAACATGCCTTTCAACTCGGGACATTCATACACTGGTTGCAGGGACATAGTGGTACATGCATCATATAGGACTGGGTTTTTTGGTTTCCATTGTTCTTCATGAGACAGCTCTCCAGATATACTCTTTGACCATGGAGCATCATAATTGTGTTTCAGGATGCCTCCACAATGACAACCAATGAGAGTTTTGCAGCTGGATTGTGGTGATGGTTTTCCCCGTGTAGTGGCTGTGGACCAGGGCGCAGGTTCTGAGGCTGGACCTCTAGGTGGTCCGCCAGTTGAGCCACCACATGTCGAGTAGCTGGTTTTGCCGGTAGTAAAGGATGAGGTTGCATGCAGGCTGAGTGCATTGCACGAGTTCCAGAGGTAGTGACCTCTGAGGTTCTGGGGTGATCCAGACCCTCAGGCAGCTGATGACTGGCTCGAAGCAGTCACCCATGTTTTCCGCCTGGTGTGGACACCCCCAGATCAGATGGTGGTCCTAGCGGTGAGCCTTCTGAATGGTTCGGTCAAGCGATGGTGGAGTTTGGTGATGCAGTCCCACGATGATGAGACACCCACATGGGAAGAGTTTGAGCGACTCTTCAGGGAATAGTTCTATCTGGTGACACTGAGGTTAGTGCGGATTCAGGAGCTTCTGCAGCTTCGGCATGAGGGCATGATTGTGTCGGAGTACTCAGTGAGGTTTACATAACTTTTGCGCTACTCCCTGGATATGGTTAGAGACCTGTTATTTAGGGCTTGGACCTTCGAGCAGGGCCTACGTAGAGACATCTGGGAAGGTTTGGTTTCCTTGTATCTGCCCACCTATACCGGAGTGCTGGAGCGAGCCTTGGTGGTGGAGAGCTTTATGGCTGAGCAGATTTAGCCCATCAGTGTTGGGCATGTGGCAGCTGGGACGTCGGTAGCTAGAAGATGGCGGCAGACGCAGGGGTTTGGGCATAGCCGACATTTCAAAAAGTGACCCCTGGATTGCGGATATGAGGTTCAGGGATCACAGGGCCCACATGCTAGTTTTGGCCAGCCACAGGAGAGGCGATGTTACACTTGCGGCGCTCAGGGACATCTCGCTAGATATTTTTTAACCTGTCGTGCTATTGAGATGGATCCGGTCGACAGGCCGCATTGGTAGCAGCAACGTCTTGAGTTTGGAGGTCCGTAGGGTAGCAGACATGGCGACGGACTTGGTGCAGCAGCAGGAGGTGGTAGGCAGTATCAGATGCCACCACCACCACCCCCAGGTGGTCCACGCCAAACTCAGGGAGCTAGAGGGTGAGGGTGAGGAAAACTGCATACCCTAGAAGCTGTAGACCCAAAGGTTTTGAGGATGGATAGAGGCACACCTTGTGTCTTTTCTGCTTTCTGCAGTAGTTTTGATATACACTCTTTAGCGGTACTCTTCCCTTTCTATTGTTTGCTCGAGTTTTGTTTGGGGTGTTGGTATGACCCTTTGTGGGTGTTGTTCGACATGCTTCGAATGCGTGAGGAAGAGGGATCCTTCCCCCACCGAGATTCTTTTTTGTGACGTGATCAAAACCATGCGGGTGAGTCAGTTCCACCCAAAGCAGATAGTGTTGAGGTGTGGTGGATGAGTCCCTCTAACTTATGTGTTTGATCATGGGTGTTTTTTGGAGAACCCGTTGCCGTGGGAGACCCAGTTAAGAGTCCAGTTTCTTTCCTTGTGCTTATGGATTTTTGGGGATGAAAAGCTCTAAGGTGGGGAGGATGTAGCGACTCGGGTTATGGCCCTATTAGACTTTGAAATATTCCTAGGAATATTTCTAGAGCTAGGTGTGAAGACAATATGCGATTCCGAGTCCCGGTGTGCCTGGAATAAATTTTATAAAAATATTAAGTATTTTTATACTATGTATGTGGTAGGGGTGTGTTATCTCCTAAACGATAGCTCAAAATAGGAATCTAAGTGAATGGTTGTGCCTAGAGCGTTCCTTTTACCCTAGGAGGGGTGTAAACTTTGCAGGTGTGAGCCTACTATGAGAAAAGCCACTAGGGGCATTTTTGTAAATAAATGGAAAAGTTTATTTATGAGCGTCAGCTCGAATGGCTTATGAACGAATACTCGATTAAAAATCCAAGTCCGCCATTATGTTCAGAATGACACATTTACACTAGGGGTGACCTAATCTCCTCTGCGCCGGGAGGTTTGGTCAGAAGTTTAATTTAACTAATTAATTAAATGGGGGGAAATCAATCAAGAGTCCCCCTCGCTTCTTCCTCGGTGAACAGTGGTGGAACCACCTCCCCCTACCTCCGTTCTTCACCAAATTGAGTCGCATGTGTCTGTTTTTAGCACCGATCGTCATCAGATCGAGCTTCAGGGCATCGCGGGAGTCATTCTACACTCGAAGCTTCAGTGATCCGTCAACAGGTAGGCGTTTTGAGTTTTGAATCCCCATATCCCGATTGGTTTGGTTTTTCTCTGTTTTGAGCCTGTAGATGTGTAGATACAGTCTTGGGGGGGGGGGCAGATGGTTTTGGAATCATTTTTGGACCCCCGAGGTTACCCTGGCGGACCTCAGAAGGTCTGCTAGCATGGCTCCGGTGAGGCAGCACCGTGGTGGCCGGCAGCGTCGGCCCGTGGCGGCGTGCCGCGGGATTCAACCGGGACTACCGCATCACAAAAGTCCGAAGTCAATCACCGGGGACCCACGTGGAAGGGGGGGGGGGCATGCGCGCATGCGTGCGTGCCGCGACGGCGCGGTCCGCCGACCGGAGCGGCCGACGGCGGCCGGGTTGGCCTGTCCGACCCTCTACTTGTACACAGGGGGTTTTAGAACCCCCGTAACTTGCTTCTTGGAGGTCATAATCATGTGCCATCTACAATGAAAAAACCCTAGAAATGAGGTGAACCCTTCGGTGTGGTTTCAGGGGTTTCGATTTTTAGGATCGTGGCCTGGGTGCTAGAAACGTCGAATAAAATAATGATATTTTATTATTATTCGACTTCAGCCCGTTGTATATTCTACCCGGAGCGTCTGATTGAGATGCCGTCAGTGGATTTGAGACCTTGATGGTACGGTGGACTTTTCTTGATGGTTTTCTGGTGTTCTAAACGAGAATAGGGTGTGGGCCGAATGAGGTAGGGTTTTGGCATGTTCGGAGAAACACAACTTTTCCGTCGGGTGTCTGTTTGTGATGATCAAGTAGTCGATCCTCTGTGTTTTTCTGAGGGAATCACAATGGTGTGATCCGCTTGACATGTTTAGGGATCATGGTGTGGGCCACAGCTGGGCTGGCTTCGTTGAATAGTACCTTTTTCCCTGGGTGTCCGTTTGGGATAATCGAGTAGTCGATCTCATGTGTTTTTCTGAGGGGATCACAGTGGTATGATTCTCTTGATGAGTTTCAGGATCATATTGTGGGCCCCACACGGGCTAGCTATGGTAAATATTTCCTTTTTCACTGGCTGTCCTTTTCAGGTGAGTAAACAGCTTATTCGGTGTGTTTTTCCTCGTGGATCATGATGGTGGCCTCGATATTGTCCTTGGAGGTGCACGGTGTGGCATTGTGTCTGGTCTCTCGGGTTAGCGATGTTTGGACTAACAGTGGTTGAGGGTACTCCCTTGGTTCATTCCTACGAGGGTTCGCATGACATCACAACCTTAGTATAGGTTTGTGATCCTCTCGATGGGATGTTTAATATGTAAGAGTTGTGGCATCCCTCTAGTGGGCCCAGTGCGGGATCCTCTATCATCATTTCCCTAGATCAGGTTCTTTTTATCATTGTTACCACTTATCCATGGGCGGAGATCCTCTATCTAGCAGGTTAACTCCATAAGGTTTGTGGCATCATCGGGAATATGATCCCCTATGCAGTGGGCCGTGCTCAGTAGGGTTGTGGCGTTGTCGGGTATACGATCCCCTACTCAACATGAGGATTATAGTAGGGTTGCAGTATCATTGGTTATATGATCCCCTACTCTACGTGTGGTTTCTGTAGGGTTGCGACATCATCAGTTCGATCCCCTACAGCACGAGATCTACTATATAGGGTTTCGGTATCATCGTGACTGTTGTGACACAGGTGACAATCCTCTATCTGAGTGACGTGTTTCTGACAAGAGCCACATCGGGTTTTGGTATCCCCTAGAGGATCCTGGGAGTGATCCCCTATCTGTGAGATCTATGAATGCCAGATCTGGTTGTGGTACCCCCTAGTGGATCCTGGGAGTTATCCCTAATCAGTGAGATCTAAGAATTCTAGATCGGGTTATGGTATCCCCCAACGGACCCTGGGAGTGATCCCATATTTGTGAGATCTTCATATACCAGTGTGGGTTCTGGTATCCCCTAGAAGACCCTAGGAGCGATCCCCTATCTGAGGAGTTTGGTGTAATGTTGTTTCAGCATGAATTTCTCAGTGATGATATCTGATGAGTGTGATCTCTCAGGAGAGCATTTGGGATGTTTGTGTGGGACCCGATGGAGTGTATCTCTCAGACGAGTGTCATCTGGGATGACAATGATCATGGAGTGTGCTCTCCTGGTTGTGAACTATTGCTGGTGATGAGGTCGGTACCTCATGTGGCTTGGTGCGTGAGCTGAGTATATCTGAATGTTTTTGGTATACGTAAGAGCGTATATCTGATCAGATGTTCATGGTATATGTATGGGCGTATACCTAGGCAGATGTTAGAGATAGATGTTTGGGAGTATACCTGAGTGGATTTTCAAGGTGTGTGTATGGGAAGACACTTGGATTAACCTGACTAGTTGTGTTTTGCCGAGGATGGTCATGAGATGGAGTTTCTCTCTTGTTTGGGTTCCCTCTGGCTGGGATGAGCGGACTGTTGCCTTTCACTTTCTCTCTTTTGTTTTGGTTTTTTGGGATGCCTACTGAGTATTGTTATACTCACCCCTGCACAGGCTTTTCCCACACATGTTTGTGTCTTGTGCAGACTGTATTCCTTTCGACGGAGTTCGAGGAGGACCCAGAGCAGGTAGAGTTGAGTGAGAGGGACTGACCATGGAGTATTACCAGAGCTATGATGAGGATCTTTCCAGTGGTTCTTTTGGTAGCGTACCCATTCTTCCGAGCAGGTTGGACACCTTTGTAGTTTTCTTTTGGTGAGCCCTATTTTTCCCTTTTTGTACTATTGTTGCACTCTGGTTTGGGATAGTTGTATGCATGCATTTACTATTCAGTTTTATATATATCTACACTGTTCCATGGAGGTGTATGTGTGTGTGTGTGTATGGGTACCTTAGGCTAATGCCTCCCATGTGTGTGATAGAATACTCGGTGCTGGTCACCAACACCTGGCCTATTAGAGGTGGGCTTGGGGAGTCATGGATCGAGTCCCGTTGGGTCGGGTCGTGGAAATAATGAGCTTGGATCACGTGGGCTTAGGGGGATGCAACGAACACCTCATTAGGAATCATAAATTGGGTAGCCTCAGTGTGTAAGTCCCAAGGCCAATCGAACTACATGGGTTTGGATTCCAGCAATAACCAAGATATGTAGGATTCCTCATAATGGATCAATACCATCCTCAGAATATCAACCTTCTCCATACATGGGATCATAGCCTGAAGAAATTTTTCAGGTGACTTTAGTACATAAGTGACTGCCCATTATCAGAAAATGATGGAGAATCTATAATACATACAGATGAATCTCGGTCTGTTGTACACAAGAGATAATTGACCCATAACCATTTTTCAAGGTAACTAGTCTTGTATTAGGATTAGGGAGAGATTCAAAAACATGTCTTAAATCTATAAGAGAGTCCCGGAGTAGGCAATAATTCCCACCAAAAGGGTGAAATGAGCTCAAACTCCCATCTTCTTGACCAAAGAGAGCCCCTGAGAGTCTCCAGGCCTCAAAACCCAGATGACCACTGACATTTGGAAAGCAGTTCCATACTCAACTATGGATGGGGGAACCATTGAGAGATTTAGGGAAAAGTGAATGGTAATGTGGAGAGAAAAAACCCATTCCACACCATAAAATTCCAAATAAACAATACTATTTAAGGGTTTGGTGCCCATAATAACATTTTAGAGGTTATTACATGCTGTACCATTTGAGGGTTCAATGACTATTGTACCATTTTTGGTGTTCATTCCTATATTGAAGAAAATACCAAAGTAAAATATGGTAAAAATGCCCCATCCCTGCGGTCTAGGGTGTTCCTAGTGATTCCACAGTCACTAATGTTATTTTTGATGAAGTCATTGGATCTTGGCTAATGATGATATGGAATTGATTTTGGGTCACTATCAGGATAAAACAATAAGACTTAGACAGATTGAAAATAGTAGGGATATAAGACTAATCCATATATGCATTGATTGGATACCCTGGTAGGCTCTCTTACTGGATACCCCAACATAGATAGTTGGTGTTGGAACAACTTCCTCTATAGCTCCTTGTGTAATCACAGTCACATGTAGATGATGACGAATATATTAGAGGGGATACCTCCTCAGCAACTCAGGAGTGATTGAGTGGTCATGATGACTATACTCATTCACCTCCCTAAGGTAGGGAAGTTGTGCACTGTCATGATCCAGGGATAAGATCCCAAAGCGGTTGAAAGTGGGAACAAGGGCCACTTCCTCTCCTATGAAATGTTGTGGAAAAATATGAAGTGAGAATTCATCCTTTAAATGATTTTATGGGATAATTATGGAGTTAGGATGTATTTTTTGATGTGGTACTCCCAGAACAAGTTTTTCACTAACCGGTGTTAGAGGTGTTGTGTTGGTGACAATGTACGTCAGGGCCATAGGGCCAAAGAATCTTATCTGGATATCTTGGAATCCGTAGGCACATTCGATGATGTAATTTCAATTTTAATGAATTTGGAAAGTCTTGAAGAAGATAAAATACACCTTATTATTTAATCATCATATATAAGAGTGAATGTTCAATCAATAACTTTCACAGTTTAAAGGATAAAGAGGCAGTCCCTTCTTTCTATGCGTGGTTCAATGTAGTTAAAAGAAAAATTTCAGGTTCATAATTTTGTTTCATTAGAAAGAAGATGGTTGAGCTCCCTTATTGGGTGAAAAAATGGATTGATAATAATTTTTTATTCTATCCCTTTTTATGTTTTGAAGGATATGTAATGGTTAAATAAGTTCATGTTGGGTTCAACATTTTGTTCGGTCAGGAAAAAATGTGGATGGGTTTCACCCAATGGATTGATTATTGGGTTTCAATGACTTGATCAATCAATTAAATTGGTTTTAAAATTAATTTATTCCTCCCAATAATCTATCAACAGTTCCCATATCCATAACTAGGTATAAAATTTCTTTATAAAGGAAGGTGTTCCTTTGGGGTTTCAAACCCAACGACGCTTAGGAACATGCATTGGTCGAGAGGATGTGAGGTTAGGTTCATCGCACCCTTTTGGGGGGAATTGTTTCTTACTATGGGACTATCTTATAGTTTTAAGATATGTTCTGGAAATCCTTACCAGGCTCCGATACGAGGCTGGTTAACCCTATGTCTATAGATTGATTAAGAACATATAATGATAGGAGTGACTGTGTGCATGTCATAGGTTCTCTATCACTCTATTATTTATTTATGATGATTTTGTTTGTGACCATGTTCAGGAACCATAGAGTTTATTATCTTCCATGGGAGTGATTGGTGTCTTTGAGATGGTATTGATTCTTTACGATGAATCCTACGTATCTTATGAAAACAGGAATCAAAACCCACATAGTTTGTTTTATATAGTTTAAGGTCGTCTGACTGGACCCATCCATGCAGTTGAATTCCATGCGGTAAGGAAATAAATATCAGCCTCATACCTTAGTGAGGCATCCTATATATCCTATTTGATACAGGAATAAGAATTTACATAGTTCTTATAGTGGTATTTTCATTTTGAGAGATACAACTATAAAGGCCTTAGATGAGACTTATGTACACGAGACTGCCTTGGATTATCTCACTGGGAGTATGACTCTTTGAGTGTAGATGCTATGTAATTATAAATACATCCCATTGATGGGACCACACTATGGAATCCTCATCACACTATAGGTATAATCATCTCAAATATCTAATCCCACAAGATTCATGATCAGTGTGAGAAAGAAAAAATAACGGGATATTGGACACATTTAATGACAGCATATCCATACATGGATTACAAATTAAATATTACATTGGAGATGTATTATTTACCATCTCCTAGAAGATATTGTATAGATATGAGGAATTATTAAGTCATCCTATATATCCTATTTCATAACAAGAATTATAGTCATCATAGTTCATTTACTCCTTAACCTACTGATGGGATAAGGTGGGTGATCACACTCGGATGCATTATTGTTATCACCAAGGTTTTAAGAATGTTAGGGAATTATAATTGGATAAATTCCCTATTGATCAGGGATTACACAATGAGGATGCCCTTTAGATCTCATCCTCTATCTTATGATGGATAAAGAGAGACAATGATACTGATAGGTTTGTCCAAGAGCATGACACCAATAGGGTTGCATGAGAACGTATCCATTTCCCATTAAGGAAACATCCCTTTGAATGGGGTATGCAGTCAATTTTTTTTGTTCATGATCCACATGGCATGGGTCTAGATGTGTCTTCTAGATAAAATGAAAATTTCCTAGGTGACTTGCACAACATGTCTTGGATGCATGCTGGACATGTCTTGATTGTTTTCCTGATATGTTTAGGGTATCTTTCTGACATAGAAGACACATCAAATAGTGTCTGTCTAACATGTCCAAGATGCTTCACATGATCAATTGACTTTTCTTGGATGTATTCACATCACTATAGCAGACATGTCCAATATGCTTCAAATAATCAAAGCGGACATGTCTGTGGTCTTTCTCATGATCTAAAAACTTTTCTTGGATGTCCTCAGAAAATCAAAGCATATATATCTAGGCTCTTGTGCAAGATTGAAGTAGACATGGATATATATTGTTTCATAATCAACTAGTCATCTATTCAGAATGTTGCATGATAATGATGACAATTCAATGGAAAATCACATGATCAGGTCGACATGTCAATAATTAGATGAAATAACAACTCGACTTATCTTGAATGTATTTGCATGAGTGAATTAAACATTTCAAAGATGATTCGAATAATCAAGGTGGAAATTTTTGGGGTCTTGCACATGATAATGTTGACAAGTCTATATACCATCTCATGTTCAACCTAACTTATCTTCAGGATACTGCATGACAATGTCCACATGTTCCAAATATTCCAAAGACATCATTAGATTAGTGAGGAATCTTGAGATCACATGACATTAAATTAATCACATGAAGGGGTGTTTTAGACATGTTCTTGATCATGATTTTGTCCAAGTGCTTGAATATACATGCCATAAGTATCATTCCTCAGCTACATGGGTAATGATTTATCCTTGGTGGAATGCATTGATAAGAACTCATGTTGGAGGTACATATCTTAGGGTTTTCATAGAAAGAAGGGTGAATTCCCATGGGTCCTTATTCTTTCTAAAGTCACCTGTATGTTGATGAATGTCCTCATGGGGACACCACTCCAAGCCTGACTACTCAAAGCAATTTTCATGAACATCATGAGGTCTTGTGACAGGTCCTTATAATGGATATAGAGGCTTCCCATTGGATTTTTTATCTTGGATGGGGGTGTATTCTTCATGGAGAAGGAGGGAACATGGAATTTGAGGTGAATTTACATGGTGTTTCAGTTTCACAGACAA
The DNA here is from genome assembly GCA_963277665.1 of Viscum album. NCBI lineage: Eukaryota > Viridiplantae > Streptophyta > Magnoliopsida > Santalales > Viscaceae > Viscum > Viscum album. Next base: position 837,790,766 of record OY728159.1, read on the forward strand.
GGACCCATAGAATCACATAACTGAGGGCTTGAATTTCCATTATTGTATGCTTGTAGACACCAACATCAGCATTACCTGATCGAAAGTGTTTAATCAATGAAAACTAGCATGACAGGACTGTATGAACCCCAACTACACATATTCTATCACATGAACTCTATGGGGCCATGAGATGAACTCTCTGATTAAGACAACAACACATGGTAAAGGTAGTTAAAACCATGTTCCAAATTGTCTAATCATACGAGTTTACAGATTTAGTCATCCCCTCCATTTCAACTCACCTAAGGATCCATTTTTGAGAAAAATCATCTGCAATAATGGAAACTCGAGAAAAAATTGTTTATGCACACAGACTCGCCGCATAAAATGATTAATTTTATCTAATAAAAGATTTAGGGATGATTTAATCAAATCTGATGCACGGAGGCCCTCTAACTAGGGTTTCAAATTTCCATTTATTCTCCTTTCCACCTTTCCACATTTCTAAGGGTTATGCTATGATAGAATGATTAAATCATTATGAAACTTCTTTCCTTTCCATGGGATATGATATGATGACTATTTTATGATCTTATGGAACACATTTTTATGGTTTTCATTATATGATGGGTGGGACAAAAATTATATATCCCTACAATGAATTGGGCAGTGATGAACTAGATGAGAATATCTTAAGATATGACAAAGTTAATAAATTCCTAAGAGATGATGGAGTTAACTAGATAAAAGTTACTCATAAAAGAATGTTGGAAATGGTTAGGTAGGCATTTACATTGTGAGAATTTGTGAATGATGATAGTCTTGGTAGTGAACCTTGACTACATAAGTGATTTTTGGAACTTATGTGTATACCATTGACTTATGTATTATTCTTATGATAAGTTCTCATGGATAATGATTTATTATTGTTGATTATACACACTTATGTCTTATGTATTTCTTTACGAAAATTCACTATTCTATGATTTATGATTAATGATCTTTGAATTACTATGCATGATTATTATAAGTTATAACCATGCTCACATATAATTATGATTAACTTATGATCACTTATTATCATTGAATGATATATCATATGTTTACCCTTACCGATCACCTGATCTTACCCTTTCTTATCTTTTCTTTACCCAGGTAATGAAGAATGGTTTTAATTACAGTATATCTAAGAAGTTTACAATGTTGGAAGATATTTGAGGGATATGTTAAAGATATTTAAAGAAATAAGATTATTATATATCTAGTCTCTAAATACACCAAAACTTTGTGGTCCGTAGGAATGTATTATTATGAAATATATCGAATATTCATCTAAAATGATGAAATATTAATTTATGAAATGAATGGGTCACTTTGGTTGGTATATGATGGGGAATTATTTTGTTTTTGTATATTAGGGTTAAATAAATTTGATGAAAACCCTTGGGATATTTCTATGTATAGAATAATATCCTAAAATTTTGTGAAAGTAGAGATTGAGTGGTTTTCCTAGAAAATATATCCCTATCTGGATACTGGAAAGTGGATGTAGTTGTGACACAGATACCCCTAGGGGTAATAACTCTTAAAGGTGTGGATTGGGTATTAACTCGATCGTCATCAGTTCAATATTACTGAGCCTAATACTACAAACCTTTCTACACACTCTTAAGGGATATTATTGGGTTAATCCACATTTCCTTAAAAACTATCATGATGAATTTGAGTAGATTAAAACTATGAATGAACAAGGTTAAACCTAATGTGTCATAAATTGAAAAGGTGGTTTCAGGATTTAGACATCATATGAATGGTTTTTCATGATAACATGATTACTCACTATGATTATTATTGTTCACGCTAGGATTTTTAGTGTTAATTAATGGATAGATCTTGGATGAATCATATTAACACTGAATGTGATGGGTAATGAAACAATAATCCTCATGAGAAACCAAATAAAATGGGAGATGGGATGTGAAATATTGAAATTATTCTCAACCAAATCTCCCAAGCTATAAATAATAATATGAATTATTCCAAATTTCTAAATGGCCAAAGTAAGAAAGAACTCACTATTTAGTCTTTTATATGGAAACTTCCACATTTCTGTAGTATTTCCTTATATCCACTAAATGATGAGAAATTTATTTGTAACACTAAATAGATATTTTATATTAATTAGTGTTTAGAATATGAAAAATATTTCTTGACAGTATATCGTTTGGATGGTGAAGAATATAAATGTTGGAAACTTATTAAGAATATGAGGGAAAATGAGAAAATTAACTATATATCATGGGAAGAGTTTAATATGGTATTTTTCAATAAGTATTTTATGTAAACCCTTAGAATGGAAATGGAAATGTAATTCCTATAACTAAAGAAAAAAATTGAAAAATACATTGGTACCTATGAGGTAAATTCCCTAGACATACAAGGTATGCTTTAAATTTTTTTATCGATCCTGAAATAAAAGTTAACTAATATTTTAGTAATTTGAGACTAAGTCCAAAAAAGAAATATTCTATAAGATACATTGATAGATTTAATTAAATCATTAAATGTTCTCTCAAAATGGGAATGAAAATTAAAGACTCTCAATTTTCTCAAGGTTTTGGGGACAAAAAGAGTAAGATGGAATTTTAAGGAAATTATAATAATAAATCTCATAGAGGAAATAATATTATTCTTCTCTCATGTTATAATTATGGAAGGAATCATGAAGGAAATTTCCTTATGGGGTTTTGGTAAATGTTTTATTTGTGGAAATGAAGGTTATCAAGAAAAAGAATGTTAAAGTGATGTGAAGAGGCCAATAAATGAAAAGAATGGAGAAAAAACTCAACCAAATGTGTCACCCGCACTTCAATTCTATATTTTTAAGGAATATGGATATTATGATAATTAGTGAATTAATACTATGGTTAATAAAGATAATAAGTGTTAGTAACCTCTTAATATAAGAGGCAAAGGGAATGCTTTTTGATCACAACTTCTGAAGTGGGTCAGAAGAATGAATTGGTGAAAGGTACACTTACCATACACTCTATAATTGAAAATGTTTTATTTAGTTTTGGATATACCAAATATTTTATATATTAATAATTTTATAAGGGTAACAAATCACCACTTCAACTATTAGATGTTGAGTTATTAGTAAAAATTCTTAATATTAGATGATCACGTATCAAGTCTATAACTAATCTCTAAAATAAGTTTTTGGAATTTGAATTAACAAAAATATTGTGATTATTCTTTTTGTAAATTCTGATTTGATTTTGAGTTTGAATTAGCTCTCTCTCTCTATATATATATATCCCATATAAATTTTTGAGGAAGGGAACTCATGTTTGATAAAATAAACCAACTTAAGATCGACTTTTAGTGAAAGGATGAATATGAACATACAATGGAAGTTACTTATGTTGAATAAATCTTAATACCTATTCACGATGGATTTTTATATTAAATGGTAGGGGAGAAACTCAACATCAAAGATATGAATATTTTTTAGGATTATGATATTGTATTTCATGAAGACTAGCCTAGTCTTCCCCCGAATTATTATGTATATTTTTCCTTAAAAATTATACTTGGTTGTAAAATTATTTAAAATAATCCATGTATAATATCCTTTATTGAGTTTCAAGAATTAAAGAACCAACTCTAGTAGAATGATGATAATTTATTTATATACCCTAGGTCATCACCATAGGGTGCACCTATTCTTTTTATTAAGAATAAATATGGGTCAATGCATCTTTTAATTGATTAATGAGAACTTAACAAGATCACTATTAATAAAAAATATCATCTAATCTATATTATTGATCTATTTGATCAATTATAAGGATCTCAATATTTTCCCAAGATTTTTTTTTGATCTGTATATCATAAATTAACAGTAAAGAAGGAGGATAAACCCAAGAAAACCTTTCAAAAAAGGTATAGTCATTATGAATTTGTAGTTATGTCATTTGGAATTACAAATGATCTTTATATATTTAAGGATTTAATGAATAGTGTCTTTAGATATTACCTTGATAATTTTTTGGTAGTAATTATAGATTATATTCTTATATATTTTATGAGCATTTAAGATCTTGAAGAAAATTTGATAATTATACTATATACCCTAAGGAAGGATAAATTGTATGCTAAATTTACCAAGTTTTAATTTTAGATTGAGAAAGATTAATTCATGGGACATATAATCTCAAGTGAGGGTATATTAGTGGATCCTTAAAGTATGAAATTTCTTGAAAAATAACCTAGAAAAACAAAAATTACTAAGATCTATTGTTTTCTTGGGCTGGAAGGATACTTCCAACACTTTGTGAGAAATTTATCATGGATATATAATCTAATAACCTTGTTAAGATGGAGGGGAGATGAGTTACTTCGGAAAAATGAATCTGAGGAAAATTTCAAGGAGGTAAAAAGAATGTTGGTCAGTGAAAATATGATTACACTACCCTAGATTGGAGAAGGGACTAGGATGTGGCACTATACATAATTATATAGTGATAGCTTATGCCTCGTGATAATTCAAAATACATGAGAAAAATATCCTAAATCATGATTTAGAGATGGAATTAGTAATTTTGGCACTGAAAATATAGATTTGATCAAATATTATGATAGCTCAATACACTACAGCCCTGGGAAGGTGAATAAGGAGGATGATGATATATGTTGAAAATAGAATGCTAGTTTTTCCATGATGAGGATTGAAAGTAATATAATATTTATTTATTTTCATAATATATTTATTGAAATCATGAGTAAAGTTTACAAGTCATATCTTTATTATATGAATATTCAACCATTCACCCACATGAGGATTAAAGAGGTAAAGAAAGAGGATGTGGAACTACAAAACAATGTGAGAAATATTATTTAGTTAAACCGTGATTGTAATGGAATGATAAGGTTATTGAAAAAAGTACTTGTTATATCAATACCATACTTAAGGATCTCTTGTATTAAGCTTATAGTTCATTATTCCCCATTCACCCTGGATGTATGAAGATTTATAGAGATATGATTGAGTATTTATGGTGGGATAACATGAAAATGGATATTACAGACTATGTATCTCAGGGTTTGGTATGTTAAGGATAATATAAATTAGGATAATGTGATGTTATAACTACTACCCATAACAAAATGGAAATGGAAAAAATTACAATATATTTTTTCATTAGACTTCTCGAAACATTTAAATGGCATAATGTTATTAAATTTGTAGTCAATATCCTTATAAAATCGTCACATTTTATTTCCATTAGATAATATTCACCTATTGAATATATTTAAAGGGTATAAATTAATAATGTGGTAATATTTTATGGATTAACACATTCTATTATTATTTTTATTGAAATTTGAGGTTTACCTTGAAGTTCTGGAGAAGTATTCAATAATATTAGAATAAAAATTTGTTCTTTAGAACAAAATATCATACTCAGATAGATGGTTAGTTTGAGAGGATCATTAAAAACCTAGATGATATGATGAGATCATGTTCGATGGATTTCAAATGTGTTTGGGATAAATACCTTCATTTGGTATAATTTTATTACAAAAAATAGATTTCACTTAGGCATATATATGGACACTTATGAATCCCTCTATAGAAGGGAGTGCAGAAATCTACTATAATGGGATGTAGTTGGAGAATTGAAGATATAGGGAATTGATATTGATGAGTAAATGATAGATAAGGTTAGAGATATTTAGTATCACATTAGGGCATCTCAAAGTCAACAGAAGAGTTATACTGATAATTTTTGGGGAGATCTGGAATTCGAAGTTGGTGAGAAGGAATTCTTAATAATTTATAAATGGAAAAATATTATAATATTCAAAAATAGGGGAAATATAATCCCTATATATATGGACTCTTTCAATATTCTTGATCATATCATGATGGTTTCTTATCACATTTCACTTCCACTGAACCTCTCTCTAGACCATGATGTATTCCATGTATCTCTCAATAGGAAATACATACTCACCACTTCAAATATTCTAAACTCATATGTCATACCCATGGTTCATGATCTCTCTTATTAGGGACAAATAATGAAGATTTTTGGATCAAATAGTGAAAGTGTTTCAAAATAATACCACTCACCCGGTCAAATTTTTATAGTGAAACCATAAATTTAAAGAAGCTATATGTGAACATGAATATGTGATGAGGTAGAAGTATCCTAGGTTTTTTTTGTATTAGAGTGACATAATTTCAACTGAAAAAATATTATAATGTGATTAGAATATAACACATTAATATTTTATGATATATTTCTCTTTAAATAATTTTAATTTCTTTTATATCTTGCTTTACATTCAACACCAATTTTAAACAAACCACACTATATAATAAAAATATGATTATTTAATGTGATATGTATCCCTTAATAATTGGATTATAAAGTATGAATATTAATAAATATAATATTATAAATTAATATATATATATATATATATACTGAATTCATTATTTTTAAATTTATTTCAAATTAAAAAACATTTGAAACTGGAAAGTGAAGTTTTTCTAAAAAACTATTTTTATATGCACAATGGGTTTTCATTTTAATAAATTAAATTAATATATATTAATAAATTATCTTAATAAAATGGTTTTATAATCTATTCAATAAAATATTTTAACATTCATCAAATAGTTTTTACATGGAAATAAATGAAGATAAAATCAATTTTATGCTTAAAAATACATTTTTCTAAAAATTGTTTTATTGTGTTTTGTGGAATTATTTTAAAATAGTTTTGTTCCAATTATATAAATTGAATATTTTAAAATGGATTCCATATTTTTAATCATGATAATTAATTTTATTTAATAATTTCAACTTAATTTTTATTATAATGAGTAGTTAAAATTAGTAAAATATTGTTATCACGTTTAGGGTTAAAAAGGGTTTATCAGGGGGTAGCCTAAGAAAAAAGGATTGAAATATAAAAAAACAACTGATTTAATTATATTTTTTATTTTATTTATACAATTTAATTATTATATTCAATTATTTTAATTTTGTATCCACTTTAATTGATTAATTCCTTAATATATTTTAATCTTTTGAAAAATTCTAGGTGTATCCTCTCCCTCCCTTATAAAAGTATACCACCTATCATATCTTTATTACACTTAATGAGCCTTCGTTATTAGTCAATAAATACTTTAATACATTCCTAAAATCCTTATCCATGTTCTAGAGGCCCTGTTTTTATCATAATACCATCATTTTAAGGCTTAAGGTGTAAGCCAAAGGAGGTTTCTCAACGAAAAGGTATAAGTCTTTACTGAGTACTTTTAATTTTATTTTATATTTCACCTTATAAAAATAAATTTTATAAATTTTATAAATTATAAAATAATAATTAAATATATTAAATATAATTAATTTTAATTATAATGAATCATCAACCATTTTCTAGATCTTTTCCATTAAATGAGACCTGAAAGTATCACTACTGCATACATGTGGACTACCACCTCAACGTAGCAATATGATTCATTTTTTAGCCGCATATTTAATGGTTGGTTATTATGATAGATTAAATATTTATATATGATATTTATGAAATAATTATTATTCTATAATTTTACTATATCATCTACATTTTTACCTTTCTTTCTGTTGGAAAAGGACATCGCCACTCGTGCATACCTGTGGACTATCACCTCCACAAAGAGATGTGATTTATTTTTCATTTTTGTTTCACATGGACAGTAATAAGGAAAGATTTATTGAATATACATGATATAATAATAATTATTTAAAGCTTAATTAGTACTTACCTTTCTTTTATTCCAACCATCTAATGGTGGAAACATCACTCGTGTGTATGTATGAACTAACATATCCACAAAGTGATGTAATTTATTTTTCATCACCACTTGATATGAATAATTATAAAAGCATGTATGATGAATATATATGATAATTTTTTTATTATTAACATATTATATATGATAAAAAATTTACCATGGTTTGAATATCAGAACCCTAAAACCAAAACATGCATGGAAAATAGACCAATTTTCACCTAAATGTTCATTTTAATGAAGAAATTGTTAATTAAAGGGTAATTAAAAATTATAAAGGAATTATAAATAGTAATTTATGTATGAATATGGTTCTATAATATATTTACAATAAATAAATATGTATTTTTTAGGATACTTTAATGCATACGAAGCAATACGGTACTTGAAATAATGAGTTTATGTTACAATCTCATTTTTTTTCATGATTATCTATACTAAATTTACATGGAGGGAAATTATATTCATATTACCCTTTAAACCACACATATTTTATTATAACCAGGTTATTTATGAAATTTTTATGTATTGTTTCCACTATATGTAATTTATATTTATTATTTCCATTTTCCTCTCTTTGGTACTTAAAATGATCAAGAAAATGTTTTTAAAGAAAAGCCGGCCCTATTTCCACTTTGGTAGGTGAAAATTTTCCTACATAAAAATATAAAAAATTATTTTATGAAAATTATTACCTATACTTGAAATGTTTTTAAATTTTCATTTTCACTACATTTGATATTATTTAGAAAGGAATAAAAATGAATCTTTTTTTACAAGTCATTTTTTACTTATTACAAATGTGTAAAAGGAATGTTTTATTTTAACATATAATACATGAAAAGATTTTCCCACCATAATTATCATTATTTTCTATAAATGTTCCTTGGTTATTTTCAAATAATGGTTTTCTCAATATAATGCTAATTTTTAGTTAAAATTTTATCAATAGAAAATGATGTGTTCTTATGTTTTCAAAAAAAAGGACCAAATGATATTTTAAATGTATTTATCATATATGTCAACATATTTTAATGATTTTTATGATTAAATGGAGATATGATCATATGATACAATCCAATTTATTTATATTTATATCTTATTATGATGATTATTTAAGTATGATTCTATAATTTTTTTTATTTCTCATAGGTTATTTATTTTATTATGAAACTTTTATGAAACCTATTTCTTTTACAAGGGTTAATCTATGAAAAAATTATAAAATATTTAGGAAACCCATTTAATTTCCACGAGTTATGATATGATTAATGTTTTATGATCTTGTGACACACATATATGGTTTTCATTATATGATGTGTTGGCCTAAAATTATATATCCCTCTAATTCATTGGGCAATGATGATAGAGTTGAGAATATCCTAAGATATGATAGAGTTAATAAACTTATAAGAGATGATGAAGTTAACTAGACAAAATTTACTCCTAAAATAATGTTGGAAATGACTGGGTAGATATTTCCATTATGGGAATTTTTGCACAATGATATTAATGAGAGTGAAACATGACCAATAAATTCATTTTCTATGCTTATGTTTATGCCATAAAATTATGTATTATGCTTGCAATATGTCATCATGGATCATGATTTATTATTTATGATTCCATAAACCTATGAATTATGTGCTTTTTTATAGAAATCCTTATTATATGATTTATGATTAATGATATTGTATTGATTGATTATTATTGTTGAAAGTTATGATCTTGTTCCCATGACCATATACTTGTCTTTTACTCAGTTGTGATAATTGACTAATATCTCAAATTTTCACCCATACTGAACATCTAAGCTCACCCTTTCATATGTTTCCTTTCCTTATGTTATGAATAAATGTTGTATGAAGTCTATTTATAATAAGTGTACTATGCATGCAGATTTTTATGGGAGATGTTTATGATCTTTTAAGAAATAATATGATTATGTATCTAGTCTCCAAATATGATAAACCTTTCTAGTAATCAAGCATGTATTTATTGTAAATTTTATTGAATATTAATCTAAAATGGTGCAATATTAATGTATGAAATGATTGGTTCACCTTAGGTTATGGGTGTAATATATTTATGGATTTGATTTTGACAACACATGCATGCCTATAAAAGAAAATGTTACTATTGATGTCCTCAATAGGATATTTCCCAATCAATCCCTTAATGAGTCCAACAATGAATAATGTTTAATGGGTCTCTTTCCTTAGATGCATCTGGAAATGAGGGAAGAAAAGGAGTTCATGTTTCTATATTGTCACGACCCGACCCTACCCGGGCTCGAGCCGCAACTACCCCAAGCCCGCCTCCATAGGACATGGGTTGACAACAAGCGCCGAAGGCTAAACAACTCGGGGAGGCCTTTACCTGAGTACTTGTACACACACACACATCACACTCAATGAAAAAGTGCAGAGTAAAAAATAAAAGAAAAGGGAAACTGCTATAAATAAACCGCAATGTGCATCGACCTCTAAAAGTACAAAGCAAGTACTGAAAGTAACTAAAAAAGAAAAGGGAAAAAACACGCGCCCAACTAGAAAAAGTGCTACAACCCGGCAATAGGTAAACAAAAGAAACAACTGGAAGGGTCCACCACCTAGATCCTGACTCCGAACACCACATGCGGTCCAAGCTCCAAAACTCCTAAGCTCCTATGACGTCATGACCAACCTATCCGTCGTCTGGAAGGGCACACCAAGTGCGGGCAAAGCCCAAGAAGTGGTGAGTATAAAAATACTCAGTAGGATACCCCGAAGGCTCGAGGGAGAAACAAAGGAGGTACCGAAGGGTGAGCAGTAGAGCGAACAAGGAAAAGTGAGGGAGTACAACTGAAAGTGCAGTAAAGAGTACAGTAGAGAGTCCAGATAAACTCAACAAGAGAAAGGCGGTAGACTTGTCTAAACACAAGGAGCTGGAAATAATGAGAAGATGAAATTCTCGTCGAGTCATTGCTACCTATAGCAGGAGAGTAGACTCGTGCAACCACGAGAATCTAGACACAGAAATCACGTGGCATGCCCCGCGCGTCTTCGCCTCTCTTGGAGGGAGAGTAACCAAGCCCAAGAAGTGGGTACTGGAACAAGGTATATACAAGTCCATATGCTCAATAAAGAAGCCCAAACATGATCGTAAGGGTATCTCCATCCCGTAGATCAGCCCAAGAAAGTGAGTCACCAATAGTCCCAGAAGTAACTCCTTCGATGCCCATCATCCCGCACGTCTGCCCTGAACTACAAGTCAAGGGCTCAATCACCACACCTCGACACTATCCGCTTTGGATGACACTGACTCGCCCACACAGTTTTAGGTCGCGTCACAAGGATGCATCTCGGTGGGGAAAGTTCTCCTCGTACTTGAGAGTTCTGGGGTAACGTCAAACCACAACTCGTCACTGACCCACAGTCGAGAGGTCTTCTCAAAGTCAATAGGTGATCCCCTGCCCAGCCCCGCTGGAGGGTCCCTGGAAGTTGACGGGTTCCCACTATAGGGAGACCTGACAAGAGTCGATGGGTTCCACACTGCCCAGTCCTGTAACAGGGTAATCGACTGGAGGGAGACCCGGCTAAAGTCGGCGACGGGACCACTTCCTAGCCCAGATAGAGTTAACCCGGCATCGGGGACCACTGCCCATCCCAAATGGAGGTAAGCCTGTCATCAGGGACCACTGGCCAGCCCAGCTGGAGGTAAGCCTGACATTGGGGACCACTGCCCAGCCCCGCTGGAGGTAAACCTAGAACTGCTCTGGCCATCCCTGCTGGATGGTACTGCTCGGTGAACACCATTGTACTGGCTATCCCTGTTGGATGGTAACCCACCAGTGAGCCCTGCTCGAAACAACCTCAGCCCTGCTGGAAACAACCTCATCCCTACTGGAAACAACCTCAGCCCTGCTGGAAACAACCTCAGCCCTGCTGGTAACAACCTTATCCCTACTGGTAAAAAATTGAGAACAAAGGGACCCTCTACTACACGAGAGGTCAAAAGTATGCAAGAAGAACACAACACACACATGGGGCCCACATGACGTGTGGCACCAAGTCAACCCCAACCAAGCGCACAAAAATTCTCAGGTACAAACCACACGTAACTCGAAGGGCTCCCGTATACTCCCAGAGTATACCTCGTCTCCAGCCCTAAGGCTATTGTGCACACAACACCCAACGTCAATGCGAAGGTGTGAATGTAACAACTCCACCTCAAAGGCCCATGCACAACCAACCACATCTTATGAATCATTTACTCCACTCACACGGGAGTGCACGTGATCACATGCCAATGTTCCACTACAAACACGGTAGAAGAACCGCCATCGGGGCACCTTCACATTTCCACATTTAATAAGATCACGCAAGAGACTCCGCACAAACAAACAGATCATACCATTGTAATACTCGCGGAAAAAAAATGAAAGATAGACTACTTACTCACCTCAAATGAATACCCAACAGAAAGGTCACCAACACCGCCTCACGCCCGAACGATGTCCCGTGATCCCGAGCCTCGGCCCCGAAAACAGTCGGGTGCATCGCACCATTGTGATCCCCTCAAGAAAACACGTCAAAAGCACTACTCACATGAGTGCAACGGATATCCGGAGAAAAAGGTGCATTCTAGCGCACTGCACATGAGCGGTGCTACGTGGGACCCGCATCCCAGTCCCGGAACACAATGAACGGATTGAACCGTTGCGATCCTCTCGAAAAAGCACACAAGGTGGACTATTCACTTGTCCAAAATGGTCATCCGATGATAGAGATGGAAGATCACCATCGACGCCCAAATGACCCTCATGGGGCCCACACCATCGTGCTGAATTAGAGCAGGCGTATTGTACCATTGCAATCCCCTTGGAAAAAACATCAAGAGTCGACTTCTCGCACGCCCCGAACGGACGCCCATTGAGAAAGTCGCTAAACGCTGCTCGCAGCTCAAAATACGGTCCGTGGGGCCCACGCCTCAACCTCAGATTCAACACCCAAAACCACCCTGGAAAGTTTCTCCCCAGCGCTAGGGTCCCAACGCCGCTGATGGAACTCAAAACGGACGTTGGATGCGTCTACGCCGCTCAAAACACGAACCCCCGAAAAAACGTCAAATCACTTAAAGACACGCCGAGCCTCCGAGGACACTCATTTCGGGATTTAAAAATTCCCAAAACCATCTCAAAACGTTCCCCTCGGTCCGAAGAATGCGTCTCCATAGACGGCACGCAAAACAGACGCCCGTAGCGGAAAATACGGTGTCCGAAAACTGAGGGGGCAAGGCCCCTTGGGCAGGACCGGCATGAACCGGCCGTTCTGGGCCGGGCTGCGGTCCAATCGCGCGGCCCAGCCGCTGACCAGCGGTCCACGCACCGACCATCATGAGTCCGGTCACTTGGTCCGTGTGAAGACCCGCGTCTCACGGGTCTTGTCCCCACGCGGGGGTCGCGCGCCGCGACCCCGCGGTCGCCGCGCCCCGGCGGCTCGGCCTCACCGCCTGGAGCCACCGCCTCACGCCGCCGGATTCGCCTCTTGCTGGCACCCAGCGCCTCATGCTCACCCGGTCCTCCGCTGAACACCCGCGCCGCCGACCACTGGAGGCACCTGCGCACCACCGCCTCCGCCGAGCCGGGCCGCCCCAAAACCGCCCGAAACCCCTTTTAACACCCGATCTTTGATGATCGATTGCAGTTCATTCGTAACTCGGATTTCAAATCCGTAAAATGCGACGAAAATCTCAAAATATGAACTTCTAGTGTATGGAATTTTCTTGAAATTAAATCATCATTTAGACTTTCAAAACTTTGGGCAAAAGTGTGATGGAAAACAAAAATGAACAAGATCCTACCTCGTGGGCGTTGCCCGGAGCTTCGCCGCGAGGGATCCGCCGCCGCACCACTGCCTTTCTGGAGGGGAGGAGTTGAGGAGGAGATTTCTCCTACATTTTTGGGAGCTACTAGTGCTAGGGAAGAAGGTGGGGGGAGAAGAGAGGTGTGGATTAAGTGTTTAAATAGAAAACACTTAACCACCCGCCCATCGGCCCGAACCCGAACTCCTAGCGAGGTCGAGATTAAGACTCCCCTAGGGTAAGCACCACCTCCTGAGCATAACGGAGGTCCCCGAATTTTAATCCGAGGCCCCGTTCAAAAGTTATAAAACAGAACGCCCGAGGCCGCCAAATTACAAAAAACGCCCCTGGGTCCATTTTTCACAGATGGGCTACGCCCGCAAAACTTACCCCTCCCCTAGGGTAAACGGAACGTTCTAGAGTCAATAGTGCCCTCGGGTTTCCAATACAAGCCACCATTTAAGAGATACTTGAGTTTCACCATTAAACGAATAAATTAATTAATTAATTTATCCGTTTAACATTCTGAAAGCGAGCGAGGGGTCCAAACATCCCACGCCGACATGTTTTATGTCATTCATAGGGTAAAAACCCCATTTCAGACCCATCTGTACACTCAGATCTCTGATCTGGATCACCGTTTAGGAGTTATCCCATTTATTTGGCGTTTCCTGTGTGAATGCACTGAAAATTTAATTCTGTCCACTCCGGGGCTCAGAATCACACGCCGTCTGAAGGCACTGCTATGGAATATCATCAAAAATATTCCAAAGTCTTTCACAGCAAAAACCGGGTTCTTACATCATTCCATCCTTCAATATTTTTGTCCTAGAAAAGAAAAACCAGGGAACAACTCAGGGTACTAAGCCCACACCTGGCTCTCCCGTATCCAGAAGAACTCTCGCACAGCTCTGCGCCACCGCACATAGACCAAAGGATTTGATCTGTTCATGTGAGGTATGCCCTCGCCGATGACATGCATAGGAGCATGCACGCATCTCTTCAGGTAAACCACGCTGGAGACTTCGTGCACCCACCCCAGACTTTGGGGTTAGGGAAAGGCGGTAGGGAACCTCCCCATCCCTTTACATGGTCTCAAACGAACCGAAGGCTCTCGGGGGTAGCTCACCTCCCTTATCGAAACCCTACGTCGCACGCCATGATTGAAATCACTGCCCACACCTGCAACAAGGCCCGATGATTCCCTCCTTCAGAATATCCATATGGTGAAACACCCAAGGATATCTTGTCATGCAAGATTTTACCGTCGATGTATCGTAACCAAGACTCTATTACATTCTCGGAAAGCGATGGAGCTAACACCATAGACTAAAGGAAAAGGTCCCACACCTTTTATCATACCAACATAGGGTTACACCGATGCCCCGCACCACCCTGGTAACACCTCAAGTAAGGATAAGGGAGGAAAGCATTCCACACACAGAGTCTATCAATTCTACTGCAAGAAGTAGAAGAGTTGTTGAGAGTACCTCTTACCACCTCATGATCTGAAGGATCGTAGACATCCAAAGCTCGTGGCTGTCAGCGGTCCCAACTATCAGCTCCCGGGGCCTGACGTGGACTGCCTAGTTGTGATGAGAAGACCTCGTAAGGTCGTTCCCCACTACCATTTTCTCCCGCACCTCTTCTAGAACCACCTCTCCGGGTACTACTCCGATCACAGAGTTTCCTCCATCGTGGCGGCGCACCTACTGCCTGCCCGAAGCTCTCCACATGCCTGGTCAGGCAGTCCCTTGCCAAGTGACCTCGCCCATCGCAAGCATAGAACCGACTCCCACTAGGCTACATTGGTGCCCTCCGGCGCCACTGTGGTGTACGACCACGCCCCTAAGTCCTGTTGTCAGAAAGCCACCCGCGTCGAGGTTCTTCTTGCCGACGCTCGCTAGCTGCGACAGACGTCTCAGCTCTGTCGAGCCTACTGCCACCACCGACTGTAAAACGCAACAGGAAGCCCTCTGTCACTAGTGCCTACTCTAGAACCCCGACATATGTGGAAATGCCCAAGGGTACTATGACAGCACAAATCTATCTGTGGAGACCCTGATCGAACTTCCGTGCTCGGAAGTTATCATCGTAGACCAAGTCCGGGTAAAAGTGTGCATGGTTTGTGAAACTAGTCGCATACCCGGTCACCGTCATCCCTCCCTGCTGAAACTGCAGGAGCTCCTGAATTCGAACGGAGCGCAAGCAGGAGGGGAAAACTCCTCACAAAATGACAACAGAAAGTCGCCCCACGAAAGCAACGACTTGTCAAGAAACCGAGTCACCAGACTCCACCAACGCCGAGCTGCTCCATGAAAAAGGTCAGTTGCCAAAGCCACCATAAGTTATGTTGGCGTCTGCACAAGCCTGAAAAGGTGAACCACTATCTCTAGCCAACCCTCTACTGCCTGAGAGTCTGGCTCACCACTAAACCTCAGCGGTCCCTGCCGTTGGAACTCACGGAGTTAGCTCAAGCTCAGCCTACTCTGCTGAAGCTATCTGCTGCTCAACAGGTGGGGGTGATACTACTAGCCCAACCGGAGAAAGGGAACACATGATGGGACCTGGACTGAGGATTTGTAGCTCACTGGGTCGTCGTCACGAACCAAATCTGGTATCCTGGATGGCTGTCTTCGCGGAGACATCCTGAATATTATCAAGGAGTGCCACGGTCAGATGAGCATATATGTATATACAAATAACAAAAACGATGGGGAGATGACTCAAGAAGGACAGTCAAGAATTATTTCTATGTGATGCACAAATAAATTTCCCTGCAACAAGTGTCTCAGCGTGCCGAGTCGACAAGCGGGTTTTCAGGGTCCTGGTGAATGGATACGTCGGCCGCCGCACCATCACTAGACTCCCTGTCCTGAGAGCCACTCTCGAGACATGTGAACACTGTTTCCCTAATTCCCAACCAATTACTTTCATTTTAGGTACGTCCGAACAACGTCCCAAGGAACGAACCACCTCTGATACCAATTTGTCACGACCCGACCCTACCCGGGCTTGAGCCGCAACTACCCCAAGCCCGCCTCCATAGGCCAGGGGTTGGCGACAAGCACCGAAGGCTAAAAAACTCAGGGAGGCCTTTTCCTAAGTACCTGTACACACACACACACAACACACTCAATGAAAAAGTGCAGAGTAAAAAGAAAAGCAAAGGGAAACTGCTATAAATAAACCGCAATGTGCATCAACCTCTAAAAGTACAAAGCAAGTACTGAAAGTAACTGAAAAAGAAAAGGGAAAAAACACGCGCCCAACCAGAAAAAGTGCCACAACCCAGCAATAGGTTAACAAAAGAAACAGCTGGAAGGGTCCACCACCTGGATCCCGACTCCGACCACCACACGCGGTCCAAGGTCCCGAACTCCTAAGATTCTCTGATGTCACGACCAACCTGTCTGTTGTCTGCAAGGGCACACCAAGTACGAGAAAAGCCTAAGAAGGGGTGAGTATAAAAATACTCAGTAGGATACCTTAAAGGCTCGAGGGAGCAACAAAGTAGGTACCGAAGGGTGAGCAGTAGAGCGAACAGGGAAAAGTGAGGGAGTACAACCGAAAGTGCAGTAAAGAGTACAGTAGAGAGTCTAGCTCAACCAAACAAGAGAAAGGAGGTAGACTCATCCAAGCACAAGGAGCTGGAAATGGTGAGAAGATGAACTTCTCGTCGAGTCTTCTCTACCTATAGTAGGATAATAGACTCATCCAACCATGAGAAACTAGACACTGAAAGCACGTGGCATACCCCACATGTCTTCGCCTGTCTTGGAGGGAGAGTAACAAAGCCCAAGAAGTGGGTAATGGAACAAGGTATATAAAATTCTATATGCTCTATCAGGAATCCCAAACAAGATCAAAAGGGGATATCCATCCCATAGCTCAGCCCAAGAAAGTGAGTCACCAACAGTCCTAGAAGTAACACCATCGATGCCCATCATCCCACACGTCTGCCCTGGACTACTAGTCAAGGGCTCAATCACCGTACCTCGACACTATCTGCTTTGGATGACACTGACTCACCCGCACGGTTTTAGGTCGCGTCACAAGGACGTGTCTCGGTGGGGAAAGTACTCCTCGTACTTGAGAGTTCTGGGGGAACGTCAAACCACAACTCGTCACTGCCCCGCAGTCGAGAGGTCTCCTCAAAGTCGATAGGCGACCCCCTACCCAGCCCCGCTGGAGGGTCCCTAGAAGTCGACGGGTTCCCACTATAGGGAGACCCGGCAAGAGTCGACGGGTGCCACACTGCCCAATCCCATAACAGGGTAATCCATTGGAGGGAAACCCTGCTAAAGTCAGTGACGGGACCACTGCCCAGCCCAGCTAGAGGTAACCCGGCCTCGGGGACCACTGCCCAGCCCAACTGCAAGTAAGCCCGGCATCGGGGACCACTGCCCAGCCCAGCTGGAGGTAAGCCCGACATCGGGTACCACTGCCCAGCCCTACTGGAGGTAAACCCGGAACTGCTCTGGCCATCCCTGCTGGATGGTACTGCTCGGTGAACACCGCTGTACTGGCCATCCCTGCTGGATGGTAACCCACTGGCGAGCCCTGCTAGAAATAACCTCAGCCCTGCTGGAAACAACCAAAGCCTTACTGGAAACAACCTCAGCCCTACTGTAAACAACCTCAGCCATGCTGGTAACAACCTCAGCCCTACTAGTCAACAAATGAGAACAAAGGGACCCTCTACGTCACGAGAGGTCAAAAGTACGCTTGCAGAACACAACATGCACATAGGGCCCACATGACCTGTGGCGCAAAGTCAACCCCAACCAAGCGTACAAACATTATCAGGTACAAACCACATGTACCTCCAAGCGCTCCCGTATACTCCCAGAGTATACCTCGTCTCCAGCCCTAAGGTTATCGTGCACACGACACCCAACTTCAACGCGAAGACGTGAACGTAACAACTCCACCTCAAAGGCCCAGGCATGGCCAAACACATCTTATGAAACATTTACTCCACTCACACGGGAGTGCACGCGATCACATGCCAAGGGTCCACTATAAACACGGTAGAAGAACCGCCACCGGGGCACCTTTACATTTCCACATTTAATAAGATCGCGCAAGAGACTCCGCACAACCAAACAGATCATAACATTGTAATTCTCGTAAAAAAACACGCGAGATAGACTACTTACTTTCCTCAAATAGATACCCAACGGAAACGTCGCCAACACCGCCTCATGCCTGAACGACCTCCCGTGATCCCGAGCCTCGGCCCCGAAAACAGTCTGGCGCATCGCACCATTGTGATCCCCTCAGGAAAACATGTCAAAAGCACTACTCAGATGAGTGCAATGGATATCCATAGAAAAAGGTGCATTTCGACGCACCGTACACGAGCGGTGCTATGTGGGACCTGGATCCCGGTCCCGGAACTAAACGAACAGATCGCACCATTGCGATCCTCTCGAAAAAGCACACAAGGTGGACTATTCACTTGTCCAAAACGGTCGCCCGGTGATAGAGATGGAAAATCACCGTCGACGCCCAAACTGCCCTCATGTGGCCCGCACCATCGTGCCGAATTAGAGCGGGCCGATTGCACCATTGCAATACTCTTGGAAAAACATCCAGAATCGACTGCTCGCACGCCCCGAATGGACGTCCGGTGAGAAAGTCGCTAAATGCTGCTCGCAACTCAAAATATGGGCCGTGAGGCCCATGCCTCGATTTCGGCTTCAACACCCGAAACCACCCTGGAAATCTTCATCCCAGTGCCAGGGTCCCAACGCCGCTAATGACGCTCAAAACGGATGTCGGATGCGTCTGCGCCGCTCGAAACATGAACCCGTGAAAAAACGTCAAATCACTTAAAGACACGCCGCGTCTCTGAGGCCACTCGTTTTGGGAATTAAAAATTCCCTAAACCATTTAAAAACGTTCCCCTCGGTCCAAAGAATGTGTTGCCACAGATGGCATGCAAAACGGACACCCGTAGCGGAAAATACGGCGTCCGAAAACTGAGTGGGTATGGCCCCTTGCGCTGGACCGGCCTGAACCAGCCGGTCCGGCCGTTCTGGGCCGGGCCGCGGTCCGACCCCGCGGCCCAGCCACTGACCAGTGGTCCGTGCACCGACCAGCCTGAGGCCGGTCGCCTGTTCCACACGAAGACTCACATCTCGCGGGTCTTGTCCCCGCGCGGGGGTCGCACGCCGCGACCCCGCGGTCGCCGCGCCCCGGCGGCTCGACCTCGCCGCCTGGAGCCGCCGCCTCGCGTGGCTGGCTTCGCCTAACGCTTGCTCGGTCCTCCGCCGAACACCCGTGCCGCCGACCGCTGGAACCACCCGCGCACCGCCGCCTCCGCCGAGCCGGACCGCCCCAAAACCGACGGAAACCCCCTTCAACACCCGATCTTCGACGATCGATTGCGGTTCGCTTGTAACTTGGATTTCGAATCCGTAAAATGTGACGGAAATCTCAAAATACGAAATACCAGGGTATGGGCTTTTCTCGAAATTAAATCATCATTTAAAAAATCAATACTTTGGGTGAAATGGTGCGGGAAAACAAAAATGAACAAGATCCTACCTCATGGGAGTTGCCCGGAGCTTCGCCGCGAGGGATCCGCCGCCGCGTCGCTGCCTTGTCGGAGGGTAGGAGGTGAGGAGGAGTTTCCTCCTACGTTGTTGGGAGATGTTGGCACCAGGGAAGAAGGTGGGGGGGGGGGGGAAGAGAGGGGTGGATTAAGTGTTTAAATAGAAAAAACTTAACCACCCGCCCGTCGTCCCGAACCCGAACTGCTGGTGAGGTCAGGATTAAGATTCCCCTAGGGTAAACACCACCTCTTAAGCACAAAGGCGGTATCCGAATTTTAATCTGAGGCCCCGTTCGAAAGTTATAAAACAGAACACCCGAGGCTGCCAAATTATGAAAACGCCCCTGGGGCCATTTTTCACAAACGGGCTGCGCCCGCAAAACTTACACCTCCCCTAGGGTAAACGGCACGTTCCAGACTCAACGGTGCCCTCGTTTTTGCAATCCGAGCCACCTTTTAAGAGATACTTGAGTTTCACCATTAAATGAATAAATAAATAAATTAATTTATCTGTTTAACGTTCTGAAAGTGAGCGAGGGGTCCAAACATCCCGCGCCGACATGTTTTATGTCGTTCCTAGGGTAAACACCCCATTCCGGACCCATCTATAAACTCAGATCTCTGATTTGGATCACCGTTTAGGATTTATTCCATTTATTTGGCGATTCCAGTGTGAACGCACAGAGAATTTAATTCTGGCCACTCCGGGGATCGGAATCACACGCCGTTTGAAGGCGCTGCTCTGGAATATCATCAAGAATATTCCAAAGTCTTTCACATAAAAAACCGGGTTCTTACATATATAGTATTTAGTTAAATTCTTATCTTCTTGATATTATTTTTCAAGAGTTAGTAGTTAGTGAGGAATGTCATCACATCGAGAGTATTTTAAATGGAGGTAGACCACTAGTGTCTGGTATCAGTCTCCTAAGGGTATTTTCTATTTTCATATTTTGAATATTGTACCTTCATCTATGAGGAAGGTGGTAATGGGGGATATCATTAGTCATAGTTGGATATCCACCCAAGTACCACTAATATATTTTATGATTTGAAGTGTTGATTCTCATGGTTTGGTATGAGATGAGACATAGTGAACTTTATGTCTTGGTGTTGTACTTTTTGTTAGATTAAAGATGAGAATAAAAATCCATCTAGTAATATCCAAAAAAATCCCATAACTACCTAGAAGTGGGATGAGATATCCATGGATTTTAACATTAGGTTACCACAAACCAATTAGGGTAATAATACTAGATGTGCCGTGATTAATCAACTAACCAAGTCAGCAAATTTTATTCTGATCCGAGATACCACTAAGGTAGAGGAGCCAAGGAAATTATATATTAAAAAGTTCTTGAGGTTTCATGGAGTGTAGTTTTCTATTATCACATATAGTGACCCTTAGTTTAATTCTCATGTCCAGATAGTTCAAAAAAGGAAATGAGATCCTAGGTCAATTTGAGCATGATCTGTCATAAAAAACCAATGGTCAAATAAAGAATGTAATCTTGATTCTTTAAGATTTATCAATTATATTATCATGGATTTTTGAGGATCATGGGATATCCATGTTACACAAGTTCAATTTTCATATAAAAATAGATCTAATCATTGGTCAGGATGGATACGTTTGAATATTTAAGTGGTTATCCTGTTGGTATGCCCATTATTGGATAGAGGTGGGATAAACATCCCTAGTTTGGCCAAGAATTGTGAAAGAGATGATGATGAATATTTAGGTGATCAGGTAATGAATGTTGAAAACCCATAGTTTACAAAATTCCAATGAGGATCATCAATGTCATCCTTTAAAGTTTTCAGTTAGAGTTCATGCTTTTCTAATGGTGCCACTTAAGTTGGGTTACCAACAACTCAGGGAGATGAGGAAGATTTATTCAAGGTACATGGGACTTTTGAGGTTACTAATAGAATTATAATGGTACCATATAGATTTTTTACCTCTGTATTTGATCTTGATCCATAATGTGTTCCACGTCTAACAAATTATGAAGTATAACACAAATACATCTCATGTTTTGAATTGGGATGAACTGGAGTTTGGGCTCGATAATTCTATGACCAATAAAATAGCTCATATTATTAACTCCTTGTAGAAAGTACTATGTAGGAAATCAAATTTTCTAGTCCAATTATTATGGTGACATGGAAGTGATTCTCATGAAACTTTGGAGTGAGAACCGCTTTTGAAGGAGTGGTGGCCACATCCATTCCTTGATCATGCTTTAGGTTTACTTTATTAGGACATAACGTGGTATGATAGGGAGAATTATCACACCCATGACGTCACTTTAAAGTATTATTTTACATTAATTATTTATTTTATAATTAATTTTCTAGGTCTTTCCAATTGAAATTTTAATGTTTTTGGAAAATAGTGGGTGTCACATAGTTAGTGCACGGTTAGGAGTAACCATGCTCAAACCATACACATGTATTTTTTTATAGTTCTATTTTATACAATAGATTCATGGTTTACATAAATGTTTAAAGAAACTATTAAGATGTTTATGTGAAGTAGTAGTGATCCATATATTTGGTGCATAGTTTTTCAAACCATGTACCCTACCTAGAAAACTAAAAATTTGAAATGACACTTCTATCATTATTTGTTTTAAACCCTATTTTTATCTCCTCTACCCCCAATAAATTTTTATCTCTCATTAATGATATACCCTTATTACCCTCTAATTGGGTGAAAATATAGTGAGATATGATTCTATTTATTTAAAATTTCTTTAAGTAAAGATATCCTCTTCTCTTTTTAAGTTCCCTTCTCTATTACCTAATGGGTTTCTCTACTCTCCATGGCTATGAAGCATAGGGTTTACCTTATCCAAATTAGATGGTGTGATTTTTGGTGTTTAGTGAATATTATTGTTATCATAATGTCTCCCCCATTTTCTTGTGGACTCAATCTAGTTTTCATTGGTTTTTTTGGTTAAGGGAAGGTGGTTTCATGATCTATAATTGTTGATAAACTAAACATGATCACCTAAATTTCTATAGTGTGTTTTAATTGTTTTTATGCTTAAAATCGTATTGTTTAGATCCATTTTATTATGTTTAGTTTATTAGAAAGTTTTTTTTTACTTTTATACTAATATAGAAATGGTTTTATATAGATTTTTTTGTTCATAAAAATAATTGGATGTAAAAATTGAATTTATTGGAAATTGTATAGCTTATGGGAACCCAAAGTACCTAGATGGAATGACTAGGATAATTAATTATAGTAAACATTTTACCCTCCCAATCCTTTGTAATTTTACACAAATATATCTAAAAACACTATTCAATGGATGTGGTTAGGACTAGGACTTTGGATTTGTCCTCTGCAATAACTCATGATCAAGAACAATTGTGGATGGTTCGGTCATCAAGAGTATAAGGATCCTAGGATTAGGCATAAACTTACACACCCAAGGTCCATACCTTAGGGTTTGGTTGTGTTTTATTATTATTATTCTTTACAAATTTGTTTAAAATGTCAAAATAATGGTTATAATTAAATTGTCTTTCAAACTAGCATATATATATTTTCTAACAATGGTTATTTATGAAATGATTAGTGGGACCCTAATGTGATAATTCTAATACCATAAATACACCCAATGGGTATGTGTTGAATTTATTTTTTCATACATAGATAAAATAAAGGCGTCTCTTTGAGGTTTTAGACACTCTTTCTAGTAGAGTTTGGTTGGTTAATGGTGGTGACATGCTGGGAGGTTGACCCTCATATCACATAGTGATAGGTAGCCTTTTATTGGTTCATTTTTCATTCTAGATGAATCATATTTTACCATATTCTGTGTAGACATATGGATTATCATGTTTTAATTTATACATTTTATTATGCCATGTTTGGATGTAAATTTTTCTTACTTATGTTTTATTATGTTCACTTAGTGGTATTATTTTTGTTTTTTGGAGGAATTTATTGGGAAAATTATTCCCAAAGGTAAGTTCATGATTCTTAGGTACTAGTTGTCAACCCATGGGGATTTGGAATTCCTTTGTGACCTTTCCATAGATAGGATTGGGATACTGGGTCAATAGTAGCCCAAGTTTATTTTTGATAGGGTGTATAGTGAGACCATGGTATAATGATTGGTATTATAACCATTAGTTATTTATTGAATTTGTTGAGATATTGTTGTAATAATGGAGAATATTTGTAATTAAAATGGGGTGACCTTATATAATGGATTAAATTAACAAATATTGAAGAACATGATGTGATATCATCTATAGTCTCTTGGGCTTGATGTATTATTAACTACAGTATATGGGATGCAAATAAGTAATCCCATAGGAAGTCCAATGATTAAAGTTGATAAAAGGTTTTTAAATTATGATTTTAAGTATCATAATGCCTTATTAGGAGTAATGTTTGATTAGATTTATATAAAGGTGATGGAATACTCAATGGATAAATTTATTTGGGATAAAATTTATAATATATTTTAAGGCCATACTAAAGTGAAGGAGGCAAAGATACATGAACTATAGAGCATGTTTGATGATCTGACGATAAGTTCCATTTGAAAAATTATATGGTGTGTTTATCCATATTAATAAAGTTATTAGTTACTTTATAGTGTCCGGTTAGAAAATCAAAGATTATGAAATAGTGAAGAATATTATAAGAATATTGGCATCTATGTACAATCCAAAAGTATAATCTCTTGAGGAAATGAATCTTATTTAGTTATTTATTGATGATATAAATAAGAAATTGGATTCTTATGAAATAAGGGTAAAATCATAATTATTTTTATAATCTTTTTATAAAGAAATAATATGAAAATCTATCACGAAGCAGGAATTTTAGGAGGGTGAAAATAAAAATGATGTAATTAATGATTTCCTACCACTTATTACAAGAATGATTAAAAGTGGAAAAGGTAGTTATAATGGAAATATACCTCTATATTATTTCATTGTGGGAAGTTTGGAAACATTTATATTAGATTAAAAAAGAGGTTTGATAAAGAATGTGGTGGTTATGATAACCTACCAAAATAGAAGAAAAAGATTCCATTTATAAGAATCTTCAATTCTAAAAATTAAAGTGGTGAGATTTTTCAAATGAAGGTTCTTGTTAGAAAATAATAAGAGGATATTAAAGGAGTTTTTTTGGAAGTTATTAAAATTTAGTTTTTCTATAAAAACCAAATTTATCTCTAATTTCTTTAATTTCTATAGTTTTTTTTAATTTTTGAGTTGGTGGATGGGCTGAATTGTGAATTGGGGTTCAGAACATAATTCAAAGTATTTTGACATATTAAGAGATATATTTTTGGTCATGGTTAAGGGATTAGGGAGTATCTATGATGTTAAATATAATTTAAAATGAGGGTAGAGGTGGAAAAGATACCTAATTGTATCCTTTAGATATAGATTATCTAGTTGTTATCCAGTGCCACTTGAATTCTTTAGGTGACCACCACTGAGATGGTGGCCACCACCAGCTGGATGATTAGTCTTTTAGGGGGAATAATTATAAATATTCCCACTTATAAATTTTTTATGGGGAATACCCCTAATCGAATCTTTTTGTTCATGAAAATCATGGTATAAAACTCCCATCTTATTTCTTCTTCTCCTTAGTTTTAGGTGCCATTTGATGATGTTTTTCATTGATTCATGGCGGGTATCAAACTTTATTGATATCATATCATCTTATCATCCATTAATCTATTTTTTATTCCATTGGGTTATGGATTCAATTTTTATATCACTTAAGGATGGTGAAATCTTCCAAATCCAATGGGGCTTCTATGCTACTTAGCAAGGGGGTGTCCTGACACACCATCGACATAAGGTCACCCAATGAATCATTGAAAGTTTGTTATGACACCTAATTATTTATAGGGATTTTTTAAATTTAAAATAAATTATGTATTTTATTTATTATTATTTATAGGGATTTTTTAAGATGGTACTAGAATCATGGAATGAACATCTCATATGTGTTTGGTTTCAGTTCTGGAACAATGAGGCCATATATTCAGATTTTCTCATTTATGAATTTATTAAATTAAGTTTTTTAATTAATTATAATTGTTATAATTAATTTTTTTGTAACATGTGGCTTGATATATGTCATCTTGTGAGTTGGGGAAGCTAGGTGAGATGGTTTTGATTGTTAATATTTTGGATGGGTTTAGACAGAGCTGTCAAGATGTGTAATTTAAATGAAATGGTTCAGATAAGGTTGGTGGTCCTTCATATATTACATATGGTTGTATGCATGTTTATTTTTAGTGAATGAGTATGTGGTCTCACCACTAAGGTGTTTAACTTCAAAATTATTTTATTATTAAATTAAAAAATTAAATTACAGTGTTTAATTTAATATAAATTTCCTAAAAATGAAAGGGCAAGATCCAAAGTCGTGTTTACCATTGGAACTATCTTAATTTCCTCAACCATTGATGGATAAGGTCATGACTATTTTTTTTGTGATTTAAAATGAAATTTAGTCCCCTTGTGAGGTCTGACCAGAGTGAGTGTGTCCCAATGTTCCTCTTATAGGGAACCCTTGAGACCATTTTGTGAAGGTGCAATGTCTTGGAGAGTGAGTTTACCCCCATGGTTCGTATATGACACTAGTAACACCTTAGAGACCTTTGTATTATCTAATTCTACTTGGGGTGAGTATCAACACTTGATATGTGGATACTATATGGGCTGTCCTTGGGTATTTTGACAAGATATTGGGTGTTCATACTGACCTAGTGATGACTTGAGTTTTTGAGATGGCCTCTAATCCATCTCTTGAGAATGATTCCACTGAGGCTGTCTTTGTCCAGTTGTGAGGCTCTATATATTTATAAGTTTCACAAGGAGCGTGATACCCTCCATGATGCTGGTGATGAACCCATACTCTATTGAAATCAGAGACCCCAATTTGGGTTCCCCTATTTTTTTTGGTGACCTAGGATACCCAAATTGGTTACTCGAGGATATGTTCACCCAAATAAGAGGGTGTTAGTGGGCATGGATAATGATGATGTGTTTAGGTGTTCAACCCACCCTTTATTATTTTTATTATTATAAATGATATCTAAAATTCCCCTAGGGTGGTGTTATATTGTTTTATATGGAAAAAAACTTATGGGTGGTTGTGAATACTACCTATGGATTGGTTTTGAAAAGTCCATACAAAGAGTTCATCAAAACTATAGGTGGTGTTTCCATGGATTTAGAGATGAGATTGTTAATTATTTGTATATTATGGAATTCCTACGATGTTTTAGTTTCTTTGGGATTGTTAGGTCTTCAGTGGTCATGGTCGAGCCTTATAAACTTCCATGTATTTGCTTTCAGAAACCATTGTATAATAGCATTAATAATTCCCTAGGTCATGGTATCAGGATGTAGAATTCCTTAAGTTGTTACATTGTATATCAAGGTGAATAAGGCATTAGTTTCAATATCTATATACTAGGGTGAAGGAAACCCCATTTCATTAAATGGGTACTATGGTCATCGAGATGTTCTTAGAGACACTCTGATAATGGATGGAGAATGTAAGGTCGATTGGGTTTATAAACATGAGGATTAATTGTATTTTTTATTATATTTATTTTAGTAGTTTATTTATTTATTAAATATCATTTCGTGTGAAAATATAAATGTTTTTAATAGATATTTATAAGACCACATTTGAGGTTCCCTACCAATTTATATACTCATACCATGCTTAAGATACTATTTCACCCAAGAACTTGAACATACTCTCATTTGGTTGTAAGAAAAAGCTGGTCCAAGACCAAAGTATGATAGAGAAGGATAGCTGTACATATACATAGATCTTGGGATGATGTTATGATTAGAGTTTGGAGTATGGATTCATTTTTATTTTATTTATATTATTTTATTTATTATATGTGATCGACTTAGTGGGAAATCGAGTCTGTATGAATGCACGTATCTTTCCGGATTCATATAATTATTATTTGGTTTTTTTTATTTTTATACATGATATAGTGGTTACATATTATGTATGAAGTTTGGTTATTTAAATGTTATTTCATACACTAATATAGGATTGTATAGTCTCCTCAGAGTACCACACTATACACTCTCTACTATTATGTAGCCTCATAAATATGAGGTGGCGCGCTTGAGGTCACATAGCACCACTGGTTTAGTTACCATTCAGAGTGTTTCAGACCAAGAAATTTCAAAGAGGTATTAGTGGACTTTCCATTATGTTTTATTATTTGGGGATATGGTAGACATAAGATATCAGAATGCATCGAATGTTGTTATGTAACCCAAACTAGTGTGTCATGAATTCATTATTTGGTGGAATTCTAAACTACCATGGGTATGATATTGATGTTTTTGGATTGATTTGTTATGGTTATTATTATTTTCACCTCACGTGATATACATGATTTTTAGATTTTTGGTGATTATTTATATGGTATTTTGGAACTTAGACTATATAGGAAAGAGGCATCTCATGCATCATACCATACACATAGGATTGACTTAAAATATAGCCATGTTTTTATGATTTTTACCACTAAAAGAATAATGCCCAGCTATTTAAAGTATCGACGACAACTCATATGATTTTTTCCTATATATGATTTTAGTGGAATTATACTCAGTTGAATAGACATGAATATATTCCTTTCTAATCTAAGTTTATATTGATCTATGCAGGGATACTCAGTGGGGATGTAAATGATGTGATCCATTGGTGAAGGGGATCTGTAGTGACCCTAGTAGGCCAATACAGGAATTAGATGCCTTAGTGATAGACCCCTTGAGGATGTTTTTTCTATATATATTGGGATGATATTATAATTAATTGAACCATATTATTATGGTATTGTGAACATGTATTATCGTTGGGTGGTTCCTTTATATGTGTATATATTCCTAGATGAGTTGTGATTCTTGAGGGGCTGTCCTATACACGAATTATCATGAGAATCAGAACCCTTGTTGGAATATGAGTTGGCATGAGATGTTGTTTTTATTTTTTGAGGACCCAAGAGTGTGTGTTTTTTAACTTTGGATGTAATGATATACTTGATATAGGAGTGAATTTAGAAACCCTATGGTTTATGGTTTATGAGAGTCCTGACTTATTGGGAAAGGTGGGAAGACCTAGTGACACTTAGATGTGACATAACATCTATTGAGTTTTTAGGATGTGATGAATGAAGATAACCTTAGTAATGGGTTAGCCTAGAAGATTTTAGTTACTTTGAGGTGGTGATCAGGGGTATATTCTCATGCTTGAGACTGATTCATAGGTGGTGTTTCTATATTTGTGGTTTAAGCTTAGGGGTTCCTTGAGAATTCACATGTAGGGTAGTCCTGTGAGATGTGTTTAGATCAGGCACATACTGCGCTAAGGATAAGAATACCCTCAGGGGGTTTTATGAAATGGAACATTAGATGCCTTATAATTTTTTGTGAGGGAAGAACCTTGAGTGCTTTGTATTTTGGAAAAAAATCTTGTTTTATAGTGAAGTAATGATTGAGTGTCTGGATTTGTTGATTCAGGATGAATTTCCTAGTGCAGTAAGAGCATGGGTAAACGCTTTTGTTTTTTGTATGGTATCAAATAGTGGATAAGAATGTGGTTGATCTTGGTATAGGATCTATGCTTGATTCTAAAGGAGAGACCCATGGATACTCTTGTTAGGAGAGGTTGACATTAATGAGTAGCATGGTTAGTGATTTAAGAATTTGATCCTACTTTGAGGACATAAAAATAACATGATCATGAGTCAAATTATCTGTTTGGGTGGTTCTAAAACATATTACACTATGATGATTGATAATGAGGTCTTTTATGTTGGAGGAACATGCTTCTATATATTTTATGAAGTAGTGATATTTTGTGTTTAATCTGAGGATCATAGAAATTTGAAATGACGCTGGTGGGATTGGGTTCCCAAGGATTGATGATGGTGATAAATTTCCCTCCATGGTGAAGAAGAAAATATAAATGGACTAGATGTTTTTGTGTGATCAATATGTATATGGTCCTAGACATGTATTTTCATTGAGGAGTAGTGTCAGAGTTTGGAAATGGATGAGCATGGATTTAGGAGAGTGACACACATTCCTTAATAACATAACTTATTGAGGTTGTGATTGACAAGAAGAGTAATTGAATCCATATTGTAGGGAGTACACTAGTGGACAGTTAAGGGTGGCGACCCTCATTAGGGATTGAATTTCATAAGATGTTGTGGATGGTGTTCTCATGCATCGGTAATAGGTGATAAAATTATATTTCATAACGGTACATAGTCATGTGAAAGTTTGGACACATTTTACCATTGTGTTTGGTGGAAAATGGGATATGGGAAATTGAGATCAAAACTTTGAACTGGAAATAAAATTTCAAGGACCCTCCTATAGAGGGGAGCATGATTTTGGTCATGGTGATGCGACCCTCATGTTAAAAGGATCATGGATGAATAAAACCAAAAGTTGGATGATTGTTTTGAAATTTTAATATTAATGATTAAATGGATCTAAATTTATATAGGTTTCTTGAATAATTCCATTAATGAGTTTTTATGTGGCATCATGTGGAGTTTGGGAATAGACTTCAGGCACGAGATGAATTTGATTCGATATGAGGGTGTTTGGGTTAGAGATACATTATTACTAGCATGAGAGTGTGACAATGGTTTGGATGGTTGATGGTTAAACCATGTAATTTCACTGATATTTAGGTACATACTTCTATGTGTTTTTTAAGAATATCATGGGATATCTTAGTGGTAAAAGGCATTGTTATAGTGCAATTTAGAATCACATTGGTGGATGAGGATGATAATCCTTCAAAAAGGTCATCCAAAAGTGGTCTGACCAGTGTTTTCACATGTGATTAGATATAGTGGGTTAGTAAACACCTTGAATTCCTCATTTTGGATATAATGGGTGCATTGATTAATTGTCCAAGGTATTTCAAGTAAAAGATGACGTGTTTTTGCTTCTTGAATGAATGTCCTATATGCATCTATTTTGATTCATATTCTGAAATGAAGAGTTATATCAGCCTATGACCTATGTTTCATGGGTGATTGAGTGTGGTGAGTTAGAAACTAAAAAAATTGTATCATTATAATGAAATAATATGATTTCAATAGGTAATTATTATGTAAAGAGAGAAATATATTGAAATAATCCATAGTGAGTTAGGTCCTATGGTGGGGAGTTCCGTAGGCCATATGAACTTTTAGATGACAACATATTCATTTATCAGGGTGGAAAGTATTAGGTAAGAATTTTCCGAAGGTTTTGGTTGAAAATAAAAAGCCTTATCTAGGTTTCAGTGTTTTAAGATTCTAGAGTTCAAGGTTGCGCTTTCGAAGCATGTTTGGAATTCAAGAATTAAACAAGGATAATTGGTTTTGAAATTGATAATTGTTGTAGATTGAGTGATGAATTTGGATGACCACACAGAATTCTCAAGGATGATAAGTAATATAGTTGAGAGGATGTAAGACCAAAATTTTATATGGGTGTTTGGAATTTTATATGTTTTTGAATTTTTGAGTTAATGGATGGGTTGAATTTTGAACTAGGGTTTGAATCTTAATTTTGAGAACTAAGACCTCTTAAGAGTTGAATATTGGTTAGGGTTAGAGGATTAGAGAGTTGTTTTATGGTTTAAGAGAATTTGGAAGGAGGGATGGGGTTTCCAGGATACCAAATTATAGCCTATAGCCACCAGTAATTCATTGACTGACTAGTGGAACCTCCATTCTTCGAGTGACCACTTGCTAGATAATGGTGTCTAGTAGTGGAATGAGACATTTCCTGAAGGAACAGAATAGTTGGTTTCCTCTACCTGTTGGATGGTGGGGTTTTAAGGGTAATAATTAAAATTCCACCCCATTGGGGTTTCATAAGGTGGAATCCCCCTTCTTCGCTTGTTTTGGATGTGTGAACCAAGGGACAAACTCCCTTATACTTATTTCTTCCCCTTGGTTTGGGATTATTTTTATTATTTTTCTTGATGATTAAAGGATAGTATCCACCTACATTATTATCATTTCATATCCTCTTATTTTCCTATCTAATTTTTCTTTCTCCAAGTTAAGTATTCTATGGAGTTTGGAATAGAGGATGGTAAAATAACTCAATTATCTTGGGGATTCCATGATTTTTAGTGGGAGGGTGTCTCATAATTCCATATTTATATGAAAACCCATTAAATAATTGAAGGTATCTTTCATCACTAATTTTTTTAAGGTTTTACCTTACATTTAAATTAGATTATATATTCTATTGATTCTTATTTATTGAGATTTCAATTGAGATAGTTTTGGAAGCATGGTGCAAAACTTCTACAGGTGTTTGGTCTCATTTTAGGCATGATGAGGTTATATAGTGAGATTTCAATATTTGTGAATTTATTTATTTAATTTTTTAGTTAATTATAAATTTTATATTTAATTGTTTTGTACCATGTAGACTAAGATAGAGAATCATGTTATTTTGGGGTGGTCTAGTGAGATGGTCGAGTTTGGTTGGAACTTGGATAGGTTTAAGAGTAGCTAGTGAGATATTTAATTTAAATAAAAAGCTTTAAATTTGGCATGTGGTCTTTTTTTAATTTCCCTATGGTTATATTCCTGTTTAGTTATGGTGTATGGACATGTTGTCATTGCACTGAGGTGTTTAACATAAAAGATACTTATAATTATATTTGTAAAATAATAAAGTGTTTAATTTAAAATTAAATTCATTAAAATGAATGAGAAAAGAGACAAGTCCATGTTGTCATTGTGCACTTATTACCGACCTTAGTCACCAATGGATGATTCTGGGATTCTTTCTGTGATTCCATATGTTCTTAGGAACAATTGAAGGGTGTGATAAAAGTGAGTGTAACCCAACGGTTTGCATGTCAAACACCCTTGGGACCTATTGACAAAGGTGCAATGTATTAGAGATATATTTTAGACTTGTGGGCCATATATGACCCTTGTGTCACCTTAGAGCCTGTTGGATTGTTGAATTGGACATTGAGTGAGTATCCCTTTCCCTTGATATGTGGATACCATATGGGTTGATCATGGGTAGTTTGATGGAATGTTGGGTGTTTAGATAGACATTGTGATGAATTGGGTTTTCATATGGTCTCTAATCCATCTCTTGGGTGTGATTCAATTAAAGCAGGATTTGTGTGGTAGTGAGTCTATTTATATTTATGTCTTTATCAAAGAGTGTGATGCATTCCATGAGATTCCAGATCACTAGAGACTTGATCAAGACTGAGGAACCTAAGTGGGGTGACCCCATTTTTTATAGTGATCTAGGGGATCCTAGTGGGTGCCCTTGGAATATATTGACCCCAGTGAGATGGTGTTCTTGGGTATGGATAATAATGATAAGTTTAGGCATTCAACCAACACTTACTTATTTTTATTTTTTATAAATGTGATAAAAAATCTCCTTGGGTGGTGTTATATTTTTTGAAATGGAAAACACCATTATGGATAGTTATGTATACTCCCTACATGGTGGTCCTAAATACCCTCTATGGGGAGTTTATGAAAACTCTTTATGGGGAGGTTGTTGAAACTACTGGTGGGGCACCATGTATTTGGAGATAAGATCATTGGTTCTATGTAAGGTATGGTGTTACTTACACATGATAGATCCTGGGGGTATGTGGGGTATTCGATTGGAATGGTTGAGACTTTTCTGATACTGGGTATCAGCTTCCATAAACCATTTTATACTGGGATAGTGTATTACCCATGTTTTGATACCAGGGTGAAGCATTTTCTTGGTCTTTACAATGTATTTTGAGGTGGTCATGCCCCCATGTAATTATCTATATACTGAGGTGAAAGACCCCCAATTCATTATATGATTGGAATGATCATTATGATGCAGTCAAAGACACTCCAATACCAGCCAAAGAATGTATAATAGTTGATCAAGGCCATAGAACCAAGGATCGACAGTGGCTAATTTTTTTATTTATCCATTAGATCATTATTTTAATTTTAGAGAATGTCACATGTATATATCCCTACATTTAATATCTATGTATTTGACCTCTTTGGTGGTTCCCTACTGATTTATGTACTCATATCCTACATAATCCACCATTCCACTTGGGTACCCAAGAAGACTCTCACTTGGTTATAGGAATATGCTAGGCTTAGGCATGATATTGATCGAGTTGGATAAATGAACATGTACACAAAGATTGGGATTAAGCGAGTCTTGGTGTTGGGATTGGGGCCTCATTTTTATTTTATTTCTTTTTTTACTATGTATATGTGATCAGACCAATGGGTGATCCAATCTTTATGACTTTATATATGTTTCTTCATTCATATTATTATTATTTGGATGTTTATTTATCATTGTGATATCATGTTTATGTATTGTATATGATGTTATTTTATTTTATAAGTTATTATGCACTCTGATATAGTGGTATAGTCTCCTTTTAGTACCACCCTAGACCCTCTCTATTAGTTCACAACCTTTGGTATATGATGAGGTGCACCTATGGTCACATAATGCCATCAGTCTGGTTACTATTCACAGTGAGCTATTCTAAGATATTAAAATATTATATATAGAGGATGAAATGTGGTTTTGTGGAGAAGTCTAAAATTGAATAATAAGATGATAATAATCAACTAGAATGAGTTATAGAACTTGAAGTGCAGTTAAAAGGATCTCTTGAAGATCTTTACTTGTAAATAAATAAGAATAAGAATATTGTAGATTTTATAAAGGAATACCCAAGCCATGTTGATGAAGATGGATCTAAAGTTGACATTATTGTTTTTTTTGAAATATTGTGAGAATAATCATGTGAAATTTGAAGAATCTATGAGTTACATATTGAATATTGAACAATGTATTAGGACTATTAATTATATTGACTTATATGTTAAATAGAAATTAAATAAGGTTGAAACTAAAAAAGAAAAAGTTATTTCTTTGATAAAGATAGTTGGAATTGAAATCAAAATATATGAATTAATGAAGAATATTCGTTTTATGAAGTTTTTAGATGAATTTTTGAAATAGATGGTTGAACAAGGTACAAGAGAGTTTGAAGAAATACTGAGTGTTTCCAAATAGTATGAGAAAAAATAGTATTGGATTTGATGGTGAAAAATCAAAATAAAATACTATATCTATAAATATCATTGGGATGTAGTTAGAGGAAAAAGGTTCTCAACTAATTAGAACTTATCAACAATCATTGAATTATTCAAAATCTAGAGATATGCGGAGAGGATAAAATAATTAAATTTTCCATTGATAAAGTGTCTATTCTTTATTTTTATTGGCCACATCATGTCCTATTATGGTAAAGTTGAAATCTATCTTTGTGGAGAATAATTTGGATGAAAACAAAGTTAATTTTAAAAATAGTATTCATTTCAATGATTTTTTTATCGTTACTAATTTAATTATATGAACTTTGGACATAAAGATACTTATTTTAGGTAGAGAAGAGGAATATATTCATATAAAATACAATGAAAAGTAAAAGTAAGGAAGTCCAGTTTTGTTCTATTGAATAATATGTTTTATCCTATTGAAGAATAAAAATTTGAGTTGATGTATCATGATGAAAATAATGGGAAATTGCCAACAAAAGTATCAACTCATTCATGAATTTATTAAAAGGAAAGAAAGAATACTGAGATGGAGAAGTTAGTTGAAATTACATTAAATGAAACAAAGAGAAATATCAAATCGATTTTGGAAAGCGGGTGTTCATATCATATGACCCACAATATTAACTTGTTGAATAATGTTAAAGGAATAGTCTATGTATCTGTACACTTTAAAATGGATGCATATTTGAAGATAAAAATAAGTGGAAAGAATTAATTAGAGGAATATGAGTTTATAAACCCTAAAATACTTTATGTTTATGGTTTATTGTATAATTTATTAATTTCTAGTCAACTTTATGAGTCATTTTTGAAGGTAACATTTAGAAAAAAAGGATACCATATAAAAGTATAGTATAGGAATTATTTGACAAAACATTTCAGAACTAATGAAAATTTATATATGATTGATGGAAAGGAAAAACTTTTCTATAAATAATGGGAAAAGAAAATCAATTATGTAATAATAGGACATACCACATCAATTAAAATTAGAGAGAACTTATCATAGTTCAAAGTAGAATTGGACATTATTAACTTGAAGAGACATCAATAAAATATTTGTGAAGCTTGTATATGAGGAAAAATTGTTCAAAATAAATATCCTCCTCATATTTAGAGAGAATCTCATTTACTAAATTTGATTCACACTGATTTTTGAGGTATGATTGGCCATGAATGAACCTATGGTGAAAAATATTTCATCATATTTTTGGATGATTATAGTAGGATGTGATGTGATATGATCATCCATTCAATAATTAAAGTGATGGATTACATAAAAGGGTTTCCAATATGAGTAGAAAATGAAATTGGAGAAACTATGAAATTTTTTAGGTCATATAATAGAATATATTACACATCTGATAAGAATCATTACAACAAATAACATAGAAGAGAAGAAAACTTCTAGGAATCATCTACCTCACTAAGAACAGAAGAAAAAAATGATACTTTATTTTTCTATATATTTCTAAAATCCGACTCCAGCTTCACTTCTTCCATATCTACGGAGCTCAAAAGCTGTAAAGCGCATTAAATATAGCCTTTTAAACCCTATTCTCATTATATTTCTCTTCCTGTGTACATTATCTACATTTCAAGAAGGGTGTGTCTCTATTTTATAAACACAAATTATCTCTTGTGTTAAACTAGACGATACATTTATATCTTCATGAACCTATATTTTTACACCATACACACCCACAGATAATAGTAGAAGAGGTCCCTATATGACCTTTTGTAATTTACACTCTCACAAAAACTGTGGAAGAGGTCCAGTTGACCTGGATAGCTCTGTATGCTGTTGTGTACCTTGATATAGGGTGTGGATGAAATTAATTTATATAAATTTCATGGTGGCTGGTTATCACCAAGTGGAGAGGACTAAGTCTCATCTTGAGACTGAACCTCTTATTTTAAATCCACTGTGTGTTTCAATGTTATATTTTTACTATTTTATTGATTCATTGAAAAAATTTCTTTAACTTTGGTAGTTAATCTTAGATAGTGTTTATATTAACATTTTCTTCATTAGATTGATTTAAAAAGATAAAATAATAATCCATATAGTTTTAACTGAGAAATAATCAATATTTGATAAATATTTCAAAAGATCAAAACTTTTATAAATATGATACTTTGGTTGACTGGGCTATTTCATATATGAAATTGGGGATGTTTTAAATATCTATTTTAGATATAAATTTTTATAGGAACTCAATTCACTCGACTCTTGAGTGTCCTACTCTAAGCAACACCAAGGACTTCCATATTCATTTTACAATTATTGTCTCAACATCCTGATGAACCCCAGGCATGTTGATATCCTTCCTTCCACAATTTTAGCATATCAGTCCCAACATAAATAGAAATCCTCAAGCCCCAAACTTTAGTCTCAATAACCACTAATTGTGGAATTCTACAGTGAGAACCACCTCCATATCTTTGGTCCACATCATCCCTTATTTTTCTTAATCTACGGAGTTCTCCACGTGAAATTGGTATACTAGACCACTTAATAGGGCATGCCCACTGTGAAAATGACCCCAATGGCCCCATAAAACAACAAAGGTGGGTGAAATCACCAAAATAATAGGACACTACATCAATGAACCTCCACTTATAACAACAAACCATGTCACCCCACTCCAAATATAACATCACCTCTAGTCAATCATCCATACCCAACATGTTTCTAGAGAACCACATCAATCACCACATCAAAACAAATATCATTAACCAAATTAATAATTCCCAACTAGACTAGAAAATACATATGACACAAGCCAAAATATAATAATACTAAACCAGTATTTTCACACATGTTTATACCATTGGAAACCTATTGAAATGAAAAAACCTATAACACCTAGAAAATTCTAAAAGAGAAACTTTAATTCAATAGTGTGTTTGACACACAACACTAAACATAGAAAGGAATATAACCTCTTGATAATTTATGGTATATTTAATATTTTAAATAAATTTAATATATTTTATAGTTTTCAATGAATGAAATACTATGTTTTCTTGCATTACACACAATAAATACATTCTTTGATAGCTTGCGTTATACATAAGACCATGTTTTACCTAACAACAATATATTTTTACAATATTATTATTCTATATAATAAGATATAACCTAGATGTTAAATTAGAGTTTATGAATAGTATAAACTAACTTATGAAAATATATGGTTTATAAAAATATAAAATGAATTAATAGGTTACCAATTAATTATAAATGAATATAAAAACTAATTGAATATAAAGGAAATGTTTTTATGCTCACAAAAGTTTTTTATCCTAATAAATTAAATTAATTAATATTATTGAATGGTTTTAAGAAAATATATATTTTATATATTCAATATTTTATTTATTTTCATTTAATAGATTTTATAATCAAATGAAAAGAATAAATCTAGTTTTACGCTTAAAAATTGTATTATTCTAAAAATGTAATTTTCATTCTTTTAATGACACACCTATATTAAAAAATAATTTTGAAACATTTGTAAATATTATATATAAAAATAAAATTCATTTTTAAAGAGTAATTTCAAAACTATCTTTGGGTGATTTTTTGGTATTTTTTCTTTGTGAAGTATCATTTTTTTGATGAATAAAGATAATTATTGAATTTTAATTGAAAACTACTTTTTAATATAATATTTTTTATAGTTAAATTATAATTTAATTTTTTGAAATTTTTTTATTTAAGTAATACAAAAATGTTTCCAATTTAGGTAATTTTAATAAATTTTACACTGAACTTGGATATAAAATCATTTCAAACTTTTTAACATTTTTACTTTAAAAACCCGCCGCTTTGTTGTCCTGACTGTTGTATTAAATTTAAATTAATTTCTAAAAATTTAGTGTTTGAAATTTGGAAAAACATTGATTCCATATTAGAAATAATATTAATGTATATTTTCTAATTATTTCATCTTATTTTTTAACCAAAGATATTATTTAATGAAAGTAAAATTAATTACAATGATTACGAGAAAAATTAGCTTAATAAGGGAGTAAACCTTAAAATTAAGAGCTAAAAAGAATAATAAACGTGTAAAAAATACACCAGATGAGATTATTTATACATAAACCATTCATGGGTATAATGTTTTGTGTTATGTAAGCCTTTTGGTAGGAAAAAACGTGGGGATCACATAATTATTTTAAAAAATGCCTTGTTTTCCCACTCTCTCCACTATAAAAATTCACTTGCCCCTCAAATTTCTTCACACCTCTAAAGCTATTTGGATCATCAAAAAACTGATACAATAACCTAAAAACTTCCATCCCCTCATATTAGAAGACTTAATTTGGTTATAACGAAAAATAAGTAAGTATTTTGGTATAAATCAAAAGGAGTTACCCAAATAAGAGGTAACGTTCTTCAATGATCACTTTTTTTACATTTATTTCTCTAACTTTTCAATAATTTTTATATCCTGATTCTATAATAAAATAATTATATTAAATATAATAATATTTTTTTCTTAATTTTTGTACCTGAACTTTAAAAAACATCCATAAAATGGGATACACAATCATCATTCGTGTGAACGACGGACTACCGCCTTGTGAACCAATGTCATTAATTCTTCCATTTACAACCTTTCATGGTTGGAATATTGATGTATTTACAGTTTATATAGGATATATGTGATATTTAAAATTTATTTATGATTATGAAACTTTTTATATTACCATAACTTCATGACTTCCATTTTTTGGGAATATGATAACTTTATTTGTGGGTATATGGACTACCGCCTTTTCAAAGCAATGTGATTCATTCACACTTTACATGGAATTTATTAGGAAAGTTTTTAATATAAATATGTGATATATATGAACTGAATAAGATAAATTAATTATAATATATATATATCATTTACTTTTCATTATTTTGAGTACGATGATGAAATGGAAGTAGCGTTCATGTGTATATACAAATTTCTTTCTCCATAAACGGTACATTTCATTTAATATCTAAAAAATTTATGTATTATAATAAATACATATATAATAAATATATACGATATTTAAATCTTGTTTTAAATCCTTTATATGATTAAATAATGATTTATGTAAGAATAACAAAAATAACAAGTCAAAACATGCTAAAAAACTAGGAAATTTAAACCCGAAATAGTGAAAATAATAAAATATTATTAACAAATGGTAGTAAGATATTATAAGTAGTTAATATAATATTTTATAAATATTTTTATATTTATTTTTTAAGTTATTAACTTTCTTAAAACCATTATACAAGAGGTTAAAGGATGTTCACCGAAAAAGAAACACTAGGTAAGAGATTATTGTCTCACTTTTCTTTCTTTGAGACATACAACCATTTCACCACTTATTTATTTTGTGTTTTGTATGTACTGACCATATTGTATTTTATATCATTAATAAATTTATATTCATGGTATTTATAGTTTCATTTGATATTTTTCTCTCATGGGGTTTATAATTATAAAGTTACCATGTGGTAGGTAATTTCATCTGAATTTCATTTCATTAAGGCATATTGTAATGTTATACCCCAAGGTTCTTTTATATGGTGTATATAATTCCATTTTTAAATTTAATATCATTAATAATTTATTATTAATTGTGTTTTTCATTTCTATTTAAATTATTTTATCTATGGGAATTTGAACATAAAGTTACCAAGTGGTAATGAAATTTCATAACTCAATTCATTTTCATTGGGTTATATTAATTCCTCGTTGTCATTAATATTCTATGATTACGTATTTAATTAATTTGAAAATATATTGATGTATTGAAACTTATTATATTTGGATATATATTTGATACAAATAATCAATTCATTTAATTATTCTCACTTCAACGTTATGATCATATTTAGGTTTTATTTCATAATCTCATTATAATCAAGATTGATCATTCTTGAAATTCAATTAAAGGGATTTATATGATATTTCTTCAATAAACCCTTTAATTTTATTCTACTCTAGTTATTCATGAACCTTTTCAAGTAACAATACAATTTTTCTACTCTTTGGTATTCAAAATGATTTGCAATTTTTTTTAGGAAAACCCGACATCATTTCCCTATGTAGTCGGAGAACTTTTTTTCTTACAAAACCCTATTTTCTAAAACCATTTTCAAAAATATTTTTAACATTTAAAAAATTATTTCTTATATAAAATTTTACACTTTTTCCTTTTTACAAATTTTTTTAAATGAATCTTGTTATCTCTTTCAAAACATGGAACTTTTCTAACCATTTCACCATACAATAGGTTTATTCTCTTTAACTTGTTCGACATGTACAAATTTATCCACCATCATTTCATTGAACATTCCTTGGAAATTTTAAGAGGTTAATTTTTAAATAATTTTTTTTTAAAAGATATTTTCAATAAATATGATTATAATAACTATTTTTAATACGAAAAGAATATTTTTGTTTTCCTTTTTCTTTATTTCTATTCATAAATGACAACAACCCATTATCGTTACACCACTTGGGATATATTGCATTGATACCATACTTATTCTTCCTCTGGATGGTTTAATATTTCATTGACAAAGGATAGTATTTATATTAACTCCCTTGATTTATTAGTTATTCCCCTAGAAATATATAATTTATAGTGATCATTGAGCATTAAATTCCCCTTAAATATAAATATCATTGATCATGGATATGATTATTTTCTAAACCACATAACATTTTTACATATAATTTTTTACATTGAATGTTATTTTATATAAGGGTAAATATTGATCAATCCACATATTTTACTTAATGAAGATATTTTATAATGAACATTTTTCATGAATTAAATCTATTATTTGATATATAAGGAATGCTTTGGACATGTATGACATGGGTGGGGCCTAATTATATATAGCCCTTCGATGCATCGATAGTCTCATGGGATGAGTAATATGGATAGCCTTAGTGAGGTTTTCACCATGTATGTTATAAACTATCTTCTAAAAGGCCTTGAAGGTAAAGATATCATATACCTAGGAAACGTGGTGTCAAATAATTAATCATCTACTTAATTTTGATTCAGTTATTATTATCCATTATATTTTCATTGTGAAAAAATATATGGATACATTTCATTATCTGTTTATTGATTTAATTGCATGTTTTTTAGTTATTTACCTTTATATATTGATTATTAAATATATATTTATATTAAATGGCATGTGTGTTTAGTTATTTACCATGAAATATTGTTTGTACACTCTATATAAATTTATTGATTTCCTGAAATATGTGTTTATTTATTTACCTTTACATAGTTATTACTCTAATTGATTCATTATTATTTTCTTTATACATACCCTTACTGATAATTTGAGATCAAACTTATTTTTATTCCTTTTTCTAAGAATCCAAGAAGTGTACTAAGAAAGATATAGACAAATATGCTAATTGGGAATAAAGTTATCATCAAAAGAAAAAAGTGATGTTGTAATTAGTGTATTTATTTGTATTACAAGACCCATTTATGTATCTGGTTTACCAAGAGAACTAAACACTTTGGTACTTAGTGATTTGATTCCTTGTAATCATGCCAATGTAATGGTAGTAGGTAAAAAATTTGAGCTTCTAGCATTGGGGAGATAAAGTTGGTATCAGATGAAGTTTAATAGAAACTAGGGAAACTAGATTTAGAAAACCTATACTAGAGAACATTACCATGAGGTAGACATTGAGGATAATTATAGAAAAAAATCCAAGAGTTTTCATAAGTTAGAGATTATGGGGGTCTTCCTAGAAATACATCCCTTTTAGGAAGCTACAAGTGGATGTGATTCTAGAAGATATGTACCTAGGAGTAACAACTATGAAAAGGTGAATCTGGCCTGACTCGAGCATAGCCTGGTGCATCAAAATGATCCTTACTGCACACCTGGTTTGACACTCCCGTGGGACAAAACTAGGATAAATCACTTTATATTTACAAACCATTACAAAGGATTTTAATAGATAATGAAAATGATTGACCTAGGTTAAATATTAGACCAAAGAAGGACCTATGTTGAAATAAAATGGATGGAGTATTTATGTATTGGGGTTGTATTGAAAACCTTTGTTAAATAGCTATTTAGTGATTAACCTTATTTCAAGGATTTCTATCACATTTTTGTGAACACCATAAGAATTATATTAATATATTTTAGAAAAAGTAAAATACTCAGGAAGGATGGAAACCCATTGTGTCTAGAGAGGTGGTGGGGCTTGAACCCATGACCAAAGGATTATAAGGGTTTCAGGCCTACCACTGGACTACAAGATCCATGGTTAATATATCATTCTTTAGATAACAATTTTTATGATTAAGTATTAATAATTAAGCAGTAGTATCACTTTAAATGTTTAGATTTTAATGTATTAACCACATTAGTTTTGATAAATAGTTATAGAAAAACATAAATACTTGCTTTATTGATCTTAAAAATCCAAAAAAAGTAAATTCTTGTGCTTCATAAATTATATAAGGGTTCATATGAGGATATCTATTTCATGGTGAAAGAGATGAATTTTAATTTTAGCGAATAACAACCAAAAGATGAAATTGTTGTTATGAAATTGAAACATATCAAGTAAGTATATTTCCTTATATTATTAGGTTGTAAAATAATTAACCAACATTGGGAAAATGATCTAGAAATATTTTTTTCCTAATACAATAATTTTATTGAACTGATGGTCTTTTATATCATCATAGATTTATGGATTTGAGGCCCTAAAATTTCAATTGATCATTCACTTGTTTGTGATCAATGATCTTAATCACCCTAAAAAATATTTATGATTTTCTTCCATGTATATATCTACACTTTTCAGTAATTTTCTCCTACTTATATACTGAGTTATATGTTATTCCATGTGACCTTTTTAATTCTGATCCTCTCTTATTAAGCGAATATTTTATTAAATCTTATCATGATGTGTGATTTCAAAAAATAAATTTTCTAATATCAAAACCTAGATTTTCAAGATCGATTTTAAATTTTGAGGACACGATTTATTTACAGTGGGAAGAATGTAAC
This sequence comes from Viscum album, assembly GCA_963277665.1. NCBI lineage: Eukaryota > Viridiplantae > Streptophyta > Magnoliopsida > Santalales > Viscaceae > Viscum > Viscum album. The sequence goes on from OY728159.1 coordinate 837,835,270, forward strand.
ACCCTAAAAATTCTAAAAGAGTCACTTTTATTTGATAGCATGTATAACACACAGTAGAAAACATAGAAAGGAATATAAAATCTCAAGACTTTAGGGAATATTTAATATTTTAAATAAATTTAATATATTATATGTCTTTCAACTCACATAATACTGAGTTTTCTTACACTACACACATAAAATACTTTCTTTGATAGCTTGTGTTATACATAATACTAAGTTTTATCAAATAATAGTATTTTATTAAAATATTTTTATTTAATATAATAAGATATAAACTAGATGTTAAATTAACGTTTACGAATAATATTAACTAACTTATTATAATATATGGTTTTAAAAAATATAAAATGAATTTATAGGTTACCAATTAATTATAAATGAATATAAAAACCAATTGAATATAAAGGAATGATTTTCTGCTCATAAAGGAGTTTTATCCTAATAAATAAAATTAATTACTATTATTGAATTATATTAATAAAATATTTATGTTATATATTCAATAAAATATTTTTTTCTATTAATCCAATATATTTTATCATCATTATATAAGAATAAATCTAGTTTTATGCCTAAAATTTGTATTTTTCAAAAAAGTAATTTTATCATTTTTAATGGTGCACCAGTCTTATTTTTATAAACTTTTATGAACTTCTATTTGTAAAAATAAACTTTATTTTTTAAATAAAAATTTCAAGATTATTTTAGGATGAAATTTTGATGAATAGTGAAACAATATTGAATTTTAATTGAAAACTTCTTTTTCATATAATTTATTTATATAGTTAAATTATATTTTAATTTTGTTTTAAATTATATTCAGTTAAAAGATAAATATAATAATTCAATTTAGGTTATTGGAATCAATTTCAGATTGAAATTGGATATAAAAACATTTTAATCATTTGAACATTTTTACTTTAAAAACATCCTCTGTCATCTCGAATGCGGGATTAAATTTTAACTAATTTCTACCACTTATTTGATTGTAATTTGTAAAAATGGATTACATGTTTGGAATAAAAAAAATTTATAATGCATGAGAAGGTAAAATTCACTTTTTACCAAAAATATTAGTGAATGCAATTAAAATTAATTACAATGATTAAGATAAAAATTAGCATTACAAGGGACAAAACCATAAACTTAAGATCCAAAATGACATAGAAACTTGTTAAAAAGAAATTTTATTCCATATTTATACCTATTAATTAATTTTTATAACTTTTTATGTTACTTAAGCCTCTTGTTAGTAAAAAAACAGGGTGCACATAATTGTTTTAAAAAATGTCAAGTATGTGCACTGCCTCAACTATAAAAAGTCACTCACCCATCCAACTTCTTCACACCAACCAAGTGATATTTATAATAAAAAATCATCCCAAATAATATTCCAACATACCTAAACTTGTTATAGAAGCTTATAATTTTTTTATAAATCAAACCAAGGAAGTATTTTGGTGTAAACTAAAAGGTGTTACCCAAATAAGAGGTATTGTTCGTCACCGATCAATTTTGTTCCATTTACTTCTCCACCACTTCAATTATTTTTCTAAAATGATTATATAATAAATTTTGTATCTTCAATATATTGATATGTTTTTATTCTTATAGTTTTACCAACACTTTCACACACATCCATCAAATGAGACATGCAATTATCGTTCATGTGTAAGGAAGACTACCGCCTCGCAAACCAATGTCGTTCGTTATTCGAGGAACTACAATTCACGGTTGGAATAATGATAGTTTTATAGTTTATATATAATATATATATATACATATAATATTTATAAAGTATTTATGCTTATTGAACTTTTTATTTAACCATAAATTTATTCCTTTCACATTGTAGGAATATGATAACATCGTTTAAGGATGTGTGGAATACCACCTCCTCAAGGCGATGTGATTCGTTCACTCTTTAAATGGAATGTATTAATAATAGGTTTAATAAAAATATGTGAAATATATGACATAAATATTATACTTGAATAATATATATATATATATATATATATCATTTACTTTTAATTCTTTTAAATATGATAAAGAAACAGAAGCAACATTTATGTGTATGTACAACCTACCGTCTCCATGAATGGTGCAATTCATTTCCTATCTACAAAATTTATGGATTATTATAAATACATATATAATGAATATACATGATATTTAAATCATGTTTTACATTTTTTATAAGATGAAATCATGATCTAATTAAGAACAAAAATTACATGTCAAAAATTACTTGAAAAAATAGTCAATTAACACATGAAATAGTGAAAATAATAAAAATTGATAAAAAGGGTAGTAAGATACTATAATAAGTTAACATATCATATTATAAATATTAGTATTGATATTTTGTAATTTATTAATATTTTTAAGACCATTATACATTAGGTTAAAGGACGTTCACCTAATAGAAAATGCAAGGTAAGAGATTCTTGTATCACTTTTCTTTTCACAAGGCATACACCATTTTCACCACTTATTTATTTTTTTGGTGTATATAATGACCATATTTTATTTTATATAATTTATAAATTTTTCTTAATTTTATTTATAGTTTCATTTTATGTTATTTCTTTCAGGAGGATTATAATTCAAAAGCTATCACGTGCTAAGAGATTTCGTCTCAATTTCATTTCATTAAGGCATATTGTAATGTTATAAACCTATTTTATTTTATATGGTGTATATAATTCTATTTTGAAATTTAATGTTTGGAATAATTCATTATTTATTTTATTTTTAATTTCTATTTTAATTATTTCATCTAAGGTGGTTTGAACTTAAAGTTAACAAGTGGTAAAAAAATTTATAACTCAATTTCATTTAATTGGGTTATATTAATTCTTCATTGTCATTAATATAATATGATTATGTTTATAATGAATTTTTATATCTATTTATGTATATTCAATTTTTATATTAGTATTTATAGTTGATACACAAAATCAATTCATTTATTTATTCTCACTAAAACATTATGATCATTTTAAGAGTTTATTTAGAAATATCTTTCTAATTAAGATTAATCATTCTTGAAATTACATTTATGGATTTTATATGATCATTGTCCAATAAAACCTTTAATTTTATTTTCCTATTGTTATTCATGACATTTTTAAAGTAATTGTACCATTTTTCCACTATTTGGTACTCAAAATCTTTTAGAAAATGTTTTTAAGAAAACCCGAATTCATTTAACTTTATAGTTAGGGAACCTATTTTCATCTAAAAACCCTATTTTCTAAAAAGGTTTTCAATTTTTTTGAAACCTTTCAAAATCAATTATTAAATAAAATTTTATATTTTTTACAAATGTTTTAAAAGGAATATTTTTGTCACTTTCTAAACAAGTCACTTTTCTAACCTTTTTACTGTGAAAAAGGAATATTTTTTAACTTATACAGCATGTACATATTTTCCTACCGTCATTTCATTGAAGCTTACTTTTCAAGTTTAAATTGTTATTTTTTTAATTAATTTTTTTTTAAAAGTTATTTTCCAAGAAAAGGATTTTAAAAATGTTTTTTAAAATGAAAAGGATATTTTTGATTCTTTTTTTCTTTTTTGCATTCATCAATGAAAACAACCTTTTATCCTTATACCACTTTGGATATATTGCATTGATACCATCCTTATTATTCCCCAAGATGATTTATGATTTATTTGAACAAGGATAATATTTATATTCACTACCTTGCTTTATTTTTTAGTCCCGTTGAAATATTCATTTTATAGTGATCATTGAACATTAAATTTCCCCTAAATATCCATATCATTTATTATAGATATTATTATTACCTAAACCATATACCATTTTTTTCATATGGTGTTTTAATTAAATGTTATTTAGTATTTGGGGAAATATTGATCAATTCATATCTTTAAGTCATTGCTGATATTTGATAAGGCCCATTGTTCATGAATTAAATCAATTATTTGATATATGAGGAATGATTTGGAAAGGTATGATAGGGGTGGGGCCCAGTTATAGATATCCCCTCAATGCATCAATAGTCTCATGAGTTGAGTATGTGGACTATACTTAGAAGGGTTTTCATCTACTATTTTTTAAACCATCTTATTAAATGTCTTGATGGTATATGTACCATGTACTTAGAAAACATGGCATTCAATAATTAATAATTGCCTTAATTTTGATTAATTTATTATTATCCATGATATTTTCACTAGAATTAAATATAGATTCATTTAATTCTAATTTTATTGACTCAATGATGTGGTTTTCAGTTATTTACCATTCCATATTGATTATGACTTATCCAGTTATTTTAATCAGAATGTGTGTTCAGTTATTTACATTGAAATATTTTTTACATACTCCCTCTCAGTTTATTGATTACATAGAATGTATGTTAATTTATTTACATTTAAATATTCATTATTCTCATTGATTCACTATTTTTTTATTGTACTTACCCTTACTGATCATTTGAGTTCACCCTTATTTCCCCCCCCCCCAAGAATCCAATAAGTGTACTAAGAAATATATGAAAGGATATGCTAATTGGGAATAAATTTATCTTAGAAAGAAAAACAATCATGTTATAACTAGTGCATTCATTTATAATACAAGACTAATTCATGTATTTGGTTTAATAAGACTTCTAAAATAATAAATCTTGTAGTATTTTATTCCTTATAATCATGCCAATGTAATAGTAGTGGACACCGAATCTGGGCTTCTGGGATTGTGGCACTAAAAAACCTTTAAAAAGTTTTATCCTTGGTCTCACCCTAGACACCATACACATAATCATTTTACATACATCACCATACATAGTTATAACTTAGGAATAATCTAGTCACAACCTACCTACAGTTTTCATAAATCCACTCATTATGAATCTATTACTAGTTCATCCTTAATATAAAGATTTAACAAAATACGATAAATCCCTATAATATTGGTTTTTTATGAGATAAGAATAAATGGAAAGAAAAATAGAAAAAGTCTATATATGGACTGTTATTCTAACCTTTTAACATCCATACTTTATAAGTCATATTTGAACAATAAATGGAGGAAATCTACCTTATAGGAGAAGCTAATAAGGTGAGGTTTGATTTAGATGATTTTTATACATTAAAAGATGTTTAATAGCTCTAATTTACATTAAATAAGTTTTTTAAGCCTTTATTTAATATTTTTATAGATTTTGGAAACACTTTTAATCATATACAAAATTTGGAAAACACTGGAATCTTACTAGAACAATAACCTTACTAGAAACCTTACAAGCACATAAACCTTATAAGTAAGCTTTCTAGAAAGCTTTCTAGTACAATAATCTTTGTAAAAATCTTGCCAAATACCTTACTAGAAAACATACCAGCATGCCAACCTTACTAGCACACCAAATTTACTAGAACATAAACCTTACAAGAAACCTTACTAACAACCGTACCAATATAACAACCTTATTAGTAACCTTACTTGAACAACAACCTTACTAGAATTTAAAAACATATTAATTTTTCTAAAATGTACTACTCAAAACTAAACATTCCAAAACTCCTCTAAATTAATTATAGCTTTACGAAACATTTTTATATTTATGTTTACATCAACTTCATGACTAAAATTGAATCCTACATCAGAATATCAAACTTAATCCCAAGGTAACTCCCAAGACATAATAATCAACTTATAGAGACACCCCTAAGATTTATAAAGGGTAAAGAGTCACTTAGTATATCTAAGACCCAACATGAATCATTATTCCAAATACTAAGGACCTTAGATAAAGCTTAAACTACCGAGCTCTATAGATGCACTATGTCCACACAGATCATGTTAGAGTCAGTGCACTAGAACCAACTGATTTTTTTACTTTTGATTACAAAAATAAAAATAAAAATATTATCACATAATGATTTTTATTTAACATAACATTAGTATGATAATGTCCTTGAAATAATTGTCACATAAAAAGGCTATAAAAATTTCTTACTATAATGAGAACATGAAAATACTATGAAAACATTCTTAAATGGGTCTTTTGGAGTATATAAATTAATCTAATGGAACAAATGTTATGTACAAATTTAATGTGATAGAGCCTCATAATACATAAATACTTCTTTTCAGGATTTTTACACTTGAAAATATTTAAAAATGGAGATTGTGAGGACAGATCCGCTAATAGGATTTCCATATGTATTATGTGTCATTGGATATTCCGATCTATGAATATGTGTATTAGTCCATAGACATGATATTAATAATAATGTGTATCATGAATCACTTACTTTGATGTGTGGATAAATAATAATAGGATATATGTTCATTGTGAGACAATATATGTTGGGTGCATCATAAGTATCATGTCATTAATTGAAGAAGTCATTAAATGTTTTTTCTCTTCCATATTAATGAAAGAATATATCCCAGTACTTTGACTAAAATGAATTTGTTTGATGAAATATATGACCATGGTCATTTATAGATGAGTTTATTTTGCAAAGTCAAAGAAATATAAATCGAGCATATATGGTGATTTCACTAGTGTGCAACTGTCTTGATGGTAAATCGGAAGAAAAAGGGATTAAACTACACAGTAAAATTTGTCAGGAGATTATTTTAGTTGATATATTAACTCATTTCTCCATCGGTTCCTTAGCATGTTTCTATAAAATGATCTCGGACTTTAATAAAGTTAATCTAATATCATTGAGAAAAAGGTCTAGAGGGTCACACACAATGTTTATTTATAATCTCATTAAATTATATTACATTTAATATTAAGACTAAATTTATTCTTAGTTTGTTCAATAGTATTTATTCAAGGAATAATGTTTTTATAAATGAAATTTCAAGATATTTGAGTTTAGAATATGACAATTGAATTTTATCGCCTGTTTATTTATTCAAAAATTTGTTAATTAATAAATCTTTATTTATAGGGTAATAAATAAATAAATATCTATCCACCAATTTAGTGGATAAATTAATATAAATATTTAAATATTTATAATAATATTAAAATACATATTTATTCATAAGTTTTGTTAATATAATATTTTTAGGGGGATGTATATTGGGTTTAATTATCCCTTAGAAAATATATATTTAATTTAATATCAACTTATTTATTTAAAAAATTGTATTAGACACATTTCATTCTATTGGATTTATTATTATTATTATTATTTGATGAGAGAATAACTTGGATTAAATAATTAATAAGGGTCTTTGAGTAATTATTAATACTTAACCCTAATTATATATTCCATGGTATATAATTTTTCTATTTGATACGTACATATTATACATAAGAGAGACACTGATTGAGTGGAAATAGAAATTTATCAAGAGGATTACAAAGAATAAGGTGGTTATTATTTAAATTAATTATAAATCAGATGTTTGAGAACCTCTCTAGAAGATTATAGATGGGTTCAATAAGTTTTTTGGGGTTTACCCATTGATATTGCTGAAAAAAATCACTCAACCATACAACTCTTCTGTTGTGCCCAAGAACCATTATATTGGATGAAAATAATGAAGGGAAAGTTGTGGAAAAGCGACATGTATTGAATTGGGGTCTGGAGATGCATGGGGAGTCTCATGTAAAACCCTATGATTAGAAAAATATGGATATGGCATGTGCAACATTAAATTTTCTTCACCAAAAATTGTGTTGGATTTATTTCAATATTCCAAACCTAATGAAACCTGATTTATACTATTTTTCAGAAGTTTAGTTGACTAATTTAGCTAATTTGTAGTAAATAAGGATCATGATGTTATAAGGATTTATCCTCATATTGTTATTTAATGAAAAAATTAATTCTTTATTAAAACTTTTTATTTTATTGATTTTGAATACTTGTAGAATTTATATAGTCTAGTTTCAATGGTATGATTAATTAAGGGTAAATTTTATGGAAAATATCAATAAACTATTAATGGTATTACTTGTGGATATATTCTAATGATATTAGTCATATTGATATGTTGAAAATCATTATTGATTGATACATTCTTTCTATGATGACATGGATTACTAAAAAGGGCATTAATTTATCCGTTAAATGATATAAATAATTAAATAACACATGGTGAGTTAAACTTCGAAAATTAATTAAAACTAAATATTTAAAATGAAAATTATTTTTTAATAATGTGAGTTTTTATGAATTTCTATTAATGATGTATACATATTATAGAAATGACATTGATAAATAAAATGGATATAGAATGAAAAATAAGATCAATATTAATGATAATAAAGAAATGTTATAGATTTTAAGTAGTATTTATTTGGTAATGTTGTGAATTTTTAATTTATGATGTGTAAATATTATGAAGACCATGTGTAATGGTGATAAGAACTTCATCAGTTGAAGTGTTCCATTTCTCATGGGGATGATGCATATAGAGGATGATAATAATGAGAAAATATCATTATAATGTCTTGAATAGACCATGAAAAATAATACATAATCTTATTATATGGGTATTTTATAGGATCACAATGGGATGTGTCCAACACTAAGAGTTGGGATAAATCATTTTTGGTATAATTTTAAATAATTTTAAAATTGTATTCCTTGTCACCTATTCACTTGTTCAATGAATGAATATATATAAATATCTCTCTCTGTTTCACCTTTGGTCATTTTTCATATAGAAATAACAATAAATCAAGAAAATAAAATCACTAAGCTTTGTTAATGTGGTTAACTTCTATTATCATGACTAAGACCCCATGTAAATTGGTTATTATCCCACTCGAAAAAACTCCCTTATTATTATAAAATGAATCACAAACAAGGGTATAGCCTTGGATACATTATCCTGACACTAAACAAGTACCAGTAAAGAGAAAAATTGCAACTTATCTTTTTAGAGATACAAGATTCAGCCTTCTCCTTATAAAGTGTTTTCATCAACACATTTGTATTCTTCTTTAGAAACATGCAATCTAATCTCCTTCCTTAGCATGAAATAGTAATCAATGCTTCCTCAAATACAAAAATCAGTATTCTGTCTCATACTTATTGAGAATTATATAGTAGAAGAAGTTTGTAGGATGGATCTCTCACTTTCTTCAGCCTAGAAATAATTAGCAGTGGTAAAGTCTTAACTTCTCTTATTATCTTCTCTTCTTCCTTCTTCCTCTTTAAATTCTATATAAATTCTTTTCTTTTCTATATATACTTGAAAAATATTTACCAGTCATATATATAGTTGAAATATTTCTATTTTATCCTCAACATGTTAAATATAAAACACAGATAGAGTCGGCTCACACATATTTTTTGGATTCTACTTTTCTTTTATATTTACCACACTACATGAATATATCAATGTGAATTTCCTTATTCATTGGAAATTTAAACTACCATAAATCTCACCATTTAAATAAAACATATTTACTTTTATTCACCTGAAGACTGTGTTATTTATTTCTCACAATATTTGTATATATCATGTTCTTTCCTCTAGAAAATACACAATATTTAAATCATTTTGAAAACTTACCCATATGTACGAACCTAGGAACTATGACATGGCTATTTCCCATGTGTCATAGGACCCATCCTAACACCAACTACTTCATCAGCTATCTTATCCTTTTATATTATCGTGGATAATAATTAATCTAATTAGTTGTGATATTTAATTCTTTGAAGATTCCAGAAAAGTAATTGACTAATTAATTTATTCAAAATAAAAAGTTTTATAATTCTTAAATTTTTTATTTGGATCATTTATAACTTACATCCTTAAAGTGGTACCCTATAAAGTCTTCATCTTTATGAGATCCTCATGAAAACCATATGATGGCTTGTATCAACCATAAAAATACAATGTATCAACCTTTTATAAAACTATCTCAACCTTACAAACAACTTTTCCCAACCTTATAAATAGCTTGTACCAACCTTACAATGAATTGAATCCATATGATGAAGTCTTGAACCAACATAGAATTTCCTTGACCAAACCTTATGAAGGATTGTCCAGATATTATGAAAAAAAAAATCTCTTTCATTACATGGATAAATTTATTCAAATCTCATCCAAAATATAATATATTAAATTCACATGCCACTATAGGTTATCTTGAATATGTCATCCACTTTCTTTAACAAATACCCTATCAATAATGACATCCAATGTCTACTTATCCTTAACATAAATTTTTAATAATAAAATTAACTCAAAGCTAGTTAATTACGTCAAACTCAAATCAAAAACCATCTTTTCTAGATTCTTTTAGACATAATATACTTTTGTTCTAGACAATGTGTTTTCTACCCACACTTTTCTTTTACATTGAAGATCAACTCACCAACATCAATCACATTTAATTCCCACTTCAACCAAGTATATTTTTATATAATCATGTACTATTGAAAATCACAAGGATGTATCTTCTTATCTAACTTTATCAACTTTAAATTTTATATATTTATAAATAATTGAACCAAATCTATATATAAATCACTAAGAAGTAGTATCTTCATACCATTATTTATAGGTGAATGGACCTTCAAACATATCTAATTGTAGTTCCCACTTCATCTAAAAAAACCTCCTGATAGATTCCACATAAAAAATCCAAAAAAATATATATTCTTTAACATATAAATAATGTAAGCAACTCACAAATTCAATCATATGACTAGATCTCCTTGAATCTAATGAAAAAAACTACTTTATATTTTATTTTATACATAAAAAAACATGAATTACCTCCAAGTTATAAGGTAAATGAAAAGACCCGGAAAGTCCATGTAATTTTCTTTAATTAAATAGGAATTTTATGAGTCCACAAAAATTGACGGCGTGTGATTACATGGCCCAGAGTGCCCAAAATGTATTTCTGAGATTTTTTTCGGGTAATATTAGTTAACGTATGAGAGAGTTTTTCTTAATTTTGAACCAGTGCTCAGAATTGAAATCTAAGGGCACTGTTGATCTTGCAGTTCTGATAGTCTCTTAAGGAGACCTTCACCTCGACCGCAGTAGGTCAAGGGTGGAAGTTAGTTTTTCACTTATTAGTGAAAGAATAAAATAAAATAAAATTTTGTAACATTTTATTTTCATTTGAAACTCCAATGTGGATGTTAAGAGGTGGGGACCACCAAAACTAAACCTCCTATGTGGGGTTATGGAGGTGGGGACCACCAATAAAACCCCCGATTTTAATTTAAGGTTGGGGAACACCCAAACCCTCATAATTTGAGAAACCTCTTGAAATCCCTCTTTAATGAGGGAGGTGACCTTTAGGTTTCCCCAAAATTTATTATGAAATTCTCAATGTAATTATAATTCCAATTTAATTTGTCCCAACAAATAAATTGGGGAAACATATCTTATTGGCTACCTTTTCTTTTTTTGGTGGAATTGGGGAAGTGTTGGCAAAAGAAAATTGGGAGAGAACCTTGGAAGAATTATTCTTCTCTAACGAAGAATGCTCCTCCAATAAATAACACCGACGCGCGACTTCAACTTCTTCCTTGAGAAATCCTCTAATGTGGGAAATCTTCAATCGACGACCATCCTTCCCTCCTCATAGATGTAAATAAATGAACGTGGTGGGGTTTTTTTAAAACGATTAATGTTAATTTTACTCTCACATTGAATCATTCCCCTTGAGCTTCTTCCTACCGCCCTAACGTGGAGGGTACGTGCCAAACAAACATGGCTCGACCCCTCCGCAAACCTTATGTTTCTTTTGTGTGTTCTTTGCGATGGAGACGACGACCGCTGACTGCATTTGGAAATGGTGGAACTCAAGAACAGAGGCCGGCACCATGGCCAACCATGATGAAGGTGACAAACAGAGGGCGGCCGGTCAAGCCAGCCGCCGGAAAAGGCAAGGTGTGTGACCGCACCACACAGCTAGCCATGATAGACCGCCGCCCCACAGCCTTGCTGCCCCGTGACCCTCTACGGGCTCCACGACCTTGCCACCCTACGACCTTCCACGGGCTCAGCGGAATATCCGCCTCGCGACGCTCTTTGGCCTCCTTCGCCCCGCGGCCTCGCCACCCCATGGCCCTTCACAAACCCCGTGGCCTCGCCCCCGCATGGCCCTCTGTGGCCCCACAGCCTTCGCCGTCTCGTGGCCTCGTGGCCTCGCCGCCCCGCGGCCCTCTACGGCCTCGAAGCTCCGAGACCCTCTATGGCCCCCACTACCTTGCTGCCACACGACCCTCCGTAGCCCCGCGGCCTCCACTATCCCACGGCCCCGTGGCCCCTGCGGTCTCCGCGGCCCCACGCCCCATCATGGTGCCCATGACCTTCGCCGCCCTCACGGCCTCTGCGCCACTCCATGGCCCCCGTGCTACCCAGTGTGGGCCGGACCGGACCCATCGGGCCGGTTCGACCTAAACCGTGTCGGGTTTGTTCGACCGGGCCAGACCATACCCGGACTAGCTTTTGGCTTTTCTCTCTAACGACCACAACTTTGTCACTGGGCGTCCGTTTGACAAATCATCAATGGAACTTTAAAACATGGAGAGAGGTAGTCCCTTTGATATACCCCACTGGAGTTTTAGGTAATGTTATGGTACAATTGGGTTGGATCTAGCATGAATCTAATCGGGCCCTCAGGTCTAAAAGGATAATAACTTATAGACCAGACATCCAATTGATGTATCGTCTATTGCATTGAGACCCCTATGATGTGGAGATCCTTTGAGATACTTTTTCATGGAACTTCATGGCAGTTGGTGTATCTACCAAGGGCTTGAGGAGCGGACTCTCTCGGAGACAAGTAAGATTACTGAAGGAACCTTATAGCTGGCTGTGACTTGAGAAAGGGATTCTTCTTGGGTTTGTGATTGAGGTTCCCATATGTAACCGCTCTAGAACTCCATTCGGGACTACTCTAGAATATTGTGTGGGTCAACACCGAGAGATCCTGTGTGGGTCAACACCTAGCAATCCTGTGTAGGTCAGCACCGAGCGATCCTGTGTGGGTCAGCACCTAGCGATCCGGTGTGGGTCAGTACCGAGCGATCCTGTGGGGGTTAGAACCGAGCAATCCTCTATTGGTTAGCATCGAGAGATCCTGTGTGGGTCAGCACCAAGCGATCCTATGTGGGTCAGCACCTAGAGACCCTCTGTGGGTTAGCACCTAGAGATCCTATGTGGGTCAACACCTAGCGATCCTATGTGGGTCAACACCAAGAGAACCTATGTGGGTCAGTAGAAGAGCCTCTTGACAGAATAAGATGATCTATCTTTACGACTAATCATTTGTACTTTTGTACTTAAGCTATACCTGGTGTGAGCTGAGTCCGTACCTAAGCGGCACTTTCCTTTGTGGTAATACCTTGGTGGTATTCTTCTGTGTGGCATACCTAAGTGGTACTTACCATTGTGGTACTCCTTCCTTGGTGGAACAGTTGATCTTTGGGCTTTGAGTTGGACTCTGTGTTTCCTCATGATTGAGATGAGTATACTTGATAACTTAAGTATATGTATGGGCATATACCTAAGTAGGGTTGTTAGTTGATTTCATGCTTTTTGGTTTATCCTTTGTGTATTTTTTGAGACCTTGATGGTGTTGGGTTCCCTACTGATTATCGTTATACTCACCCCTACATGGGCTATGCCCGCACTTCATTGTGTTTGGTGCAGATGAGGGACAACGCTGACTGAGGACAAGAGTACCAGGACTGGAGGTAGCTCGAAGGTGGAACTTGGATGAGGTGTACCATAGAGATGATCGGTCTAGATCTATACTTACCCTTTAGATAGGATCCTTGGCCAGTGTTCACAGGAGCTATTCCAGTTTACTTGTACTTTCAGTTTCTTGTACTTTCCAGTTGGTCTTGTATTCTAGCCCCTTTTACTTACTACACTCACCCTGTTTACTATTCAGTTTACTTGAGTTCTTATCTTGTTGTGTTCTTGGTTGGGTGTTCTTATAGGTTATAAAGGAAATGCCTTTACAATTTTAGGGAATACGCCTTCAGTGCTAGTCACGAGACCCTAGCCTATGGAAGGCGGGCTTGGTGTAGTCACAACACAGGTCCCGGGGGACGGGTCATGAAATATTTGTATTAGAGGAGTCGATTATACCATAGAACCTAAGACTCTAATCTTTGTTTTTAATGAAAATAGTGTTAAGTGTTGTGAGTGTGGTTATCAGTTTATGGAATCCAGTGTTGGTACGGCGGCTGACATATCCATACACCAGGACCCTGACTTCTGATTTCCGACTCAGTGCATGAAAACACTGATTGCATGTGTGTTTTCAAGAGTTTTCTTTGTAATCTTTTTGAGACAGCTCACCAAGTATAACTTATTGATTGTGGCACACCTATTTCTTTTTAGGATTCCTCCATGCAGATAGCCTACTAGGGTTCTAGATGTAGTACGCAATAATAGCCCACCGAGCGACGAGGCCTCAGTGTAGGGCCCTTTTCTAGTAAAGGCACCAGCAGAGGCACCAGCGGTACCATTACCCGTTGGGCCACCGATGCCACCAGCCCTAGCAGTAGAGGGTGCACGCCGCTTGAGTGTGTTGCATGAGTTCTAGTTCCAGAGGCCACCCAGGTTTAGGGGAGAGATGGACCCACAGGCGGCTGAGGATTGACTGGAGACTATTGTGAGAGTCTTTCAACAGGGAGGGACACCAGCTGATCTCATGGTGATCCTTACCACCAGTCTACTACAGGCATCATCGGACAGATGGTGGAGTTTGATGCTCCAGGTTCACGACGAGATGACGCTTCTCTGGGCAGACATCGAGAGCCTGTTTTGGGTAGAGTTTGTTCCAGCGACTCTTCGTGCAGTGTGCATACAGGAGCTTCTTCAACTGCAGTAGGGAAGCATGACTGTGACTCAGTACTTAGTGAGGTTCACTGACCTCTCACGCTACTCCACTGATATGGTGTGGGACCCATTCTTCAGGACCTGGATCTTCGAGCAGGGTCTCAGGTGATAATTCAGGGTTTCGATGATTTCTATTAGCATCCCGACACAGGTAGGGGTGTTAGTGCGAGCCCTCTTAGTGGAGAGTTTCCTTGCTGAGCAGTCACCAGCAGTGAGACCCACCATCGTATGTCACGTAGCAAAGTCTTCTATATCTGGCAGTAGATAGATGTCACAGAGGTCCAAAAAAACTAGACCTACAGGTGGACGACCGTAGGATTCAGGGTCGGTTATGTGGGGCACCCAAGGTAGAGCCAGTCATTCCAGGAGTGGGTAGTGTTATGCATGCAGTGGGAAGGGTCACATAGATCATGAATATCATACCCACCATGCGGATTATCATAAGATGGTCGAAGGACTGCCCAGGCAGAGACAGAGGTTCGACTGAGGAGGTCTTCTGGGAGCAGGCGGACGTGGCATAGGAGCAGTCCGTGCAACTGGCAGTGGGAGAATATTTGATATGTTACCACCAACACCACCAGGAAGTCCACCCTGACCATAGGGAGTAGGAGGACAGGGGAGAGCTCATCTCTAGGTAGTTGAGGCCTACGATCACGACACTCCGGAGATGATATGAGGTACGATCTGTGTCTACTCCACCTTAGTTGCAGTACTTATAGACACATGTGCCAGTCATTCTTTTATTTCCACTTTCCTCGTTCGGAGCTCGGAGATTCCAATGGAGTTGTTGGCTCAATCCTTATGGATAGAGACTTATACGGGAGTATATTCAACGATTACGTACTGGTGCCGGCAGTGTGAGCTTACTCTATGAGGAAAGAGCTTTGGCTAGGATCTCTTAGTAGTGGCGTCAAGGCCTTATGACGTCATCTTAGGTATGGACTGGTTATCTATATTCCATGCTCATATTGGATGTATTAGGCGCAAAGTGTGGTGTTTCTGCATGGAAGGGACCTGGTTTACCTTCACCAAATAGAAAGGAGCCTTCAAAACATAGGATGGACTTACCTGGAGGAGAGTGCAGTTGATCACTCATCAGTTGGCTAGACTAACCCTCGGATCAGTTGATGTGAAGTGTCTAGGTTGTCATGTTGTGGTGGAACAATACACAGATGTCTTCCCAAATGATGTTCCAGGTCTGCCTCCTCACAGAGGGGTGGACTTTTACATTGAATTGTTCCCCGAGATGACACCGATATCTACACCAGCATATCAGATGGCTCTTACAGAGCTTCGTGAGCTATGGGTACAACTGGAGGACTTACATGGGAAACGGTTCATTGATCCCAGTGTTTCTCCTTGGGAAACCCAGATTTTGTTCGCCAAGAAGGCAGATGGGAGCTTGAGACTTTGTGTTGACTATTGGTGCCTGAACCAGGTCACTGTGAAGAACAAGTACCCACTCCTGAGGATTGAGTACCTCTTTGATTAGCTGAAGGGAGAAAGGTGGTTCTTAAAGATAGACCTCAGATCAGGCTATCACCATATCAGAGTGCGAGACGAGGATATTTAGAAGATGAATTTCAGATGTCGGTACGACCATTAAGAGTTCTTGGTTATTCCTTTCGGTGTAACTAACATCCCAACTGTGTTTGTGGGACTCATGAATAGGATCTTTCATCCATACCTTGATCACTTTGTAGTAGTCTTCATCGATGACATTCTGATCTACTCGACTACTGAGGAGGAGCATGCCTATCATTTGCAGATAGTTATGAACACACTCCGAGAGAACAAGATTTATGGTAAGCTCTCGAAGTGCTAGTTGTGGATCGGAGAGGTTCACTTTCTGGGACACATCATCTCATAGGCTGGAGTTACAGTGGATCCAGCAAAGATTGAGGCAGTACTTTCATGGGAGTCACCTAAGAGTGTGATGGAGATACTACGTTTCTTGGGTACGGTAGGATACTACAAGAGATTTGTGCCAGATTTTTCTAGAGTTGCAGCACCTTTATCAGTGTTGATGAAGAAGGGGAAACCGTTCGTGTGGTCGGAGGGATTCCATTGTATTTTTCAGGAGATGAGGTAAGGGCTGACTAGTGCCCCCATCTTGAGGCTTCCAGATGAGGGCGTAGGGTATGTAGTATACTTTGACACATCAGGGACCGGAATTGGATGTGTCCTGATGCAGGAGTGAATAATGATCACCTATGGTTCTCGATAGCTGAGACAACATGAGTATAATTATGCTACCCATGACCTAGAGTTAGCAGCAATGGTATTCACCTTGAAGATTTGGTGATATTACTTGATGGGAGAGCATTTTATAGTGTACTCTAATCACAAGAGTCTCATGTATATCTTCTCTCAGAAAGACCTGAACCCAAGAAAGCCATGTTGGCTTGAGTTCCTCTAGGACTACGACTTTGAGATAGTCTATACTCATAGGAAGGGGAACATTGTAGTAGATGCACTCATCTGGAGATCTGGTATACAACTTCTAGGTGAGGCGATAGAGCAGTTGGACACTTTGTAGATATACTTCATGGAACATGATGGAGCATGTTTCCTTCAGTCTCTTACAGTCACTCCCCCACTTCTTCAGCGAGTCAGGGAGGCACAACGTGGGGACATTGATTGCGATACTCGATATGCTCTTATATCCACAGGATAGGCACCTGATGGATTTTTTGAAGGTGGGGAGCACTTCATCATCTTCAAAGGATGTACCATGGTACCGGTGTCACTTAGAGAAGAAGTATTGAGGTAGTTCCACACATCCCCTCTAATAGTACATCAAGGAGTGGTGAAGATGTACCAGGATCTCTAATGATAGCACTGGTGACTGGGAATGAAGAAAGCAGTTGCAGAGTTTGTCTCTCGGTGCCTCACTTGTCAGCAAGTGAAGGCGGAGAATTAGGTACCAGTAGGCTTGGTTCAGCTTTTATAGGTCCCAGAGTGGAAGTGGGATGGAATATCCATGGACTTTGTGATAGTACTTCCATGTACATCTAGGGGTCATGAGTCCATTTGGGTGATCATCAACCGACTCACCAAGTCGGCCCACTTCCTACTGATCGGAGAGCAAGGTTCAGTAGAGAGATTGGGATGCCTCTATGTGTAGGAGATTGTGCAGCTACATGGAGTAACCTCAACGATTGTCTATGATCATGATGCACGTTTTACTTCTTGGCTGCGGAAGGGATTGCCGGAGGATTTCAGGACATTGCTTTGTTTGAGCACCGCTTTCCATCTGCAGATGGATGGCCAGACTGAGCGAATCATTTAGACCCTTGAGGACATGATGTGTTCTTGCATCCTCAAATTCTGTCATATCTGGGAGGATCACTTTCCTTTGGTGGAGTTTTCATACAATAATAGCTATCACTCCACCATTAGGATGACACCTTTTGAGGCATTGTACGTGCGACCTTGCAGATCACTTTTGTGCTGGACTGACCCAGGGGAGTCAGCACTCATGGGACCAGAGATGTTTCAAGCTACCACAGAGAAGGTGTAGATCATATAGGAGAAGATGAAGACTGCACAGAGCAGGCATAAGTCGTATGCCAACAGAAGATGGATACCTCTGAAGTTAGAGGATGGAGACCACATCTTTCTACAAGTCTCATCTCGATGAGGTTTTAGATATTTGTCTAAGGTGACATGTTATCTCTAAGATTCATCGGACCTTCTCAGGTCCTCAGCAGAGTTGGCGAGGTGGCATACCTCTTAGCTCTTCCACCTCAGTTGCACCGGGTTCATGACGTCTTCCACGTATCCCAGCTATGGAGATACACACACAACCCTTCTCACATAATCGACCACAGGGAGCTGGACGTTGATGATGGGGAGACTTTTACGGAGGTTCCAGTTGAGATTGGGGATCGACATGAGTGGGTCTTTAGTGGGTGGTCAATACCTCTAGTGCACATTCGTTTGCAGCACATGAACATCTAGGAGAGCACATGGGAGTGGGAGGCTTAGATTCATGCTCAGTACCCCCACTTTTTTTCCTAGTTTTGAGTTGTGGCTTATGGGGAAATAAAGCCCTGAGGTGGTGATAATGTAAAGACCCAAAAATTATATGTAATTTTTTTTAATTAAATGGGAATTTTACGAGTCCGAAAAAATTTACGGTGCATGATTTCAAGGCATTGAGTGCCTAGAATGTATTTCAGAACTTTTTTTCATGTACGTTCAGTAATGGGGCGAGTGGGTTTTTCTAACTTTTGAACTAGTGCTCAGAATTGAAATCCGAGGGCACCATTGAACTCGCAGTACCGGTAGTCGCTTAAGGAGACCTTCACCTCGACCGCAGTAGGTCGAGGGTGGATGTTAGTTTTTCACTTATTCGTGAAAGAATAAAATAAAATAAAATTGTGTAACATTTTTTTTCATTTGAAACTCCCATGTGGATGTTAAGAGGTGGTGACCACCAGAACCGGACCTCCCATGTGGGGTTATAGAGGTGGGAACCACCAAACCTAAAACCCCCAATTTGAATTTAAGGGTGGGGACCACCCGAACCCTCTTAATGTGAGAAACCTCTTGAACTCCCTCTTTAATGAGGGAGGTGACCTTTAGGTTTCCCCAAAATTTATTATGCCAACCTCAATGTAATTATAATGCCAATTTAATTTCTGCCAACAATTAAATTGGGGAAACATTTCATATTGGATAACTTTTCTTTTATTGGTGGAATTGGGGGAAGTGTTGGCAAAGGAAAATTGGGAGAGAACCTTGGAGGAATTCTTCTTCTCCAATGAAGAGAGCTCCTCCAATGAAGAATGCCGATGGAGGACTTCGACTTCTTACTCGGGACATCCTCCAACATGGGATGTATTCAATCAATGACCACCCTTCCCTCCTCATTGACATCAAAAAATGAATGAGGTAGGTGTGTGTTTTAAATTGATCAATGTTAATTTTCCTCTCACATTGAATCATTCCCATTGATCCACTTTCTACCGCCCTAACATGGAGGGTACGGGTCAAAAAAACATGGCCCAACCCCTCCGAAAACCTTATGGTTCTTTTGTGTGTTTTTCATGATGGCGACGATGACCGATGCGGGAATTTGGAACCAGTGGAACTCGAGAACCACAGTCGGCAGCACGACCGTCCGTGACGAAGGTGAAAAACAGAGGGTGGCCGGTCAAGCCGGCTGCCGGCAAAGGCACGTCGCATGACCACGCTGCATGACTAGCCACATCAGACCGCCGCCCCATGGCCTCCGTTGCCACGTGGCCTCTTCCATTCTACGGATTTGTGGCCCCGCCGCCACGCGGCCCTCCGTGGCCCCCGCGACCGTGTCGCCTGACGTCCCTCCGCGGCCCCTGCGGCCTCACCGCCTCGTGGCCCTCTGCAGCCCTGCAGCCTCTGCCATCCCGCGACCTCACTACCCCGTGGCTCTCAACGGACCCCGCGGCATCGCGACCTCGCATCCTTCTATAGACCCACGACCTTTTCTATCCAGTGGCCTCGCAGCCCCCGTGGCCTCGCAGCCCCCGTGGCCTCGTTGCCCCGCAGCCCTCCGCGGCCTCGCCGCCCCATGGCCCTCCGCAGCCCCCTCGTCCTCACCACCCCACGACCCTCCACGGACTCGCTGCCTCATGGAACTCTGCGACCCCGCGACATCCGTCGTCCCGTGTCCTCGCGACCTCCTTTCCCCCGCGGCCTCTGTGGCCCCTGAGGCCTTCGCCACCCTCACGGCCTCTGCACTGCCCTCGCAGCCTCATGAAACTCCGAGACCCCCGTGCCGCCTAGCGTGGGCCGAGTCGGACCCAGCAGGCTGAGTTGACCTAAACCGGGTCAGGTCAGCCTAGGTCGGGTCGGGCTGGGTCGGTCCGACCAGGTCAGACCAGACCCGGACCAGCTACGAGCTTTTCGCTGTAACAGCCATAAATTTGGCACTAGATGTTCGTTTGACAAATAGCCAATGACACTATAAACATTGGAGTGAGACAGTCCCTTTGGTATACCCCCACTAGTGTTTTGGGTAATGTTGGGGTATGATCAGGTTGGATCAAGCACAAATCCAATCGGGCCCTCGGAACTAAAACACTACAAGAAATTCGGGCTATAGCCACGGTTCTAAACCATGGCTATAGGCGCTCAAACCGTGGATATAGGTAATAGCCACTGTTTGAGGAACCGTGGATAACTTTGGCGTGGCTATAGGCCTAGACCTATAGCCACGGTTCCAAACCGTGGCTTTAAATCTATAGCCACGGTTCAAACCGTGGCTTTAGGTATATAGCCATGGTTCAAACCGTGGCTGCAAACCTATAGCCACAGTTTCAACCGTGGTTATACTAAAGGCCGGACAGAATATATTGCCACGGTTTAGAACCGTGGCATTATGTCTATAGCCACGTTTAAGAACCGTGGCAATGAACCAATAGCCACGGTTTAAAACCGTGGCTATAGGGTGTCCAAATCCATAAAAAAACCCCTAGACACCCCCTGGACACCCCCTGGACACCCCATGGACACACCCTAGACACCCCATGGACACCCCCTGGACACCCCCTGGACACCTCCTGGACACACCCTGGACACCCCCCAGACACCCCCTAGACACCTCCTGCAGACCCCCCCTGCACCCAGCCCTATATCCAGCCCCCACCCCTACACCCAGCCCCCTCACTACCCCTTTCACCCAGCCCCTCACTACCCCTTTCACCTAGGTCCCCCTCCCCCCCCCCACTACACCCCCACTTCCCCCTGCACCCAGGCCCCCAGCCCAGCCCCCCTGCACCCAGCCCTATATCCATCCCCCACCCCCTACACCCAGCCCCCTCACTACCCCTTGCACCCAGGTCCCCCTCCCCCCCACTGCACCCCCACTGCCCCCTTGAACCCAGGCCCCCAGCCCCCAGCCCCCCCCATCCCCCCTGCACCCAGCCCTATATCCAGCCCCCTCACTACCCCTTGCACCGAGGTCCCCCTCCCCCACCCCACTGCACTCCCACTATCCACCCCCACCCGCACCCCCACTGCCCCCCTGCACCCAATCCCCCAGCCCCACCCCCATCCCCCCTACACCCAGCCCTATATCCACCCCCACCCCCTACACCCAGCCCCCTCACTACCCCTTGCACCCAGGTCCCCCTCCCCCCCACTGTACCCCCACTATCCACCCCCACCGAGTCCTTGCATAATCTGTTGAAGTCCAAAAAAGAATACCAGCAATAGACACCACTGCTGGACACCCCTCCCCCTGGACCACCACCCCTGGACCACCACCCCTGGACCACCCCCTGGACACCCCTCCCCCATGCTGGACAGCCCTCCCCCTGCCTGGACAGCCCCTCCCCCTGCTGGACACCCCTCCCCCTGCTAGACACCCCTGCCCCCTGCCCCCTGCCCCCTGCCCCCTAACCCTGGACACCCCAGGACAGACCCCACCCCAGGACAGACCCCACCCGAGGACAGACCCCCCAGACCCTGGACACCCCTGGACCACCCCCTGGACATCCCTCCCCCATGCTGGACACCCCCCCTGCCTGGATAGCCCATCCCCCTGCTGGACACCCCTCCCCCTGCTGGACACCCCTGCCCCCTGCCCCCTGCCCCCTGACCCGAGACACCCCAAGACAGACCCCACCCTAGGAAAGACCCCCCCCCAGACCTTGGACACCCCTGGACCACCCCCCCTGGACACCCCTCCCCCATGCTGGACACCCCTCCCCCTGCCTGGACAGCCCCTCCCCCTGCTGGACACCCCTCCCCCTGCTGGAAACCCCTGCCCCCTGACCCTGGACACCCCAGGACAGACCCCACCCCAGGACAGACCCCCCCCCCAGACCCTGGACACCCCTAGACCACCCCCCTGGACACCCTTCCCCCATGTTGGACACCCCTCCCCCTGCCTGGATAGCCCCTCCACCTGCTGGACACCCCTCCCCCTGCTGGACACCCCTACCCTCTTTCCCCTGGACACCCCAGGACCGACCCCACCCCAGGACATACCCCCCAGACCCTGGACACCCCTGGACCACCCCCCTGGACACCCCTACCCCATGTTGAACACCCCTCCCCCTGCCTGGACAGCCCCTCCCCCTGCTGGACACCCCTCCCCTTGCTGGACACCCTTGCCCCCTACCCCCCTGCCCCCTGACCCTGAACACCCCAGGACAGACCCCACCCCAGGACAGACCCCCCCAGACCCTGGACACCCCTTCCAGTCCTGCCCCCCCCCCCCCCCCCAGACCCTGGACACCCCAGGACAGACCCCCCCCAGACCCAGGACACCCCCCCCCCCCCGAACCTGGACAGCCCCCCAGACCATGGACACCCCCCAGAACCCCCCCCCCCCAAACCCAGACCCCCCCCACTAGACTCCCGAGACACCCCATGGATAGACCCCCCAGGACAGACCCCCCCCCCCCCCCAGACCCTGGACACCCCAGGACAGACCCCCCCCCCCACTGGACCCCCTAGACAACGGATGAATGTCATAGGCTATTGCTAAAAGACCGAATCTGGTTGCTGAAATCAGTAGTAAGTAAGAAGAGGTAAATGAATAAAAATGAATAAAATTTTCCCAATATACTTGGGGAGTTTTATTCATCAGAAGGAAGAATAACAGAAGAACGGTAGCTGAGAGTTCCTTCCCCGGAGGTGGAGAATGATTTTTTACATAGGATATGTCTAATATTTAATGGAAGAAAGAGGGAGAGGAAATTAAGCACCTCATTACAAGTGGAAGCATCCATAAATTATAGATCTAACCATTCAAATATTATGTGATACATGTACAATAAAATATGCCAGACAATTCCAAACCAATGTTTTCAGTTGAATTGAGCCTTTTTACCACCTGCTATGCACGTTTTGTGGAAATATGGATGAGAGGCAGTGCTGAGAGGAGATATAGTTTAGGAATGAGGAAATACAAAAAATTATAGAGATAACCATTAAATGTTTCTCTAAGGAGGAGTAACCGCCGCAGGGTGTCGTCCTGGAGCAGGGCCAAATCACGGCGTGACCGCGGCGTGACCGCAGCATGACCGCGGCGTGATCGCGGCGTGATCGCGGCGTGACCGCGGCGTGACCGCGACATGACCGCAGTGTGACCACAACGTGTTGGCCCGGTCCAACGACATCCCCCCTGTCTGGACACACCTCCCCCCTATCTGGACACCCCCTCCCCCGTCTGGACACCCCCCCTACTATCCCAAATCTAGAATCCCACTTACCCTAAAAGACAAGAGAGACCCCAAAAAAAATATTTAAACTGAACTCAAAAAATGAGAAAATTCAATCTAGTACATAACACCGATCATTCTATCTATTCAAATAATAATGTCAAATACCTCCAGATCATGTACTAAGAGATCCCACACCACTTCAAAGTTGGAAACCATCACATAACACACATGAAATTTAAAACATTACATGGACCTCTTGTAACACCCGAGACTTTTATGTTATATAAATCATCAAAGGAATCTTTTTCTACACAACACTTGCTTGGCTTGCTTTACACGCAATCACGACCTTCCTCGATAGCTTGCGTCGTACGCAATACCGAGTTTCACTAAAAAACAATATGCTATTAAAACTAGCCGTTATGAATAGTAATAACCACTTTTTGAAATTTTATAAATTTTATTTTTCAAAATGGACTTCATTTTTGGACTCAGAATATCGAAATTAGCCTAGGGTGAAATTTTGGTATTTTTCTGAAAACTTTCAATTTTTGATGAATAGTGAAACCACTAAGTGGTAGGTTAAAAACTGAATTTTGCATAAAACTTAATTTTACCGCTTCTGTGAATGGAATTTCGAAAATCCAACAGACACGGTTGATATCAGTAAGTAAAATGTGGTTCAATGAGATAAAAATAATTTTTTGGTAAATAGTAACTTTTTACTTTTTTTTACCGCTGTTAATAGTAAATAGGGCAACTAAGGGTAAATATGATATTAATATTACCCTAACACATGTCCTAATTCTATTGGACAAGTGTAATTCGACCAAAAACAAACTTAGGAATAAAATATGACCATTTAGGTCCACTTGGATTAGATTAGGACATTTATTATTAATTTATTTAAAGAAGGGTTAAAATAGTTAAAATCAAAGTTTAATAAGTAAATAATTTTTAATATGGGGTTGTACATAAGATATATTCGACAATAAATATTCATTAGAAAGATAAAAAGATTTCCTACATGATGGTATTTTATTTATAATTTTTAGAAATTAAATAATTTAATTTATTTATGACACAATGATGATACAGTAATTATCTTATTAATGAAATATTGACATAATTGATGTTATAAATACCAAAATAAATATAATTTGAGACTTTTTATGAATTCCACTAATTTTATAGGTTACTATGATATATTAGTGTTGATTTAATCAACTTGGTTCGAACATATAATTCTTTTATGACTTTCACAAAAATCATATATCAAATAGTGTCAAAATTGACACAAAATAGTTTTTAAATCAAATATTATATTATTAATTGTTATTTTATTCCTAAAAATCTAAGGTTCGGCCAAATGACTTAGATAAGGATATATATATTAATAATAAAAAATTTGGGGTTCGTTTGGCATGTTATAGTAAGTTTATTAACCATATAGTGTAAGAAAACAAAAAGACACGGTAAAAGTTAAATTATTTAACTTAGAGTTAAATCTAGTTGATAAGGTTAAAATAATAACATAAACTTGTCTAAATCCTATTGGTTGATAGGATTTCGACCCATCCCCACTTTAGCTTCGAAATAAGACCCTTTGGAACAATTATAAACCGATTTTGACTTTAATATAAAATAATTTTTTGAGATATTCCTAAGGTTCCCCTCTCCTCCCTTATAAAAGGGCACCTCCTCCCCCTCCTCCTCACACTAAATTGAGCACTTAAGCTCGGCCAACCCCTGCCATTTTCTCCTCTACACTTCCCTAGAATAATCCTAGAGGTCCTGGTCTTCTTAAAAGACCAATCTTAGTTCCCTAAGTGGAGGATTCAAAGAAGCGTTCCAAAGAAGAGGTAATATCCATTACCGATCTTTTCAATTTATTTCTTCTTCAACTTCTTCTTCTTTAGTTGTTTCATGATAATGTAATAACATCAGTATTACTTACATACTGATATGTTATTATAAATATGAAACAACCCTAATTCACCTTCTATCCATCCTATGGAAAAATGAAATCACCGCGCGTGCGTACGTACGGAATACCGTCTCCACGCCGTGGTGTAATCTATTTTCCACCATCACTTTACAAGGATGGGTATAATGGTGTAATGAGTAACTATTTATGATTATTATAAAGTAATATTTATACTGAAATAATATATATATACTCCAATATAGTTCCACGATCATAGGAATGATATCATCACTCGTGCGTACGTACGGAATACCGTCTCCACGATGTGATGTGACTCGTTCTACATGATCATCATTACATAGTAATTATATAAATTGAATGAATAAATATGATATATTTTACACTAATACCATTCTGGATATAAGGTATCTATAACCTTAAAAGAAGAATAAGAATGTAATCGGCAAAACACGCATAAGAACAAAAGGCAATAAAGACCCAAGTAACAAGTAACAATGAAATATTACTATCAAGAAGCTAAGAATATGACCATATATGATATCATATCAATATGTATGATTCTGGAATAAGTCAATAACATTATTTAAACCATTATACAGGAGCTTCGGACACGTACAAAGCAAATTGGACCTAAGGTAAGGGAAATATCACAATCTCATTTTTATCCGAGATTGTTTATTCGTAAGTAATTACTGGGGTGTATTTTATCATACACATACATGTTTCATCAATATGTAATATTATTTCCATCCACCTACAATTGTTTAAATCCATTTTTACCCTTCGGTGAGTTTTTATTAAAAGAAATGAAAGGAATCTTTTGTCGTTTTTCGTACGAGGTACTTTTTGACTTTTCCGACAAAAGTACGAGAAGAATGTTTTTTTAACTTATACGGCATGAATTGATTTCTAAAACATTATTTCCAAGAAGTTTCCTTTACAAGTTTTTAAGTTTATTTTTAATCAACTTCTTTTAGTTTATAATTGTACGACATGTTAAGAAAGGAAAAGTATTTTTGAAGCAGAAAGGATATTTTCCTCAAGAATGAAGTTCAAGTATTTTATCAAAATTATTTTCCATATAAGATAATAAAAGGGTTCTGTTTTTATCCCTATTATTACATTGGTTTGATTATGTTGTGATTGAAATATTTTTATGAATTCCTTTATCTTATATGAATTGATTTATGATGTCATGATGTTTCAAGAATCCCATTTTTGTTACATGTGTTATGCGATGATGTATGATTATGTGGCACACATAAGAAAGGATTAATTATAAGATGGGTGGGACCTATATCTCCCTCCAATTAATTGGGTAAAGATTTTATATCTCATGATATAGACATGGCTGGAACGGTAGGTTATACCGGTTCAGTGAACAGGACTGGAACGAGGGTGACTCGTTTCAGAAAGGGACTTTGTCCACTAAGACAGTCTTGCCAATGAGTCATGACTAACAAGAAATGATTTTCCATGATTATGTGTGCATGCCACAAAGTTTCAAGTTTTAAGTTATGATTATGGGGATCTCATTTTCACTTCTATGATTTATTCCATGTTAAGATATTATGATCTCTTTTGCAGGTTTTGATTTTCAAAAAGATATGATATGATTTTTATTTCCTTTATTTTCCCCTGCTGAGCATTTGAGCTCACCCATTTATGTTTTCTTTTCCCCAGGTCAGGAAGATGGATATTAAGTAGAATATGCTAAAAGGGACCCTAGATATGATGAAATAAATGGGAGACACTGTAGAAGATTTATGAACCAGTTGTTTATGTTTCCCAGTTTCTGAAGACACTATACCTATACAGTCCTTTGTAGTTTTGTCATATGTTGTAATAAGTGTACTTCAATTTTGAAGTATTAACAATGTATGTAAAGTATGGGTCGTTATAGTTGGTATCAGAGGAAAGGCATAGTCAACCTTTGGAAACTAGGATGTGAAAGCCTTAGTAAGAACCCTAAGGATAAGTCTAAGCATAGAACACAGTCTTAGTGTTTTAGAAATGGCCATGAATAACCTAGGATAAGACCTTAATCATGAAAATTTTATTCTTGAATTATGTGGTTTTCCTATTATAATTAGTGTTTCTCACACTATTCTTCTTGGTTTTAGTCAATGGCTGAAACCCGAAGGAACCGTGTTAATGCGGAATGCGATGGGCAATGCAGTGATTGTCCCCCTGAACAACCAAACGATATGGGAGCTGGAATGAAAAATCTTGTAGCCATGCTCACACAACTTTCTCAAGATATGAATCATGCAGGACTTCCAAACGAGCAAAGGAAGGAGAAACATTCCGTTGAATCCTTCATGAGGTAGCGTCCACCTTCTTTCAGCGGGTCTACTGATCCATTAGTTGCTGAACAATGGATTAGTACTACTGAAAAGATATTTTCAGTTCTTCAATGTTCTGAGCATGATAAAGTCATTCTAGCAGTGTATCGTTTGGAAGGAGATGCTGATCAATGGTGGAATCTTATTAAGAATACGAGGCAAAGGGATGAAATTAAGTCCATGGAATGGGATGAGTTCAAGAACTTATTTTTCAATAAGTACTTCCCTCGTATTCTCCGAACAAAGATGGAGAAAGAGTTTCTTGAACTGAAGCAAAGGGATGATGAATCTGTTGGTACCTATGAAGAAAATTTTGCAAGACTTGCAAGGTACGCTTCTGGTATTATTATCCAACCTGAGAGTAAGATCGATCGATTCTTTAGTGGCTTAAAACCAAGTCTTCGAAGGGCGTTAGCCATAAGGGACTTCAATAGCTACGAGGAAATCGTTCGATGTGCTCTCAAAGTCGAGATGGAGATTGGAGTAACCCATCAGTCATATGGGTTTGATAAGAAGAGGAAAATGGAATTCAAAGGAAAATCTAAAGAGCACACTGAAAAGAAGATGAGCTTTCCCTTATGCTCAAAGTGTGGAAAGAAACATGGAGGGAGTTGTCTTAAAGGGACAAGTAAATGTTTCAAATGTGGAAAGGAAGGTCATCGGGCATTTGAATGCCGCGATAATGGGAAGAAGATGTCTAATGATGCAAACAAAGGAAGGGATACACAGAATGAACCTACTACACTTCAATGTTTCAAGTGCAAGGAGATGGGGCATTATGCCAATCAATTCCCAAATCCAAGGGTTGATGATGATGGTCGACGTCAACAAAATCTTAAGGCTAAAGACAAAGGAAAGTCACATGCAATTTCTATCAGCGATATGGAGTACGATAACGAAGTGGTGAAAGGTACACTTACCGTCCACTCTAAAGTAGCAAATGTTTTATTTGATTCTGGATCCACCCACTCTTTTATTTCTGAATAATTTTCTAAGGGTATCACCGTACTACCTCAACAATTAGATGTTGAGTTAGCTGTGACAACACCTAATGGCACAACAGTCGCATCAAAAGTTTATAATTCTTCTCCGATCGAAGTTTGTGGGAAAGTGCTTCCCGCAAATCTTGTGATCCTTCCTTTAGTGGAATTTGATGTGATTCTTGGCATGGATTGGCTTTCTCTACATGGAGCTCATATCAATTGCCAAAGAAGGGAAGTCACATTTCATATTCCAGATCAATCTACGATCGTCTATCGATGCAAGGATGAATATAACCTTCCAGTGGAAATTCCTTCCATCTTATGGGTCTTGATTCCACTAAATAAAGGTTATTTATCTCAAATGGTTGGTGAGAAACTCACGATTAAGAATATGCCCATCGTACGGGAGTTTTATGATGTCTTTCCGGAGGAATTTCAGGTCTTCCACCAAATCGTGAAGTTGAGTTTTCAATAGAACTCGTACCGGGTGCTTTGCCTATTTCAAAGACACCTTATAGAATGGCCCCAATTGAGTTGCAGGAATTGAAGAAGCAACTCCAAGAGAATCTTGATAAGGGATTCATATTCCCTAGTGCGTCACCTTGGGGAGCACCTGTTCTATTTGTTAAGAAGAAAGATGGATCAATGAGACTCTGCATTGATTATCGAGAACTTAACAAGATCACTATCAAGAACAAATATCCTCTCCCACGCATTGATGACTTATTTGACCAACTATGCGGAGCTCAATACTTTTCCAAGATTGATCTTCGTTCAGGGTATCATCAATTAAGGGTCAAAAGGGATGATATACCAAAGACGGCTTTCCGTACAAGGTATAGACACTATGAATTTATAGTGATGCCATTTGGTCTTACTAATGCCCCTGCTATCTTCATGGATCTAATGAATAGAGTCTTTAGAGACTATCTTGATCAATTTGTGGTAGTCTTTATAGAAGATATTCTTGTCTATTCAAAGAGCAAGAAAGAGCATGAAGATCACTTGAGAATTATATTGAAGACCCTGAGAAAGGAGAAGCTTTATGCCAAATTTACCAAGTGTGAATTTTGGCTTCAAAAAGTTGCATTTTTGGGTCACATAATCTCAAAAGAGGGGATATCTGTGGATCCAGCAAAAACAGAGGTTATCGAAAGATGGTCGAGACCAACAACAGTAACTGAGATCCGAAGTTTTCTTGGTTTGGCTGGATATTATCGACGTTTTGTAAAGGATTTTTCACGATTATCTAATCCACTCACCAAGTTGACTCGGAAAGGAGTTAAGTTTGTTTGGACAGAGGAATGTGAAGAGAATTTCAAGGAGTTGAAAAGAAGGTTATCCAGTGCACCTGTGCTCACACTGCCTTGTAGTGGAGAAAGGTTTTTGATCTACAGTGATGCATCCAAGAAGGGATTGGGGTGTGTTCTTATGCAAAATGATATGGTGATAGCTTATGCCTCACGACAGTTGAAAATCCATGAGCAAAATTACCCAACACATGATTTGGAGTTGGCTGCGGTAATCTTTGCATTAAAGATTTGGAGGCATTACCTTTATGGTGAAAGTGTGATATTTATACTTATCATAAAAGTTTAAAGTATATTTTCACACAAAAGGAGCTGAATATGCGTCAAAGAAGATGGTTGGAGCAGATTAAGGATTATGACTGCTCAATCCATTACCACCCTGGGAAAGCAAACAAGGTGGAAGATGCATTAAGTCGACAAGACCATGCTACTTTATCCATGATGAGGATCACAAAAGATCCAATATTTATGGATTTACAAAGGATGGATCTTGGAATTATAATGGAAGGGGAAAAATCTTATCTTTCTCAAATGAATGTTCAACCATCTATACATGTGAAGATTAAAGAGGCACAGAAAGAAGATGTCGAGTTACAAAAGAAGGTGAGAAATGTTCCTGAATTCAACCTTGATTGTGATGGGATAATAAAGTTCAGGAATCGGGTTTGTGTTCCTCCCATCCCCGAATTAAAGAAGGAGCTGCTGGATGAGGCTCATAGTTCTTCATTCTCTATTCATCCTGGAAGCACGAAGATGTATAGGGACCTGAAAGAATACTTCTGGTGGGATGGCATGAAAAGAGATGTTGCTGAATATGTCTCTCGATGCATGGTTTGTCAACAAGTTAAAGCTGAGAGACAGAAGTCTAAGGGGATGTTACAACCATTACCCATACCCGAATGGAAATGGGAAAACATCACTATGGACTTTGTCACAGGACTTCCTAAAACATCCAAAGGCAATAATGCTATTTGGGTCATAGTTGATCGTCTTACAAAGTCTGCACACTTCATTGCTATTAGAGAGGATTTCTCTCTAGATCAGCTTGCCAGGATATATGTAAAGGAAGTGGTAAGATTGCATGGAGTACCACTTTCTATTATATCTGATCGGGATCCGAGATTTACCTCGAAGTTCTGGCGAAGTCTTCAGCATACTCTGGATACAGAGTTGAGTTTCAGCACTGCTTATCATCCCCAGACAGACGGTCAGTCTGAGAGAACAATTCAAACCCTAGAAGATATGTTGAGAGCTTGCTCTATGGATTTCAAAGGAGGTTGGGATCAACACCTACCTTTGGTGGAATTTTCTTATAATAATATCTTTCACTCCAGTATTCAGATGGCTCCTTATGAAGCTCTCTATGGAAAGAAATGCAGGACTCCAACTTGCTGGGATGAAGTTGGGGAAAGAAATCTATTAGGACCTGATCTCGTTGATGAAATGGCAGAAAAGGTCAGATCTATTCAACAACACATAAGAGCAGCTTAGAGTCGACAGAAAAGTTGTGCCGACAACCGAAGAAAAGACCTAGAGTTTGAAGTGGGTGATAAAGTGTTCTTATGAATATCTCCCTGGAAGAGGGTTATGAGATTTGGAAAGAAGGGGAAGTTGAGCCCTAGATATATCGGTCCTTTTGAAATACTAGATCGTGTTGGGAAGGTAGCTTACCTATTGGCGCTTCCACCTAATCTCTCTCAAGTTCACGATGTGTTCCATGTATCTCTCCTGAGAAAGTACATACCAGATCCTTCACATGTACTCAGCTCAGAAGTTGTACCACTGGAGCAAGATCTTTCTTATGAAGAAAAGCCCATAGAGATTCTGGATCGTAGCGAAAAAGTCCTACGAAACAAGACCACTCGCTTGGTGAAAGTTTTATGGAGGAACCACCAACTTGAAGAAGCTACATGGGAGCTTGAGGATATGATGAGGGAGAAGTATCCTCATCTGTTTGTTACAAAGTGATGAATTTCGAGGGTGAAATTCTTTTTAAGGGGGGTAGAATGTAACACCCGACACTTTTATGTTATATAAATCATCAAAGGAATCTTTTTCTACACAACACTTTCTTGGCTTGCTTTACACGCAATCGCGACCTTCCTCGATAGCTTGCGTCGTACGCAATACCGAGTTTCACTAAACAACAATATGCTATTAAAACTAGTCGTTATGAATAGTAATAACCACTTTTTGAAATTTTATAAATTTTATTTTTCAAAATGGACTTCATTTTTGGACTCAGAATATCAAAATTAGCCTAGGGTGAAATTTTGGTATTTTTCTGAAAACTTTCAATTTTTGATGAATAGTGAAACCACTAAGTGGTAGGTTAAAAACTGAATTTTGCATAAAACTTAATTCTACCGCTTCTGTGAATGGAATTTCGAAAATCCGACAGACACGGTTGATATCAGTAAGTAAAATGTGGTTCAATGAGATAAAAATAATTTTTTGGTGAATAGTAACTTTTTACTTTTTTTTACCGCGGTTAATAGTAAATAGGGTAACTAAGGATAAATATGATATTAATATTACCCTAACACATGTCCTAATTCTATTGGACAAGTGTAATTCGACCAAAAACAAACTTAGGAATAAAATATGACCATTTAGGTCCACTTGGATTAGATTAGGACATTTATTATTAATTTATTTAAAGAAGGGTTAAAATAGTTAAAATCAAAGTTTAATAAGTAAATAATTTTAAATATGGGGTTGTACATAAGATAAATTCGACTATAAATATTCATTATAAAGATAAAAATATTTCCTACATGATGGTATTTTATTTATAATTTTTAGACATTAAATAATTTAATTTATTTATGACACAATGATGATGCAGTAATTATATTATTAATGAAATATTGACATAATTGATGTTATAAACACAAAAATAAATATAATTTGAGACTTTTTATGAATTACACTAATTTTCTAGGTTACTATGATATATTAGTGTTGATTTAATCAACTTGGTTCGAACATATAATTCTGTTATGACTTTCACAAAAATCATATATCAAATAGTGTCAAAATTGACACAAAATAGTTTTTAAATCAAATATTATATTATTAATTGTTATTTTATTCCAAAAAATCTAAGGTTCGGCCGAATGACTTAGATAAGGATATATATATTAATAATAAACAATTTGGGGTTCGTTTGGCATGTTATAGTAAGTGTATTAACCATATAGTGTAAGAAAACAAAAAGACACGGTAAAAGTTAAATTATTTAACTTAGAGTTAAATCTATTTGATAAGTTTACAATAATAACATAAACTTGTCTAAATCCTATTGGTTGATAGGATTTCGACCCATCCCCACTTTAGCTTCGAAATAATACCCTTTGGAACCATTATAAACCGATTTTGACTTTAATATAAAATAATATTTTGAGATATTCCTAAGGTGCCCCTCTCCTCCCTTATAAAAGGGCACCTCCTCCCCCTCCTCCTCACACCAAATTGAGCACTAAAGCTCGGCCAACCCCTGCCATTTTCTCCTCTCCACTTCCCTAGAATAATCCTAGAGGTCCTGGTATTCTTAAAAGACCAATCTTAGTTTCCTAAGTGGAGGATTCAAAGAAGCGTTCCAAAGAAGAGGTAATATCCATTACCGATCTTTTCAATTTCTTTCTTCTTCAACTTCTTCTTCTTTAGTTGTTTCATGATAAAGTAATAACATCAGTATTACTTACATACTGATATTTTACTATAAATATGAAACAACCCTAATTCACCTTCATTCCATCCTACGGAAAAATGAAATCACCGCGCGTGCGTACGTACGGAATACCGTCTCCACGCCGTGGTGTAATCTATTTTCCACCATCACTTTACAATGATGGGTATAATGGTGTAATGAGTAACTATTTATGATTATTATAAAGTAATATTGATACTTAAATAATATATATATACTCCAATACAGTTCCACGATCATAGGAATGATATCATCACTCGTGCGTACGTACGGAATACCGTCTCCACGATGTGATGCGACTCGTTCTACATGATCATCATTACATAGTAATTATATAAATTGAATGAATAAATATGATATATGTTACACTAATAACATTCTGGATATAAGGTATCTATAACCTTAAAAGGAGAATAAGAATGTATTCGGCAAAACACGCATAAGAACAAAAGGCAATAAAGACCCAAGTAACAAGTAACAATGAAATATTACTATCAAGAAGCTAAGAATATGACCATATATGATATCATATCAATATGTATGATTCTGGAATAAGTCAATAACATTATTTAAACCATTATACAGGAGCTTCGGACATGTACAAAGCAAATTGGAACTAAGGTAAGGGAAATATCACAATCTCATTTTTATCCGAGATTGTTTATTCGTAAGTAATTACTAGGGTGTATTTTATCATCCACATCCATGCTTCATCAATATGTAATATTATTTCCATCCACCTACAATTGTTTAAATCCATTTTTACCCTTCGGTGAGTTTTTATTAAAAGAAATGAAATGAATCTTTTGTCGTTTTTCGTACGAGGTACTTTTTGACTTTTCCGACAAAAGAACGAGAAGAATGTTTTTTTTAACTTATACGGCATGAATGGATTTCTAAAACATTATTTCCAAGAAGTTTCATTTACAAGTTTTTAAGTTTATTTTTAATAAACTTCTTTTAGTTTATAATTGTACGACATGTTAAGAAAGGAAAAGTATTTTTGAAGCAGAAAGGATATTTTCCTCAAGAATGAAGTTCAAGTATTTTATCAAAATTATTTTCCATCTAAGATAATAAAAGGGTTCTGTTTTTATACCTATTATTACATTGGTTTGATTATGTTGTGATGGAAATATTTTTATAAATTCCTTTATCTTATATGAATTGATTTATGATGTCATGATGTTTCAAGAATCCCATTTTTGTAACATGTGTTATGCGATGATGTATGATTATGTGGCACACATAAGAAAGGATTCACTATAAGATGGGTGGGACCTATATCTCCCTCCAATGCATTGGGTAAAGATTTTATATCTCATGAGATAGACATGGCTGGAACGGTAGGTTATACCGGTTCAGTGAACAGGGCTGGAACGAGGGTGACTCGTTTCAAAAAGGGACTTTGTCCACTAAGATAGTCTTGGCAATGTGTCATGACTAACAAGAAATGATTTTTCATGATTATGTGTGCATGCCACAAAGTTTCAAGTTTTAAGTTATGATTATGGGGATCTCATTTTCACTTCTATGATTTATTCCATGTTAAGATATTATGATCTCTTTTGCAGGTTTTGATTTTCAAAAAGATATGATATGATTTTTATTTCCTTTATTTTCCCTTGCTGAGCATTTGAGCTCACCCTTTTATGTTTTCTTTTCCCCAGGTCAGGAAGATGGATATTAAGTAGAATATGCTAAAAGGGACCCTAGATATGATGAAATAAATGGGAGACACCGTAGAAGATTTATGAACCAGTTGTTTATGTTTCCCTGTTTCTAAAGACACTATACCTATACGGTCCTTTGTGGTTTTGTCATATGTTGTAATAAGTGTACTTCAATTTTGAAGTATTAACAATGTATGTAAAGTATGGGTCATTATACCTCTTTACTAAAGGCATGTATGGATCCAATAAGAATTATATAGTATTTGTATTTAAGAACTACATTTCAACTAAAATTGATGATATAAAAGAATGAGTAACTTCAATACCAATTAACTCTAACAAAATAGAGATAAAAAATAAACACCATACCTTTATAGTAGCTGGAAATGGTATAGATTCTTTTAGTGCATACTCTATAATATAAAGAAATTCCGTATTAGCTCCCCCTCATCACTCTTGCACCAGCCCCCCCCCCCCCCCCAGCCCCCTGCCACCCCCAGCCCACCAGCACCAGTCCCCCCCCCCCCCCCCCCCCGCAACCCACCTGCGCCAGCCCCCAACCCCAACTGCACCAGCCCCCCAGCCCCCTGCTACCCCAGCCCACCTGCACCTGTCCCCCCTCCCCAGCCCCCCTGCTACCCCAACCCACCTGCACCAGCCCCCCCCCCCTCACAGCCCACTTGCACCAGCCCCCAACCCCAGCCCCCTGCACCAGCCCCCCCAGCCACCTGGTACCCCCAGCCCCCCTGCCACCCCCAGCCCACCTCCACCCCCCCCCCCCCCGCAGCCCACCTGCACCAGCCCCCAACCCCAATCCCTAGCTGCACCAGCCCCCCCAGCCCCCTGCCACCCCCAGCCCCCCAGCACCAGTCCCCCCCCCCCCCCCGCAACCCACCTACACCAGCCCCCAACCCCATCCCCCAGCTGCACCAGCCCCCCCCCCCCCCGCCAGCCCCCTGCTATCCCAGCCCACCTGCACCTGTCCCCCCTCCCCAGCCACCCCCACCCCCCGCAACCCACCTGCACCAGCCCCCAGCTGCACCAGCCCCCCCAGCCCCCTGCTACCCCAGCCCACCTGCACCTGTCCCCCCCTAATGTCTATGTGTTTTAGTTTACCATGAAAGACTAAAATATTGGAAAAATAAAGGGTTGATTGACTATTAGAATAAACATTTATAACAGAATTGAAAAGCATAAGTTTAGAAGATGAACCTTTCATCCATATGGATTATTTCACATCCTCAATCAAGGAAATATACATAGATTCCATGGTTGAAATAGAAAACATTGACTGCATGTTACATTTAAAATAAATGAGGCCACCATAGGAAGTGAACACATAACCATTCAAGGATTTTCTAGTGTAAATATTACATTCATAGTCTGCATCTACATATCCAACCACAATTTCAGAATTTTTGACATCTTTACCATAACACAAATAAAGATTAGAGTTACATGATGGGTATCAAAGAATCCACTTAAGGGCATGAAAATATGGCATCCCAGGTGTGGTCATAAATCTGCTATGACTGTAGATTTCATAGGCAATATCAGGTCCCATGGAAATCAGAGTACATAATGCTACCAAAAATATTATCATAATAGATTTTACACCTAAATTGAATATCATCAT
This sequence comes from Viscum album, assembly GCA_963277665.1. NCBI lineage: Eukaryota > Viridiplantae > Streptophyta > Magnoliopsida > Santalales > Viscaceae > Viscum > Viscum album. The sequence continues at coordinate 837,872,883 of OY728159.1, forward strand.
CAGCAATGGGTTTTTGTGTTGAAGAAAATTTAAAGTGTTTTATTAGGATTACATTGGAAATTTTGAGAGATTCAAACATGTGTCTATTTTTAATATTTAATATTTAACCATTTTGAGATAAGTAAGAAAATTTATTTGTTCTATCTCTAAAAATTTCAATGCCTAAGGTTTTATTAGCTATGCCTAAGTCTTTCACTTCAAAATTACCATTATTTTGTGATTTTACAATAATTATGAGGCTCATGTTCTTACAAATTGTAATCATTTCATCATCATAAATCATCAGATTTCATGTAGTACTGCATTAAACAAAACATTGGAATTATGATTTGAAATAGAGTTACCAGATTTTATAGCATCGTGCTCACTGTCTATAGGTGGTGAAATAGTTATACCTGGTTCCTGTGAAGTATCTGTGGGATGTTTTATGATATTTTCCAGATCTGGGCAGCACTTCATTTTCTCAATAGAGACATTCATAACATGCATGGGCTTAGGTTCCTGGACATCCCTCTTGCACCCCCTTGCAACCCCCTGGACAGCACCCTTGAAAACCCCCTGCACCCCCATGCCCCCCTTAGTCCCCCATGCCCCCCTGCACCCCACTGGATAGCCCCCATGCCCCAACTAGACAGCCCCACTGGACAGCCCCACTGGACACCCCTTGTACCCCCTGGACAGCCCTCCCCCCTTTCCGGACAGCCCTCCCCCCTGCTTGGATAGCCCCTCCCCCTGCTGGACACCCCTCCCCCCTACTGGACACCCCTTCCCCCAGCACCCTTCCCCCTGCACCCCACTGGACAACCCCCATGCCCCAACTGGACAGCCCCACTGGACACCCCCTGCACCCCCTGGACACCCCTCCCCCCTGCTGGACACCCCCCCTGCCGGACACCCCTCCCCCTTCCCCTTTCTACACCCCCTGGAATGTGTTTCTATTGATATAAATGATCATCTTATTGAGGTATGTTTTGTATTAGAAAACATACCAAAGTACAATGAGCATTGCAGGATGATAGGCCATGCCACTGATACGTGCAGAATTGTACAGAAATTCTGCAAGCCATCCTCTATTAATACTTCATTGAAAGATTCTCTGAAAGGGAAAAATATTAATACCACGGCGTGACCGCAGTGTGACCACGGCGTGACCTCGGCGTGACCACAACGTGTTGACCCGATCCAGTGACATCCGCGGGGCAGCATCTTCTGGCTAGAGCGAAGAAAGCGGGAGGAGGCTGGAATGCTGGTGGAAGGGGGCTGGTTGCAGGTGTTGGGGGGATGGTGCGGGCAGATTCGAAGGTGGCAGGGGGGCTGTTGCAGGCTGGAATGCCGATGGAAGCGGGATGAAATGAAGGTGGAAGGAGGCAGGTGTGGGATGGATGTGGCTAGAGCAGGGAGAAATCACGGCATGACTACGGCGTGACCGCGGCGTGACCGTGGTGTGACCGCAGCGTGACCGCGGCGTGACCGCTGCGTGTTGGCCCGATCCAGCGACATCCGCGGGGCATCATCTTCCGGCCAGGAGAAAAGGGTGTGGGAGGAGGATGGAATGCGGGTGGAAGGGGGCTGGTTTCAGGTGTTGGGGGGATGGTGCGGGCTGATTCGAAGGTGGTGGGGGGGGGGGGGGCTGTTGCGGGCTAGAATGCTGGTGAGAGTGGGCTGAAATGAAGGTGGAAGGGGGATGGTGTGGGCTGGATGTGGCTGCAGCAGGGCCAAATCACGGCGTGACTGCGGCGTGACCGCGGCATGACCGCAGCGTGACCGTAGCATGACCGCGGTGTGATCGCAGCATGTTGGCCCGATCCAGCGACATCCGCGGGGCAGCATCTTCCGGCCAAGAGCAAAGGGAGCGGGAGGAGGCTGGAATGTGGGTGGAAGGGGGCTGGTTGCAGGTGTTGGGGGGATGGTGCGGGCTGATTCGAAGGTGGTGGGGGGGGGGGGGGCTGTTGCGGGCTGGAATGCTGGTGGCGGCGGGCTGAAATGAAGGTGTAAGGGGGCTGGTGTGGGCTAGATGTGGCTGGAGCAGGGCCAAATCATGGCATGACTATGGTGTGACTGCGGCGTGACCGCGACGTGACCGCGGCGTGACCCCAGAGTGTTGGCCCGATCTAGCGACATCCGCGGGGCAGCATCTTCCAGCCAGGAGAGAAGGGAGTGGGAGGAGGCTGGAATGCGGGTGGAAGGGAGCTGGTTGCAGGTGTTGGGGGGATGGTGCGGGATAATTCGAAGGTGGTGGTGGTGGGGGGGGGGTGGCTGTTGCGGGCTGGAATGCTGGTGGAAGCGGGCTAAAATGAAGGTGGAAGGGGGCTGGTGTGGGTTGGATGTGGCTGGAGCAGGGCCAAATCATGGCGTGACTGCGGCATGACCACGGCGTGACCGCGGCGTGACCGCGGCGTGACCGCGGCGTGACCGCGGCGTGACCGCGGCGTGACCGCGGCGTGACCACGGCGTGACCGCGGCGTGGCCGCTACGTGACCGTGGAGTGACCGCGGCGTGACCGCATCGTGACCGCGGCGTGACCGCAGTGTGACTGCTGCGTGACCGCGGAGTGACCGTGGCGTGACCGCGGCGTGACCACGGTGTGACCGCAGCGTGACTGCAGCGTGTTGGCCCAATCCAGCGACATCCGCGAGGCAACATCTTCAGACCAGGAGCGAAGGGAGTGGGAGGAGGCTGGAATGCTAGTTGAAAGGGGCTGGTTGCAGGTGTTGGGGGGATGGTGCGGGCTGATTCGAAGTCTGTAGGGTGGGTGTTGCGGTCAGGGGGGATGTTCAGACATAAATATACTGACCGAGATGCTCGGATAAACCAAGAATCCATTGCTTGGATAGATGCGATCTAGAAATACTTCTGCATGCAGTAACTATCAGAAGGTTATAATCATAGATGAAATGGTTCAAGATAACCAGACACAGTATGAGAATTTTAATTTAAAACAACCAAATGAAGGGGTCGTGCAATGACACGAATGGGCAGAGTGAGAATATCGGATTGATCATCGGATGGAGTAAACTGCAATCAGAGGAAAGAAGATGTGCTTTGATAATACAATATGCAATGGAGGATCATCAGATGGTCTAATAAAATTGTACGCTAAGTAGACACCCTATGATCAGACGATTCAGGTATAACATACCTAGTAGTAGAAAAGTTGAAAGACTATGATATGAATCTACATACACAAGAGTTGGAGCATCAAAAAAAATGCAACTACTAATGATCATGTGATAATAATACAATCGAGATGAGTAATAAATACATTAAAGAAGCTAATAATCATATAAATCCCTTGAAAGTATAGAGAATAGTTGATGTCTAATGTATAAAGAATGATATGTTAGATTTGGATGCATGGAGAAATTAAATTGCATAAGATAAAATTATATTTTTCATTAAGAGAATATTTTGAAAAGCACATTTACAATTTTGTAATTTGAATAAAGAATTCAGAGTACATAAAACAAAAAGAATGATGGAATAAGTTATTACATACCATTAGGTACAATGATGACATTGATATAGTACCTGAGTCAGTTGTTTGGGATCTTGCACCAGAATAAGCACCCTATAAGCAGACAAACGGTAATGTCAAATTGAATGACTACTCATATATTGAACATAGGTGGCTGAAAGCATCTAATAATCTACACTCATGTAAGCAGATCCTCATTCTTATGCTTGTGAATAGAAACAATTCATCCTAGTTAACTTGTAAGCACGCCTTATCTCTCTTTTAATCTCATGCTCAACAAAAGAATATTATCAGGTGATGCACCAACCATTGCAAAGAGGATAAAAAAATGGGTTTGAAAACATAAAAAGTATAACATGCTTAACAGGTGTAGGAAGCTTCTATGGACCTACCACTACATGCTAAAGTGTCAAACTGTGATGTAGAATACTGAAATATGCTTCTTTTTTCAGGAATCTTTAAAACTATTGGGTATGTTGGATGGTTTTAAAGCGTTAAACATGTTTATACATGCATTAAAAAGTGATTCATGTCATATCTAGATCCTATAACCCATTTTTAATTTCAATTTTTCTATGCTAATTTTCTTGGAAAAGCTCTTTTATGATAATCTGTAAAAGTTCTATAACCTCATGGAAACATTGTCTATGTCATGGTCTTCCCAAGCACCTATTATTCAAACATTCTTTGTAGGAATAGAGATTTTTTGATCATAGGGAAATACAATTACTACCCCTCAGTCTACTATTGAGGGTGTCGCGCTATAGGTTGTCACCCTAAACTCTAAAATTAGGGCCCTTTGGAAATCTTTCTAGGAATAGAGAGTTATCGATCATAGGGAATGAACTAATATTGCAAGTTTACCAATATATTACAGAAGAAAACAAGGATTATGCACATATCCCCACCACTTCACAAGAATACAATTAGCATATCCTGGTAGAAAATGGAGGGATACATTCAGAATATTTCCATGCTTCAATCGAATGTAAGAATCAAAAATGGTTCTCCACAAAAAGTACTGTTAGGAATGCAACCAAATGGATTGATATCTTTTGGGACAAACTATTTCAGATCATTCATTCCCTGTATGAAAGTAATTCAAGGAAATCCATACAATATTGCCATTTTAAAGCAAGAAAAACATATATTATAAGAGATAATGCATTAACTTCAATGGATGAATCTTAAACAGAATCTAGCATAAGAAAAAAAAACAATATCAAGTGACAAAAAATAATTACTAATTGTCCCTGTCAATGATGGAACCAATTAAGTAGTCATCGAAATGCTGACATCACTGAACGGGTTATTCAAATGAGAAAGACAGTGAAGAAATCCTTACATTTTGGAAAGGATAGAAAGATTTCGAAACATATCAGGAAGTTGGCCTTGAAATTGGTTGTGACTGACGTTTCTATGATCAAATGAAAAAGAAAGCGGGTAAACATCTTGAATTAAGAGAGTGAAGATGAATATGATATTCCAAGAAATTACTTGAAGAATAAGACATAAAATTATTCTTTTAATGGGAAAGGTAAGAATTTATCTATGTTTAAGATGTGAAACTTTTTATCTAAGTGTGTAGATAGTAATTTTAGTAAGGATAATGAAGAGGTGGAATCATCTAGTGAAGATGGTGAAATGCTACTAACTGAAAAGGTGAATAATGAAGTATTCAAAATTGATGATAGAAGCAATGATGAAAATGAAAGAGATATAAAAATAGAGTGAAGATGAAGATGATATTCCAAGAAATTACTTGAATAATAAGGCATAAAATTATTCTCTTAATGGGAAAGGTAAGAATTTATCTAAGTTTAAGATGTGAAACTTTTTATCTAAGTGTGAAGATAGTGATTTTAGTAAGGATAATGAAGAGGTAGAATCATCTAGTGAAGATGGTGAAATGATACTAACTGAGAAGGTGAATAATGAAGTATTCAAAAGTGATTATAGAAGTAATGATGAAAATTAAAGAGATATAAAAATAGAGTTCATGCTGAAAAAGAAACTTAAAGAGTGTCTCTTGAAGAATTCTCACTTAGAAATAAAGAAATGTTTTAATAATCATGGTCAATTATCTATCAACAATGACATCATACATGCTACTTTTGCATTCAATTATAAGAAGGATGGTCAATTATAAAAATGATTGACAGTACTTTTGACCATCTTATGGACATCATCTCCACAATGACATCATCCAAACCTCTATATAATTGACCATCTTATGGATCATTTTTATAATTGACCATCCTTCTTAAATTTTTTTATAATCTATCAACAATGACATCATAAGCATATTTCATTACCTTAGTCACTTCATGGGAAATTGTAAAAGCAATTGGAATAGCTTAAGCCCATTCCAAGCATTAAAACCATCCAAACACCATTTTGAGCTTACTAAGTGCTTGAAATATTCTTTTAAATTCATAAAAAAGCATTTAAAACACTCATCAATTTATAACACATAATACAAGGGAGTTCCAAAGTAACACCTACCTAAAATCAATGGCGGGTGAGCTAGAACCGTCCGAAACACATAGCCTTCAGTGGAAGATTCCCAAACAAGTATGAAGATACCCACGTGAGCCCTAGAAACAAATAGAACATAAAGAATTGGCCAAATCAGAACCCCTAGTGTTTTACCGAACTAAAATCACAACGGGGAAGGAAGAAAAATGCAGGGAAAAGGAGGGATAATTGAAGTAGAGGCCATACCTTGAAGAATCGGCCATGAATCACTATGAAATCACAAAAAAATGCAAGAGGAGAGGTGGTCAGAGGAGGGAGGTGCGCATGACTATGGGATCTCAGGCAGGAGGTGGGCTAGCAGTTTCGGAGGAGGAGGGTCGCGATGAGGTTAGGGGGGCGTCGGTAGAGAGGTGGGGAGATCGTGTTGGCCAGGAGGTGGGCTGGCAGTGCCGGAGTCGTGTCGACAGGGAGGCGTCGGAGCGTGTCGGTGGGGAGTCATGCTGACTGCATTGGAGCCGGAGGAGGAGGAGGAGGAATCGCGGGGGGGGGGGGAGGAGGGGTGGAGGGGAGGAGGGGAGGAGGAGCGGCGAAGGAGGAGGTGGAATAATTGCGATAGAAGAGGGGGTGGGTATACGGGAGAGGGAGGAAATCCCCGATGATTTGAGGAACCGTGAGCTACCTGTATCCATGCTTTTAAAACTATTGTGGCTATATCACATTCAATAGACAGGCATCATGGACATCAGACTGGGTTATATTGGCACCGGACGAAACAAACTCTACAAGTAGAGACTGCATATATAAAAACTCATCTAAGAGCTCGACCATGAAATCGTGTGTCGGGAGCAGAGGTGGGGGACTCAACAACAACAACTTGAACAGGACTGGATCATCCAGTATGTTGAGGATGCTTCAGGTGGCCATTATTTTTTCAGCAAGTTTCAATTGTGTGATGTTGTCAACCATAATGGTGATACCATATATGACCGAAGCTACCACCACCAAAGCATCCAAATCCACAACCATTGCAACGAGATGCAACAATCGTGTGAAATAAATCAACAGACACTGTAGTGGTAGATAGATTATTGGCCTTGATAAGGAGACTACAAACAAGTGACATATATAGAGTGATGGGGTTCGCGAGCATCTTTTTCCCAACAAGGTTGAACTCTGGGTTCAATCCCTGAAGTGAAAAAAAAGAATAATTGCTCATGCTGAGTGTTCTTTTATTCTGGAGTATGGGGAATAGATCACAAGTCGATGAACTCACCCACAATAATCTTCCAGTCAAACAAAATGCAGGAATCAGCCAAGATCCCTGGTATTCATGTTTTTGGCCACACGTTTAACCAATTTTTCCATCAAATTGAGAAAAAAACTGAACAACTTTCCATCCTCAAGTTCATAACAAGAATATGAGGATCCTCTGAATTTGGAGGACTAAAAAATGGCCACAATAGAATCCCTTCAAAAATATAGTCATTGTCATCTACCACACGCAAAAAATTGAGAAATTGAGGCGTTGCCAACCGAGAGGATATTGTAATCATATCTGGTTTGGTTGCAGTTTCATTCACGACACCCATATCAATGAACATTACGAACAACACAAACTGCAGAATTAACCAGGGGCACAATGACCATCATAGTGAAGTAGAAAGATTCCTTCCTTCATCAAATAAAGGGTAGAAAAGGCACACCGGTCCAAGAAAAAAGCACTGTAGGGAAGCATAGCTCTGTAGAGAGCATCGCAAAGTGGTGTTCATGGTTGATGTAGTGCAGCGGGCATCACTAAGGCGTGACATCAATGGTTGGGTGAGACAGGATGGCTGGGCAGCATGTGCTTGGGGGGCGCGTGGCTTGATGAAGGCAGCGAACACAACTAGGGTGCGTGGAAAATAAAGGGGGTATTAGCAGGGACCAACGAGGGATCCGGGGAAAGAAGGGGGGGGGGCCCGATCTAGAGACGCTTCCTAGGGTTTGGCTTTGTTACTGTGTAAAAGGAATATAACCAGAAACCATGTACCTCGAGTTAGACTGAAACATTTAATTAATAGTGTACGATGAGAAATACAAGACTTGAAATAGGTGCGGGATTCAAAATTTAAACACGCTCGATAAAATGATAGAAATAACATAGACACACCCACATACTAAGTACATAACTGCTCTAACTAAACACGTCAATAGTATAGTCCACCACAATCCTTTTTCACTTTATGTTAGAATAAGAATTGAGCTCTAAGTTTAATTAGATCAAATACCTAGAAACAGAGAAAAATAAAGCACCTATCCCACAATCACATGCCCTACGATAGTTGTCAAGTGCCAAAGTTGTTTCTACAACATCTTGAATCTCAATGAAACAAGATTATGCTGCATTATTTCCTACAACAAAAGTTTAAAAAAAATTGAATAAGTTCATAGAAAAGCTACCGTAAATATAGTTTGAAAAACATTAAACTGTATGAATTTTTTAATTGGTAAATAAAGATAGATTCCATATATCACCTACAATGATTTTAACATTGGACCTTATGCAACACCAAGGACCTAATACCCATGCTGATACCAAGAAGCTAAAGAACTAGCGCACCCAAAGCAAAAACATTTGACTAAAACGAAGTTAAGAATTGTAAAAAAACACATTGGGATTTTATTATACCCATAAGAAATATTTTTCTTTCATAACAAAATGTATAAATGTGAATTCAATATCTCCATTGAGCATTAACATGGCATTTTCCCCAAAATGGATTTAAAGGCAGTCAACAAAAAACCAATATCACCAAAGCTAATGTAGAACATATTCACCTTTAAAATCCCATGTTCATTCCAGCTATTGACTATTCTTTCCATGTACGAGTAACTGGTGAAGAAACACACAATCCCATCAGGGAAAACTGTCACCATCTCTAGGAAAAGTCTCCCATAGTTTCTTACAACGCCATGATCACTCCTCATATCAAATTTAGTACTTATAGGAAGCTGATCACTATTAAAAAACAAATATGTTCCAGAATACCATGACAACATTAAATATAATGGGTCTTATTTTATTTAAAATAATACCTATGTGAGGGTGAGGAGAAGCCAACTAAATAGAAAACACATTTAACCTAGTATACTAAATTTGATAATATCTCACCTTCCAAGAGTGAGAACCATGGGACAGATGAAATCCCTTATTAAGGAAATTGTTAAGCTTTGACTAACAGCTGGGTTGAAATTCAGAAGGTGAGGATAGAGATCAATCAGGCTAAGAGTTCCAGATGTGATCACAACTAACTGGAAATGACTAAATACATGCTTTATGGCAAGAGAAGCATCCTGGAAGCTGAGCTGAAATGCCAAAATGAAAACTAAAGAAATTTATCATTTCATGATGTGAATGAATAAAAATATCATTTGAACCATGAAAATTGCTAAAAGACATCCAAAGAGATGCAGTACACCAGAAATAGTAATTATATTATGATTTCCACTGACATTTTACACCAAGACAGAAGACATTACAAAAAAATACCATATCAGACGCAGAAAGGTTTGATAGTTTATTCCTCCTATAACATGACTGTTATAAAAAATAAAGTCACAATCATACTAGAGATCCAAAAGTGACTTCTAAATATAATATACAAAATGCCAGCCCCCACCCCTAATAAAATGAACAAGGCACTAGTTCCCAATGCAGTTACACTTACTGAAAAATTCAGGTAACCTTTCAAACTCAGATGATAATTCAAGCTTATAACCATTAAAAACAAGGAAAATAGTTTCAATGAGAGGCAAACATAAATCAACCTCAACAAAAAATCTTACAAAATGACCATATCAAGAACGGTTAGTCTCCCCATTGAATTTGATAGGAATTACCACAACTGGTTCACTACCCCAAAGGATTTGAGAATTCCAAAAAAGAACCAACTTAAGCCCTGAAAGCGAATCCGAGTTTGAATAATTAAATTCTTAACCGAAGCTAGATCAAAGAGATGATCCCATTCTTGAAACCTCAAGATTCCAGGTTTGAGGGAGACCAAACTGAAGCCCCGTGTTCTTGATTTTAATTCATCCTATAGGGAGAAGAGGAAAAAATACCCTACCAATCGACACCATGCGCCATCCACTGAAGCCCCAAATCTGATGGAACTGCTTTAGGAGATCTTCAATTTTCCATGGGTTATTATTCTGCTGCAACATTAAACATCCACGAATTAAATACTTCATTCTTCTAAAATCTCTTCAAGAATTTTAGCATTCGGCTCAATAAGATCTAAAGTACCATTTCTCATAATTCTTCTATTTTATGAATCAGAACTAGATATAAGGTTAAAAAATATCTATCCAAGCATAAGAGAGATGGTTATCCTTCAAATTGTCTCGAACATTCAAATTCAAGGGATCATTGACTTCATGATTTACTGGACTATCTTCATCCAAACCCAAAGGCACTTGAATAACGCCATGTCTAGTAACAACCATCCTCAAAATCTCTAATGAAATCCTCCTCTGGATTGAAGTAGCACTCCAACGGGAAAGCTGTAGAGACCCGAAGCTTGACGTACATTGACATTACATTACATTTGCAGAATACATAGTATATAACAAAAACACACACGCAAGGATGGTAATAGTTTAGTGTCTTTGGAAACTCGGAATATAATCTTCTAATACTGGTGAAAGATCTTCAACATCTCCCATAAAGATCTTCCTTTTTTATACCTAAAACCTTTCTTTATATCCTGGGGAAAAGAAAACATAAAAGGGTGAGCTCAAATGCTCAGTAAGGGTAAACAAAAGAAATATCAATCACATCATATACATAAGCACATAACTTTTGGAAATCTTAACCTGCAAAAGAGATCATAATTTCATAACATGGGGTAAATCATGGCAGTGAAATGTAATCACAATAATCATAACATAAAACATTAAACTTTGTGGCATTCACACATAATCATATAGAATCATTTCTTGTTAGTCAAGACTCATTTCCAAGACTATCTTAGTGGACAAAGTCCCTTTCTGAACCGAGTCACCCTCGTTTCAGTCCTGTTTCACTGAACCGGTATAACCTACCATTCCAGCCATATCTATCTCATGAGATATAAAATCTTTACCCAATGCATTGGAGGGAGATATAGGTCCCACCAATCTCATAATGATACCATTCTTATGTGTGCCACAAAATCATAAATCATACATCATTGCATAACCCATGTAATAAAAATGGGATTCTTAAACAACATGACATCATAAAACCATTCATATAAGATAAAGGAATTCATAAACATAATTCCATCACAACATAGTCAAATCAATGTAAAAATATGGATAGAAACAGAACCCTTTATTATCTTATATGGAAAATAATTTTGATAAAACACTTGAAATGAATTCTTGAAGAAAATATCCTTTCTACTTCAAAAACATTTTCCTTTCTTAACATGTCATACAATTTTAAACTAAAAGAAGTTGTTTAAAAATAAACTTGAAAATTTGTAAAGGAAGCTTCTTGGAAATAATTTTTAAAAAATCCATTCATGCCGTATAAGTTAAAAAAAACATTCTTCTCGTACTTTTGTCGGAAAAGTCAAAAAGTACCTCATAACATAAACAAAAGAAATATTCCTTACATAACATGTGGTAAAAGTCAAAAATGGGTAAAAAGGACATTAAACATACATGAAAACACTTTTATAAAACATGGACATGGATGATAGAAATAACCCCAGTAAATAACAAAGTATAAACAATCTCAGATAAAAATGAGATTGTGATATTTCCCTTACCTTAAGTCCGATTTGCTTCGTAAGTGTCCGAACCTCCTGTATAATGATTTAAATAATGTCATTAACTTATTACAGAATCATATTCATTGTTATTATATCATATATGGTTCACTTATGACTTTATATTACCCGTTCTATTGTAAATTCCATGTTAAAGAAGCGTTTTGGGTAAAATCGTTTCATTTATCGTAGGTGTTTAGACTTGTTGTTCTTGACATTATTATTACTTATATCATGATTTACTTACTTCCAGAATATAAAAAATGATTTATATATCATATATATTCAGTATATATATATATAATAGATAGATAAATGAAATGAAACACACCGTTCATGGAGACGGTAGTCCGTACGTACGCATGAACGCTGTTTTCGTTTCCTTATTGAGTTGAACGGAATTAAGTAGATGACATTCATATATATACACATAAATCCAGTATCATTTTTATGTAATATATTTCATTATTACTTATTATATATACTTTATAATCATTCGTGAATGGTTTAAATTGGAGAATGAATCTCATCGCGTCGTGGAGACGGTAGTCCGTATGTACGCACGAGCGATGATATCGTTCTCATGATCGTGAACTTGTGTTGAAGTGTATGTATACTATTTCAGTATCAATATCAATTTATAATAATCATATATAGTTACTCATTACACCATTATACCCATCCTTGTAAGGTGATGGTGGAAAATAGATTACACCACGGTGTGGAGACGGTATTCCGTACGTACGCACGCGCGGTGATTTCATTTTTCCGTAGGATGGATAGAAGGTTAATTAGGGTTGTTTCATATTTATAATAACATATAAGTATGTAAGTAATACTTATGTTATTACTTTATCATGAAACAACTAAAGAAGAAGAAGTTGAAGAAGAAAGAAATTGAAAAGATCGGTAATGGATATTACCTCTTCTTTGAAACGCCTCTTTGAATCCTCCACTTAGGGAACTAAGATTGGTCTTTGGAGAAGACCAGGACCTCTAGGATTATTCTAGGAAAGTGGAGAAGGGATTTTGGCAGGGGTTGGCCGAGCTTGAGTGCTCAAATTGGTGTGAGGAGGAGGGGGAGGAGGTGCCCTTTTATAAGGGAGGAGAGGGGCACCTTAGGAATATGTCAAAATATTATTTTATATTAAAGTCAAAATTGGTTTATAATGGTTCCAAAGGGTCTTATTTCGAAGGTAAAGTGGGGATGGGTCGAAATCCTATCAACCAATAGGATTTAGACAAGTTTAAGTTATTATATTAACCTTATCAATTAGATTTAACTCTAAGTTAAATAATTTAACTTTTACCGTGACTTTTTGTTTTCTTACACTATATGGTTAATACACTTACTATAACATGACAAACGAACCCCAAGTTGTTTATTATTAATATATATATCCTTATCTAATTCATTTGGCCGAACCTTAGATTTTTAGGAATAAAATAACAATTAATAATATAATATTTGATTTAAAAACTATTTTGTGTCAATTTTGACACTATTTGATATATGATTTTTTTGAAAGTCATAACAGAATTATATGTTCGAACCAAGTTGATTAAATCAACACTAATATATCATAGTAACCTAGAAAATTAGTTTAATTCATAAAAAGTCTCAAATTACATTTATTGTGGTGTTTATAACATCAATTATGTCAATATTTCATTAATAAGATAATTACTGCATCATCATTGTGTCATAAATAAATTAAAATATTTAATGTCTAAAAATTACAAATAAAATACCATTATGTAGGAAATAGTTTTAGATTTATAATGAATATTTATAGTCGAATTTATCTTATGTATAACCCCATATTAAAAATTATTTACTTATTAAACTTTGATTTTAACTATTTTAACCCTTCTTTAAATAAATTAATAATAAATGTCCTAATCTAATCCAAGTGGGGCTAAATGGTCATATTTTATTCCTAAGTTTGTTTTTGGTCGAATCTCACTTATACAATAGAATTAGGGCATGTGTTAGGGTAATAATAATATCATCTTTACCCTTAATTACCCTATTTACTTTTAACCGTGGTAAAAAAAAGTAAAAAGTTACTATTCACCAAAAATTATTTTCATCTCATTGAACCACATTTTAGTCCTTGATATTAACCGTGTCTCTCAGATTTTCGAAATTCCATTCACAGAAGCGGTAAAATTAAGTTTTATGCAAAATTCAGTTTTTAACCTACCACTTAGTGGTTTCACTATTCATCAAAAATTGAAAGTTTTCAGAAAAATACCAAAATTTCACCCTAGGCTAATTTCGGTATTCCGAATCTAAAAATGAAGTCCATTTTGAAAAATAAAATTTATAAAATTTCAACAACTGGTTATTACTATTCATAACAGCTAGTTTAAATAATATTTTAATAGCATATTGTTGTTTAGTGAAACTCGTTATTGCGTACTACACACGCTATGGAGGAAGGTCGTGATTTCATGTAATGCAAGGAAAGTCAAGGATGCGTGTTGTGCAAGCTCCTTTTTGTGTAGCATACAACACAAGACATTAATGAAATTAAAAAGAATATTTTTCCTAAAATCTCGGGGTGTTACATTCTACCCCCCTTAAAATGAATTTCGCCCTCGAAATTCGTCGGGGTTATAAATGGTTTACTATTCAAAAGTTTCTTTAATAGAAACCCACATCGTAAAAAGGAATACCAAAACCAATCTTTAAAAACGAAAGTATGAAACGTAACGGTTACCCAAATAAACTAATCACTGGGTTTCCACATAGGTGAAAATATGGATATGGAAGAAAAATCTAACCATCATGTTCTGATGGAGTGTGGTAGAGAACATGGCTATGGAAAAGCCAACAATAATAAATCCATAAATTTGTGATGATCTAAGGTACCATCCGATTAATCAGATATAAGAGTACTAGGACAACATTTTTGGTTTTCAAGATCGTTTCCCTAAAGTTGAAGAATTTGAATTACAATAAATACTTACTTTATTTTGGTACAATCTCACTGTTGTTCGTGCCTTGAACAATTTCCACTTCATCTCTTAAATAAATGAAGTTGAATTTGTTATTCGTGAAGTGTTAATAGATCATGTGATAAAATGACGGGTCATTCCATCTGTCTTAAACAAAAGGTTAGCAAAAGTTATTAAATATACATAAGTCATTCTATAGTGAGATTAATCATATATGGGTCCTAAAATGGACTTATACTTCATATATCATACTGCTTAATATAATAAAACTATTTTCTACTAAACAGGGACTTCTTGTAGGCCAGTGGTAGGCGATAAAGGCCAGTTGCATTTCGGTTGTTGGTTCGATTCCCACAGCCTTGTCCGACGCGATGGGCTATCGCCCGTCCTGAAGGTTGTCCTTTTTCTAAAACTACATTACTATAACATCCCATCAACAATATCGAAAATCTTCTATCCTTAAACAATACTAACTTATGTCCAACATAATCCATTCTAATCTTTAGGCTTATCCAGAATACTGCAGTCCACTCTCATAATATAATGAAAACGATTACCAGAGATTTAATATCATCGTTGATCCCCATATATCATAAGATATGTTTTATTGGTCACATTCCAAACATTCAAAGTCCTCAATCATGTATTCTCTTGAATACCCATTGAGCCTTAGTGAAAACATGAATGTAGTTAAAAGTTAACACTTTCCACATACCAAAATCCTAAAAATTCTATATACTCAAACCATGATATCACTTAGTCCTTATATCAATCATGAGAACATGAATACAATCAAACATATCATTATCTTCTTATCCCTTCATTATGCTCATATCATATGTTTACCAAAAATGTCTCAATCACTTTTCATGGTTACCGGTACCATAAAATTATTGAAATCCAAAACATAAATATTCCCATATTCCACGATACTATATACAACATTATTTTGGAATCCCATTACATAAACACTTAATCATTCCACCACATCGCTGTCATATTCAACATCGCCAATAGTGATCGCATGTGACTTCCCTTTGTCCTTTGCCTTAAGTGGTTGCTCATGTTGATCATCACTAACCCTTGGATTAGGGCATTTATTGGCATAATGTCCCATCTCCTTGCACTTGAAACATTGAAGTGTTGGTGGTGCGTTCTCTACAGTATTTTCTTTATTCAAATCATTAGAAACCCTTTTCCCATTACTTCGACACTCAGCTGCTCGATGACCTTCTTTTCCACACTTAAAACATTTTCTAGTCCCTTTAAGACAATCTCCACCATGCTTCTTTCCACACTTTGTGCATAAGGAAACATTCATCTTCTTTTCACCATTATTCTGAGATTTCTCCTTGAACTCCATCTTTCGTTTCTTGTCAAAACCATGAGATGGATATGTAACACCAACTTCCATTTCTACCATGATAGCACAACGCAAAATTTCTTCATAGCTACTGAAGTCTCTTATAGCTAATGCCCTTCGAAGACTTTTTTTTAAGCCACTGAAAAATCGATCAACTTTACTTTCAGGTTGGATGATAATGCCAGATGCGTACCTTTCATGTATTGTAAAATTCGCTTCGTATATACCAGCAGATTCATCATCCTTCTGCTTCAGCTCAAGAAACTCCTTTTCCATCTTTGTTCGAAGAATACGAGGGAAGTACTTACTGAAAAACATGTTCTTGAACTCGTCCCATTCCATGGACTCAATTTCATCCCTTTTCCTCGTATTCTTAATAAGATTCCACCATTGATCAACATCTCATTCCAAACGATACACTGCTAAGATGACTTTATCATGTTCAGAACATTGAAGAACTGAAAATATCTTTTCAGTGGTACTGATCCATTGTTCAGCAACAAGTGGATCAGAAGACCCACTGAAAGAAGGTGGACGTTGCCTCATGAAGGACTCAATAGAATATTGTTCCCTTCTCTACTCATTTAGAAGTCCAGAATGATTCATAGCTTGTGTAAGTATAGTAATAAGATTTTGCACTCCATCTCCCATAACATTTGTTTGTTCATGAGGACAATCATTGCATTGTCCATTGCATTGATCAACATGGTTCCTTCGGGTTCTAGCCATCGTCTAAAACCCAAAAAGAATAGTGTGAGAGGCAAAAATCATGCTAGGGAAAACAACATAATAAAGGGGGAGTACCTTCAATATCTAACATCTTAGGTTTAATTCCATGATCGTTAGCGTAATTCTTGTACTATAACCTATATGTATACTTAACCTTAGGGACATCCCTAGACATACCTTAGAAATATCTCTAGGGATCTAACTAACGTTTTCGCATCCTAGTTTCCAAAGGTTGACTAAACCTTTCCTCTGATACCAACTGTAGAGACCCGAAGCTTGACGTACATTGACATTACATTACATTTGCGGAATACTTAGTACATAACAAAAACACACACGCAAGGATCGTAATAGTTTAGTGTCTTTGGAAACTCGGAATATAATCTTCTAATCCTGGTGAAAGATCTTCAACATCTCCCATAAAGATCTTCCTTTTTTTACCTAAAACCTTTCTTTATATCCTGGGGAAAAGAAAACATAAAAGGGTGAGCTCAAATTCTCAGTAAGGGTAAACAAAAGAAATATCAATCACATCATATACATAAGCACATAACTTTTGGAAATCTTAACCTGCAAAAGAGATCATAATTTCATAACATGGGGTAAATCATGGAAGTGAAATGTAATCACAATAATCATAACATAAAACATTAAACTTTGTGGCATTAACACATAATCATAGAGAATCATTTCTTGTCAGTCAAGACTCATTGCCAAGACTATCTTAGTGGACAAAGTCCCTTTCTGAACTGAGTCACCCTCGTTTCAGTCCTGTTTCACTGAACCGGTATAACCTACCGTTCCAGCCATGTCTATCTCATGAGATATAAAATCTTTACCCAATGCATTGGAGGGAGATATAGGTCCCACCCATCTCATAATGATACAATTCTTATGTGTGCAACAAAATAATAAATCATACATCATTGCATAACCCATGTAATAAAAATGGGATTCTTAAACAACATGACATCATAAAACCATTCATATAAGATAAAGGAATTCATAAACATAATTCCATCACAACATAGTCAAATCAATGTAAAAATATGGATAGAAACAGAACCCTTTATTATCTTAGATGGAAAATAATTTTGATAAAACACTTGAAATGAATTCTTGAGGAAAATATCCTTTCTACTTCAAAAACATTTTCCTTTCTTAACATGTCATACAATTTTAAACTAAAAGAAGTTGTTTAAAAATAAACTTGAAAATTTGTAAAGGAAGCTTCTTGGAAATAATGTTTTAAAAATCAATTCATTCCATATAAGTTAAAAAAAAACATTCTTCTCGTACTTTTTTCGGAAAAGTCAAAAAGTACCTCGTAACATAAACAAAAGAAAGATTCCTTACATACCATGTGGTAAAAGTCAAAAATGGGTAAAAAGGACTTTAAACATACATGAAAACACTTTTATAAAACATGGACATGGATGATAGAAATAACCCCAGTAAATAACAAAGTATAAACAATCTCGGATAAAAATGAGATTGTGATATTTCTCTTACCTTAAGTCCGATTTGCTTCGTAAGTGTCCGAAACTCCTGTATAATGATTTAAATAATGTCATTAACTTATTAAAGAATCATATTCATTGTTATTATATCATATATGGTTCACTTATGACTTTATATTACCTGTTCTTTTGTAAATTCCATGTTAAAGAAGCGTTTTGGGTAAAATCGTTTCATTTATCGTAGGTGTTTGGACTTGTTGTTCTTGACATTATTATTACTTATATCTGGATTTACTTACTTCCAGAATATAAAACATGATTTATATATCATATATATTCAGTATGTATATATATAATAGATATATAAATGAAATGAAACACACCGTTCATGGAGACGGTAGTCCGTACGTACGCATGAACGCTGTTTTCGTTTCCTTATTGAGTTGAACGGAATTAAGTAGATGACATTCATATATATACACATAAATACAGTATCATTTTTATGTAATATATTTCATTATTACTTATTATATATACTTTATAATCATTCATGAATGGTTTAAAGTGGAGAATGAAGCTCATCGCGTCGTGGAGACGGTAGTCCATACGTACGCACGAGCGATGATATCGTTCTCATGATCGTGAACTTGTGTTGAAGTGTATGTATACTATTTCAGTATCAATATCAATTTATAATAATCATATATAGTTACTCATTACACCATTATACCCATCCTCTTAAGGTGATGGTGGAAAATAGATTACACCACGGCGTGGAGACGGTATTCCGTACGTACGCACGCGCGGTGATTTCATTTTTCCGTAGGATGGATAGAAGGTGAATTAGGGTTGTTTCATATTTATAATGACATATCAGTATGTAAGTAATACTTATGTTATTACTTTATCATGAAACAACTAAAGAAGAAGATGTTTAAGAAGAAAGAAATTGAAAAGATCGGTAATGGATATTACCTCTTCTTTGAAACGCCTCTTTGAATCCTCCACTTAGGGAACTAAGATTGGTCTTTGAAGAAGACCAGGACCTCTAGGATTATTCTAGGGAAGTGGAGAAGGGATTTTGGAAGGGGTTGGCCGAGATTGAGTGCTCAAATTGGTGTGAGGAGGAGGGGGAGGAGGTTCCCTTTTATAAGGGAGGAGAGGGGCACCTTAGGAATATCTCAAAATATTATTTTATATTAAACTCAAAATCGGTTTATAATGGTTCCAAAGGGTCTTATTTCGAAGGTAAAGTGGGTATGGGTCGAAATCCTATCAACCAATAGGATTTAGACAAGTTTAGGTTATAATTTTAACCTTATCAATTAGATTTAACTCTAAGTTAAATAATTTAACTTTTACCGTGACTTTTTGTTTTCTTACACTATATGGTTAATACACTTACTATAACATGCCAAACGAACCCCAAGTTGTTTATTATTAATATATATATCCTTATCTAAGTCATTTGGCCGAACCTTAGATTTTTAGGAATTAAAATAACAATTAATAATATAATATTTGATTTAAAAACTATTTTGTGTCAATTTTGACACTATTTGATATATGATTTTTTTGAAAGTCATAACATAATTATATGTTCGAACCGAGTTGATTAAATCAACACTAATATGTCATAGTAACCTAGAAAATTAGTGGAATTCATAAAAAGTCTCAAATTACATTTATTTTGGTGTTTATAACATCCATTATGTCAATATTTCATTAATAAGATAATTACTGCATCATCATTGTGTCATAAATAAATTAAATCATTTAATGTCTAAAAATTACAAATAAAATACCATTATGTAGGAAATATTTTTAGATTTCTAATGAATATTTATAGTCGAATTTATCTTATGTATAACCCCATATTAAAAATTATTTACTTATTAAACTTTGATTTTAACTATTTTAACCCTTCTTTAAATAAATTAATAATAAATGTCCTAATCTAATCCAAGTGGGGCTAAATGGTCATATTTTATTCCTAAGTTTGTTTTTGGTCTAATTTCACTTATCCAATAGAATTAGGGCATGTGTTAGGGTAATAATAATATCATCTTTACCCTTAATTACCCTATTTACTTTTAACCGTGGTAAAAAAAAAGTAAAAATTTACTATTCACCAAAAATTATTTTCATCTCATTGAACCAAATTTTAGTCCTTGATATTAACCGTGTCTCTCGGATTTTCGAAATTCCATTCACAGAAGCGGTAAAATTAAGTTTTATGCAAAATTCAGTTTTTAACCTACCACTTAGTGGTTTCACTATTCATCAAAAATTGAAAGTTTTCAGAAAAATACCAAAATTTCACCCTAGGCTAATTTCAGTATTCCGAATCCAAAAATGAAGTCCATTTTGAAAAATAAAATTTATAAAATTTCAACAAGTGGTTATTACTATTCATAACGGCTAGTTTAAATAATATTTTAATAGCATATTTTTTTTAGTGAAACTCGTTATTGCATACTACACACGCTATCGAGGAAGGTCGTGATTGCATGTAATGCAAGGCAAGTCAAGGATGCGTGTTGTGCAAGCTCCTTTTGGTGTAGCATACAACACAAGACATTAATGAAATTAAAAAGAATATTTTTCATAAAATCTCGGGGTGTTACAAAAGCCATCAATCGAGGGCATGGGTGAGCATGACGAGCGATAGTGCTGGTGAGCACGGGGAGAGAGTGGGCATGCATGGGGTGTGGCATGCACAAGGAATAGGAAGGGGGCATTGGTGAGGGCAACACAGGTACCTGACGGGCCCACTGGGCGCTACTCGACCTAGGCCCTGGTTTCATGGGCAGGGGCACATCATTTGACCCCCATGGAAGCTTGAGTTGAGAAATATATAAATTATGGCCTTTGTGCCACAAGGACTTCAGGAAATCTCATCTAGGGGCCTTTGGTAAGCCATCATCTAAGCCTTCGAGACATTTCAAATTCTTATAAATAGTTCCAGCTGGATTGACAATGCTAATTTGGAGGGATGAGGCTTGATCCACTAATGTACCTGAGTCTGTGTGTGCTTGTGTTTATAATTACCCCAATTGAGGAGGATTTATTTGGCCTGTTATGAGATTACATCAGGCAAGATGTCTTCAGGATTTCTTTGGCCTGTTTTTTGGACCATTCTTAAGATGTAATGAAATTTCTATGTCAGAATCCTCCTGCATCATCATCGGCCACATTTCATAAAGGAAAAATGGGTTATATTATCTCTAAATATTGATTAGAGGTAAAGATGTAACCTATTTTAAACGACCAAATTATCGTGAGAACCTAGAAGTACCAAAAGGATCTAAAATGGTTACTCCATCTATAAAATCATCCAAAATCCCATCTCACAACAAGATAATGTATGAAATTTGTTCTGAATTCCCTCTATCATTATCTACCACTGCACCAAAACGTGTTGAATGAGGAATGAACCCAAAATGGGAAACATCCTTTAACAAATAAATAGGACCATCGAGTCATTAATTGAAAAAGAACAAGACCATCTACCATAGCTTCGTCCACATCCAGTATTAGTTTCAGATTCAAGAAAGAACAGAAGAAATTATAGAAATTTTCAAATACCTTGATGATAGGGTGTGGTGGGTGTCGACGTTGGCATAGGGGGTGTTAAGGGTTGTGGGGGAGAGCCGTCAGAATAGAAGATAGGAGGTGGGGAGGCCGCTTGGAGCAGCTTCGTTGGAGGAGGAGGATCGTGGGGAGGAGGGTTGTGGCGAGGAGGCGTTGTGGGTATTGAGGGCTGTTGGCGAGGAGGCATCGGGGAGGAGGCGTCAGGGAGGAGTCAGGAAGGAAGAGAGGAGGTGGGGCCGCTACGTCGGAGGAGAAGAATCGGGGGTGGTCGCGTGGAAGGAGGATCTCGAGAGGTGGAGTGGCCGCGTTTGAGCCGGTCGGGGCAGCGTCGAAGCCTTGTCGGGGTAGCGTCCGAGAAGTAGAATCGCGATGAAGTGGGGTGGCCGCATTAGAGGCACGTCGTCGGAGGAGGTGGGGAGTCCGCATCGGAGCAGCGACGACGGGGAAGTGGAGTGGCCGCGTTGGAGTAGGATGATCGTGAGGAGGTTGGGTGGCCCATCGGAGGAGGAGGATCGCGGAACGTCGGGGAGAAGAGTCGCGAGGAGGAGAGAGGGTTACGGTAAATTGGGGAGTGGGGGTGGGTTAATTTCCATGGAAAGAGAAATTGTCGTGGCTGTACACAGGATATAGCCACGGTTCCTATTGTCCGTGGGTATAGCTCTGTGGTGGTAGCTCTAAATTATAATAGTGAAAGGCTAATAACTTACAGAATGGGTGTCTGATTGACGTATCATTGGTTGCGTTGAGACCGCTATGACATGGAGGTCCTTTGAGATACTTCTTCATGAAACTTCATGGTAGTGGGAGTATCGACCGGTGGCTTGAGTAGCAGACTCTCCTAGAGATCAGAAAGCATAGTGCGGGAACCCTGTAGCTGGTTGTGACTTGAGAAAGAGATCCTTCAGGGGTCTGTGATTGTGGGTCCGACTTGGAACCGCTCTAGGATTCCATGAGGAACTACTATAGGATCTTGTGTGGGTCAACACCGAGCGATCTTGTGTGGGTCAGCACCTAGCAATCCTGTATAGGTCATCACCGAGCGATCCTATGTGGGTCAACACCTTGTGATCCTGTATGGGTCCGCACCGAGCGAACCTGTATGGGTCAGCACCGAGCGATCATGTGTGGGTCGACACCTAGATATCCTCTCTGGGTCAGCACCTAGAGATACTCTATGTGTCAGATCCTAGAGATCCTATGTGGGTCAGCACCTAGTGATCCTATGTGGGTTAGCACTGAGCGAAACTATGTGGGTCAGCAGTGGAGCCTCTTGAAAGAATAAGATGATCTAACTTTACGACTAATCATTTCACTAATGGAAATTAATTCTTTACCAATGGTTTCAAACCATTGGTAAAGGCTTCCAAATGATTGGTATACTATATAACAACATTTTGGAAAACTGTTGGCAAGTAAGGCGTGGTGGTAACCCATTACCAACAGTTTTTGTATAACCATTGGAAAGGCAGTGTAATCGAAGTATTGCCAATGGTTTTACAAACCGTTGGAAATACTGGCAGTGTAATCCTAGTTTCCCAACGGTTTAAATAACTATTGCTATATAGGAATATTTCCATGTTTTACCAATGGTTTACTAAAAATGTTGGTAAAAATATGTACAACACTATACCAATGGTTTTAGTAAACCATTGGTACAGTGTATTTCCATAATTTGACAGACCAGCCACCTAAAATCTCCTCCACTACACACTCAACTAGACACCTTCATACACTCTTAACAGCAACAAAAACACCTACTATAGCACCCAAAAGCGCATAAAAATAGGATACTATTATAACCATGGAATGTACCACAATTACAATCATGTATATGAACCCAATTACCCTATGAAATACAGAATTCATAATTGAATTAGCAATTGAATACATGCAGAATGAATTATGTAATGAATTCTGAATTCTGAATCAATAACTCATACAAAACTAATTATATTTCATACATAATTCTTAATTATATATAACACATATATAATATGACATACAAGGTGTTGGGGGTGTCCTGGGGGGTGGGGGTGTACAGGGGTGAGGGGCTGTCCACAGGGGTGGGGGTGTCTAGGGGGTTGGGTTATACAGAATTAATAATACATACAAAATTACATTTTCTATAACACATACATGATTGAATTCAGAAATTAGAAGCTAATAAACCCAAAATAATGTATCAATAGAATCCGAATACGTTTGGTCAGTTTTCTATATACTAGTTGTTTTTACTTAAAATGATGTCCATTTTAGACAAAAGACAAACACTTAGTGTGATACCGGCCACACCGTTCCTCGTATTTAGGTTGGGTTGACTCATACACGTCATAGATGACTCATGGATCATTTTCATAAAGTATTAACAGAATCTGAATGCCTTTGGTTGGTTTTCCGTATGTCAGCTGTCGTTTTCACTTGAAATGTTTTCCATTTCAAATAAAGGTGATACACTTTGAGTGGTTTCGGCCACACCATGCCTTAGATTGAGATGGGGTTGACTTGTACACATCACATACGACCCATGTATTGTTGTGTTAAAGTATCAACACAATCTGAATACGTTTGGTTGGTATTCCGTATGCCAGTTGTTTTTACTTAAAATGATGTCCATTTTAAATAAAAGAGAGATATTTTGAGTAATACGAGCCACACTGTGCCTTTGATTAAGGTGGGGTTGAATTTTACACATCACATATGACCCATGGATCATTTTATTAATGTTTCAACCGAATCCGAATGCGTTTGGTCAGTTTTACATATGTCAGTTGTTGTTTTCACTTAAAATGATGTCCATTTTAAAGGAAAGAGAGACACTTTGAGTAGGGCCAGCCACACCGCGCATCAGATTGAGGAGGGGTTGACTCATACACGTCATATATGATCCATGGATCATTTTACTAAATTTTAAATAGAATCAGATTTCATTTGGTCAGTTTTCCATATGTCAATTGTTATTTTCACTTAAAATGATGTTCATTTTAAACAAAAGAGAGACACTTTGAGTGTTTCCGACCACAATGAACTTTGGATTGAGTAGGGGTTGACTCATACATGTCACATATGACCCATGGATAATTTTCCTAAAGTTTCAACAGAATAAAAATGTGTTTGGTCAGTTTTCCGTATGTCAGTTGTAGTTTTCACTTAAAATGATGTCCATTTTAAACAAAAGAGAGACACTTTGAGTGGTTTCAGTCACACCACACCTAGGATTGATGTGGGGTTGACTTGTACATGTCAAAAATGACCCATGGATTGTTTTACTAAAGTATCAACACAATCCGAATGTGTTTGGTCAGTTTTTCGTATGCTAGTTGTTGTTTTCACTTAAAATCCTGTCCATTTCAAATAAAAGTGAGATAGTTTTAGTGGTGCTGGCCATACCAGCCCATGGATTGAGGCGGGGCTGACTTATACATGTCAAATATGACCCATGGATCATTTTACTAAATTTTCAATAGAATCCGAAAGCGTTTGGTTGGTTTTCCATATATCAGTTGTTGTTTTCACTTAAAATGATGTCCATTTAAAAAAAAGAGATATACTTTGAGGGGTCCAGGCCACACCACCCCTAGGTTTGAGGAGTGGTTGACTTTTTCACGTCACATATGACCCATGGATCATTTTTATAAATTTTCAACTGAATCTGAATGCATTTGGTTGGTTTTCCATATGTCAATTGTTGTTTTCACTTAAAATGATGTTCATTTTAAACAAAAGAGAGAAACATTCAGTGGTGTTGGACACACCACGTTTTGGATTGAGGAGGGGTTGACTCGTACACATCACATATGACCCATGAATCGTTTTCCAAAAGTTTTAACAGAATATGAATGCGTTTGGTCGGTTTTCCGTATGTCAGTTGTTGTTTTCACTTAAAATGATGTCCATTTTAAACAAAAGTGAGACACTTTGAGTGGTGTCAGCAACACCATTCCTCAGATTGAGGCGCTGTTGACTCTTACATGTCAAAAATGACCCATGGATTGTTTTCCTAAAGTATCAACACAATTCTAATGTGTTTGGTTGGTTTTCCGTATACCAGTTGTTGTTTTCACTTAAAATCCTGTCCATTTCAAATAAAAGTGAGATAGTTTGAGTGGTTCCGGCCACAATGACCCTCAGATTGAGGCGGGGTTGACTCTTACACATCACATATGACCCATGGATTGTTTTCCTAAAGTTTAAATAGAATCCTAATGTGTTTGGTATGTTTTTGTATGTCAGTTGTTGTTTTCACTTAAAACGATGTCCATTTTAAACAAAAGAGAGACACTTTGAGTGGTTTCAACCACACCGCGCCTTGAATTGAGGCGGGGTTGACTCGTACACATCAAAAATGACCCATGAATAATTTTCCTAAAGTATCAACACAATAAAAATGCGTTTGGTTGGTTTTCCGTATGCCAATTGTTGTTTTCACTTAAAATCCTGTGCATTTCAAATAAAAGTGAGACAGTTTGAGTGGTGCCGGCTACCCCGGCCCTCAGATTGTGGCAAGGTTGACTTTTACACATCCCATATGACCCGTGGATCGTTTTCCTAAATTTTTAACAGAATCTGAATGCATTTGGTTGATTTTCCATATGTCAATTCTTGTTTTCACTTAAAATGATGTTCATTTTAAAAAAATGAGAGAGACTTTGAGTGTTTTAGGACACACCGTGCTTTGAATTTAGGCGAGGTTGACTCTTACAAGTCAAATATGACCCATGGATCATTTTCCTAAAGTTTCAACATAATCTGAATGTGTTTGGTCAATTTTCCGTATGTCAGTTGTTGTTTTCACTTAAAATGATGTCCATTTTAAACAAAAGAGAGAAACTTTGAGTGGTTTTTGCCAAACCACGCCTCATATTGAGGGGAAGTCTACTCTTAAATTTCACATATTACCCATGTATCGTTGTCCTAAATTTTCAATAGAATCCGAATGCATTTGGTCAGTTTTCCGTATGTTAGTTGTTGTTTTCACTTAAAATGATGTCCATTTTAAACATAAGAGAGACACTTTGAGTAGTACCGGCCACACCACACCTCATATTGAGGCGAGTTTGACTCATAAACGTCACATATGACCCATGGATTGTTTTCCTAAATTTTCAACAGAATCCGAATTCATTTGTTCGGTTTTCCTTATGTCAATTGTTGTTTTCACTTAAAATGATGTTCATTTTAAACAAAAGAGAGACACTTTTAGTGGTGTCGACCACACCGCACTTCGTATTAAGGAGGTTTTGACTCATACACATCACATATGACCCATGGATCATTTTCATAATGTTTCAACATAATCCAAATGTGTTTGGTCGGTTTTCTGTATGTCAGTTGTTGTTTTCACTTAGAATGATGTCGATTTTAAACAAAAGAGAGACACTTTGAGTGGTGTCGGCCACACCGCACCTCATATTGAAGAAGGGTTGACTTATACATATCAAACTGACCCATGTATTGTTTTCCTAAAGTATGAAAACAATAAAAATTTGTTTGGTCGGTTTTCCATATGCCTGTTTTTGTTTTCACTTAAAATCTTGTCCATTGCGAATAAAAGTGAGACAGTTTGATTGGTGCCAGCTACACCAGCCCTCATATTGAGGCAAGGTTGAATCGTAAACATCACATATGACCCATGGATCGTTTTCCTAAAGTTTCAACAGAATATGAATGTGTTTGGTCAGTTTTCCATATGTCACTTTTTGTTTTCACTTAAAATGATGTCCATTTTAAGCAAAAGAGAGACACTTTGAGTGGTTCCGACCACACCAAACCTCGGATTGAGGCAGGGTTGAATCTTACAAGTCCCATATAAACCATGTATTTCTTTCCTAAAGTATCATCATAATCTGAATGCGTTTGGTCGGTTCTTCATATGCCAGTTGTTGTTTTCACTTAAAATCCCGTCCATTTCAAACAAAAGTGAGACACTTTGAGTGGTTCCAACCACATTGGACTTCAGATTGAGGTGGGGTTAACTCAGAAACATCACATATGACCCATGGATCATTTTCCTAAAGTTTCAATAGAATCTAAATGCCTTTGGTCGGTTTTCCATATGTCAGTTGTTGTATTCACTTAAAATGATGTCCTTTTGAAACAAAAGAGAGACACTTTGAGTGGTGCCAACCACACCGTGCCTCAAATTGTGGTGGGGTTGACTTTTACACGTCACAAATGATACATGGATAATTTTACTAATTTATCAACACAATCCGAATGCATTTGGTCAGTTTTCTGTATGCCAGTTGTTATTTTCACATAAAATCCTGTCTATTTCAAATAAAAGTGAGATAATTTGAGTGGTGATGGCCACAAAGACCTTTTTATTGTGGAAGGGTTGACTCATACACATCACATACGACCCATGGATCATTTTCCTAAAGTTTAAATAGAATCTGAATGCATTTGGTTGGTTTTCTGTATGTCAGTTGTTGTATTCACTTAAAATGATATCCCTTTGAAACAAAAGACAGTCACTTTGAGTGGTTTCGGCCACACCGTGCCTCATATTGAGGCAGGGTTGACTTGTACGCATCACAAATGAACCTTGGATCATTTTCCTAAAGTATCAACACAATTTTAATGCGTTTGTTTTGTTTTTCTCATGTTAGTTGTGGTTTTCACTTAAAATCTGTCCATTTCAAATAAAAGTGAGACACTTTGAGTGGTGCCAGCGACACTAGCCTTCTTATTGAGGCGGGGTTGACCTATAAACGTCACATATTACCCATGTATCATTTTCCTAATGTTTAAATAGAATAATAATTCCTTTGGTCAGCTTTCTGTATGTCATTTGTTGTATTCACTTAAAATGATGTCCTATTGAAACAAAAGAGAGACACTTTGAGTGGTGATGGCTAAACTACCCCTCAGATTAAGGTAGGTTTGACTCGTACACATAAAAAATAACCCATGGATAATTTTACTAAAGTATCAACACAATCCAAATGTGTTTGCTTAGTTTTCTGTATTCCAGTTGCTGTTTTCACTTAAAATACAGTCCATTTCAAATAAAAGTGAGACATTTTGAGTGGTTCCAGCCACACCGGCCTTTGGATTGAGGTGGGGTTGAATCTTACACATCACATATGAACCATGTATCGTTGTACTAAAGTTTCAATAGAATCTGAATGCGTTTGGTTGGTTTTCCGTATGTCAGTTGTTGTATTCACTTAAAATGATGTCCTTTTGAAATAAAAGAGAAAAACTTTGTGGGGTGCCAGCCACACTGTGCCTCAGATTGAGGCAGGATTGACTCATACACATCAAAAATGACCCATGTATTGTTTTCCTAATGTATAAACTCAATCTGAATGCGTTTGGTCAGTTTTCCATAAGATAGTTGTTGTTTTCACTTAAAATCCTATCCATTTCAAATAAAAGTGAGACAGTTTGAGTGGTTCCAGCCACACTGGCCTTTGGATTGAGGCAGGTTTGACTTTTACACATCACATATGACCCATGGATCGTTTTCCTAAAGTTTAAATAGAATCCAAATGCCTTTGGTCAGTTTTCCGTATGTCAGTTGTTGTATTCACTTAAAATGATGTCCTTTTGTAACAAAAGAGAGACACTTTGTGTGGTGCCGGTCACACCGTGACTCAGATTGAGGCGAAGTTGACTCTTACATGTCACAAATGACCGATGGATCATTTTACTAATGTATAAACACAATCTGAATGCGTTTGGTCGGTTTTCTATATGCCATTTTTTGTTTTCACTTAAAATCATGTCCATTTCAAATAAAAGTGAGTCAATTTGAGTGGTGCCGACCACACCAGCCTTCAGATTGATGCAGGGTTGACTTGTACACATCACCTATGACCCATGGACCATTTTCATAAAGTTTCAACAGAATCCAAATGCCTTTGGTCAGTTTTCCATATGTCAGTTGTTGTATTCACTTAAAATGACGTCCTTTCGAAACAGAAGAGAGACACTTTGAGTGGTGCCGACTACACCGTGCCTCGGATTGAGACAGGGTTGACTCGTACACATCAAAAATGACCCGTGGATCATTTTACTAAAGTATCAACATAATCCGAATGCGCTTGGTCAGTTTTCTGTATGCCAGTTGTTTTTACATAAAAGAGTATCTATTTTAAACAAAAGAAAGACACTTTGAGTTGTACCAGCCACACCGTACCTCGGATTGTGGTGGGGTTGACTCGTACACATCACCAATGACCCATGTATCATTTTTTAAAGTATAAACACAATCCAAATGCATTTGGTCGGTTTTCCGTATGCCAGTTTCTGTTTTCATTTAAAATATTGTCCATTTCAAATAAAAGTGAAACACTTTGAGTGGTACCGGCCACACCGTGCCTCAGATTGAGGTGAGGTCCATGAAGGATGGTGGGTAATGTATCTAAAACTCTATATAGGTATCATACATTGAATTTCTATAGGACTGCAAACCGCCGTGAGGTGTCGTCTTGGGGCGGGGCCAAATCACAGCATTACCGCGGCGTGACCGCGGCGTGACTGCGACGTGTTGGCCCGGTCCAGCGACATCCGTGGGGAAACATCTTCTAGACAATAGTGAAGGGAGTGGGAGGAGATGGGGAAACATTCCAGCCATTTCCTCACTCCCCATTAACTATGGGTGGGTAATGTATCTAAAACTCTATCTAGGTATCATACATCGAATTCTGACAGGACTACGAACCACCTTGGGTTGTCATCCTGGAGCAGTGCCAAATCACGACATTACTGTGGCATTGTAACACCCCAGGTAAATAAAGAATATGAAATTTTTATATTTATCCCTATTTTTGAATAAAATGTTAATATTATTTTAAAAGTAACTCTATGCTCGATGGCTTACCCAATACGCAACAACGAGTTCCTTTGAAATCTTATGTTGCAGTCTAATAATAAAATAATTATATTTAAATGGTAGTTAACACCTAGCTGTTGTAATGACGGGAATGAACAGAACTAACTAAAAAATGATTATATATGTTTTTCAAGTATTTTTAATTTTTACAAAAAATGTCAGAGGATTAAAAATGCGAATGAATCCAAATTTTAAGCGTAAACATTCTAATATTCTTTAAAAGGTCGATTAACCGCCTTTTGATGGAGAACCTCTTTTAAATCCACTTTTTGACAATTTTAAGTGTTATATTTGACAAAATAAAATTCTTCTTTAGAATCGGGACATCAAAATTTACTTTGTGTAATTTTTTGGTATTTTTCCTATAAAGGTCATTTTTTAATGAATAGTGAAAAATGTTGTATTTTAATTCAAAACCTCTTTTTAATATAATTTATTTATATGATTAGATTATATTTTGAATTTGTTTTAAAGTGAAATTAGAATATATTTTTACCATTTAATCCAATTGTGGTCATTGTAATTAATATCACTTTGGGATTGGACATAAACGAGTGTCAATCTTTTGATAGATATTGTTTCTTAAAAACACGCTATTTGTTTTGACAGCGGGATTTAATTATAAAATTAATTAATGAAACTTTTATGTTATGAATTTCTTAAAATAGAAATCATTTTTGAATTCAGAATATCAAATATATCTTAGGGTGAAGTTTTGGTATTTTTTTGAAAAACCATAATTTTTGATGAATAGTGAAACCACAAAGTGGTAGTTACAAAAACAGATTTTTCGTTTAAATGGAACTTTACCACTTCTGTGATTTGAATTTCAAAAATCCAATATAAATTATTTTCATTATTATGTAAAATGTGGTTCAATGGGATGAAAATAATTTTTAATGAAAAATAACTTTTAAGTTTTATTAATCACGATTAAAGGTAATTAGTGTGATTTAAGGTAAAAATGATATTATAATAAAATGAAAATATCTTGAAACTTGTCCTAACCCTATTGGATGAGTCATGGACGACCAAGAAAACCCATGGGTCGAGTTTTTGGACCCCATGGAGCCACTTTGGTAAGATAATGACATTTTTGCCTTTTATGTAAAGTAAAAGTTAAAATGACAGAAACATGTATTGTTTTACTAAAAGAATTTTTACATGGTGTTATACAGGTTAGAATTTTGACTATAAATAGTCATTGGAAATATAAAAATATTTCCGACATCATAGTATTTGTTTTATAATTTTTTGACATTAAATAAATTAAATTATTTATGACATAATGATGATGCAGCGATTACCTCATTATTTAACGATTTAAATAAAATAAAAAGATAATGTAAAATATAAGACCTACAGATGTCAAAAACCTTCTGGATGGATGTATTTAGAACTCTTATCACCATATCCTATAAATAAATCAATTTGGGACTTTTAAAGTCCGAAAAACATTTGAAAACAAAGTAACATTTTATACCTTTCCAAGAGTGCCCTCCTCTCCTCTTATAAAAGGCCCCCACCTATACCACCTTACCCAAACCTCTAAAGCCTTTGGTTCGTACAATATCTGATAATTCTGTCTCTCCACATCCCTCTCCTAATACTAAAAGCCTTAACTTAGTATGTAAGCTCTTCAAGAAACCCGTTTGGTTCAAACCAAAGGGAGTTACCCGATTTTAAGGTAACATCTTCAGTTGTGCTCTTTTGTTTTATTTTGCTTCTCCAACTCCATAACCCTTTTTATAAATTTATTTTGTAACAAAAAAAGTATCTTCCATATACTAGTATGTTTTTATAAGAAGTATTCGAGCTACACTTACACACACCTACATCTAATGGTTAAAGAACATACTGTTTCTCTGGATGGTGAATTTCTGCCTCACGAAACGATGATTGTTCAATATTATTTTAACACCTTCAAAGGTGGCCATTAAGATGTCAATATATTTAAATATGATATATAATATGGTTATATTTTCATTAAGCTTCTGTATTTTTCATTTATGGCATACATTTAAGGTTTCCATTATGGGTAAACTTGATATCTTTATTTTAGGAAGTGCGGACTACCGCCCCCTCAAAGTGATTTGATTCGTTAATACCATATGTGGTACATATAAAGGATAGATTTAATGATATTATATATGATAAAATAATGTAATTATAATACTATTACGTATAATTATGTTTTAATTCCATTAAATATGAAATAGAAATGGAAGTAGCATTCATGCGTACGCACGACTTACCGTCTCCATGAACGGTGCATTTCATTTCATACCTCTAAATGTTATGTAATATTATAAATGCATGTATATAATGGATATATATGATATATATGATATCTAAATAATGAATATAATTCTGGATATAATGGATATTTTACCCCATGAACAAACATGTAATTATAAAGAGTTTATTTTTGACTCAAGTAGCAATGATCGTTAAAACGATCGTTATTAACTTAAATAATTACATAGTGTTCATGACATGGTAATAAGTGATATAAAAGGAATAATGAACTTGAAAAAGGTTCTTAAGAAAGTATAAATTTACTCAAGTTTATTATTCAGGAGATTAAAGAACGATCGAGTCATGTCAGATACGAGGTAAGGGATCCTACCCCTCTCTTTCTTTTTAAGTACACTCTTTTATGTCATTCCTTTTATGCTCATATTTCTTATGATTGGGATGTTATTTTATATTACTATTACTGTAATTTTTATGTTCATATGATTAGAGACCCTATTTTCTCTCATCAATCCATTTTGGAAGTTTTGAGTGGCGCCGTTAGGCTGCCGAATTTTCGTAAGAGATCCAACATCTCTCTTTCTTTTTAAGTACTCTCCTTTATGTAACTTCTTTTAAGCACCTCTTTGTTATGTTGGGGGGATGTTATTTTATATTAATCTTGTTGTAAATTTTATGTTAATATTATGAGAGACCCTATTTGATCTCAACAATCCATTTTTGGATGTATTAAGTGGCGCCGTTAGGCTGCCGAGTTTTAGTAAGGTATTTTTTGTGTCACTTTTATTCCTGTGAGATTTATGCTACATTTTCCAACATTTCCTTTTAGTGGTATATGTACTGACAATTATTCTACTCTTTGTGTAATATAATTTAGTTTATGAGTATTTACATCAATGTTGTATTGTCCTTCTTTCATGGGGAGTATGTTTCGAAAGATACCCAAGTCGGTAAGGGAACCTTTCACCCTCTTCTTTTTAAAGACTTCTTTTGTTGGGTATTTTAATTTACATATTTTAATGTTGGGATATGTTCTTATAAATCCTTATTGATGTAAATTTTATGTCCAAGTGATGAGATACCCTTTTTATCTCTCATCAACTCTTTTTCTGAATTTTGAAGTGACTCCGTTAGGCTGTTGATGTTTTGCAAGGGAACTTCTTAACCCAATTTTGATTCTTTGGAATAAACTTGTACTCCTTGAATATGTCGTTCTATGAACATGTGTGAATAAACTCTGATTGTTTTACACTTAATATCCACTTATATTTGGCATATTCGTTTGTCACACATAATTATGTAATTGATTTATCCTTAATTGAAGGATACCGTCTTTGTATGGGACTTCGTCTCAATCTTCTTTCATTGAGGCATATTTTGTTTTATACACAACCTACTTTTATACAGTGTATAAACCCCTTTGACTTTTACATTTATCCAAATGGAATCTTTTTTATACGAAGCATTTTACTAAATGACAAAAGGGAATGTTTTTGTCGTACGTATGGGACGACAATGACTTCTCCACCACCGTGACCATTATTTGAGTTTCAACTTCCTCTACAAGCCATACGTTTTTTTAAATGAAAAATAAATACCATGTTTTACTTTTCTTTTATTTTGGTATTGAAAATGGTTTTCATAATGTTTTTATATCAATGTGTTGTATTGAT
Organism: Viscum album; assembly: GCA_963277665.1. NCBI lineage: Eukaryota > Viridiplantae > Streptophyta > Magnoliopsida > Santalales > Viscaceae > Viscum > Viscum album. Next base: position 837,907,509 of record OY728159.1, read on the forward strand.
ATCTTGTGATTGAAAAGTGGAAATGTTATGTTTCCTTTATGCATGTTTTATGTGATACGATTATGTTATGGTTCTTGGGAATTATTATGAAGACAGGTGGTTTCGTGATAAACTAAGGGCGAGTGAGCCCGATATAGCTCTCCAATGCATTGGGTAACGCGAAGGAGTTAAACATTAAGGTTTCTCCGAAGAGATTTAGGGAATATACTGTGATGGGTATTCCGAACGTAACCAAGAGGGTTACTCCCTCTACGTAAGAATTTTATGAATGCCTCAAGATTCCTTTATATCTTATGATTTCTATGATATATTCATGATTTGATGAGGTATGTTAAAGTGCTTATGTTTTATGGGTAAAGTATGATTTATTTGATTCTTATGTATACATGTACTCATGTTTCCTTTCCATATTTTTATATCCCTTACTGATCTTTTTATGCTCATCCCAAGTTTTTGAAATGTTTTTTAACAGGTCAAGGGAAAGGTACACGATATGATGATAGTGTCAAGGAAGTGTCAAGAAAGAATCCATGTTTTATTTTAAATATGTTTCCGTTGATGGGAAAATTGAATTCTATCTTTTATGTAACCACTTTGTTTAAATGTGGAATGTAATTCATGTTTTATGATCTAATTATCTAAAAATATAAACCTGAAATGATCATCAATGTGTAATCTTGTAATAAATCCAGATTAAGTAAGGTTTAAGGGTGGGGCCTTATAGTTGGTATCAAAGGTCTGTTTAGACAAATTTAGGGATTAGGAGTTTTTGTTAGACACATGGTTAGTCCCTATATCTATTATTTCAGTTAAATCCTTGTTTTATAACTTTTTTCAGGTCAAGTAAAGTCAGTTAAGAATGGAAGGAGGAGGATCTCAAATGACATTCCTATCTCTTCCTGATGACATGCTTGCAATAATTATTGCAAATTCATGTTTGGATGATTGTGAAACTTTTTCTAGCATAAAACTCTCTTGCAAGCAGTTGTTTGAGATATCAAACACCTCCACTGTACCTCATTATCATCGTGGATCATGGGTTGTATTTAGACAAATACTATTTTCCAAATATTCTCATATTTTCAAGAAATGTAAATATTATCAAGGTATTTTCAAATATCTTACCTTATCAAAAGAATTTGAAACATATTATGATTTTAAAAATGGTGTTGAGGAAGGAGATCCTTACACAAACTATTTATATTTGCTTTTAAAATATAGTCTCTCAGAACATACTTATGGTATTTTAAAAGGACCAATAATAGAAAGTTTCAACTCAAATTCTGTCTGACTATTTTATAGATATCATGTTTTATCAGATGTTTTGGAATTATATGTCATACATGATTATTTTCCAAAACTGTTTTTCTGTGAACACCCATATGACCCATGTTGTACAAGGTGTATTTGGATGGTGGAAGAAAATTATTTTGAAGGATCTCTAAATCATTGTTGTAATGCATGGGACTTCTACCTACATGAACAAGATGACGATGAAACAGAGTGGATGCCATGATCAAGGTATGCTGGTATTCATTTTGAGAATTGTTTTATTTTATCTTATGGTGGTGAAATAAGACTTCAAGAATTAAGATGTTGACATTGTAATGAATTTGGATGAAAATGAGAGGTATAAGGAAACTATTGAGGTTAAAACATGTTAGGGTTATTTTTGGAGTTTTATAAACAGGACAACACGCAGACCATGTGACAACCTGTCGCGTCGGACAAAGCTGCGGGAATTGAACCCAAACCCAAAGTGTGACTGGTATTTATCGCCTACCACTGGACTACATGAAGTCCCTAGTTAGTATGAATTATTCTTTTTAGTTATATTATTTTATGAATTAAGAGTAATTTGATTTTGGGTTTTCTATGGAAATTAGTAACCTATCATGGAGGATATGTGATTAGGTTAATTACTTTTCAATATGAGACTTTTAGAGCAATTGATGTTATTTGGAGATAAGTGTTAATTTTTACCTTGGAAGACTATGTGACTAAATCCTTCAAATATTTGGGTTTCAATCTTATTTGGGTTTACTCTGAAGAATTTTGTGGATAGATGTTTATTGAATGGTCTTTGTTGAAATTTGGGTTTTGTTTGACAATTTTTAGAGATTAGGAGTAGTTTTTCTTTTTTTAAAAAAATATCCTTTTTGGGTATTATCTGATCTCGTACTAAACTTTTTGGTTTGGTTTTGGTTGAGATCTAAAGACATGGGAGATATATAGTTCTCTTTTGTAGATTAGGTGATTCTTTAGAAGTTGATTATAGTACTCTTAATGTGAACAAGTATTTCTAAATACTCATCATTTGGGGAAAGTATGAGTTTGTGTAAGAAATCTAGTAAAATTTGAAAGTCAACATGACAAGTAAGTATGTTTCCTTAAGATCAAAAATGAATTCATTAATGAAAAGTAACTTAAAACAAAAATGCTGTCTATTAAATTTTCCTACTGGGAAATCGAATACCGTTTAACCCACCACAAGTTTGTGATTTTCTTATGGTTAACTTTCTCCTAAATATGTTTTCTATCTCTCTCCATCAAAACAAGACCCTTTTCTTTTTCTTCCATATCCATGTTTTCCTACATGGAATCCTAGTATGGGTTAACTCGGGTGACCTCTTTACTTCTCTTTCTTTCTTTTAAAGTGATTGTTTTACCAACTCTTGTTCCGATGTGGGACTTTCAATGATGTTTCTGAGCCCAATTTTAAAATTGAGAGGACGCAATTCCCAAAAGGGGGGAAGGATGTAACACCCCAGGTAAATAAAAAATATGACATTTTTATATTTATCCCTATTTTTGAATAAAATGTTAATATTAATTTAAAGGGAACGCTATGCTCGATGTCTTACCCAATACGCAACAACGAGTTCCTTTGAAATCTTATGTTGCACTCTAATAATAAAATAATTTTATTTTAAATGGTAGTTAACACCTAATTATTGTAATGAAGGGAATGAAAAGAACTAACTAAAAAATTATTATATATGTTTGTCAAATTTTTTTACTTTTTACAATAAATATTAGAGGATTAAAAATGCGAATGAATCCAAATTTTAAGCATAAACATTCTAATATTCTTTAAAAGGTCGATTAACCGCCTTTTGATGGCGAACCTCTTTTAAATCCGCTTTTGAAAATTTTATGTGTTATATTTGAAAAAAATAAAATTCTTCTTTATAATCGGGACATCAAAATTTACTTCGTGTAAATTTTTGGTATTTTTCCGATAAAGTTCATTTTTTTAATGAATAGTGAAAAATGTTGTATTTTCATTCAAAACCTATTTTTAATCTAATTTATATAGATGATTAGATTATCTTTTGAATTGGTTTTAAAGTGAAATTAGAATATATTTTTACCATTTAATCCAATGGTGGTCATTGGAATTAATATCACTTTTAGATTGGATATAAACGAGTGTCAATCTCTTGATAGATATTGTTTCTTAAAAACACGCTATTTGTTTTGACAGTGAGATTTAATTATAAAATTAATTAATGAAAATTTTATGATATGAATTTGTTAAAATAGACATCATTTTTTAATTCGGAATATCAAAAATAGCTTAGGGTGAATTTTTGGTATTTTTCTGAAAAACCTTAATTTTTGATGAATAGTGAAACCACAAAGTGGTAGTTACAAAAACTGATTTTTCGTTTAAATAGAACTTTACCACTTATGTGATTTGAATTTAAAAAATCCAATATAAATGATCTTCATTATTAAGTAAAATGTGGTTCAATGGGATGAAAATAATTTTTTATGAAAAGTAACTTTTATGTTTTATTAATCATGATTAAAGGTAATTAGTGTGATTTAAGGCAAAAATGATATTATAATAAAACGAAAATATCTTGAAACTTGTCCTAACCCTATTGTATGAGTCATGGACGACAAAGACAACCCATGGGTCTATTTTTGGGATCCCATGGAGCCACTTGGGTAAGATAATGACATTTATGCCTTTTATTTAAAGTAAAAGTAAAAATGACACAAACATATATTGTTTTACTAAAACAATTTTTACATGGGGTTATACAAGTCAAATTTTTGACTATAAATATTAATTGGAAAGATAAAAATATTTCCTACATCATGGTATTTTTTTATAATTTTTTGACATTAAATAAATTAAATTATTTATGACATAATGATGATACGGCGATTAACTCATTATTTAACGATTTAAATAAAATAAAAGATAATGTAAAATATAAGACCTAAACATGTAAAAAACCTATTTTATGGGTTTATTTCGAACTATTATCACCTTATCCTCGAACTAAATCAATGTGGGACCTTTAAAATCCCAAACACATTTGAAAATAAAGTGACATTTTATACCTTTCCAAGAGTGCCCTCCTCTCCTCTTATAAAAGGCCCCACCTCTACCACCTTACCCACATCTCTCAAGCCTTTGGCTCGGCCAAGATCTGATAATTTTGTCTCTCCACATCCCTTTACTCATCCTATAATCCTTACCTTAGGCCAGAATCTCTTCAAGAAACCCTTTTGGTTCAAACCAAAGGGAGTTACCCGATTTTAAGGTAACGTCTTCACTTGTGCTCTTTTGTTATATTGTTCTTATCCAACCCCCTAAACACTTTTTATTCATTTCTTTTGTAACAACACCTGTATATTACATATACTAGGATGTTTGTATAATAAGGATTCGAGCTACACTTACACACACCTACATCTAAAGGTTAAAGAACACACTGTTTCTGTGGATGTTGAATTTCTACCTCACGAAACGACGATTGTTCAATATTCTTTTAACACCTTAAAAGGTGGCCATTAAGATGTAACTATATTTATATATGATATATAATATGTTTATGTATTCCTTAAGCTTCTGTATTTTTCATTTATGGCATACCTTTATGGTTTCCATTATGGGTAACGCGATATCTTCATTTTAGGAAGTGCGGACTACCTCCCCCTCAAAGTGATTTGATTCGTTAATACCATATGTGGTACGTATAAAGGATAGATTTAATGATATTATATATTATAACATACTGTAATTATAATACTATTACGTATCATTATGTTTTAATTCCATTAAATATGAAATAGAAATGGAAGTAGCGTTCATGCGTACGTACGGCTTACCGTCTCCATGAACGGTGCATTTAATTTCTTACCTCTAAATGTTATGTAATATTATAAATGCATGTATATAATGGATATATACAATATATATGATATCTACATAATGAAGATAATTCTGGATATAATGGATATTTTACCCCATGAACAAACATGTAATTATAAAGAGTTTATTTTTGACTCAAGTAGCAATGATCGTTAAAACGAACGTTATTAACTTAAATAATTACATAGTGTTCATGACATGGTAATAAGTGATATAAAATGAATAATGAACTTGAAAAAGGTTCTTAAGCAAGTATAAATTAACTCAAGTTTATTATTCAGGAGATTAAAGAACGATCGAGCCAAGTCGGATACAAGGTAAGGGATCCTACCCCTCTCTTTCTTTTTAAGTACACTCTTTTATGTCATTCCTTTTAAGCTCATATTTCTTATGATTGGGATGTTATTTTATATTAATCTTACTTTAATTTTTATGTTCATATGATTAGAGACCCTATTTTCTGTCATCAATCCATTTTGGATGTTTTGAGTGGTGCCGTTAGGCTGCCGAATTTTCATAAGAGATCCAACATCTCTCTTTCTTTTTAAGTACTCTCCTTTATTTCACTTCTTCTACGCTCCTATTTTTTATGTTTGGGGGATGTTATTTTATATTAATATTGTTGTAAATTTTATTTTAATATAATGAGAGACCCTATTTGATCTCAAAAATCCATTTTTGGATGTTTTAAGTGGCGCTGTTAGGCTGCCAAGTTTTAGTAAGGGATTTTTCGTCTCACTTTTATTTCCGTGAGATTTATGCTACATTTTCCAACATTTAGTTTGAGTGGTATATGTAATGCCCATTATTCTACTCTTTGTGTATTATAATTTAGTTTATGAGTATTTACATCAATGTTGTATTGTCCTTCTTTCATGGGGTGTATGTTTCGAAAGATACCCAAGTCGGTAAGGGAACCTTTCACCCTCCTCTTTTTAAAGACTTCTTTTGTTGGGTATTTTAATTTAAATATTGTAATGTTGGGATATGTTCTTCTATATCTTTATTGATGTAAATTTTATGTCCAAGTGATGAGATACCCTTTTTATCTCTCATCAACTCTTTTTTTGAATTTTGATGTGACTCTGTTAGGCTGTCAAATTTTTGCAAGGGAACTTCTTAACCCAATTTTGATTCTTTGGAATAAACTTGTACTCCTTGAATATGTCGTTCTATGAACATGTGTGAATAACCTCTGATTGTTTTACACTTAATATCCACTTATATTTGGCATATTATTTTGTCACACATAATTATGTAATTGATTTATCCTTAATAGAAGGATATCGTCTTTGTATGGGACTTCATCTCAATCTCCTTTCATTGAGGCATATTTTGTTTTATACACAACCAACTTTTATACGGTGTATAAACCCTTTGAGTTTTACGTTTATCCAAAAGGAAACTTTTTTATACGAAGCGTTTTACTAAACGTCAAAAGGGAATGTGTTTGTCATACGTATGCGGCGACAACGACTTCTCGTGACCATTATTTGAGTTTCGGCTTGCTCTACAAGCCATACTTTTTTTTAATTGAAAAATAAATACCATGTTTTACTTTTATTTTATTTTGGTATTGAAAATGGTTTTCATGATGTTTTTATATCAATGTGTTGTATTGATATCTTGTGATTGAAAAGTGGAAATGTTATGTTTCCTTTATGCATGTTTTATGTGATACGATTATGTTATGGTTCTTGGGAATTATTATGAAGACGGGTGGTTTCGTGATAAAATAAGGGCGGGTAAGCCTGATATAGCTCTCCAATGCATTGGGTAACGCAAAGGAGTTAAACGTTAAGGTTTCTCCGAAGATATTTAGGGAATATACTGTGATGGGTATTCCAAACGTAAGCAAGAGGGTTACTCCCTCTACGTAAGAATGTTATGAATGCCTCAATATTCCTTTATATGTTATGATTTCTATGATTTATTCATGATTTGATGAGGTATGTTAAAGTGCTTATGTTTTATGGGTAAAGTATGATTTCTTTGATTCTTATGTATACATGTACTCATGTTTCATTTCCATATTTTTATATCCCTTACTGAGCTTTTTATGCTCATCCCAAGTTTTTGAAATGTTTTTTAACAGGTCAAGGGAAAGGTACACGATATGATGATAGTGTCAAGGAAGTGTCAAGAAAGAATCCAGGTTTTATTTTAAATATGTTTCCGTTGATGGGAAAAATGAATACTATCTTTTATGTAACCACTTTGTTTAAATGTGGAATGTAATGCATGTTTTATGATCTAATTCTCTAAAACTCTATACCTGAAAAGATCCTCAATATGTAATCTTGTAATAACTCAAGATTAAGTAAGGTTTAAGGGTGGGGCCTTATAGTTGGTATCAAAGGTCGGTTTAGACAACTTTAGGGATTAAGAGTTTTTGTTAGACACATGGTTAGTCCCTATATCTATTATTTCAGTTAAATCCTTGTTTTATAACTTTTTTTAGGTCAAGTAAAGTCAGTTATGAATGGAAGGAGGAGGATCTCAAATGACATTCCTATCTATTCCTGATGACATGCTTGCAATATTTATTGTAAAGTCATGTTCGGATGATTGTGAAACTTTTTCTAGCATACAACTCTCTTGCAAGCAGTTGTTTGAGATATCAAACACCTCCACTATACCTAATTATCATCGTGGATCATGGGTTGTATTTAGATAAATACTATTTTCAAAATATTCTCATATTTTCAAGAAAGGTAAATATTATCAAGGTATTTTCAAATATTTTACCTTATCAAAAGAATTTGAAACATATTATGATTTTAAAAATGGTGCTGAGGAAGGAGATCCTTGCATAAACTATTTATATTTGCTTTTAAAATATAGTCTCTCAGCACATACTTACGGTATTTTAAAAGGACCAATAATAGAAAGTTTCAACTCAAATTCTATCCGACTATTTTATAGATATCATGTTTTATCAGATGTTTTGGAATTATATGTCATACATGATTATTTTCCAAAACTGTTTTTCTGTGAACACCCATATGACCCATGTTGTACAAGGTGTATTTGGATGGGGGAAGCAAATTATTTTGAAGGATCTATAAATCATTGTTGTAATGCATTGGAATTATACCTACGTGAACAAGATGACGATGAAACAGAGTGGACGCCATGATCAAGGTATGCTGGTATTCATTTTGAGAATTGTTTTATTTTATCTTATGGTGGTGAAATAAGACTTCAAGAATTAAGATGTTGAGATTGTAATGAATTTGGATGAAAATGAGAGGTATAAGGAAACTATTGAGGTTAAAAAATGTTAGGGTTATTTTTGGAGTTTTATAAACAGGACAACACGTAGACCATGTGACAACCCGTCGCGTCAGACAAAGCTGCGGGAATTGAACCCACACCCAAAGTGTGACTGGTATTTATCGCCTACCACTATACTACGTGAAGTCCCTAGTTAGTATGAATTATTATTTTTAGTTAGATGATTTTATGAATTAAGAGTAATTTGATTTTGGGTTATCTATGGAAATTAGTAACCTATCATGGAGGATATGTGATTAGGTTAATTACTTTCCAATATGACACTTTTAGAGCAACTGATGTTATTTGGAGATAAGTTTTAATTTGTACCTTGGAAGACTATGTGACTAAATCCTTCAAATATTTGAGTTTCAATCTTATTTGGGTTTACTCTGAAGAATTTTATGGATAGATGTTTATTGAATGGTCTTTGTTGAACTTTGGGTATTGTTTGACAAATTTTGGAGATTAGGAGTAGTTTTTCTTTTTGTAAAAAAATATCTTTTTTGGGTATTATCTGATCTCGTACTAAACTTTTTGGTTTGGTTTTGGTTGATATCTAAAGACATGGGAGATATATAGTTCTCTTTTGTGGATTAGGTGATTCTCTAGAAGTTGATTATAGTACTCTTAATTTGAACAAGTATTTCTAAATACTCATCATTTGGGGAAGTATGAGTTTGTGTAAGAAATCTAGTAAAAGTTGAAAGTCAACATGACAAGTAAGTATGTTTCCTTTAGATCAAAAATAAATTCCTTAATGAAATGTATCTTAAAACAAAAATGCTGTCTATTAACTTTTCCTACTAGGAAATCTAATACCGTTTAACCCACCACAAGTTTGTGATTTTCTTGTGGTTAACTTTCTCCTAAATATGTTTTCTATCACTCTCCATCAGAACATGACCCTATGCTTTTTCTTCCATATCCATGTTTTCCTACATGGAATCCTAGTATGGGTTAACTCGGGTGACCTCTTTACTTCTCTTTCTTTCTTTTAAAGTGATTGTTTTACCAACTCTTTTTTCGATGTGGGACTTTCAATGATGTTTCCGAGCCCAATTTTAAAATAGAGAGGACGCAATTCCCAAAAGGGGGGAAGGATGTAACACCCCAGGTAAATAAAGAATATGACATTTTTATATTTATCCCTATTTTTGAATAAAATGTTAAAATTAATTTAAAGGGAACGCTATGCTCGATGGCTTACCCAATACGCAACAACGAGTTCCTTTGAAATCTTATGTTGCACTCTAATAATAAAATAATTTTATTTTAAATGGTAGTTAACACCAAATTGTTGTAATAACGGGAATGAACATAACTAACTAAAAATGATTATATATGTTTGTCAAATATTTTTACTTTTTACAATAAATATTAAAGGATTAAAAATGCGAATGAATCCAAATTTTAAGCGTAAACATTCTAATATTCTTTAAAAGGTCGATTAACCGCCTTTTGATGGCGAACCTCTTTTAAATCCACTTTTGACAATTTTATGTGTTATATTTGAAAAAAATAAAATTGTTCTTTAGAATCGGGACATCAAAATTTACTTTGTGTAAATTTTTGGTATTTTTCCGATAAAGTTCATTTTTTTAATGAATAGTAAAAAATGTTGTATTTTCATTCAAAACCTCTTTTTAATCTAATTTATTTATATGATTATATTATCTTTTGAATTGGTTTTAAAGTGAAATTAGAATATATTTTTACCATTTAATCCAATGGTGGTCATTGGAATTAATATCACTTTTATATTGGACATAAACGAATGTCAGTCTTTTGATAGATATTGTTTCTTAAAAACACGCTATTTGTTTTGACAGCGGGATTTAATTATAAAATTAATTAATGAAACTTTTATGTTATGAATTTTTTAAAATAGGAATCATTTTTTAATTTGGAATATCAAAAATAGCTTAGGGTGAATTTTTGGTATTTTTCTGAAAAACCTTAATTTTTGATGAATAGTGAAACCACAAAGCGGTAGTTACAAAAACTGATTTTTCGTTTAAATGGAACTTTACCACTTCTGTGATTTGAATTTCAAAAATATAATATAAATGATTTTCATTATTAAGTAAAATTTGGTTCAATGGGATGAAAATAAATTTTGATGAAAAGTAACTTTTATGTTTTATTAATCGTGATTAAATGTAATTAGTGTGATTTAAGGTAAAAATGATATTATAATAAGACGAAAATATCTTGACACTTTTCCTAACCCTATTGTATGAGTCATGGACGAAAAATACAACCCATGGGTCTATTTTTGGCATCCCATGGAGCCACTTGGGTAATATAATGACATTTATGCCTTTTATTTAAAGTAAAAGTAAAAATGACAAACATGTATTGTTTTACTAAAACAATTTTTACATGGGTTTACACAAGTAAGATTTTTGACAATAAATTGTCATTGGAAAGATAAAAATATTTCCTACATTATATTATTTTTTTATAATTTTTTGACATTAAATAAATTAAATTATTTATGACAAAATGATGATGCGGCGATTACCTCATTATTTAACGATTTAAATAAAATAAAAGATAATGTAAAATATAAGACCTAAACATGTCAAAATACTATTTTATGGGTGTATTGCGAACTCTTATCACCTTATCCTAGAAATAAATCAATGTGGGACCTTTAAAATCCGAAACACATTTGAAAATAAAGAAACATTTTATACCCTTCCAAGAGTGCCCTCCTCTCCTCTTATAAAAGGCCCCACCTCTACCACCTTACCCACACCTCTCAAGCCTTTGGAACGGCCAAGCTCTGATCATTTTGTCTCTCCACATCTTTCTACTCATCCTAGAATCCTTACCTTAGGCAGGAATCTCTTCAAGAAACCCTTTTGGTTCAAATCAAAGGGAGTTACCCGATTTTAAGGTAACGTCTTCACTTGTGCTCTTTTGTTTCATTTTTCTTATCCAACCCCCTAAACTCTTTTTATTCATTTCTTTTGTAACAAAACCAGTATATTACATATACTAGGATGTTGTTATAAGAAGGATTCGAGCTACACTTACACACACCTACATCTAAAGGTTAAAGAACATACTGTTTCTGTGGATGGTGAATTTCTACCTCACGAAACGATGATTGTTCAATATTATTTTAACACCTTAAAAGGTGTCCATTAAGATGTCACTATATTTATATATGATATATAATATGTTTATGTTTTCCTTAAGGTTATGTATTTTTCATTTATGACATACCTTTATGGTTTCCATTATGGGTAAACGCAATATCTTCATTTTAGGAAGTGTGGACTACCGCCCCCTTAAAGTGATTTGATTCGTTAATACCATTTGTGGTACGTATAAAGGATAGATTTAATGATATTATATATTATACGATACTATAATTATAATACTATTACGTATCATTATGTTTCAATTCCATTAAATATGAAATAGAAATGGAAGTAGCGTTCATGCGTACGTACAGCTTACCGTCTCCTTGAACGATGCATTTCATTTCTTACCTCTAAATGTTATGTAATATTATAAATGCATGTATATAATGGATATATAAAATATATATGATATCTACATAATTAATATAATTCTGGATATAATGGATATTTTACCCCATGAACAAACATGTAATTATAAAGAGTTTATTTTTTACTCAAGTAGCAATGATCGATAAAACGACCGTTATTAACTTAAATAATTACATAGTGTTCATGACATGGTAATAAGTGATATAAAAGGAATAATGAACTTTAAAATGGTTCTTAAGCAATTATAAATTAACTCAAGTTTATTATTCAGGAGATTAAAGAACGATCGAGTCAAGTCGGATACGAGGTAAGGGATCCTACCCCTCTCTTTCTTTTTAAGTACACTCTTTTATGTCATTACTTTTAAGATCATATTTATTATGATTGGGATGTTATTTTATATTACAATTACTGTAATTTTTATGTTCATATTATTAGAGACCCTATTTTCTCTCATCAATTCATTTTGGATGTTTTGAGTGGTGCTGTTAGGCTGCCGAATTTTCGTAAGAGATCCAACATCTCTCTTTCTTTTTAAGTACTCTCCTTTATGTCACTTCTTTTAAGATCCTATTTGTTATGTTGGGGGGATGTTATTTTATATTAATATTTTTTTAAATTTTATCTTAATATGACGAGATACCCTATTTGATCTCAACAATCCATTTTTGGACGTTTTAAGTAGCGTCGTTAGGCTGCCGAGTTTTAGTAATGGATTTTTCGTCTCACTTTTATTCCCGTGAGATTTATGCTACTTTTTCCAACATTTCCTTTGAATGGTATATGTACTGCCCATTATTCTAATATTTGTGTAATATACTTTAGTTTATTAGTATTTACATCAATTTTGTATTGTCCTTCTTTCATGGGGTGTATGTTTCGAAAGATACCCAAGTCGGCAAGAGAACCTTTAACACACCTCTTTTTAAAGACTTCTTTTGTTGGGTCTTTTAATTTACATATTTTAATGTTGGTATATGTTCTTCTATATCCTTATTGATGTAAATTTTATGTCCAAGTGATGAGATACCCTTTTTATCTGTCATCAACTCTTTTTCTGAATTTTGATGTGACTCCGTTAGGCTGTCAAATTTTTGCAAGGGAACTTCTTAACCCAATCTTGATTCTTTGGAATAAACTTGTAATCCTTGAATATGTCGTTCTATGAACATGTGCGAATAAACTCTGATTGTTTTACACTTAATATCCACTTATATTTGGTATATTCTTTTATCAGACATAATTATGTAATTGATTTATCCTTAATCGAAGGATACCGTCTTTGTATGGGACTTCGTCTCAATCTCCTTTCATTGAGGCATATTTTGTTTTATACACAACCTACTTTTATACAGTGTATAAACCCCTTTTGACTTTTACATTTATCCAAAAGGAATCTTTTTTATATGAAGCGTTTTACTAAACGACAAAAGGGAATTTTTTTGTCATACGTATGTGGTGACAACAACTTCTCCGCCGCCGTGACCATTATTTGAGTTTCATCTCCCCCTACAAGCCATACTTTTTTTAAATGAAAAATAAATACCATGTTTTACTTTTCTTTTATTTTGGTATTGAAAATGGTTTTCATAATGTTTTTATATCAATGTGTTGTATTGATATCTTGTGATTGAAAAGTGGAAATATTATGTTTCCTTTATGCATGTTTTATGTGATATGATTATGTTATTGTTCTTGGGAATTATTATGAAGACGGGTGGTTTCGTGATAAACTAAGGGCGGGTGAGCCCTATATAGCTCTCCAATGCATTGGGTAACGCAAAGGAGTTAAATGTTAAGGTTTCTCCGAAGAGATTTAGGGAATATACAGTGATGGGTATTCCAAACGTAACCAAGAGGGTTACTCCCTCTACGTAAGAATGTTATGAATGCCTCAAGATTCCTTTATATCTTATGATTTCTATTATTTATTCATGATTTGATGAGGTATGTTAAAGTGCTTATGTTTTATGGGTAAAGTATGATTTCTTTGATTCTTATGTATACATGTACTCATGTTTCCTTTCCATATTTTTATATCCCTTACTGAGCTTTCTATGCTCATCCCATGTTTTTGAAATGTTCTTTAACAGGTCATGGGAAAGGTACACGATATGATGATAGTGTCAAGGAAGTGTCAATAAATAATCCATGTTTTATTTTAAATATGTTTCCATTGATGGGAAAAATGAATACTCTCTTTTATGTAACCACTTTGTTTAAATGTGGAATGTAATGCATGTTTTATGATCTAATTCTCTAAATCTCTAAACCTGAAAAGATCCTCAATGTGTAATCTTGTAATAACTCAAGATTAAGTAAGGTTTAAGGGTAGGGCCTTATAGTTGGTATCAAAGGTCAGTTTAGACAACTTTAGGGATTAGGAGTTTTTGTTAAACACATGGTTAGTCCCTATATCTATTATTTCAGTTAAATCTTTGTTTTATAAGTTTTTCAGGTCAAGTAAAGTAAGTTACGAAGGGAAGGAGTAGGATATCAAATGACATTCCTATCTCTTCCTGATGACATGATTGCAATAATTATTGCAAAGTCATGTTCGGATGATTGTGAAACTTTTTCTAGCATACAACTCTCTTGCAAGAAGTTGTTTGAGATTTAAAACACCTCCACTATACCTCATTATCATCATGGATCATGGGTTGTATTTAGAAAAATACTATTTTCACAATATTCTCATATTTTTAAGAAAGGTAAATATTATCAAGGTATTTTCAAATATTTTACCTTATCAAAAGAATTTAAAACAAATTATGATTTTAAAAATGGTGCTGAGGAAGGAGATCCTTGCGCAAACTATTTATATTTGCTTTTAAAATATAGTCTCTCAGCATATACTTATGGTATTTTAAAAGGACCAATAATAGAAAGGTTTAACTCAAATTCTGTCCGACTATTTTATAGATATCATGTTTTATCAGATGTTTTGGAATTATATGTCATACATGATTATTTTCCAAAACTATTTTTCTATGAACACCCATATGACCCATGTTGTACAAGGTGTATTTGGATGGAGGAAGAAAATTATTTTGAAGGATCTCTAAATCATTGTTGTAATGCATGGGACTTCTACCTACATGAACAAGATGGCGATGAAACAGAGTGGACACCATGTTCAAGGTATGCTGGTATTCATTTTGAGAATTGTTTTATTTTATCTTATGGTGGTGAAATAAGACTTCATGAATTAAGATGTTGAGATTGTAATGAATTTGGATGAAAATGAGAGGTATAAGGAAACTATTGAGGTTAAAACATGTTAGGGTTATTTTTGGAGTTTTATAAACAGGACAACACGCAGACCATGTGACAACCCGTCACGTCAGACAAAGCTGCGGGAATTGAACCCACACCCAAAGTGCGACTGGTTTTTATCGCCTACCACTGGACTACGTGAAGTCCCTAGTTAGTATGAATTATTCTTTTTAGTTAGATGATTTTATGAATTAAGAGTAATTTGATTTTGGGTTATCTATGGAAATTAGTAACCTATCATGGAGGATATGTGATTAGGTTAATTACTTTTCAATATGAGACTTTTATAGCAACTGATGTTATTTGGAGATAAGTGTAAATTTGTACCTTGGAAGACTATGTGACTAAATCCTTCAAATATTTGGGTTTCAATCTTAGTTGGGTTTACTCTGAAGAATTTTATGGATAGATGTTTATTGAATGGTCTTTGTTGAACTTTGGGTTTTGTATGACAAATTTTGGAGATTAGGAGTAGTTTTTCTTTTTGTAAAAAAAATATCCTTTTTGGGTATTATCTGATCTCGTACTAAACTTTTTGGTTTGGTTTTGGTTGAGATCTAAAGACATGGGAGATATATAGTTCTATTTTGTGGATTAGGTGATTCTCTAGAAGTTTATTATAGTACTCTTAATGTGAACAAGTATTTCTAAATACTCATCATTTGGGGAAAGTATGAGTTTGTGTAAGAAATCTAGTAAAAGTTGAAAGTAAACATGACAAGTAAGTATGTTTCCTTAAGATCAAAAATAAATTCCTTAATTAAAAGTAACTTAAAACAAAAAATCTGTCTATTAACTTTTTTAACTGGGAAATCGAATACCGTTTAACCCACCACAAGTTTGTGATTTTCTTGTGGTTAACTTTCTCCTAAATATGTTTTCTATCACTCTCCATCAGAACATGACCCTTTGCTTTTTCTTCCATATACATGTTTTCCTACATGGAATCCTAGTATGGGTTAACTTGGGTGACCTCTTTACTTATCTTTCATTCTTTTAAAGTGATTGTTTTACCAACTCTTGTTCTGATGTGGGACTATCAATGATGTTTCCGAGCCCAATTTTAAAATTGAGAGGACGCAATTCCCAAAAGGGGGGAAGGATGTAACACCCCAGGTAAATAAAGAATATGACATTTTTATATTTATCCCTATTTTTGAATAAAATGTTAATATTAATTTAAAGGTAACGCTATGCTCGATGGCTTACCCAATACGCAACAACAAGTTCCTTTGAAATCTTATGTTGCACTCTAATAATAAAATAATTTTATTTTAAATGGTAGTTTACACCTAATTGTTGTAATGACGAGAATGAACAGAACTAACTAAAAAATGATTATATATGTTTGTCAAATATTTTTACTTTTTACAATAAATATTAGAGGATTAAAAATGCGAATGAATCCAAATTTTAAGCGTAAATATTCTAATATTTTTTAAAAGATCGATTAACCGCCTTTTGATGGAGAACCTTTTTAAATACACTTTTGACAATTTTATGTGTTATATTTGAAAAAAATAAAATTCTTCTTTAGAATCGGGACATCAAAATTTACTTTGTGTAAATTTTTGGTATTTTTTCGATAAAGTTCATTTTTAATGAATAGTGAAAACTGTTGTATTTTCATTCAAAACCTCATTTTAATCTAATTTATTTATATGATTAGATTATCTTTTGAATTTGTTTTAAAGTGAAATTAGAATATATTTTTACCATTTAATCCAATGGTGGTCATTGGAATTAATATCACTTTTAGATTGGACATAAACGAGTGTCAATCTTTTGATAGATATTGTTTATTAAAAACACGCTATTTGTTTTGACAGCGGAATTTAATTATAAAATTAATTAATGAAACTTTTATGTTATGAATTTTTTAAAATAGGCATAATTTTTTAATTCTGAATATCAAAAATAGATTAGGGTGAATTTTTGGTATTTTTCTGAAAAACCATAATTTTTGATGAATAGTGAAACCACAAAGTGGTAGTTACAAAACTGATTTTTCGTTTAAATGGAACTTTAACGCTTCTGTGATTTGAATTTAAAAAATACAATATAAATGATTTTCATTATTAAGTAAAATGTGGTTCAATGGGATTAAAATAATTTTTGTTGAAAATTAACTTTTATGTTTTATTAATCGTGATTAAAGGTAATTAGTGTGATTTAAGGTAAAAATGATATTATAATAAAATGAAAATATATTGACACTTGTCGTAACCATATTTTATGAGTCATGGAAGACCAAGACAACCCATTGGTATATTTTTGGGATCCCATGGAGCCACTTGGGTAAGATAATGACATTTATGCCTTTTATTTAAAGTAAAAGTAAAAATGACACAAACATGTGTTGTTTTACTAAAACAATTTTTACATGGGGTTATACAAGTCGGATTTTTGACTATAAATAGTCATTGGAAAGATAAAAATATTTCCTACATCATATTTTTTTATTTATAATTTTTTGACATTAAATATATTAAATTATTTATGACATAATGATGATGCGGCGATTACCTCATTATATAACGATTTAAATAAAATAAAAGATAATGTAAAATCTAAGACCTAAACATGTCAAAAACCTATTTTATGGGTGTATTGAGAACTCTTATCACCTTATCCTCGAAATAAAGCAATGTGTGACCTTTAAAATCCGAAACACATTTGAAAATAAAGTAACATTTTATACCTTTCCAAGAGTGCCCTCCTCTCCTCTTATAAAAGGCCCCACCTCTACCACCTTACCCACACCTCTCAAGCCTTTGGCTCGGCCAAGCTCTGATAATTTTGTCTCTCCACATCCCTATACTCATCCTATAATCCTTACCTTAGGCAGGAAGCTCTTCAAGAAACCCTTTTGGTTCAAACCGAAGGGAGTTACCCGATTTTAAGGTAACGTCTTCACTTGTGCTCTTTTGTTTTATTTTTCTTATCCAACCCCCTAAACTCTTTTTATTCATTTATTTTTTAACAAAACCAGTATATTACATATACTAGGAAGTTGTTATAATAATTATTCGAGCTACACGTACACACACCAACATATAAAGGTTAAAGAACATACTGTTTCTATGGATGGTGAATTTCTACCTCACGAAACGATGATTGTTCAATATTATTTTAACACCTTCAAAGGTGGACATTAAGATGTAACTATATTTATATATGATATATAATATGTTTATGTTTTCCTTAAGATTATGTATTTTTCATTTATGGCATACCTTTATGGTTTCCATTATGGGTAAATGCGATATCTTCATTTTAGGAAGTGCGGACTACCGCCCCCTCAAAGTGATTTGATTCGTTAATACCATATGTGGTACGTATAAAGGATAGATTTAATGATATTATATATTATAACATACTGTAATTATAATAATATTATGTATCATTATGTTTTAATTCCATTAAATGTGAAATAGAAATGGAAGTAACGTTCATGCGTACGTACGACTTACCGTCTCCATGAACGGTGCATTTCATTTCTTACCTATAAATGTTATGTAATATTATAAATGCATGTATATAATGGATATATACAATATATATGATATCTACATAATGAATATAATTCTATATATAATGGATATTTTACCCCATGAACAAACTTGTAATTATAAAGAGTTTATTTTTGACTCAAGTAGCAATAATCGTTAAAACGACCGTTATTAACTTAAATAATTACATAGTGTTCATGACATGGTAATAAGTGATATAAAAGGAATAATGAACTTGAAAAAGGTTCTTACGCAAGTATAATTTAACTCAAGTTTATTATTCAGGAGATTAAAGAACAATCAAGTCATGTCAGATACGAGGTAAGGGATCATACCCCTCTCTTTCTTTTTAAGTACACTCTTTTATGTCATTCCTTTTAAGCTCATCTTTCTTATGATTGGGATGTTATTTTATATTACTCTTACTGTACATTTTATGTTCATATGATGAGATACCCTATTTTTTCTCATCAATCTATTTCGGATTTTTTGAGTGGCGCCGTTAGGCTGCCGAATTTTCGTAAGAGATCCAACCTCTCTCTTTCTTTTTAAGTACTCTCCTTTATGTCACTTCTTTTAATCTCCTCTTTGTTATGTTGGGGGGATGTTCTTTTATATTAATATTGATTTACATTTTATGTTAATGTAATTAGAGACCCTATTTTATCTCATCAATCCATTTTTGGATGTTTTAAGTGGCACCGTTAGGCTGCCGAGTTTTCATAAGGGATTTTTCGTCTCACTTTTATTCCTGTGAGATTTATGCTACATTTACCAACATTTCCTTTGTGTGGTATATGTAATTCCCATTATTCTACTCTTTTTGTAATATAATTTCGTGTATGAGTATTTACATCAATGTTGTATTGTCCTTCTTTCATGGGGTGTATGTTTCGAAAGATACCCAAGTCGGTAAGGGAACCTTTCACCCTCCTCTTTTTAAAGACTTATTTTGTTGGGTCTTTTAATTTACATATTGTAATGTTGGGATATGTTCTTATATATCCTTATTGATGTAAATTTTATGTCCAAATGATGAGATACCCTTTTTTATCTCTCATCAACTCTTTTTCTGAATTTTGAAGTGAGGTCGTTAGGCTTTCGAATTTTTGCAAGGGAACTTCTTAACCCAATTTTTATTCTTTGAGATAAACTTGTACTCCTAGAATATGTCGTTTTATGAATATGTCTGAATAACATCTGATTTTTTTACACTTAATATTCACTTATATTTGGTGTATTTGTTTGTCACACATAATTATGTAATTGATTTATCCTTAATCCAAGGATACCGTCTTTGTATGGGACTTCGTCTCAATCTCCTTTCATTGAGGAATATTTTTTTTTATACACAACCTTCTTTTATACGGTGTATAAACCCCTTTGATTTTTACATTTATCTAAAAGGAATCTTTTTTATACGAAGCGTTTTACTAAACGACAAAAGGGAATGTTTTTGTCATACGTATGCGGCGACAACGACTTCTCCGCCACCGTGACCATTATTTGAGTTTCAGCTTCCTATACAAGCCATAACTTTTTTTAAATGAAAAATAAATACCATGTTTTACTTTTATTTTATTTTGGTATTGAAAATGGTTTTCTTAATGTTTTTATATCAATGTGTTGTATTGATATCTTGTGATTTAAATGTGCAAATGTTATGTTTCCTTTATGTATGTTTTATGTGAAACAATTATGTTATGGTCCTTGGGAATTATTATGAAGATTGGTGGTTCTGTGATAAACTAAGGGAGGGTGAGCCCGATATAGCTCTTCAATGAATTGGGTAATGCGAAGGAGTTAAACGTTAAGGTTTCTCCAAAGAGATTTAGGGAATATACTGTGATGGGTATTCCAAACGCAACCAAGAGGGTTACTCCCTATGTAAGAATGTTATGAATGCCTCAAGATTACTTTATATCTTATGATTTCTATGATTTATTCATTATTAGATGAGGTATGTTAAACTGCTTATGTTTTATGGGTAAAGTATGATTTCTTTGATTCTTATGTATACATGTAATCATGTTTCCTTTCCATATTTTTATATCCCTTACTGAGATTTTTATGTTCATCCCAAGTTTTAGAAATGTTTTTTCAGAGGTCAAGGGAAATGTACACGATATGATGATAGTGTCAAGGAAGTGTCAAGAAAGAATCCATGTTTTATTTTAAATATGATTCCGTTGATGGGAAAAATGAATACTATTATTTATGTAACCACTTTGTTTAAATGTGGCATGTAATGCATGTTTTATGATCTAATTCTCTAAAACTCTAAACCTGAGAAGATCCTCAATGTGTAATCTTGTAATAACTCAAGATTAAGTAAGGTTTAAGGCTGGGGCCTTATAGGCATGACCACATCATGACCGCGACAATGCCACAGCATGTTGACCCATTCCAACGACATCTGTGGGGCAGAATCTTCCGGCCAGGAGTAAAGGGAGCGGGAAGAAGCGGGGTAACATTATGGTCGTCGCCTCCCTCCCCATTAACTATGGGTTTGTAATGTATCTAAAACTCTATCTAGGTATCATACATAAAATTTTGACAGGACTATGAACCGCCGTGGGGTGTCTTCTGGAGCAGGGCCAAATCACGGCATTACCGCGGTGTGACCGTAGCGTGACCGCGACGTGACCGCGGCATGACCGCGGCGTGAATGCGGCGTGTTGTCCAGGTCCAGCGACATCTGCGGGGTAGAATCTTCCGGCCAGAAGTAAAGGGAGCGGGAGGAAGCGGGGAAACATTTCGGCCATCGTCTCCCTCCCCATTAACTATGGGTGTGTAATGTATCTAAAACTCTATCAAGGTATCATACATCAAATTCCGATAGGACTGCGAACCGCCGTGGGGTGTCATCCTGGAGCAGGGCCAAATCACGAAATTACTGCGGCGTGACCGTGGCGTGACTATGGCGTGACCGCGAAGTGACCGCAACGTGACCGCGGCGTGACCGCGACGTGTTGTCCTACTATAGCGAAATCTGTGGGGCAGCATCTTCCGGCTAGGAGCGAAGGGATTTGGAGGAAGTAGGGCAACATTCTGGCCGTCGCGTCCCTCCCCAATAACTATGGGTGGGTAATGTATCTTAAACTCTATCTAGGTATCATACATAGAATTCCAATAGGGCTACGAACCACCGCAGGGTGTCTTCCTAGAGCATGGCCAAATCACGACATTACCGCGGCGTGACGACAGTGTGACCACGGTGTGACCACAACGTGATGGTGGCGTGACCGCGACGTGATCGCGGTGTGACCGTGGCATGACCACAGCTTGACCGCGGCTTGATTGCGGTGTGTCCACAGTGTGACCGTGGCATGATGGCCTGGTCGAGTGACATCTGCAGGGCAGCATCTTCTAGCCAGGATTCCAAATAAATCCTATGTAGTTGTCCTTCACATTATAAAAATCGATCTTATGTTATAAAAAACAGACTCTTGATTCTGGATTGTGGTATGACAAAGATATATATTTTATATTCGTTTTTTTAAAAGTGGTACTAGGTAGTTGAAACTACTGATCGAGATTAAAATTTTGTAGGTTTATTACTTATCAATGGTATATGCATTTCTTTGAACTCTACTAATAAAACTTCAGTCACCTTGAGAACAATTGTATTTGAGTATGTTTTAACATCTCAGGATGCAACACAAATCTTATGGGAGAATTCATATATGTAAAAAATTATATGTGCATCGAGGCAAGGAAAACACCCTAAATAGTATTAAGATGAAGCTTATGGTGGGGAGAACCATAAGCCTGACAGGTGTTAAACAATGACACCATCAGTGTTTTTAGATATATAGGCTCAGGTAAACACCCAAAGGGGTGTCCAAGAGGCTAGGAAAACACCCCAAATGGGTTTCGCCATAAGATAAGGTCATAACGGACATTATAGAACAAATCAACTATTTAATATGTTATAACAAGGGATCGTCAAGAGGTTGTAGTGAGTGGATAAATGACACAACCTCTAAAGGGAAATGAAACGATAGAAAAGAATCATACACCCTAAACTATCACTGTGAGTTTTCGTAGAAAACACACCTCCGTTGGAGGGGTTTTATTATAAAAACATGACTTTATTTATCAAATAAAACAATTATATTAAATAAAACTTATTCAAGATATGCAATTCAATATAATTAAGTAGAATTAATAAAGAATCTAAATTCAATTTAAATCATTCTTAAATTAAAGAGGCTACGAGAGGGACTCTACCTCAAGGTGGAACCAAGCTGTCCACATTGGCTCTTGGAGCTTTCTAACTAAAAGTCGATGCTCCTCCACTGGGTATACGCACCTTTACACACATGCAAGGACACCTAGCCCCTATGCACACACCCTCATGGCCATGAGCATGTGCAAGGGGATCCTTACACATATTCTTATATGCATATATCTGTCTCCACTCACCTGTGTATGCATTTATATATATATATACATGGGCACACCTATCCCCATACGTGAATAATCACTACCATGGGTGACTATAAACATAATGGGGGAACCCACATACATATACTTACTTACCTATGCACACGTAGGCGAGTCACCCTTGACTTAGCAACTTGAAACCAATGAGCAGGGATCAACACACTAGACAAAGGATATTGAGAACCTTAAAACACATGAAGGACACTACATAACTAGTGAAAAACCAACCAATGGCATTAAAGCCTTACCTATATTGATAGCAGAGAACCAATCCACCCTAACCAACATTAAATGATCCAATTCCCTGCCAAAAACATAATATGGAGTAAAGAACACTAAATACCTAAATACATGAGGTGCGAGACAAGTAGTAACCATAGAATATTACCTCAGATCAAAGCCGGTGGACTGAATCAATATAAACTCCTTCTGGCCCCCTTCGTAGAATATAACTACCCTCTGTCCATAGAAAGCATTCAAAGATCTAAGTGACCAATGCGATAATGAAAATAAAATAAAAACTAAACTAAAACACACCTGTCTCCTGTGACTATACCCGTCACTGCCCAACATATAAGTACCACAGTGCCCTGTGGGTCAAATCATATTCCTACAAGCAAAGGGGAAACATATCAATGTTTCAAAATGATACTATCAAATAGTACATTCCTATTAATTAAAAATTACTCTTCCTATTAATGGTATATAATCAATTTGGCACGAGTTTCAACTTAGTTTGGTTTTGTTTGATACAAAGGATGATGTCTTATTATTCTTGGTTTTTATGTTTACACTTGAGATATTTATTTAAAAATGATGCATGTATTTTGAATTATTATTTATGGTTTTAGTTCTTATCCTATTTCCATGGGGCCTGTCCACATGACTAATTCATGGAATGTAGGGTTCAGTAGAAATTTATGTGCTTTAATGTGATTGATGTCACTAACTATGAGGATTTAGATCAAGTAAAATATTCCTAAGAGGATTGGGCCTTGTAGTGATAGGTGTGGCAATTGTACATCTAGCGTTTGATGAGGAAATACTTATGAGTATGGATTAGAGTCTTGGTAGGTTCTTAGAGTGGGATGGTCCCTCTGAGTATATAAAATGTTTTATGAAAGGTTTTACTCCATTTAATGATTAAAGATTTTAACTAAGGAGATGAAGGATGAGATTCTAGTGTGGGTATTGGGGATTGTGAGACAGATTGGCATTCTAATGCCAAGTGGCTTGGTGTAATTTAGCTTAGGATGGAACCTGGTTAGTGGGGCTAGGTTATAATACATGATTTTGATGAGGTTCTTGACCAGATTATTGAGAATATAATTTAGATGGGTTTGACATGGTGTGCTTTTGTGACTAGGAAAATCATAAGGTGAATAGTCCTCTTTGTCTAGCTGGATGATGAGATGTGCCTCGAGGCATGGGATAATCCTTGAGAGATGAGTCTAGACTATGTGACTGAGAGGATAGACTAGGATAGGTTTGATAGGATTGGGTGAGTGGCCAACCCATGTGAGGATGATATGATGTATGGAGACACTTGGAGACACTTGGGGTTATTTATACTATGTCATGGAGACACTTGGGGTTATTTCATGACTCCAACATACTCCAGAAATGTTCCCACACACTGTTTCAGAAAAATGATTCCATCTCATGAAAGAACCCAAGGCTCCTCTATATTCCAATGTTTCCTCACACTCACACCTCATGGTATTACAATATACAAGTGATCTACGTCAACTAGTCAGGATAACATGACTACCCTCCATCCATAGAATGAATTAAAATACCTAAGTGTCCAATGCGATAAAGAAAATAAAATAAAAACTAAACAAAAACATACCTGTATCCTGTGACTATACATGTCACCACCCAATATATAAGAACTGCACCGCCCCATGGGTCAAATCATGTTCCTGCAAGCAAGGGGAAAATAGTTCCATTTAATAATCTCTTCATTTTTCATTTTGTTTTTATATATCACGTTGATCGAAACACCATACTAGTACCCTTATCCATTAAATATACACCTATTATACATTATTTGAGTTGAATATTGTGCACATAACACTCTTCACTATGGAAAGAACCTCATAGGGACCACAATCAATGTTTAGTAGTTGATCCTACTCTTAAACCTGGTTGGGCACTATTCCATGAACCAGATGGTATACTTGGTCATGAGGGTGAAAACCATTTCATTATACTATACTAAGAATAAAGGTATTGGTATCTTTTCTACCAATAATGGGAATTTCTCAAGTCTTGAGTGCCAATAAACCACAGTTCCTAAGTTAATGACCCCTTAACTATCCATAGATGTCAAGGGGTGTCTCCCATGGGTGTCTTGTGGTGTGTAGTGTCTATATATGATTTCTGTGGTACTTCCGTATTGTGGGAAATCTGTATTTCTTGGTCAGTTTAATAAAAAAAATTGGTCAATTGGAAAATACACCCATAGTCAATAGAGATATACCCACTTTTGTTACAGAATACCATCCAAATAACCAACTCAGAAATCTGAGACCAACATTATACTTTACCAATTCCAATTACATAATATATGCAACACCAACTTCTATTTTTTGAACCAATCAATTAAAGGGAAAGAAACTCCTCACCATAACCCATAAAACCTCATATAGCATCACTCACCTCCAATTAACCCACATCATTGCAGATCTTAATGACGATACAACCTCATCACATATATATAATGATTAACGAAAAAATCCCACACAATATAAGGTCTAATAGGAGTCTATAGAGGAACAAATGAGATTTTAAAAAAATCATGAACTTTTTATTGAATGCACTATTCAAATGAATGGAATTAAACCTGTAAATCTAACCCTGCATTTCTGGAAGACTCTATTTTAAAAAATTCACAATTTACCCAATAATTCACCACACCATGAGTTGAATACTAACCAGAACTCTAGAAAATACATGATTAATATGAATGGTTATCCTAACTATGAGCCTAACAATGCATTCCTTATTGCCTCATTTTTAAAAAAAGAAGACTAATTCCTACCTGGAAATACCGATCAAGAACCGTAGAAGGAAAAGAGGGAGTTGAGAGGGGGTACGTCTTGCGTCGTGTTCAGCCATGGGGGGTCTTGTGCACGACTAGAGAGGGGGACGAGGGATATCATTAGAGGATATTTAGGGGAGGGGGATATCGCCAGGAGTGCGAGACAAGATGGGAGGGGGTAACTTCATCGGGATCCGAGAGGGGAGGGGGATGCCATCATCGGAGAGGGAGCCGAGAGGGGAAGGGGAATGCCACCAGAGGAGAGGGAGGGGGCCAGGAGGCGGAGGCGGTGGCCGGGAGGATATCGAGATTAGGGAGGGGGGAGGGGGTTGGGAGGTGGAGGTCGAGGATGGTTCACCTAGGATGAGGAGCCCTAAATTGGGTGTTTAAAATTTTTCTTTCTCAATGGTTTAACAAAACCGTTGGAAAAACCCAAAATATAACACCATATACCAACGGTTTACTAGAACCGTTGGTAAAGTGTCTTTATCCCAACGTTTTTTAAACTGTTGGGAAATAAGTGTTGGTATAGGTCTCAATACCACTAGTGTTTTTACTTTTGTACTAAAGTTATACCTGATGTGAGCTATGTCTGTACCTGTGCGGTACCTTCCTTTATGGTAATACCTTGGTGGTATTATTCTATGTGGCGTACCTAAGTGGTACTTACCATCGTGTTACTCCTTACTTTGTGGAATATTTAATCTTTGGGCTTTGAGTTGGACTCTGTGTTTCCTCATGATTGAGATGGTTATACTTGATAACTTAGGTATATGTATGTACATATACCTAAGTAGGGTTTTTAGTTGATTTATTTCTTTTTGGTTTATCATTTGGGGATTTTGTGGGACCTTGAGGGTTTTAGGGTCCCTACTGAGTATCATTATACTCACCCATAAACTGGCTATGTCCGCACTTCATTGTGTTTGGTGTAGAAAACAGACAATGCTGACTGAGGATGAGAGTACCAAGACTAGAGGTAGCTTGGAGGAGAACCTTAGATGAGGCGTACTGCAGAGATGACCGATCGAGAGCTATACCTACCCTTCTGGTAGGATCCTTGGTCGGTGTTCATAGGAGTTGTTCTAGTTTACTTGTACTTTCAGTTTCTTATACTTTTTAGTTGGGCTTTTATTTTTCCCCCTTTTACTTACTACACTCACCCTATCTACTATTTAGTTTACTTGAGTTTGTATCTTGCTGTGTGCTTGGTTTCATGTCCTTACAGGTTATAAAAGAAATTCCTTCATAGTTTTAGGGAATAAGCCTTCGGTGCTAGTCGCCAGCCCCTAGTATATAGAAGGTGGTCTTGGGGTAGTCACAACACGGGTCCTGAGGGAAGGGTCGGGATAGTAAATCATAAATCATAAATTAATGTTCAAAATTAAGTACACATCATAGTAATTTACTTGGGATCTCCCGGATTCTTCTTTGCAATCCTGTAAACTTTCAACTTTATTCAAATAATTTCTTTTTTTTTTCACCAATTTTTATCAGAACTTGTCAACCTACTTCCAAGAATTTATTATTGAAAAATTGAAATCCTGCACATTTCCTTAAACATTTTACCCTTATTAAAAAAATAATATACAAACACAATGTGGTTTCAATGATATTGATATTAATATTGAGGTGGATTAGTGAATTGAAGACTCCTATAAATAACATTGTATTTTTCAAGAATATTGATATAATAAAAAAATAAAAAATCATTGAGGATTTTATGACAACATTTTGGATTATTATATGGAAAATGTTGAATGGTTTCAGGACCCTTTATTATTTTCTTAATAATTACAAAACAAATTCTTATATTTTATTTATATTAATATTTTCTCAATGATTTACTCATTTTTTATTTTATACTTTTCACAATAAAATTAATCTTGAGTTGTGTTTTATGGTTTTAGATGAAAGTATATTTTCACATTGATTAAACCCTAGTATAATATACTATATATGATTATTAAAATATAATTTATTCACATTGTAGCACACTTAAACTCAGGATGCATTGTGAAATTCACTGCCAAAAGCTCCCAATGTAGATAGAATTGTTGGTTTACTGTCTTGAACTTTTAGAATTCCATATTTGAAGTCATTTAAAAAAGTTTTTTAATAATATAAAATCAATTTAAATTCATTTAATATTTTTCTACATTTCTATAGTTATCATATTTCATTTACTGCAATTTTTTGGTAATATATTTATTTAAATATGTTAGATTTATGTTTTTTAATGATTTATAAAGATTAAATAATTATCTAAATATTCTACAACTACATCATAGGTTTAATAATTCATTTAGATATTCTAAATATATAAAAAATATTATATAAATATTTTTGCAACATTTTTAGATAATTGAATGTTGTAGGAGAATACTGAAGAACAACACTACCTATGATAAGATACTCTATTTTACTTTTAACTTGTGTGTATTTCATTATTTCATTATTTCAATACTTCAAACTATGTCATGACCCGACCCAACGGGGCTCGAGCCGCGACTCCCCAAGCCCGCCTCCAATAGGACTGGGGCTGGCGACCAGCGCCGAGTAGGCTATCACACACATGGGAGGCATTAGCCTAAGGTACCTGTACACACGCACCCACAAACACCTCCATGAAACAGTGCAGAGATATAGAAACTGGAAAGTAAATGCATGCATACACTATCCCACAACCAGAGAGCAACAGCAAAAGTACAAAGGGAAAAACAGGGCCCACCAAAAGAAAACTACAAAGCGCGTCCGACCTGCTCTGAAGAAGGGGAACGCTGCCACAAACACCCGCGAAAAGCTCCCTCGACACAGCTCCGGTAAACACCCCGGTCAACACGCTCACTAAGCTCCGCCTGCTCTGGGTCCTCCTGGGACTCCGTCAAAAGGCATGTGGTCTGCAGAAGACACAAACATGTTTGGGCAAAGCCCGTTCAGGGGTGAGTATAAACATACTCAGTAGGCACCCCAAAAACCCAAAACCCAAGGGAGCAACTGAAAGGCAACAGTTTGCTCAACCCAGCCAGAGGGAACCCGGACGAGAGAGAAACTCCATCTTGTAACCATCCTCGGCTAACACAACTAGTCAGCTCAGATCAGCTCAGGTGTATGCCCATACATACACCTTGAACAACCTAGATATACACAGCTCACGCCACAAAGCCAGAAGAGGTACCGACCTCGTCACCAGCAACTATCCACAACAAGGAGAGTACACCACGAACACTGTCATACCAGATGACACTCATCCGAGAGATACACTCCATCGGGTCCCAAACAAACATCTCAGACGCTCACCCGAGAGACCACGCTCGTCGGACAACATAACTGAGGAAACCTCACTCAAACAACATAACCACCAAACTCCTCGGAGAGGGGATCACCGCTAGGGTCCGCTAGGGGATACCAAGACCCACTCCGGTATACGTAGCTCACAGATAGGGGATCACTCCCAGGGTCCGCTGGGGGATACCACGACCCGATCTGGCATACGTAGTTCTCACAGATGGGGGATCACACCCAGGATCCGCTGGGGGATACCACAACCCGATCTGGCACTCGACAGAAGCTTCACACTCAGATAGAGGATCATCGTCCATATAAAGATGGTCACGACGATACCGGAACCCTATCTGGTATAACTTGCGATGTAGGGGATCGAACCGACGATGCCGCATCCCTACCGAAACCACGCGCGGAGTAGGGGATCGCATAACTAACGATACCGTAACCCTATTATAAACCACATGTTGAGTAGGGGATCGTATACCCTACAATGACACAACCATACTGTGCATGACCCAATGCGTAGGGGATCATATTCCTGATGATGCCACAAACCCTACGGGGTTAACCTGCTAGATAGGGGATCGCCGCCCGTAAATAAGCGGTCACAGCGATACCAAGAACCCGATCTAGGGTAAAGATGCTAGAGGATCCACTCCTGGCCCACCGGAGGGATACCACAACTCTAACAGTTTAAACATCCCATCGAGAGGATCACAAACCCATACGAAGGTTGTGATACCACACGAACCCTCGTAGGAACAAACCAAGGGAGAACCCTCAACCACTGCTGGTCCAAACGTCGCTAACCCGAGCGACTCATCAAAACGCCACATTGCGCACCTCCTAGTCCAAAACCGAGGCCACCATCGCGTTCCATGCAGAAAAACACGCAAGATAGGCTGTTTACTCGCCCGAAACGGAGCACCGGTGAAAAATGCACTATTCACCGTAGCTAGCTTGTGCGGGGCCCACACAATGATCCCGAAACCCATCGAGCGGATCGCACCACAGCGATCCCCTCGGAAAAACAAGCGGAATCGACTACACACTCGTCCAAAACGGACACCCGGTGAAAAAAGTACTATTCACCAAAGGCCAGCTCGGGTGGGGCCCACGCCTGGATTTCGAAACTCATCGAACGGAACACACCATTGCGATCCTCTCGGAAAAACACACAGGATCGACTATTCATCCGCCAAAATCGGACTCCTGGTGCAAAAGCTGCGTTTCTCCGCCAACGCCAAAACCCAGCCTCATGGGGCCTGCACCCCGTTCTCAGTCCCAACACCCATAAACCATCTCAAAAAGTCCGTCGTACCATCAGGGTCTCAACGCCACTGACGGCACGTCAATCGGACGCTCTGGGTAGAAGTTACAACGGCTCGTAGTCGTAAAATAATAAAAATAATATTATTTTATACGACGTTTCTAACTCCCGGGCCACGATCCCGAACCCTTAAACCCTCAAAGTGAGTTCAAAAGGTCCGTCTCGACGCAAGGAGCGCGTCACCGCAAACGGCTCGCAAATCGGAGTTACGGTTTGCGAGTTACGGGGGTTTAAAGAACCCCGGGAACATTCTGGCCGGACCACCGCAGGGTCGCCGAAAACCACCGCGCCGCCGCCGGACTCCGCCGTGCCGGAGCCGGAAACCACCGCGTCGCCGCCGCGCCGCCGCGGAACTCGCCAGAATCCGCCATGGCCGCCGCGGGTCTCGCCGGAAAACCGGGTTTTTCGCCGGAAAAATTCCGGGAGGCACCGGGAGCACCCCGGTGCTCCAAATTCAGATCCGAAACATGTTTCGGAAAGCTCGGGACCCGAACTATAAAAATCTTATGGAAATTTGAAGAAAAACAACACAAAAACGGGATCCGGGATTTTAAAACTCAAACCTCCTACCTCGCGGGCAAAACGCCGATGTTCTGCCTCAGATCCACGCTCCAGAGCTTCCGCTGCGCGCTCCTGGAACGTCCGCCGTCGAATTCTGAGATCGTGGGCGCTCCGTTTGCTCGATTCGGTGGAGTGGCGGCGAAGAACGGAGAAGAACGATTAAAGGGGGGGGGGGGGGGGGGGGGGCGCTGATATTTATATCAGCGGCCCGCCAGCGCCAAACCCACCTCGGACCCGACGCCCGATGCGAACAAAAGTAAGGTCACCCCTAGGGTAAACACACCGTTCTGAACGCAACGGCGGTCTCAGATTTTCCATCCGAGACTCTGTTCAGAAGTTATTCGAGCCGACACTCGCCCACTAACTTGCCACCTATTTACGGAAACGCCCCTGGTGGCGTTTCTCCCCGCAGGCCCGCGCCCGCAAAGTTTACACCCTGCCTAGGGTAAACGGCACGTTCCGGACGTAACCGTGCCCTCAGATTCCCGTTTTGATCTACCGTTTAGGGGATATCACACCCTCGCCACGTGCATAGTATAAAAATACTTAACATATTTATAAAATTTAATTTCGGGCACACCGGGCCTCGGAATCGCACGCCGTCTTCGCGCCTAGCTCTGGAATTATTCGTAGAAATATTCCAAAGTCTGACAGGGCCAAAAACCCGAGTCGCTACATCCTCCCCCCCTTAGAACTTTTCTTCCCCGAAAAGCCCTAAGCACAAGGAAAGCGACTGGACTCTCAACTGGGTCTCACACACCAGCGAGCTCACCAACAAACAACCACTCAGGGTCTTACCAACGCCCTGAACAAAACTCGAACAAGCAACAAAAGGAAAGAGTACCGCTAAACAGTGTCTAAAAAACTACTGCAGTAAGTAGAAAGGACACAAGGCGTACCTCTATCCATCCGCGGTGCCTCTGGGTTGACTGCCTCCAGGGCATGGAGCTGTCCTCGCCCTCGACCACCAGCTCCCTGAGCTTGGCGTGGACCACCTGGGGGTGGGGGTGGTGGCAACTGGTACTGTCTACCACCGCCTCCCGCTGCACCAGCTCCGACGCCACGTCTGCCGCCCTGCGGACCTCCTTTCTCGAGACGCTGCCTCTGCCAAGGCGGTCCATCGAACGACTCCCTCTCAGCAACACGTCGGGTCAGACAATCTCTAGCAAGATGTCCCCGAACATCGCAAGCGTAACACCGCCTCTCCTGCGGCTGACCAAAACTGGCCTGCGAGCCCTGTGAGCTCCGAGGCTCAGATCCTCCATCCTGGGGTCGCCTCCTGAAACGTCGGCCACGTCCAGACCCCTGAGTCTGTCGTCGGCTACCAGATGCCGATCCGACCGTCGAAGTCTCAGCTCTCGAGTGCCCAACACTAACAGGGGGAAACTGCTCACCCAGAAAACTCTCCACCACCAACGCTCGCTCCAACACTCTAGCATAGGTGGACAGGCACAAGGAAACCACACCTGCTCGGATATCCCTGCGTAAGCCCTACTCGAAGGTCTGAGCCCTAAAGAACGGGTCTCGAACCATATCCAGGGAGTAGCGCGACAGGTCTGTAAACCTCGCTGAGTACTCCGACACAGTCATGCTCTCCTGTCGAAGCTGCAAAAGCTCCTGGATCCGCACTGACCCCAGCGTCACCGGATAGAACTCCTCCCTGAAGAGCCGCTCAAACTCTTCCCACGTGAGCGTCTCCTCATCATGGGACTGCGTCACCAAAATCCACCATCGCCCGGAAGAACCATGCAGAAGGCTCGCCGCTAGGACCACCATCTGATCTGGAGGTGTCCTCACTAGGCTGAAAACTCGGGTGACTGCCTCAAGCCAGTCATCAGCTGCCTGGGGTTCTGGATCACCCCGAAACCTCAGAGGTCGCTGCCTCTGGAACTCGTGCAGTGCACTCAGCCTGCGCGCAACCTCGTCCTGCACCGCCAGCACAACCAGCTGCTCGACAGGTGGTGGCTCAACTGGCAGACCACCTGGAGGTGCATCCTCAGAACCTGCACCCTGCTCCACAACCACTACACGGGGCGGGTCGTCAGCACAATATTGCTGCGGAACCCTCACTGGCTGTCGTCGTGGAGGCATCCTGAATTACATTCAGGACCCGACCCAACGGGGCTCTGATACCACTCTGTCACGACCCGACCCAACGGGGCTCGAGCCGCGACTCCCCAAGCCCGCCTCCAATAGGCCAGGGGCTGGCGACCAGCGCCATGTAGGCTATCACACACATGGGAGGCATTAGCCTAAGGTACCTGTACACACGCACCCACAAACACCTCCATGCAACAGTGAAGAGATATAGAAACTGGAAAGTAAATGCATGCATACACTATCCCAAAACCAGAGAGCAACAACAAAAGTACAAAGGGAAAAATAGGCCCACCAAAAGAAAACTACAAAGCGCGTCCGACCTGCTCTGAAGAAGGGGAACACTGCCACAAACACCCGCAAAAAGATCCCTCGACACAGCTCTGGTAAACACCCCGGTCAACACGCTCACTAAGCTCCGCCTACTCCGGGTCCTCCTGGGACTCCGTCAAAAGGCTTGTGGTCTGCATAAGACACAAACATGTGTGGGAAAAGCCCGTTCAGGGGTGAGTATAAACATACTCAGTAGGCACCCCAAAAACCCAAAACCCAAGGGAGCAACTGAAAGGAAACAGTCTGCTCAACCTAGCCAGAGGGAACCCGGACGAGAGAGAAACTCCATCTTGTAACCATCCTCGGCTAACACAACTAGTCAACTTAGATCAGCTCAGGTGTATGCCCATACATACACCTTGAACAACCCAGATATACACAGCTCACACCACAAAGCCATAAGAGGTACCAACCTCGTCACCAGAAACTATCCACAACAAGGAGAGTACACCACGAACACTGTCATACCAGATGACACTCATTCGAGAGATACACTCCATAGGGTCCCAAACAAACATCTCAGACGCTCACTCGAGAGACCACGCTCGTCGGACAACATCACTGAGGAAACATCACTGAAACAACATAACCACCAAACTCTTCAGAGAGGGGATCGCCGCTAGGGTCCTCTAGGGGATACCAAGACCCACTCCCGTATACGTAGCTCACAGATAGGGGATCACTCCCAGGGTTCGCTGGGGGATACCACGACCCGATCTGGCATACATAGTTCTCACAGATGGGGGATCACACCCAGGATCCACTGGGGGATACCACAACCCGATCTGTCACTCGAAAGAAGCTTCACACTCAGATAGAGGATCATCGTCCATATAAAGATGGTCACGATGATACCGGAACCCTATCTGGTATAACTCGCGATGTAGGGGATCGAACCGACGATGCCGCAACCCTACCGAAACCACGCGCGGAGTAGGGGATCACATAACTAATGATACCGTAACCCTACTATAAACCACATGCTGAGTAGGGGATCGTATACCCTACGATTCCACAACCCTACTGTGCACGACCCACCGCATAGGGGATCATATTCCCGATGATGCCAAAAACCCTACGGGGTTAACCTGCTAGATAGGGGATCACCGCCCGTAAATAAGCGGTCACAGCGATACCAAGAACCCGATCTAGGGTAAAGATGCTAGAGGATCCACTCCGGGCCCACCGGAGGGATACCACAACTCTAACAGTTTAAACATCCCATCGAGAGGATCACAAACCCATACGAAGGTTGTGATACCACACGAACCCTCGTAGGAACGAACCAAGGGAGAACCCTCAACCACTGCTGGTCCAAACGTCGCTAACCCGAGGAACTCACCACAACGCCACATTGCGCACCTCCTAGGCCAAAACTGCGGCCACCATCGCGTTCCACGCAGAAAAACACGCAAGATAGGCTGTTTACTCGCCCGAAACAGAGCACCGGTGAAAAATACACTATTCACCGTAGTTAGCTCGTGCGGGGCCCACACAACGATCCCGAAACCCATCGAGCGGATCGCACCACAGCGATCCCCTCGGAAAAACAAGCGGAATCGACTACACGCTCGTCCAAAACAGACACCCGGTGAAAAAGTACTATTCACCGAAGGCCAGCTCGGGTGGGGCCCACGCCTGGATTTCGAAACTCATCGAACGGAACGCACCATTGCGATCCTCTCGGAAAAAAACACAGGATCGACTATTCATCCGCCAAAATCGGACTCCTGGTGCAAAAGCTGTGTTTCTCCGCAAACGCCAAAACCCAGCCTCGTGGGGCCCGCACCCCGTTCTCAGTCCCAACACCGGTAAACCATCTCAAAAAGTCCGTCGTACCATCAGGGTCTCAACGCCACTGACGGCACATCAATCAGACGCTCCGGGTAGAAGTTACAACGGCCCGTAGTCGTAAAATAATAAAAATAATATTATTTTATACAACGTTTCTAACTCCCGGGCCATGATCCCGAACCATTAAACCCTCAAAGTGAGTTTAAAAGGTCCGTCTTGACGCAAGGAGCGCGTCGCCGCAAACGGCTCGCAAATCGGAGTTACGGTTTGCGAGTTACGGGGGTTTAAAGAACCCCCGGAACATTCTGGCCGGACCACCGCAGGGTCGCCGGAAACCACCGCGCCGCCGCCGGACTCCGCCGTGCCGGAGCCGGAAACCACCGCGTCGCCGCTGCGCCGCGGCGAAGAATGGCGAAGAACGGCGAAGAACGATTAAAGGGGAGGGGGGGATGATATTTATATCAGCGGCCCGCCGACGCCAAACCCGCCTCGGACCCGACGCCCGATGCGAACAAAAGTAAGGTCACCCCTAGGGTAAACGCACCATTCTGAACGCAACGGCGGTCTCAAATTTTCCATCCGAGACTCTGTTCAGAAGTTATTCGAGCCGACGCTCGCCCACTAACTTGCTACCTATTTACGGAAACGCCCCTGGTGGCGTTTCTCCCCGCAGGCCCGCGCCCGCAAAGTTTACACCCCGCCTAGGGTAAACGGCACGTTCCGGACGCAACCGTGCCCTCAGATTCCCGTTATGAGCTACCGTTTAGGAGATATCACACCCTCTCCACGTGCATAGTATAAAAATACTTAACATATTTATAAAATTTAATTTCGGGCACACCGGGCCTCGGAATCGCACGCCGTCTTCGCGCCTAGCTCTAGAATTATTCATAGAAATATTCCAAAGTCTGACAGGGCCAAAAACCCGAGTCGCTACAAACTATTTCTACATGAATGACCTAATCATTTTAGGGTTTGTTTTATTATTAATATGGAATGATTCTTTGTGAGAATGGATTATGGGGTATTTTATTGAAAGATTAATTATGATGCTCTAGTATAATGTCTGGATTTTTTTCATGTGTCATGATGGTTTAAATCATTAATATATATAGCTTTTCTTATATATAGAGATATAAAAACATTAATAAAACATCTCTAAATTATAATGGAACACAATAAAAGTTAATTTGACTTCATTGTATTGAATGTTGATTGTAACATCCTTCATTGAATCACCTAAATTGTAGCTGGATTGTAGTTCCACATGACCTCTTGCATTGTGAAACCCCCATGTTTCCTTTATTTTTTTATATTGAATGATTTTAAGATATTTTAGAAACTTTTTTAATTTATTAGTTTTTCCATTTTTTCAGGTGATTAGGGAGGTTTTGGTGATCTGTAGTCATATACTAAAACATGCCACATCATGAATAGGAGTGTCGCATCGTGATACACTCTAGGTAGTGGAGTTAATTCTTGGGGTAGGTGTATCATGCATTGAAGAGGGATTATTTTACTGAGACCCACCCCTAAATTGGACATATTTCTTAGGGTGGTCCATCACACCATGTTGAGGTAGGTTCACACAATTATGTGAACCAAGCAGTGGGGTAGTTTTTTTTGGGTGTGGTATGTTTGTGGTGATAGATGTGGTCACCCAATGTCCTGTATGCCGAATGGTTTTATGATTTTACTCCATTCTATTTTAAGGGTTTCCCTCTTCTTTTTATCCTCTAATTATATAACCATGGGGTGAATCCAAGGGAGTTACCTCCTCTATTCTACTTCATTTTGATCCTAATATTTTAGTATTTTAGGAGAATTCTTGAGGTAAACATCCTCTACTCTTTTTTTCTTACCTTATCCTATTCTGTACACCCATTTCTACATAGCTTTGAATTCTAAAACAAACATTAGGCGTTTTTTGGCCATGTAAAAGGTATTTAGTGGTTCTAATTCAAGTATTTGGGAGTTTAGTTCTTTGAGAAAATGTCTTATTTCTTAGGTCAACATTTACTGTTAATGGAGACGTGTTATAACTTGATTCTGATTGGATTGAGGTAGGTTTTTTTTGTGAAATTACTTTAAATGATATGTCATTGAATTCTTATGGTTTTGTAATTCCATGTTTATGAAATTATATATATATATATGATAGTTGTTTTGGATTTTTTAAATGCTTTATGTGTTTCCTAACTTAGGAAAAAATGTTCAATTTTTTTTCTAATTTCAAATGATTTATTTGATTTCCAAGTGCTTGTGAAATTGACTGAGATGCTTGTTTTGAATTAATTTGATGACTAAAGGAATTTTATCCTGTTTGGATCATGAAAAGATTAAAATCACGGTGTTTATAAATTACATTAGAAAAAAGGGATGTGATTCAATTTTCAAATAGTATTTAAATGAGAAGGGATTATGCTTTTAATGGTTCACAATATGGATTTCTATGGTTGGTGTTAAAGAAAATTTTAATGTGGAATTTTAAAATGATATAAATGACTAAAAGTCCCAATTTTGTTCGCAAAAATGTCTATTTGGAATTTTATAAAATATTTTCCCTGATAATTATTAGACCCTCGATCAGGACCCTTATTTTATTATGGCTGATATGGATTGTGGTCTCTAAGGGAGATATTGTATATTAATTTTTTTGGTGAATGATGTTAAATAAGATGTTTCTTGTGAGTAAATTAAAGGTAAGATGAGATTTATATTAAATTTTTATTATCATGATCACATGGATTGTTTCTTTCTCACCTCCATTTTATATTTCAAGGGAACGTTGGGAATCTAAATAATATTTTTGGATGCATGGTATAAAAGATTAGTGTTTACAAACTAGATAGTACCCAAGGATATTTCTACCCTCCTAGGGGATTACATTACACTTTATAGGATTTGAAAGGGGAAGATGAATATAATGATCTGGTTTTACAAAGGGTCCCCAAGGGAGATTGTTCTGATGAACCAAGTATAAAATTGTTTCATGTTAGATCCTTGTTAGTTTCCCATAATACCTAGTGATGTTTTTTGATACTATATAGGGGATTATCATCAGTTATCTCATTTAACCCCTAGAATTATGAGATTATGTTGAACCATGGTATGATTTTGTTTTCTTTTCTACTATTATTTCATTGATTACATAGTGTTTTGTTTCAATGTTCACCATTCATGTGGTTTATAGTGTTTTCTAAAAATATTTTAAAAATTGTATTTGAAATGGTTGTTTTAAAAAGTATTAATATTTGATATGAATTAATATTTAAGTTCTATTTTGGAAAATGAAAACAATCCTTTTCTAAAAGTTTTGGAAATGATTATTTATCCCCATATAGATTTACCCTTATTTTATTAAAAAGGGTTAAGGTTTATGAAAGTGGGTAATGACATGATACTCTTTTTCCTGGTGCTTATATACAAGTAACAATTTAATTTTATATTTATATTTCAAACTAGCATTAATGAAATGTATTTTTAAAGTAATTTCACAATACCTTTCATGATATACTACTAGGAATGACTTTATCACATCTTACATACACTAATGGGTGTATATATCTCTGATGTTTCCTTTTAAAAACCCAATCTATGATCTATTTTTATATTTATGATTAGGATGGTTTGATTATGGATGGCAGGGGTTGTGTTCAGTGACTTTGGTTCTTATAAAAACTGTTGGAAGTAGTTTAGATTTGGTTTTATTTTTTGGATTATAATGTATAAGAATTGTTATCCCAAACCTTAATTTTTGGTTTATCTTATGTTTAAGTTTTTTATTATCATTTTAATATTCATATCATGTGATAATGTGGTTTATAAAATGTTTTTATTATTACTGTTTTGCATTACTCTGTTTGGTTGTTTTAGTTATATTTAAATTGGGTTTTTACATTTGTGTCCTATATATATATGGGTTATACCATATTTTTAGTTGGATTATGTGATGTGTTTACTTTTAATCCAAGGGTGAAATTGTTTGAAATAGTTATATTTTGATACCTCATTTCTTTTCACCAACTTTTAGTAAACTGGATCATGATTTGGGCCTTATTGAGAGCTAGATCAGGTGATGAGTAAGGTCGATATGGGTTGGTTCATTAGAAAATGGTATCAATGTTCCATCTTATTATTTGAGTTTATATTTGTAGAATATGGATTTTCACTATCAGAATATAGGAGGCAAGTCATGAATAGGTGACTAATCCCCACCTTTCATGAAGATATTTTTTTTCCATTGGTAGTATAATGAGGAGTCTTGAATTTTTATTTCATTTTGATTATTTTGATAGTGTTGTGATCCAAATTGAGTAATATTTGATACTTTAGGGGTCCTATTAGAGTTTTGGTAAATAATTATAGGAAGAACTTGTGTTTCATGGTTAGGTCACATGTTCTGAAAAACCATGTGGATCCCATGAACGTAGTCCTATAAATTTTTTAGAGGATATTGTATGATTATTTCATGGTCATCCAAACCACGTGACCAATTCATGTACAACTATACCTCCCTCTCAGAGATAATATTTAAAAACTTTTATTTTCAATGACCCCTAATGTGAGTTTATCATATTTGATATGGATTAAAGAGGGGTTTTTTATGATTTTATATGGGGTATTTTTGATATTATTCATTTTGTTCTAGGATATTCGTGGTGTTAGAAATTTGTCTTGTGAAATAGTGAATTTTATGAAATGGTTTGATTATTAAGATTAATTTTTTTTGTTAACATATATATAATTTTGTAACTATTGGTGTATATTTTCATGATTGGTTAGTAAAAAATGATATTGGGGGATTTTTTTTTGAAATTAAATAGAATTTCATAAAGTGTGTTGTTTATAAAAGCTTCTATTGATGGTTTATTAAAAAGGGTAATTTTATAGGATATTTTTATTTAATACTGAGTTTCATGGATTATTTATAAAGGATGTTAACTCAATGAGATATATTTTAGATATCTTTATTCCATTATTGAATTTGGAAAAAACCATTTGAGATGGGATTGGATTTTTATAGAAGTATTTTTGAATAAAAATGAGTTTCATGGAAATTTTTAGTTTAATAATGTAACCCATGGAGTGTTCCAAAAATAAAGGAGAGATTTACAAAATTTTAGTAGGATTTTTATGTTAAATAAGTTAGCAGTTTTCAATGTCGGTGTGATGGTTTTGAAAAAAACTTAATAGTCGGGAAGATAGAATTTTACGTTATGAAATAAATTTTTCTATGTTTTCTTGGGGAAGTGAATTATTGTTAATTTGGGTTTTGATTTTGTAAAATGAGTTATTGGGAATTTTTTTCTTCAAATTTGGTGATGTTACAATGAATTTTTTAGTGTGATCTTATTTGAAAATTGGTTTTTTGGGTTTAATCAAGTTTTAAATGGTATGTTGTTTTGTAGATATGGGGTATGGATGACTTGGTTTTAAAAATTGTATTTTTTATATCTATATCCAAGGAAGGTCTTGATGGAAATTAAATTTTTTTACCTCTTTAGTTGATCTATTTAGTGTTTCAATTTTTTATTTGGTTGTATTTTTTTGGTTGTTGACTCTACACAAACTCAATAGGGAGTGGTGGAGCTAGATTCCTCCTTTTAATTGAATTATTTAAATCATTTTATTTTATATTTGGAAAATAGAATAGTTTAATCTAGATTTTAATTTTATTAAGAAGTGATTTGAGAGGAATTTTTATAGTAAAATTTGATCATGGATAAGATTCACCCTTGTTGGAAGGTTTGGTTGATTAGGGTTATCTTCTTGGAGTTTTCCTTCTATATTTGGGGTGAATCCTTGGGTGTAACCTAGTTATGCGGTGTTTGGGTATTTGCAGATTTTATTTCCAATATATTAGTGACTTGTTAGATTGTTCATTTATATATGGAAATGATTGTTGGTTTTGGGAACACCTCATTATTTGGTATGTATTCTCCTCGGATGCGTATACATATGATGTTGGATGTGTTAGGATTTGATTATTTATGGTTTGAACATGGGAAATTCTTGGGTTAGTGACAAGATAACCATGATTAGTGTTGTATTCATGAAGTTGAGAACATCCTAGTGATGGATTGGGTTTTATGGGTTCTTAATGGGATGATGTTTTAGGATGTAGGTCTTAAGTTAACCCCTTTTCATTATTATAAATCAAGGTTGGAGATCATACAGTTACATGATGAGGTATGTTGTTAGGTTTTTTTCTCTAATTCCATGTGGTTGGAGGGTATTTATGGGCTCAGGGATGAATTTAATATTATGATTGATCGTATGTTTATATAGTTTTTTTTGTTAGTGGAATGATTTTGTTTCATTGGGTACTTTTTGAAGGCACATTTCTTTTTTGGTGGTACAATGATTAATGGTGTCTCTCAACTCTATTCCACCATTTTAAACGAAATATAAATGGTGAGGATACCTATGGTAGGTATATATTTTTATTAGGATTTTTATCTCATGATCATGGCTGGGTTGTGCCTGAAGACTTTTGGTTATATTTTCGGATTTATTCCGTTGTCTTTGAGGAGTTTCTTTATGTCAGTTGATTTCCCACCCACACACCTCTTGTCATAAGGTGTCATTGTGGTTTCCTTATTTTACCATCTACCTTATCTAAACAATTTATAGGGGTATAAAGTTACATGGTGGGGATACTTTTAATTGTGATACCCCCATGTCATTATTTTTATATATACTGAATGATTTTAGGGTATTTCATTTTTTAGATTTCATAGTGTTTATGTCATTTTTGAGTTTTTTTGGTGGCCAGGGTGATAAAAAGTCATATATTATAGCATTTCATGACATTAATATGTTTTTCACACCACAATTCACTATGGGTAGTGGAGTTGAAGTTTAGGGGAGGTGTGTTGTGCCACGACACAACCTAACATAGGTGTTGTTTCTTTGGGTGGTGTGTCACATTACTTAGGGCAATGGTCATTCATGGTTTGGTATTCTACCACAAACACTAGGTGTTGTTTCCTAAATTCACCATTATTTTGATCCCCAACAATTTGGATTTCAGATGGATTGAGATAAACTTCATGTCCCCTCTACTTTTTTCCTTATCCTTTCCCCTTACCCATTCCTCCATGGTTTGGTATTATACCACAAACAGTAGGTGTTTTTTTTGGAATAGGGAAGGGTATATAGCGAATCTTCTTTGGGGATTTATGTGTTTAGGTCACAAAGAGGGTGTCTTCTTGCTCAGTTTGGCATTCTCTATAAATTAAAACTTGTTACATCTTGATTACTATTGGATCAAGGTGGGTGTTTTTGTGAAATTGCTTTTAATGGAATTTCATGAAATATTTTAATCAAATTATATATATATATATATGATATTTTTAGTGAATATTTTATATTATTTAAGTGTTTCCTAACTTTCAAAAAATATGTTCAAATGATTTTCTAGTTTCTAAAGTAATTTTTTGGTTAAAAAGTGTTTTGTGATAGTTTTTAAGAGGTTTTTATGAATGAATTGGATGAATAATGGAATTTAACCCTTTATGGGTCATGAAAATTATAAAAAACCAAAATTTTCATTGATAAATATCACATAATTTTATAATAATATTCATTACATAACATAACAATCTATGCTATAATCATATCGGCCTAGTTTCATTAGAAACATGGAATTATAAACAACTGGAGAAAAAAATATCTAAAGTTTATCCCCCTATGTTCTTCATAACTATAATCCTTATTATACATATCAAACTTAGTAGTTTTATTTATAACTTTGGGAATGGAAACTTAAAAGAAAGTGATCTCAGAAGCTCAATAAGGGTAAATAAAGGGAGATATTAATGATCACTTGAGCATAACATAAACACAAGGGTATGAGAAGATGATAATAACATTTTAAAATCATATTTTGTATATCATAGATCATAATCTTGGGCCACGACATAAATATTAGTAGCTCATTTGACATAAATCATAAAGGAACCAAAGAACATGTTCCATGAGAGAGGAAAATTGGTATAAGACAAAAGTATATGGCATACACATAAGAATATAAAATTATTTCCTTAGTAGTTATATATAATTTCAAAAACTATCATAGTGGAATAGGTTTACAACCCAAACAATCAGAGTAGTAAAGTTACACTACCAAGACTATCATAGTGGAAAAAATACATTAATAAAATGGGTTCTCTCCCAATTCCATTCATTTTTATCTCATGAGATATCAATCATTACTGAATACACTGGAAGAAGATATAGGTCCCACCCTTAAAAATAATTCAACCATTTCCCTTGGTTATAATGTAACCACAATATTTGGTTATAACATAACCACTATCCTTGGATATAATATATCCACCATCCTTGGTTATATTGTTACCACCACCACATAATGAATATATATATATATATATATATATGTTCAAAAATTTTATAAAAAATTCATCATATCATCACATCATAACCCATGTAGATAAAACATGTTTCATAAACATTTCACCAATTCAATATTATATAACCCATTGAATATAATTGAGTTTTATAAAAATCTCATCAATATAAATTATTACCATCTAAAAAATACTAATAATGGTATCATTTAATCTTATCCCCCAAAAAATCATAATTAACACAAAATATTTCATCTTATATGGAAAATTATTTATAAATATCACATCATACATTTCTTGGGGAAAACATACTTTTCATTTTAAAATATATTTTTTAGAAAATAAATATTTCTCAATTGTTATGGAAAAATTATATTTGAAAATTATATGGGAAACCAGTAATGTGGGATTCAAAACATTGATTGGTCATAAAAAATGAAATTTGGTTCATTATATATATGTTAAAATAAAATATTACTTTCACACTTTTGGA
This sequence comes from Viscum album, assembly GCA_963277665.1. Lineage (NCBI taxonomy): Eukaryota > Viridiplantae > Streptophyta > Magnoliopsida > Santalales > Viscaceae > Viscum > Viscum album. The sequence continues at coordinate 837,952,039 of OY728159.1, forward strand.
GAGAAATTCAAAAATTATATCATTTGAAAAATAAAAATAATATTAATTTTAAATAGTTTTGTAAAAAGTTAAACATGAGTAAAAATGAATTTAAACGGTCATATTATAATAGTAAAATCATTCTTTAATTTTTTTTTAGAAAACATGGATATTGATTGAAATGATGTTTTGAGCAAAGAGAGAAATAAAGTCAAATTTTCCTTAAAAAATATTTTTTATCTTGAGTACTTAGAGAAAGGAAAATGAAAGGAAAAAATGATTTTAAAAGTAGTAAATATAGGATAAGAGTATCTATGAGTATATTTATTTGTATATCTTATGATTTTATCATGGGAAACATAAACATAAATAGTCCTGATAAATAATGATATTGTAACATAAAATCTGTACCACTTAGGTAAATTTTGATTAATAATCCTCATGAAAAACTAAACCTTATATGAACCTTTATATCCTATAATTTTAAAGATAATAATCATAAAAGACATTCATGGGTAGTATATAAAAAAATGGAAACAAGTTGTGTATATGGCATGTGACCCATAGAAATAAAAGTGAGACAAAAGTATCATGAATTAGGTCCAAATTCCTTCATACACATTGGATCCTACTGAATAATAAAAATGGATTTATTATGAATAAATTTTTGAACCATAATCAAATATATCATACCATATATGATTTACTTATAAACATTTATCACCAATTTGTTAAAAAATATTTTTTAAAATCACTATTCTAACTGATATCTACTTTTTTATGTATGTTTTAATTGGACAGTTTTGGTCCGTGTATTTTTATCATGGTTCCTATAATATCATTAGATTTTAAAAATAAAGCCTATAAAGTACAAGATATGTAATATTGATCTTAAATGAAAAAAATATTATTATTTAAAAGTGTCTGTTATAACCTAGCTGTTAAATTTGTAGGTATAAATAAAAAAATTTAATTAGAAAATAAATTTAAATACCCTACTAAATATAAATTTAATTCATAATTCTTATGAAATAATATCATAATTTTTATTAAATTCATTTTATTATTAAAAAATAAAATTTCTTGAAAAATGATTTTCTTCCTTCTTATCAGTGAATATTTTAACTAATTTCTAGATGTTGAAGAATTTTTTTTTGAAAAAATTAATTATATTTTTTGAATTGAGTGTGTCAAAATTATCTTAAAATTAATTTTTCAGACTTTAATGAATATATTTAGGTTTAGTGAAAATGGAGTGACACCAACCCTAGTAACCCTAAGTAGATGTCTGTTTTATTACGTTGAAATAATATATAAGGAATCATATTCTATAGGACTAAATAGTTTAGTAATCTTATAAAACTAGATATATAATTAAAATTCACATTACATTTAAAAATATAAAATTCAGAAAGAAGTTTCTTTGAGAATGAAATTATTTCTCTTAGCATATCCCTATATATTAATCACAAAATAATTTATGGTATCTATGGAAAATAAAATATAATAAAGGGGTTATATCATATACTCAGTAATGGTTAGCGTACATTAAAATCTAAAAATAAATAACTCATACTAAATATGGAAAAGTAAATAAATAAAGCACATGAAATTTAATTAATAACTTGAGCATAGTATGGTAGGAATAAATGATGATCAAGTAATTCCATATAAATAATAACAGGACCTTGAAAAATAAACCATGGATATTATAACTAATCAAACAATCACTTGGATTATCAATACCTGTATTCATAATGATGAAATTTATAATGATAGACATATAAAACATACCATTGAGGATTGTTCCAATACATCTAATACCATTGATGATTATGCCAACACATTTTATACCATCGATTTGTATTTCAAGACATATATATAAATGGGTAATAATTCATCCACAACCAAATCTAGTTTATCTCATGAGACCTACTGATGCATCAAGGGGTTATAATGGGCCGACCTATAACTTATAATGTCTAATGTATTCCTAATATTAAATGGGTGAAACATAATCAATATAAAAATTCATATTTTAATTGGAACAATAAAAGTAAATAGTTTACCCAATCAAAAAACACAATAATAAATTATCTAGAGTAAAATGAATGGTATCAATATAATTAATCCCCATCAAACTAATCATAAAACATCTAGAGAAATAAATTGGATGGTATTGGATTATATTCCCAAAAAATTATAAGTAACATCAAAAAATGTATTCTTATATGGAAAATGATTTTGAAAGATGACTTGGAACATTTATTGAGGAAAATAACCTTTCATTGAAAATCACATTTCATTGAAAATCACCTGTTTTATTTTAAAACCAGACAATTCATACAATATTTTAAAAATACTTTTCAGTTAAATTTCCTTTTAAAAACAAATAATTTCTAGAATATTAGAATAAATATTTAAAAATAACAAACATATTTGTAATCTTGATGAATAATCTTAAATGAAATGATGTTCATGGATCTGGGTAATTCTATACATGCTGTATAATTTAAGAAGAACATTCCATTTTCACTATAAAAAGGTTTAAAAAGTGACTCACTCAGAAAATGAAAAGAATATTCATTTATGAACTTTTTAGAAAAGTAATAAATTCATAAAAATTTATTTAATAAATCATTTGGATAATTAAAAAATATTTTTGAATTTTTTTTCATAAAACATGGTTTTGGAATAATAATGAATTTTGACCTAAAATAGAAATGAAAATGGATTATCATAGAAAGATTATTAATAAATTTAAGTACTAAGGAGAAAAAAATATTAAAATTATTTCAAATAGTTCATGAATAACTAGAAAAGAATAAAATATATTTATTTTAGGATATAAATGTCTAATAATTCCTTAAAGGGAGACTTAAAGAAAGCAAATCATAAATAAAGATGATATTGTGAAATAAGCCCTTACCACTTTGGTAACTTTTGTATCGTAAGAACAATGAAGGAAATTAAATTAAATGAAACATTAAATACTAGGAAGATAAACTAATTCATGATAAAACATACAAAATGTAATTATATACACCACCCCAAATAAATAAGTAGTGAATATGGTGTTTGTCTCACAAACGCAAAAGTGAGATGATAAACCCTTACCTTGAGTCCGACTCATCACATATGTTATTTATATTCCAGAAGAGTTAAATTTTGTTAATTATTTTATTGATTGAGAACATTTTAAATTATATTGTTCCTTTTTTTACACATTAACATATTAAATATGATTACTTAATCAATTAATTTTATGTCAAATGTTTAGATGATATTTGCCTAATGTGTCGAAAATGAATTTGGTCTGTTGACTATGGTCAAAGAGGTCATTATTTAAAAATATGTAGAAAAAAAAATTATGGAAAAATTATAATATTTATACATCAATTATACTTTTAAAATCACTCAAGAAATATGATTATGAAAAATTATCTACATTACAATCATAGAGATAGTAGGCCAAACATACACATGAGCAACGTTTCGATTTTTCAATGATTGTTATGAATAGATGTTCAAAAATATTTTATATTTAAATAATGATAATAATTTAAAATTTAACATATTATTTCATTAAATATACTTATATATATATCATCTATGTGGTTTACAGATGAAAAGAGAGTCACATCGCTTCGTGAAGGCGGTAGTCCAAATGTACAGGAATGATGTTATTAGTTTTCAGTATAAAAAATAAAATAATATTTTATATTTTAAGAGTGATAAAAATGTCATTAATTTCATAATTATTTCATTTATATCACATATATTCATTAATATTATCCTTATTACCTTCCACATTAATAATTATTGAAAGATTAATAACATCGCTCCGTGAAGTAGTTGTCGGCCGTACACACGAGCGACATTATCGTATCACTGACGAAATGGTAGGTAAAAAGGTATATATATGATATAATTAATAAATAGGTATAATGATATTATAAATATCATATATATATACTTTATATACATCATAATACCTATCCTTGAGAAGTGTTATTTGAAAAAAATGACATCTGTTCACGAGGAGGTAGTCCTCCATACACATGAATGATGAATTCATTACCCATTTTATAAAAGTGGGGATGGCTGTAGGTTATTAATTTGTTATAAAAAATTATATGTATATTTAAGATAATTATGTTATTATATCATCATTTTTTAATAGTAATTCATGTAGTTTATGAAGAAATAGAAATAAAAATGCTCATTGAAGAACGTTCCCTCATCTAAGGGTAACCTTATTAGGTTTTCAAAAAACCCTCAAAAGGTTATATTTATACCAAAAATAAGAATTATAATATGATTTTATTTAATTTTTCATGTTATTTGGGATGTTTTTGATTGATCCAAATGCCTTGTGAGGTTTTAATAAGCGAAAGGAGTGAGTGCCCTTTTATAATTTAGGAGGAGTGACATTTTTGAAAATACACAAAAGAATTCAATAATGGGAGGGAACTCTCACCTAATGAGGCTAAAAAATTTATAAATAATGTGTTATAGAGATTAAATTTTCTATAAATAACTCTAACACACACAAAAACACATGTTTTAAACATTTCATTCCTTATCCTTTGAGTTTTAATCAATTTTTTCATTTTAATTTTCACTATGGAACTAGTTTTTAAACCTAGGTAGTTTATCATTTAATACTAAAATAAAATGATCCTTATTAGTTAATTTAGATTTAATAATAAAAAAAAATAAATCCAATTTATTAAATAATAATCATATGTGTGTGCAAAAATAATTTTAACACAAGAACATGGAATGCACAAAACCCTATTTTAACCTTAATCGCAATAATTAATTTTTAACTATTCTCACTAAAAATTGTGCTAAAAAATTAATTTGAAGTTATTAGATAATATAAATTATTATTAATCCAGATATTTAAACCATTTTTCCAAATTAAATTAACATAAGTGGAACATTTTAATAAACAATTAATCCCCAAAACATGATAAGAAAGCAGATTTTCAAAGAGAAAATGATGAATAATTTTCAGTGTTTTTGTATCTAAATTAAATATGAAAATGATTCCAATGAGATAAATTTGGTAAATTGATATATAATTGAAATAATTTCACTTAAAACAAATAAATAGATAATTTATCATTATAATCAATTAAAATGAATAAATAGTTTTTAATAAAAATAAAGTATTTTCACTATTCATCAAAGAAATGAAACTTTTCAGAAAATTACAAAAAATTTAACCTAATATAATAATGACCTTATTATTTAAAAAATGAAGTTAATTTTTTTCAAATTAAGTTTTCAAAATATTTTAAAATTAATTGTAAATCATGTTCACAAAGTGTGACAAAAACTCTTTTTTGAAAAATATAGTTTTTCAGGAAACATTTATTTTTATTTCAAGTTGTTGTTATCTTATTTCTAATAAATATATAACCATTGAATTTATTTTATACACGTATAAAAATATAATTCTTATAATTTAGTTATTACTATTCATATCCACCAACATAACGGTTAGTTTATAATGGTCATGTTGAAATAACAATATTTTAATATAGTGTTGTGTTTTATTCAAACTTGTTGTTACGTGTATTGGAAGATATTGTAGAGATTTAATTATTTAAAAATAAATATGACATAATTTATCAGAATGTTATATTCCCTTATAATCTTATTGTTGTGTGTCATACACTCTATCGAATATAATGTACATATTTTAAAAATCTTAGGGTTTTATATGCACCCCATTTAAATAAATTGAATCCTCAAAATTTAATCTAAATAATAATAATCAAGGGTTTAAAATTGGAAAATACATTTCTTGAAACCCCAATTCATATAAAGGGTTAATAAACCATCCTCTTAATAAGAGAGAAATAGAATTACAAAGGTCATATAGAATTACACATAACTCGGTTTCTTAGTAGGAGAACATTAGCGGGAAATGAAATCATGGACATGGAAGAGAATAATAACACCTAAGGATTAATGGACAATGATAGAGGTCACTGATCACAAGAAGGTGGGTGATCCCTAAAAGTTTACAGATAAAAAAACCATAAATATGTGATGAGTTAAGGGGACATTTGATTCATTACAAATAAAAATACAGGGATAAAATATTTGTTTCAAGATATTTTCTCTGAAGTTAAAGAGTTATTTTACTGTCAAATAATATAAAGGAATATAATTACTTGATAAATTTTTTTTATAAGAATAATTTCATCATTTTTTTGTACTTAAATCAATTTCTAATTCATCATTTACTCTAAGAAATGAATACCCAGAAATGATTTTTTTATGTCTAAAGAACTAAAATTCACTTTTAACGGATCTTAAGATCTATAAAAGAGTGACATGTATTTCCATCTGTCCCCAACTATTTTACAAAACCCATATGTTTAGATAAAGTTATCCAATATGAATAAATATTCACATGGTTAAATAATATATTAATCATTATGACCCCAAACAATTTTAAACTTAAACCATTTCATAAATGGTTTAACTTATAACCATTCCAATAGATTATGATCCAAAACATTATAAAATAAGGTCCCCAAATTTTTAAAATAAAATTATCATATATCCACAAAAAAATATGAAGTAGTTCTTAATAATCACATACCCAACATGTGAATACCTTCATCATGTATTCTCTTGAAATGTAGTAATAACATAAATTACCATAAAACTTTATTAAAAACATAAATGATTCCCTATTCATTAAAATAAAGCATAGATTATTAGATATATTACTTAAATCTAAAAATATAATTAAGTCCATCAATGATAACCCAAACCACTTTGTCAAGAAATCACTAATTAGTTAAAAGGTATTAAGAACTATCCCATTTACTTTATCCATATCAATCATATATGTAGCCCAACATAATTATCTCAATATCAGGACTATATTAAGGGTTATATTTTAATAAATCATGTGTTTTCCATGAAGTTAAACTCTCCACTGAATCATTTTTCTTAGTCATTAGTACCATTCAATATACACTTTCATATCCTTAATGAAAAATTATTATAGAACAATCCTTATACATTCAAAAATTATTATAACTAGAATACCATTAATAAAATAATTTTAAAAAATATTTCAAGGATCCAAATACACAAACACATTAATCATTCCATATCAGATGTATTAATACAATAATAATGAATTTTACCCCTTAGATTTTTTTAGTTATATTCCTTAAAAACTTGGGGTACTAATTTTAATAGTGTATCACCTCCTTATAGTGAAAGCATTTCACATTAGTAGAATATTTCCTTCCCTTGAAATCATGATCATAGAGGCATTTTCTTCATATTTTAGGAAAAATATTTTTCCTTTTATGAATATACCAATGTGTTTCTATCTACAAGTATCATATGTTAGAAAATACTTATTTCCCATCTTCCCTTTATCAATTTTTTCTCCACCATACTCTTTTTATATTTCTTTCACCCAAATCTATAAGACTAAGAGAATTATTTCTCTATCTTGATAGTACAAGATACAATTTCCTCCTACTGGAAACGCTCAGTCAGAGGCAAGCCTCTGGCCATTTATTAATAAAAGGAAAAAGCATAAAGCAGGTACAACATGCCAGTAAAACAACTACATAATACAAAAAACAAACCCATCACCATCCCCATTATAGACGATTTCCTCTGTATTATCTGTTTCCCATTCGGAGATTTCATAATACTTATGAAGTTTGGCATATTTTCTTCTCAGATGACACTAGACCTGGAATACAAGAATAATATTTCTTCAGTTGCCGACGTGGTGAACCAGTCCTGTTGTCTTCAACCCCATGCACCTTCATCCTATCACCTTGAAAAACAACACTTAAGGTGGTCCAGAGCATCCCACCATCGTTTTCCTTATCAATATATAAAATGTAACCACACTTTCCTAAGATATCCACCTCTCGATAACCCCCCACCGAACCACAATCCTGCTGAGACTTGAAAGAGTCAGTTGTGTTGGGACATTAAGGCTGATCCACCAGGTTCTACACATCTTCACCAGCTGCAGCATCCACCGGAGAGTCAGCAATCTGAAAGATACCACTGTCCTACCTTAACACATTCTCCTCTTCATGAAAGGCCTCCTTATTGTCCAATTCCAGAAATCTTTTGTCTGTGGGAATCAAGATCATCATACGTCCATCATTCTCTTCCTACTCCTGGACACAGCCTTCCACATGCCCTGAAGGGAAGGTACTACATTCCAAAGAACCCACTGTATTTGCATTCCCAATTCCAAGATAAGACTTCAAACAGTGAAACACTTGCTCAACTGTCAGATCTCGAGGCACACTTCCCACCTTATGCAAAGGAATCCTTTGCACTGAGAACCCAGAAGCAGATTGCCCCGACTACTCAGCCGTAGCCTGATTGTCCGCAGCCCTATCCTGATCGACCTACAACTCCTTCATACCAGGGGAGAAACCAAGGACTTCAACAACACGGGAAATCCCATGCACAATGGATTAAGATACTCCCCCTCCCACTACCTTGCCAACTAAAACCCATTCTTCCCCCTGCACAAGCACTGGAACCACAGGTTCAACAGAAACATCACTTACACTTCTGGGATCCCCCATCACAGTACCCTTCTCGACAGAGCCTCCACCTTCAGCACACCCAATATCCTCCGCACGACCTAACTTGGTGCCCGCCTCATCCCCTTTCACTTCCAAACCAACATCAGTGTGCAAGGTCCTCTCCAGGGTAGCAGCAATACCCCCCTTTACTGTGAATCAATGCCTTCTCCTGAGAGCAACCCGTCATCCTCCCACTACGACAATTCAATGCTAAGTGACCACAATGGCTACAAGATACACAGTAGGGAATCCATGATTCAAACACCACCTCCTACCTCCATCAAAATTCTTTAACATCAGTGATCCATATGCTTCGGACCGGCTGCCTTACAGCATCGACTTCAACACAGATCCTCGGACAAATTGGGTTACACACCACCTCGGTACGCCAATCAGAGCATAAGAACCTCCCAATCAAATTTCCAATTGCACAAAAAATAGAGGGGTTCTGGAAAGAAAGTGGAAGACCCGGTAGACTTACCCAGGTCACAAATGTTGAAGGATCACGCCGCATGTGGAAATCAAAGTTCCATCGAAATAGATAGAACGCCGCTCCATTGCATCTTCAAGGGGCCTTGGACTAGGTGTAGATCAGATCTTCCTCTGAATCAAAATGGAACATGAAGTGCCATCGATCACTACTTCCGATAGTGATAAATATCTTCTCTACTAATGTTATCCATTACATAGATATAAATGGATTTGTAGTCCCATTGAATGATGGAGGTTTGTGATGCATAAAGTATAAACATAATTACGCCATGTTGTGGATTAGTAGGATGCTCCATATTGGAAAGGTTATTAATCATAACTAGATTCAGCTACCCCAATATGGTTATAATTTTATCAGTACCAACTATAGCTCCATATCCAGCTTCATTATCTTTCAAAGGAGGAAAATATTTATATGGAGTACATGAATTGATATAGTTCCCAATCCTTCCATTACAAACAATTTATAGATAGTGGAATACACTATATTATGTCATAAAATAATGAAAGATAATGTATAATCCCAAAACTAGTGAAATACATAACATAAATTGAAAAATTTATTAATATATAATATCATAATCATAAACATGGTTTCATTGGGGATACATTTATTTTTCAAATCCCTCGTAATGGTTTTAAATAAAAATTAAATTATCCTCGAAATATCCCAAGGGAGTTTCAAACCAGGAACACAGTAAGGCTCATTGTCATTCACTAGGTGATGATCGTGTCAAGCCTAATGTTCCCTTTTTTGGATTTATTACCCCTAGGTACACCTGTTCCAGAAATATTTCCACTTTTAGTATCCCGAAAGGGATGTAATTTCTAGAAAAAACCATGTAATCTATTCTTTACCAAAACATTAGGATGTTATTCTATACTTATCCATAAATTCTATCGTAGTATTATGTTCCCTAATACATGGTTTACTAAATCTATTTTCCATGGTTTCTACAAAACCTACCTATGACGCCAACTATAGTGACCTTGACACCAGTAGCCCAGAACCAGGGTATAATTTATTAAACTCTCATAAGACACTAGTAATCACATCCCAAAGGACTGAATATTTTTGATGTTTTGGTAAAATAGATACATACATAAAATTAACAATAAATTTTAAAACATAAAATACACAAAGATTTTTCTTTGATAAATACATTATTACCCTTGGTGTATCCCAACATACCAATTAGAAAATTCTTTATGGTATCCTATGGAAAATAAAATATAAGAACAAGATTATATCATATACTTTGTAATAGTATGCATACATTGGAAGTGATAAATAAATAAAACATAATCAATATAAAAATTAAATAACTAAAACACATAATATTTATCCAATAATCTTATCATATTATGGAAGAAATAAATACTCATCAAATTATTCAATATAAATAATCACATTACAATGAAAAATTAACAATGTATATTCTAACTAATTGAATAATCACATGTAATAGTAATAAATGAATTCATAATGATGGAATGAATAATTCTAAAAATCTAAAACAAATCATCGAGGCTTGTGCCATGACATCTAATACTGTTGAGTTTTGTTCCAAGAAATATAATTCCATTGATGCTCGTGCCAAAAAATTTATATAAATGTGAACTGTCTCAACCTAAAATATATCTATTTTGTCTCATAAGGCCTACCAATGCATCGAGTGGATATAGCAGGGCCCAACCATAACATAAAAAGACCAATTAATTCCTCATATAAAAGGGGTGAAACATAATCAACATAAAAATTAGTATTTAAACAAGAATAAAAATTTAAATATTTTCCCTGAGAAGTAAACATAATTATAAACCATCTAGAGTAAAATGAATGGTATCAATATATTACATTCCAAATAAAAATAATCATAAACCATCAAGTGAAATAATAATGATGAAATTTTAGTATATACCAATTAAAGAATAATTAACATAAAATAATGTATTATTATATGGAAAATGATTTTAAAATATCACATGGTACATTTCTTTAAGAAAATAAAATTTCTATGAAAATATTTTGTAAAATATTATCAAAATAATTTTTTTAAAAATAAAATTTAAAAACTAAGAATTTATAGAATAAGAGAAAAATGTTTTCTTTAAAAATCACTAGGTAAACATTCATATTATTCTTTAAATAAATGATGGTCTTAATAGGGGGTAATTCCATACATGCTTTATAAGTTAGAAAGTACATTCCTAATGCAGTATAAAAAGGTTCGAGAAGGGAATAATTCAAAAAACTAATAAAAATTTTCTTTAAAAACATTTTTTAAAAGGAAATCATCGGTAAAAATTTATTTAATAAATCATTTAGTTAATCCTAAAACATTTTTATAAATCCTTATTTTGAATGAAAAATGATTTTTGATTGAAGAGTGAAATAAATTATGATTATCTTAAAAAAAATTCTTAATCATTTTATGTACCAAAGATATGAAAATGGTACTATTAATTGAAATAATTCAGTAATAAATAATATATAACAAAATGAATTTATGTTATGATATAAATATCAAATAATTCTTCTAAGGGATACTTAAACATAAATAATGCCGAATAATGATGAGATTGTGAAATGAACACTCACCACTTTGATAAATTTTGTATCATTAGCCCCATGAGATAAATAATTTTAAATAAAACATTAAATACAATGAAGATATATGAATTAATGATATAACGTACGAAAGGGTATTATATACACCACACAAAATAAATAAGTGGTGAATATAACATATGTCTCATGGAACTGAGAGTGAGATGAGAAACCCTTACATTCAGCCTGACTCGTCACACACATTATTTATCTTCCCGAATAATAATATTATGTTAATTATTTACTTTTATAAAGAAAATTTTCAAGTTTATTAATAATTTTATATTACTTATTACCATGTTTTCTATGATTACTTAATTAATTAAGTCAATGTCGGATGTTTCGATGATATTTGGCTTATGTATCAAAAATGACTCTAGTAGATTGACTTTGGTAAAAAGTCCATCATTTAAACTTATACAGAATAATAATCATGAAATAATTATCATATTTATATATCAATTATTATTTTAAAACCAATAATAAAATATGGTTACAAAAAATGAAGTACATTAGAATCATGGAGATGGTTGGTCGTACGTATGCACGAGTAATGTTTCCATTTTTCAATGATCATTATAAAAAGAAGTTAAGTAATAATTTATATTTATAGAATGATCATAATATCATATATACCATATTTTTTATTTAAATATAAATATATATAAATCATCCATGTGGTGTGGTGATGAAAAGAGATCCACATCACTTCATAAAGACGATTGTCCACACATACACAAACGATTTTATCATTTTTCAGTGTAAAAAATAAAATGATATATTATGTTTTCATAATGATAAATATGTCACTAATATCATAATTATTTTAGTTATATCACATATATTTATTAACATTATCCTTATCACCTTCCATGTTAAGCATTAGTGTAAGAAGAATCACATCGCTTCTCAAGGTGGTTGTTTTCCGTACACACGAGTGACGTTATAATATCCCCTATGGAATGGAAAGTAAAAGAAGGTATATATGATATAATTAATCTAGAAGAATAATTATATTATAAATACCATATATGTAATTTATATCCATCATTTTACCCAATCTTGATACTACAAAATGAAAATTCTAATTAGATATTTTTTTTCTTTTGGGACGTTTTAAAATGCCGATATTTCATTTATCAACATTTCTATAAAACATTTCAAAATGAGGTGTCTATAATTTATAAATTTTTATAAATATCATGAATTCAGAAATGTTTATAAACATATCCAATTAGTGATGTTTATAAACGTCACAAATTTGGAAATGTTTATAAGCATCACTATTTAGAAACACTACATTTTCTAACAATTCTAACAAAAATTAGTAAATAAATATCACTAAATTGGCGACGTCTATAAAAATTGCTATTTAGGGACACCACATTTACTAAAACAATTTTATCAACATATGTAAATGACACCTTATTTTCTGAAATTTCTAGAAATAATTGGAAATATTTTCGTAAAATTAATTTTGAAATTATTATTTTTTTAATAAAAAAATGGAAAAACCCTCATTTACCGATGTTTCTAGAAAAATTAAATATTTATTTGGAAATTTATTTCAAAATTTTAATTTTTTTAATGTTATATATTTTTATAATAAAAAAATCACGGGAACCCTCTCCCGCACCCCCACTAACCCGTAATCCCCCTTCACCCTACGCCCTCCAGTACCACCCACACTTCCCCCTGTACCCTCCCCACCACGTACTCCCCCTTCTCCCTCAAGTAATCCAACTACAAAACTACAGTACTACACAATCTTGCCCTACCAGTACCCTCAAGTATCACTCATGATGCCCCCAATCCCGCTTTCCATCCAGTGCCCCATACCGCGACCCAAGTCCTTCTCCCCCTCATCCCCCATGTCCCGCCTTAGTACCCCTCACGTCTTTACCTACCCTCCCCATAACATGAAAAATTGGTGCCAACTAAACTCGAAAACTAGATCTTCTACTTCATATTTACGTTTTATGACAACTAACCCAATTAAATTATGAATAAACAATTGTATTTTATTATATTTATATATATAAATAAATTTAAATATTTAAAAAATTTATATATATATATATATATATATATATATTTATTTATACACATATATACATATATAAATATAAATATAAATATATGTTTATATGTTTGTATGTTTATATGTTTATATTGTATGTTTTATGTCTATATATATTTATGTTTATATAATATAAATATATATATGTTTATGTTATATTATATATATTTATATATTATGTTTATTTATATTTTTTATTATATATATATATTACATAATATATGTCAATATTAACATATATATGTTTTATATATCTGTGTCTGTATATAAATATATTTTTGCTTATATATATATATATACAGACAATTAGCCACATTTTAAAATGCTGGTACAAATGTCACTAAATTTTTTACGTTTTCTTAAAAATGTGACTAAACAAAAAATATTTAATTATATTATGTTATATATATAAATAAATTTCAGTATTTAGATCTTAATGTTATATATATTATATATATTAATATATATATATGTTTATATTTTAAATTTTAAATTTTATGTTTATATTATATTATATTATATTTATATATATGTTTATATTTTATATTATATATGTATATATGTGGTTATATTATATATATATATTATATGTATATATATAAATGTTTATATTATATATATATATATTTTTATGTTTTATATTATATATATATATATATATATTATATGTTTATTTATATGTTTATATATATATACACATATATGTTTACATTATATGTGTGTGTGTTTATATTATATATATATATGTTTATATATATATATATGTATATATTTTATATATTTTATTTGTTTATGTTAATATATATATGTTTATATATATCTTTATGTGTGTGTGTAACTATATACGTGTATGTATACATATATATAATTATAATTATAATTATAAATAAATAAATAAATATATATACATATATAATTAGTCACATTTTAAAACACTGGTAAAAATGTCACTAAAATTGCTCAGTTTTCTTTAAAACGTGAATAATTTAAAATATATATACGTGTGTGTGTTTATATATATATGTTTATATATATGTGTATGCGTTTTTATATATATATCGAAATTTATATTTACATCGATGTGGGGAAATGAACTATATATATATAGCGACTTTACCTAAAAAACAATTCTAAATTTATAAATTAGTGAATTTTTTAAAAAACATCACTAAATTATAGTTTTTTAGTGTGAGGGAAGGTAAGGGAAAAATGAATGACATTGGTTCGTGAGGAGGTAGTTTACCATACACCAGAATGATGATTTCATAACACATTTGATAAAAGTGGGGATGATTTTGGGTCATGAATTTATTATAAAAAACTTTTAATATATAGGATATTCATTTTATTAAATCAACATGTTTTAATAATAATTTAAGGAGGTGGATGAAGAAATAAAATAAAAACACTCATTGAAGAATGCCACCTCTTCTTCGGGTAACCTCCTTAGGTTTTCCCAAAATCTTACCAATGTTAGATTTATGACTAAACTAAGAATTCTAGGATGAGGGTATGGAAGATTATAAGTGATATGAGAAATGTTTGATTGATATAAATGGATTTTAAGGTGTGAATAAGTGAAGGGAACGAGTATCCTTTTATAATTGAGGAGAAGGGACATTTTTGTAAATACACAAAATTATTTAGTAATGGGAGGCCACTCTCACCTCATGAGGATCCAAAACTGATAAATAATGTATTAGAGAGATGAAATGGTCTATCCATATCTCTAATGAATTTTTTTAAACATGTTATTAAATTTCCTTTATGTTCTCCTCACTTTTACGATATTGATTTTTACCATGGGAACTAGTTTTTTAAACCTATGATATTATCCTTTAATGATAAAATAAAATGAGACTTATTAGATAATTTTTACATAATAATTCTAAGTATTAAGTCTAATTTATTAAATAACAATCCTATGTGTGTTGAAAATTAATTTTAACACAAGATCATGTAATGTGAAATACCCTATTTTAAAATTAATCATGTTAATTAATCTTAACTGTAATCACTAATCCATATGATAAGAAATTAAGTTGAAATTATTATATAATATAAATTATTATTATTCCAAATATTGAATAAAATTTTCTAAATTCAATTCATAAAATTGGAAAATTTTAATTTAAAATTAATCCCACAACCGCGATGAGAAAATGAGTTTTAAAAGTGAATTTTTTTAAAAGTTAACAATTTTTTTGAATAAGAAAAATAAAATTATTATAATGACCTAAATTGGATTAATTGATATATAATTTAACTAATTTTACTTTAAAAAATTAACAATATAAATTATCATGATAATGAATTTAAATGAAAATACAATTTTCAATTAAAATCCAGTATTCGTCACTATTCATCAAAAAAATAAAATTTTTAGAAAATAGAAAAACGTCACAATAAATTTTTTTTACCTGATGATTTAAAAAACTAATCTAATATTATCAAATAAATTATTTAAAAGTGTTAAAAATTAATTTTATATGTTGTACACCAAGTATGACTACACCTCTTTTTAGAAAAATATAGTTTTCAAAAAACATTTCTTTTTCATTAAAATGGTTCTTATTTTATTTATAATCAATAGATTACTATTGAATTTATTTTTCAAAATTTTAAACCATATAATTTTCATACTTTATTTTTTACTATTCAAACCCTCTAACACAACAGTTAGGCTATAATGGTCATGTTTAATTAATAATTTTTAATCATATATTATGGTTCAATCAAACTCGGTGTTGCGTACATTCCAAGCTATTAAAGAGATTAAATTATTTAAAAAATATATATTGAAGTGTATCGGGATGTTTTATTCCATTATACACTTTTCATTTCATTTCATACACACTATATAATATTATTTTTATATTTTAAAGATATTAGGGAGTTATAGAAAAATAATAGTATTTATTTAAATATGCATTTATCTTTTAAAGAATTTAAAAGTAAAATTATATTTATTAAATTTTAATTATTATTTTTGATTTAAAATAAGTCAATTATGATTTTTGAAAAAAAGATTATACTTGAATTTAGAATAAAAACATTTTATATTTTAAAAGGGATTTTTTCTAAATAACTACTTTTCATCCCATTTTGTTAGTTTAGTTTTAAATTAAATTATGAAACTTATGAGATTTGAATTTTAAAAAATTGATTCCATATTTTTAATTAGGGGACCAAATTTATAAAATATGTCACTTTTATTTTTGGTCAATATGAATAGTAACCATTATAAAATTCATCAGATCGGTATAGGGTAAATCAGGTTAATCAAGGATAAAACTAAGTGATAAGGCCATAATTATTCATCTTAACTCTTATTAAATTACTTAAATTATAATATTAACACCTAAGGATCTGAATTGAGTTATTTAATTTATTATTGACCATGAAAATGACTTACATATTATTTAAACTTAAGAAAGTGAAAAAATGTCAATCTATTAGTTTTAAATATCACTTATCTGTTCACATAGTGAAAAAATTAGTTATGAAAGAATATTAATTTAAATTTCATGATTAATGAAATTGTATTCTTGATGGAAAATTATTTATATTTTTTAGGAATTAAATAATTACATTAAATACCTACACAATGTTGATGCAGCAATTATTCAATTAATGGAAAAATTAGATAAATGATATTAAAATTATTAAAAGTATTATAATTTGAGATAATTAATATGATCAATGAATTTTATAGATGGAAATTACATGTTGGGGATATGTTAATTTTTTTTGAATTATATGTGTTTTCATGATGTTATTAATGTCAAAGTAATGAAAAATTTCAGGAATGGAAATAATGATATGTTATGAAAATAATATTTTCTTAAATTAATTAAAAATCATAAAAACATAAAAATGTCAAAGGGGATAATAAATGGTAAAAAATTTCATCCCTTATCTATTTATGAGTGAATAGACACCTTATATGTAAAATTATAACCTTTTAAAAGTGAAAAAAATATGTTACCACGATTAATGTTTACCTTTTGAAGTATTTGGCTCTATAATAGTCATATTATATATTTTTTAAGAATTTCAAAGAGTTACCCTCACCTCAATTATAAAAAGGACACCCCTAACTTATTTACACTACTTGAATCGTTGTAGCTCGACCATCCTCTTATACTTTCTCTTCTCCTCTTCACTAGCCACATTCTTGAGGTGTCGGTCCTCCCAAAAGACAAACCCTAGATTCCTTTATAGGATATATAAAAGAGTCATTTAAAACAAAAGGACTTTTGAAAATGAACAAGAAAATGTGATACTTGAGGTACGAGTTTATTTCACAATATTATCTTTATTCATGATTTTTTATGTTCAAGTTTCCACTAGGGAATATTTCTCTTCATTGTACATGTTTTATAAAGATTATTTCAAAATGGTTTTTACTAGTCTCCTACAGTTGTTTAAAATCATTTTTACCCATGTTTGATTTTTATAAATTTTTTTTTGAAAAGAATCTTTTTGTTGTTTTCAAAAAAGGTTATTTATTACATTTTAAAAAAATATAGAAGGAATGTTTTTTAACTCATACCTTAGGATCAGATTTTCCCACCACCATAACACATTAATGTATTGAAAAATGCTTTATCATTTTATTATCAAGTAAAAAAAATTCATTTATAAGTGGTCCTTTTTTTTAAAAAGAGAAGTTGTTTTAAAATAGAAAAATTATTTACCTCAACAATTGTTCTATGTTATCATTAAAAATAATTTTCCATTGAAGATGACATCCTTTTATGGTGATTATAGTTTTATGGGGACATGATTTAGTGATAGAATCCTTATTCATTATATGGATGATTTATATTTGTGATGAAAAGATGAAATTTTAATGAAACCCATATCTATCCATGGTTTCTGATATGATGAATGTTTTATTGTCCTATGGCACAAAAATACTAAATTTTTATTATATGATGGGTGGGAATAATATATTACTCCAATTTATTGGGTAAAGTATCATATCTCATGAGATATTTATGGGAAGAAAGTCGATGTGCTTGATCCTTTATGGGAAAAAAGTCGATGTGCTTGATCCATTATAGGAAACAAGTATTGATTCCAAATTTGATAGTCTTGGGAGATAACTTTGTCATATGAAATGGTTTTTATAATTTTGATGATTCCACACACATTCCTGATAAGACCTTATGATTAATTATTGAGTGATAATGATTTATCATTCTTAATATTCATGTATTTTGAAATTATAATGTTTCATTCCATAACAAATGTTTATGATCCATTTCAAATAGCATATAAAGGTTTTAGGTTATGGTCATGATCCTATACCCTTATCATTTTCTTATGATATCATATGGTCATTGATTGATATATCCCATGATTACCCTTACTTAGCATCTATGCTCACCCTTTATTAGGTTTTATTTTCCCCAAGTTATTAAGAATGATTATAAAGGATCTTTTTTTATAAATGTTTCATATGTGAGGAATTTTATGAGAGATATTGAAGACTAAATGTGGAATATGAAAATCTAGGAATATTACAACAGTTTGGGGGAGGGGGATACAAAGAAACAAATAAAATATAAGATACCTACAAGTACTTGGGGAATAATTTAACTCAAGACCTCCTGTGAGACCCGTCAAAGGTGAAACCACTGGGCTATGCCCCTAGATGAAATGAAAAGATAGGTATACTAGGAGATGATGCAGATCATAATGAACCAGTTTTTTGTGATCCAAAGTTGTTAATTGTTTATAATAATTCTCTTAAACTCTAAACCTAAAATTTCATTGGTTATATATGTGATATAACATTTACTTTTTTACATTTTTACTTTTTTATAGAAAAATTGTATCACATTTATCAGTATTAAAGACAAAAATGTAAATTTTATGTGTTTAGAATAAGTTTTTGGAGTAAGGGTATCAAGTTTTTATAGTTGGTATCAGATCATGATTTAAAAAACATTTTATAATAGGATGTTTTCAAGATAATTTATTTTAAGAGTTATATATACTATCTTGGGTATATAATATAATGACCCATGTTTTTGGAACGAGTCAAAATCCCCACCCAGATTGATATTTTTAACTAGTGGTGATGATACTTTTTGATTCATCAATCAAAACTCAATTTGAAGAGTTACTTAGGACTTATTTGATTGTTTTGGATTATTTTGGAGGCCGGGAGAGTTCCTCAGGTGTTTAAAAGGGTTTAAAGAGTGTTAGAGGCCTGAAGGTCTAGTTTTTGGGAAGCAGGTGCTGGCACACGGTTTAGGGGAAACATTACGTGTGGTTGTGCATGGACATGCAACCACCTATATAGTTTTTAAATAGGGTTTCTGCATAGTTTATACATGGTATGGAATGTTGTGCAGGGTGGCCATGCAGGTATGGTGATCCTAGGTAGTGGCTTCCTCATGGTTGCCGCATGGTTTGGGAAACCGTATTGGTAAACCATGCGAGCTGTACATGTTTCTTTTTTTTAATTTTTATTCTATCCTTATTTTCATTACTTCTTCTATATTTCTTCTCCCTTTTCACACAAATAATAGGAGTAACCATCCTCTGGATCCTTCCACCACGTTTTATGCAGCATCCTCCTCTGTGATCAGTTCTTTGATCCATCAGAAGATATAGGATCACCTCGGTAAGGCTAACCCCATACATACCTCTTCTTATTTGGTCCTTCATCTTACAAACCATTGTTTCCATTCATGCCAATTTCAGGTTTTTTTATTCAATCTCATATCTACATTTATTGGCTTCAAATTGGACTTCGATATCAGACGTTCATATGCCTATAAGTCTAAGGTTGGCGGTGCATACCTAGTTTTGAGTTTTTGCAGACTTTCAAGGGTTGCATATTTTTTTTCATAAGGATGGGTTTTAAGAGGAACCCTATTATTGAATATTTACTTGACTGTTATACTATATGGGATGCCATGGTCATTCTCCATACCTGTTATGATTCAACGAGGCCCGGTGAGAGGCTGTTGCACCATGGGATATTTTGGCTGTGGGTGCCAAAATGGTTTTAAATATATATTTATTGATTTAAAATGGTATGTTTAAATTTTTGAATATTGATTAAGAGAGTTCAAGGCATTAAAGACCTCCATTTTTAATTATTATGATTGTTAAGATACGAAATTCAATCATCTAAATTTAATTTCTTGATTAAAATGTGCTTTTTAAATGGTATATATGTAATTTATTGAATTACATGAGATGTTACCTAAGGGGTCGAGATGGGCATGGACTAAGATGAGGTTGGGATGACATGGCCATCAGGATTGATTTATATTGATCAATGTTTGGGCTTGCACTATATTTTTATGAGTTGTTTTGACTGTAGGATTGTGATTCATGGATGTCAGTTTGAGCTAGTGTGACTATTAAGTTGGGTGTGGCCCGAGACACTTGGAAGTCATGGCCATTATATTTGAGAGACATGGTCCTAAGGTCATGAGGTGCTAGGGATGGTGTGAATTATTGTAACATCCCAAGTAAGTAATGAGTAATAGATATTTTTATCTATGTCTATTAATGAATTAGATAGTGTTTTAGAGGTTTAAAATGAAAATAAATTCAATCTTAAGCATGGAATACACTAATATTTTTTAAAAGATTGTTTTACTGCCTTTTGATGGAAAACCATTTTTAAATCTATCTTTTGACAATTTTATAAGCTATGTTTGTCAAAATAATCTTATTTTTTATGATTGGGACATCAAAATTTACTTTGTGTGAATTTTTGGTATTTTTCCGATAAAGTTCATTTTTTAATGAATAGTGAAAAATGTTGTATTTTAATTCAAAACATCTTTTTAATCTAATTTATTTATATGATTAGATTATCTTTTGAATTGGGTTTTAAGTGAAATTAGAATATAGTTTTACCATTTTATCTAATGGTGGTCGTTGGAAGCAATTTCACTTTGAAATTGGACTTAAACTAGTGTCAATCTTTTGATACTTATTGTTTCATAAAAACACGCTATTTGTCATGACAATGGGAATTAATTATTAAATTAATTAACGCATCTTATATGTTTTTAATTTTGTAAAATAGAAAACATTTTTGAATCCATAATATCAAATATAGCTTAGGGTGAAGTTTTGGTATTTTTCTGAAAAATTTCAATTTTTGATGAATAGTGAAACCACTAAGTGGTACTTATAAAAACTGATTTTTCGTTTAAATGAAATTTTACCACCTCTGTGTTTTGAATTTAAAAAATCCGACATACATGGTTGTCATTAAGAAGTAAAATGAGGTTCAATGAGATTAAAATATTTTTTTGGTGAATAGTAACTTAAATGTTATTAATCACGATTAGAGGTAATTAGTGTAGTTTAAGGTAAGAATAATGTTTTAATAAAATGAAATGACCTAGAAACATGTATTACACTCATTGGATGTGTCATGGGAGACCAAGAAAACCCATGGGTCAACTTGGGGACCCCATGGAGCCACTTTGGTTGGGAAATGACATAAATAACTTTTTATTTAATGTTAAAGTAAAAATGACACAAACATGAGTTATTTTACTAAAACAATTTTTACATGGGGTTATACAACTCATAGGTTCTACTATAAATATTAATTAGAAATCTAAAAAGATTTCCTACATCATAGGAGTTTTTTTATAATTTTTAGACATTAAATAAATTAAATTATTTATGACATCATGATGATGCAGCGATGACCTCATTATTTAACGATTTAAATAAAATGGAAAGATAATGTTAAATCTAAGACCTAGACATGGCCAAACCCAATTGTATGAGTGGATTTCGAACCCTTATCACCTTATCCTCGAATTATATCAATGTGGGACCTTTTGAATCCGAAACTCATTTTAAAATAAAGTAACTTATCTTTACTTTCCAGGAGTGCCCCTCCTCTCCACTTATAAAAGGCCCCCACCTCTACCTCCTTACCCACACTTCCAAAGCCTTTGGATCGGCCAAACCCTACCCATTTTTTCTTTCAACTTCCCTATATTACTCCTTAAATCCTCACTTTGGGCAGAAGTCTTCCCAAGGAATCCTTTGAGCTCAAACCAAAGGGAGTTACCCAATTTTAAGGAAATGTCTTCTTTTGAGTCCTTTTGTTTTATTTTGCTTCTCCAACCACCTAAACTCTTTTTATTCTTTTATTTTGTAACAACTCCAGTATCCTAAATATACTAGGATGTTGTTATAATAAGGATTCGAGATACACTTACACACACCTACATCTAATGGTTAAAGGACATACTGTTTCCGTGGATGGTGAATTTATGCCTCCTAAAACGATGATTGTTCAACATTATTTTAACACCTTCAAAGGTGGCCATTAAGATGTCACTATATTTATATATGATATATAATATGTTTATGTTTTCCTTAAGCTTCTGTATTTTTCATTTTGGGCATATTTTTATGGTTTCCATTATGGGTAAACGCGATATCTTCATTTAAGGAAGTGCGGACTACCGCCCCCTCAAAGTGATTTGATTCGTTAAATACCATATGTGGGACGTATAAAGGATGGAACTATGATATTTTATATGATATTATACTGGAATTATAATATACCTTTATATCATTATGATTCCATTCTATAAAATACGAAATAGAAATGAAAGTAGCGTTCATGCGTACGTACGGCTTACCGTCTCCATGAACGATGCATTTCATTTCTTACCTCTAAATGATTATGTAATATTATAAATTCATGCATGTACTAGATATATATGACATATATGATATATAAATCATGAATAACATTCTGGATATAATGGATACATGAACAACTTGTAATTATAAAGGGTTTATTTTTGACTCAAGTACCAATGATCGTTAAAATGACCGTTATTAACTTAAATAATTACATAGTGTTCATGACATGGAAATAAGTGATATAAAAGGAATAATGAACTTGAAAAAGGTTCTTAAGAATGTTTAAATTAATTCATGTTTATTATTCAGGAGATTAAAGAACGACCGAGTCATGTCGGACCCGAGGTATGAGACTTCGTCTCAATATCCTTTCATTGAGGCATATTTTGTTTTATACAAAACGTTATTTTATACGGTGTATAAACCCCTTTGACTTTTACGTTTATCCAAAAGGAATCTTTTTTATAAGAAGCATTTTAATAAATGAAAAAAGGGAATTTTTTTGTCGTACGTATGCGGCGACAACGACTTCTCCGCCGCCATGACCTTTATTTGAGTTTCGACTTCCTCTACAAGCCATACCTTTTTTTAAAGAAAAATAAATACCATGTTTTACTTTTCTTTTATTTTGGTATTGAAAATGGTTTTCATAATGTTTTTATATCAATGTGTTGTATTGATATCTTGTGATTGAAAGGTGGAAATATTATGTTTCCTTTATGCATGTTTTATGTGATACGATTATGTTGAGATTCTTGGGCATTATTATGAAGATGGGTGGTTCCGTGATAAACTAAGGGCGGGTGAGCCCGATATAGCTCTCCAATGCATTGGGTAACGCGAAGGAGTATAACGTTAAGGTTTCTCCGAAGAGATTCAGGGAATATACTATGATGGGTATTCCAAACGTAACCAAGAGGGTTACTCCATACGTATGAATGTTATGAATGCCTCAAGTTACCTTTATGTCTTATGATTTCTATGATTTATTCATGATTTGATGAGGTATGTTGAAGTGCTTATGTTTTATGGGTAAAGTATGATTTCATTCTTATGTATATAGTACCAATGTTTCCTTTCCATATTTTTATATCCCTTACTGAGCTTTTTATGCTAATCCCAAGTTTTTTTGAAATGTTTTTCACAGGTCAAGGGAAATGTACATGATATGATGATAGTGTCAAGGAAGTGTCAAGAAAGAATCCATGTTTTATTTTAAATATGTTTCCATTGATGGGAAAGAAGAATACTATCATTATGTAACCACTTTGTTTATATGTGGAATGTAATGCAAGTTTTATGATCTAATTCTCTAAAACTCTAAACCTGAAAAGATCCTCAATGTGTAATCTTGTAATAACTCAAGATTAAGTAAGGTTTAAGGCTAGGGCCATATAGTTGGTATCCGAGGTCGGTTTAGATAAATTTAGGAGATTGAATTCTGTTAAATGATTATCCAAAAATATTTTTTTTATGGTCAAATTGAAGTGATATAGTATTTGAAGATTACCATGTTGCTTCATCTAAGACATGTTTGTTCAGAATGGTTTTCCGCAGAGGAAACATGGATGTAGTGCTAGGAAGGCATGCAGAAGGAAATAACCTTTCGAATCAGCATCCTGAGATGGTCGGAATTGGAACTGAACAGTTTGTTGTAGTAATGTCGCAGTTGACTCAAGCGATAAATAGCGGTGGTATCCATACACAAGATCAGCCAGATCAACCGCAAAGGAACATGTCAGTGTCGGAACATTTCATGAGGCAACATACCACATAATTCATAGGATCATCTGACCCTGTGCTAGCTGAAGGGTGGATTAAAGCACTGGAGAAGATTTTGATGTCATGGGGTGTTCAGACAATCAAAAGGTTAGTCTTGCTATTTACCGTTTGGAGGGTGAAGCAGATTAGTGGTGGTCGATGGTTAAAAATATCAGGGACGCTAATGAGATTGATGCTCTTGACTGGGATGAATTCAAAGGTATGTTTCTTGAGAAGTATTTTCCTAAGGATGTTCGACTTAGGATGGAAACGAAATTCTTGGAATTGAGGCAAGAGGAAGACTCAGTGGCTACCTATGAAGAAAGGTTCACTCGATTGGAAAGGTATGCTCCAAATTTTATCCGAGACCTTGATAGTAAAATCAATCATTTTTACTCAGGATTAAAGCCAAAATATCGAAGGGCATTAGCTTCTCATGAGTTTAAAAGTTATGAAAAGCTTGTTCGATGTGCTGAGAAGGTGGAAATGGAGTTTTCCGATGATCATGTGTTCTATAACAACCAACAGAAGAAGAGACCGAGGTGGCAGGAGAAAGGTAAGAATTCTTCAAAAATGTTTGATGGTAAGAAAACTAAGTTTCTAGTTTGTGATAAATGTGGAAAAAGGCATGTTGGGGAATGTCTTTTGAATTATGGAAAGTGCTACCAATGTGGTAAGATGGGACATAAGGCTCGTTATTACACTGGAAAAGATCAGGGTGATGGTAAGACCAAATTTGATTTACAGTTAGTGAAATGTTATAAGTGCAATGAGATGGGTCACTATGAAAATGGGTGTCCGACAAAGAGCTTGGGTGATGGGAAGCAGTTAGACTACAAGCAGAAAGGGGTGGTGAAATCCTTTGCAACTACTTCAGCAGATGTCGGTCCATCAAATGAAGTTGTATCATGTACTTTGTTTATTTTTTCAGATTATGCCAGTGTGTTGTTTGATTCGGGGTCTACACATTCTTTCATCTCTGAAAACTTTTCTAGTAAAATGGGAATACCATCTCAAGAAATGACTCCTGAACTTTTGGTAAAAATACCTGGGGGAAATTTTAAGGCAAAAAGAATTTATAAGAATCTTCCTATCCTTATATGTGGAAAGAACCTACTTGAAAACCTTATTGTTCTACCTCTAGTAGAGTTTTATGTTATCCTGGGCATGGATTGGCTCTCTATTTACCATGCTATGATTGAATGTAAAGCTAAAGAAGTTTCTTTTCAGAAAGACTTTCAGTTTGTGTACAAGAATGAACCCTTACTGTTGATAACTTATCAAGAGGCCAAGAAACTTGTAAAAGATGGAAATGAATGTTACCTTGCACACATTGTTGAAAACAAGGGAACTGTTCAGATTAATGATGTGCCAGTGGTAAATGAGTATCCTGATGTTTTTCCTGATGAGTTGCCTGGAATAATACCAGATCGGGAAGTTGAATTTACTGTTGACTTAGTTCTTGATGCTAAGCCAATTTCAAAACCCCCTTATCAAATGGCTCAAATTGAACTTTTAGAGTTGAAGGATCAATTTCAAGATTTATTAGAGAAAGGTTTCATTCGACCTAGCACATCACCATGGGGTGCTCCTGTTTTATCTGTTAAAAAGAAAGATGGTTCAATGAGACTTTGCATTGATTATAGAGCCTTGAATAACATCACTTTTAAGAACAAATATCCTTTGCCTCATATCGATGATTTGTTTGATCAGCTCCAGGGAGCTCAGTAATTTTCAAAGATTGACTTGAGATCAGGGTACCATCAGCTGAAGGTAAAGGAAGCAGATGTTCCGAAGACTGCGTTTCGTACAAGATATGGCCATTATTAATTTGAAGTAATTCCTTTTGGGCTAACCAATGCACCTGCTGTATTCATGGACTTAATGAAGAGAATTTTCCATGAGTTCTTGGATAAGTTTGTGGTGGTTTTCATTGATGATATTTTGGTGTTTTATAAAAGTAAAGAGGAGCATGAAATACATTTAAGGGTTATCTTGCAATCCTTAAAAGAAAAGAAACTGTATGGAAAATTCAGCAAGTGTGAGTTCTGGTTGCAACAAATTTCTTTCCTTGGTCATATTGTTTCTAAAGATGGTATAACTGTTGATCCTGCAAAAACAAAGGTTTTTGAAGAATGGCCAAGAACCACAAATGTAACTGAGATTCGTAGCTTCCTTGGTTTGGCAGGCTATTACCGAAGGTTTTTTAGAAATTTTTCACGGTTATCTAGTCCAATGACTAAGCTAACTCGGAAGGGTGTTAAGTTTATCTGGACAAAAGAATGTGATGATTGTTTTCAGGAATTGAAAAGAAGATTGGTGAATGATCTAGTTTTGTCACTACCTTCCAGGAATGGTGAGTTTGTTTTATACAGTGATGCTTCATTGAAAGGACTTGGTTGCGTCCTAATGCAGAATGATCAGGTAATTGATTATGCTTCACGACAGTTGAAAACTCATGAGGTAAATTACCCTACACATGATTTGGAATTAGCTGCTATTGTTTTTGCTTTAAAAATATGGAGGCATCATTTGTATGGAGTAAAGTGTGAAATATATACTGATCACAAAAGTTGAAAGTATATATTCACTCAGAAAGAATTGAACATGAGACAAAGAATATGGCTAGAATTAATCAAGGATTATGATTATACAATTCATTACCATCTGGGAAAAGAAAATAAAGTAGATGATGCTTTGAGTCAAAAAAGTAATGCTTCATTATAAATGTTACATTTGGAACGTGATCCTTTAGTTAAGGATTTTATGAAATTTGGAATAGAAGTTGTGGGTGCAGGAAGTTCTTCTGTTTTGTTTCAGGTATCAGTGAGATCATCTCTATCAGATAGAATCAAGCAAGCACAGAAGCAAGATAGTGAGTTGCAGAAAAAGGTAGAGCTGGTTCAGAAAGGTATGTTGCCTGAATTCAACATTGATAGTGATTGTGTTTTGAGATTTGGGAAGAGATTGTGTGTGCCTTGTGATTCACAGTTGAAGAGAGAGTTGTTATGTGAAGCTCACAGTTCTCCGTTTTCAGTTCATCCTGGCAGTACTAAGATGAACAAAGATCTTTGGGAGTATTACTGGTGGGATGGAATGAAAAGAGATATTGCTGATTTTACTGTGAAGTGTTTGACTTGTCAACATGTAGAAGCAGAGTGGCAGTTACCAAAAGGGATGCTTCAGCCTTTACCAGTGCCAGAGTGGAAATGGGAGAATATATCAATGGACTTTGTTGTGGGATTACCCAAAACATCTCGAGGTAATAATGCAATCTGGGTTATTGTTGATCGCTTGACCAAATCTTCTCATTTCCTTGCTTTACGAGATACTTTTTCCCAAGATAAACTTTCCCGTTTGTATCTTAAAGAGATAGTCAGGTTACATGGAGTTCCTCTCTCCATTGTATCTGATCGTGATCCCAGGTTCACTTCTAACTTTTGGAAAGGTTTTCAGAAGTCGTTGGGTACGGAATTAAATTTTAGTACAGCTTTTTATCCTCAATCAGATGAGCAGTCGGAACGAACAATTCAGACCTTGGAGGATATGCTACATTCTTGCTCTATGGATTATCAGGGAAGTTGGGACCAACATCTTTCTTTGGTTGAATTTTCATATAATAAAAGTTTTCATTCTAGTATACAGATGGCACCATTTCAGGCATTATATGGGAAGCGGTGTCGAACTCCATCTTTCTGGGATGAAGTGGGTGAAAGGAAGTTGATGGGACTAGAATTGGTAGAAGAGATGGCAGAAAAAGTTCAGCTGATTCAGAAACACATGAGAACAGCTCAGAGTAGGCAGAAGAGTTATGCAGACAACAGGAGGAAGGATTTAACTTTTGAGGTAGGTGATCATGTTTTTCTCAAAGTCTCACCATGGAAAAGTGTGATGAGATTTTCTAAGAAAGGAAAGCTGAGTCCAAGGTTTATTAGACCATATGAAATTCTGGAGAGAGTTGGATCAGTTGCATACCGGGTGGCTTTAACTCCGAGTTTATCTCAGGTACACAATGTTTTTCACGTTTCGATGTTGAGAAACTATATGCCAGATCCATCTCATGTTTTGAGTCCAGTGGTTGTTCAGCTGGAAGAGAACCTATCTTATGAGGAAAAACCGGTTCAGATTCTTGACCACAGGGTGTAAGTGTTACAGAATAAGGTGATTAATCAGGTAAAGGTTATGTGGAAAAACCACATGATGGAAGAGGCAACATGGGAATCTGAAAATGCAATGAGGGATAAGTACCCCCATTTATTCGATAAGTAAATAAATTGAGGGGATGAAATTTTCTAAAGGGGGGAAGGATGTAACATCCCAAGTAAGTAATGAGTAATAGATATTTTTATCTATGTCTATTAATGAATTATATAGTGTTTTAGAAGTTTAAAATGAAAATAAATCCAATCTTATGCATGGAATACACTAATATTTTTTAAAAGATTGTTTTACTGCCTTTTGATGGAAAACCATTTTTAAATCTATCTTTTGACAATTTTATAAGCTATGTTTTTCAAAATAATCTTATTTTTTATGATTGGGATATAAAAATTTACTTTGTGTGAATTTTTGGTATTTTTCCGATAAGGTTCATTTTTTAATGAATAGTGAAAAATGTTGTATTTTAATTCAAAACCTCTTTTTAATATAATTTATTTATATGATTAGATTATCTTTTGAATTGGTTTTGAAGTGAAATTAGAATATATTTTTACAATTTTATCCAATGGTGGTCATTTTAATCAATTTCACTTTGAAATTGGATTTAAACTAGTGTCAATCTTTTGATACTTATTGTTTCATAAAAACATCCTATTTGTCATGACAACATGAATTAATTATTAAATTAATTAATTCATCTTATATGTTTTGAATTTTTTACAATAGAAAACATTTTTGAATTCAGAATATCAAATATATCTTAGGGTGAAGTTTTGGTATTTTTCTAAAAAACTTCAATTTTTGATGAATAGTGAAACCACTAAGTGGTACTTATAACAACTGATTTTTCGTTTAAATGAAATTTTACCACCTCTGTGTTTTGAATTTCAAAAATCTGACATATATGGTTGTCATTAATAAGTAAAATGTGGTTCAATGAGATTAAAATAATTTTTTTGGTGAATAGTAACTTTTATGTGATTAATCGCGATTAGAGGTAATTAGTGTAGTTTAAGGTAAGAATAATGTCTTAATAAAATGAAATGACCTAGAAACATGTCCTACCCTCATTGGATGTGTCATGGCCGACTAAGACAACCCATGGGTCAACTTGGGGACCCCATGGAGCCACTTTGTTTGGGAAATGACATAAATAAGTTTTTATTTAATGTTAAAGTAAAAATGACACAAAATGAGTTATTTTACTAAAACAATTTTTACATGGGGTTATACAAGTAATATTATTGACTATAAATATTAATTAGAAATCTAAAAAGATTTCCTACATCATAGGATTTTTTTATAATTTTTAGACATTAAATAAAGTAAATTATTTATGACATGATGATGATGTAGTGATGACCTCATTATTTAACGATTTAAATAAAATGGAAAGATAATGTAAACTCTAAGACCTAAACATGGCCAAACCCAATTGTATGAGTGTATTTAGAACCCTTATCACCTTATCATAGAATTATATCAATGTGGGACCTTTTGAATCCGAAACTCATTTTAAAATAAAGTAACTTATCTTTCCTTTCCAAGAGTGCCCCTCCTCTCCACTTATAAAAGGCCCCCACCTCTACCTCCTTACCCACACTTCCAAAGCCTTTGGCTCGGCCAACCCCTGCCAATTTTGTCTCTACACTTCCCTCTATTACTCCTTAAAGCCTCAATTTGGGAATAAGTATTCACAAGGAAGCCTTTGAGCTCAAACCAAAGGGAGTTACCCGATTTTAGGGTAATGTCTTCTTTTGAGTCCTTTTGTTTTATTTTGCTTCTCCAACCCCCTAAATTTTTTTTATTCTTTTCTTTTGTAACAACTCCAGTATCCTCAATATACTAGGATGTTGTTATAAGAAGTATTCGAGCTACACTTACACACACCTACATCTAATGGTTAAAGGACATACTGTTTCCGTGGATGGTGAATTTATGCCTCCCGAAACGATGATTGTTCACATTATTTTAACACCTTAAAAGGTGGCCATTAAGATGTCACTATATGTATATATGATATTTAATATTTTTATGTTTTACTTAAGATTCTGTATTTTTCATTTTGGGCATACCTTTATGGTTTCCATTATGGGTAAACGCGATATCTTCATTTAAGGAAGTGTGGACTACCGCCCCCTCAAAGTGATTTGATTCGTTAAATACCATATGTGGGACATATAAAGGATGGAACTATGATATTATATATGATATTATACTGGAATTATAATATAACTTTATATCATTATGATTCAATTCTATAAAATACTAAATAGAAATGAAAGTAGCGTTCATGCGTACGTACGACTTACCGTCTCCATGAACGGTGCATTTCATTTCTTACCTCTAAATGATTATGTAATATTATAAATGCATGAATGTACTGGATATATATGACATATATGATATCTACATCATGAATACCATTCTGGATATAATGGATACATGAACAACTTGTAATTATAAAGGGTTTATCTTTGACTCAAGTACCAATGATCGTTAAAATGACCGTTATTAACTTAAATAATTACATAGTGTTAATGACATGGAAATAAGTGATATAAAAAGAATAATTAACTTGAAAAAGGTTTTTAAGCAAGTATAAATTAACTCAAGTTTATTATTCAGGAGATTAAAGAACGACCGAGTCAAGTCGGACCCGAGGTATGGGACTTCGTCTTAATCTCCTTTCATTGAGTCATATTTTGTTTTATACAAAACCTTATTTTATACGGTGTATAAACCCCTTTGAATTTTACGTTTATCCAAAAGGAATCGTTTTTATACGAATAATTTTAATTAATGAAAAAAGGGAATGTTTTTTTCGTACGTATGCGGTGACAACGACTTCTCCGCCGCCGTGACCTTTATTTGAGTTTCGGCTTCCTCTACAAGCCATACCTTTTTTAAAAGAAAAATAAATACCATATTTTACTTTTCATTTATTTTGGTATTGAAAATGGTTTTCATAATGTTTTTATATCAATGTGTTGTATTCATATCTTGTGATTGAAAGGTGGAAATATTATGTTTCCTTTATGCATGTTTTATGTGATATGATTATGTTGAGGTTCTTGGGCATTATTATGAAGACGAGTGGTTCCGTGATAAACTAAGGGCAGGTGAGCCCGATATAGCTCTCCAATGCATGGGGTAACGTGAAGGAGTGTAACTTTAAGGTTTCTCCAAAGAGATTTAGGGAATATACTGTGATGGGTATTCCTAACGTAACCAAGAGGGTTACTCCCTACGTATGAATGTTATGAATGCCTCAAGTTACCTTTATGTCTTATGATTTCTATGATTTATTCATGATTTGATGAGGTATGTTGAAGTGCTTATGTTTTATGGGTAAAGTATGATTTCATTCTTATGTATATATGTACCCATGTTTCCTTTCCATATTTTTATATCCCTTACTGATCTTTTTATGCTCATCCCATGTTTTTTTAAAAAAAATTTCACAGGTCAAGGGAAATGTACATGATATGATGATAGTGTCAAGGAAGTGTCAAGAAAGAATCCATGTTTTATTTTAAATATGTTTCCATTTATGGGAAAGAAGAATACTATCTTTATGTAACCACTTTGTTTATATGTGGAATGTAATGCAAGTTTTATGATCTAATTCTGTAAAACTCTAAACCTGAAAAGATCCTCAATGTGTAATCTTGTAATAACTCAAGATTAAGTAAGGTTTAAGGCTGGGGCCTTATAATTATGTTCTAATTTGGTGATCACCTATCACCTATGATGGTAAGAGCGATGATTGAGTTGTGTGCACATAGTTTGACTCTTTGATGAGGTGGGTTTGACCACTCTTGTGGGTAGAGTCCCCTGATAGTTGTGGCTTAGGTATTTATGATTTGTGGGTGCCTACCATAGAAATCAACCTAGAAGGCGAAGATCCTTCGGTTGATAGTAATGAGGCTATAAAGTTGGGGGATGAGGCTTACTGTGATTGAGGATGTGGGCTTGGATATTTATTTGAGGATATACATCGATGTTCCTCTGGTTGTTGTGCCATGGGCTGACGTGAGATTTAGAGTAGGGGTTGTTGGGACTGGGACACTATTTTTTGGGCGTGCCTTCGATATTTCGGTACTTTGAGACAAGATGTATCAGTAGGAATGTGGTTTTAGGATATGTAATTGAGGTGGAACCTAAGGGTTCACCTAGACGTTGTGACTATAGGGTTACCTAGGGCCATGGGCCAATGACTCTCTTTGCTTCTGAGATTCTGGTATTGTCCAGAGTAGGTGACACTCCCTAGTGGATGCTAAGCACCAATGAGGCTATGTTTATTTATTTCATATTACTTTTTACTTTTCTTAGAGGTGAATGTTTTCTTACACACATATACTAGGTACACACATTTGGGTGGTATCCTACTGAGATTCATCTCGAACCCTGCACTAGACCTTCCAAATTCATGTTGACATTATGGATTTACATATTGGTAAAGGATCATCCTCAGGAGTTGGATCATTGTTCTATTTAGAACGGAGATTGGCATGGTACTTGAGGATGTTCCTAGATGGAGTTTTGTTCAGTTTTCCTTTAGTTTCAGCATGATTATTTTGAATGTAACTACATTGGATAGCCATGGATTCCCTTCTATATTTACATGTATGAATTTACACATAATGCATGATTTTCTTATTTTTTTGAGTGGCTATAAGTGACTTTCATGATTGTTATCTTGTGTACTTTCCATATCAGTTATTTCTATATTACTTCCGTTGTTTATCACTATTGGATGTGCTTCTTCTTTATGGGAATGGTTTGAGTCTGTGGAGTCATTTATTTCCACTACATGGTATCGTATTATTCTCAAACCAATATATTATCTACTTCCAAAGGGTATAACCTTCCCACTATACCTTTTTACGCCCTCACTGTTATTCAAGAATCTTTGGAATTCAAGGGGGTGGGGGGTGGGGGGTGGGTGCACCTAATACAAGTGGCACTTTGCCGTTTAACAATGTTTGGGTGGATGTTCAGGTCGGGGATGCAGAAAGTGGTATCAGAGGTTTTATTTTACCTCTTTTCATGGAGTTAATATTTGGGGTTATGGTAGACTAGAGATAGGTTTTTGCTGGAACAATATTTTGAACTAGTTCTCGGGTGCCTACCACCCCATGTACGAGGGAGGGACCAAGTTTCCTTGGGTGGGAATTGCTATTTTCCCCTAGATTATAGTTTATATGATTTCTAACATGATGGATATTTCAGAATGTGATGTTATTGGTTGTGATGTGGGACATGGAATGTTGGCCTGGAATGGTGCCAGATGAGATGAACCCTTGGCTCAGTATAGAAAGGGGGTTGTGATTCTTGTTTGTTTGGATTTTTATAGGCACATTTTAAGGTATCTAAAATTTATAAATGCTTGTATTCTTTGTAAGATTATTATACCATGTGAATAATTTCAAAATCCATGTAAAATATGATATTACATGATTTATATATATGTGAAATTTCATGTGGCATGAGGAAATGGGATTGGATCTTATTAGAGTAGGAAGATACTATGAATTATGTAATTTCAATCACCAGGATTGGGCGACTAGGTCGTCTGTTTGAGGAAAAAGTGGTTGCCAGGATGGGTGTGGCCTAGGGATATTGTGATACTTGGATCTATTAAGTACAGTTAAGTAGGCCACGAGGCCAGGATGCTGCGGGGCACGGTTGCGATAAAGGATAGTGAGGGTAGTTGTTATACGCTCCCTCTTTACTACTTTCCCTATCTACATTTAATATATTATTATATATATGTGTGGTGTGTGAAAATTTTATGGTATTCAATGGGTTTCTTTGAGATAGCTCGATGAAGCATCAGGTGGGTGATGGTACAATGTCGCAAGAGCACAATCTAGTTCAGACCCCTATGAGACAGAATGAGCATGATATGTATGTACATGCTCAGGGGAAGGATCAGATCTAGGATCCAATGTAGGAAGGATGAATTCTAGGATTGATAGTGTTCGGACCATGGCTTGATAAGAAGCTTCGGTCTATCGTGGTACATGTTTTGCAGGGGATTGATAGAGGTGCTTAGGGAACATAGCCCTATGTCTCTTACCTTACTCGAGAGTTCCAGATGCATCACCCTCAAATTTTTAAGATGATCGTGGTCCACAGGAGGATGAGAAATAGATATAGAGAATCAAGATGATCTTATATTTGCTCGAGATGCATCTAGGGTGGAGGGTCAATCTGAAAACATACATGCTGAGAGGATCGGTGAAGTGCTGGTGGGATGTGTAGGTGAAGTCTCACAGACACAAGGGACTAGCTTTGAAGAACATTGAGGACAAATTCTTTGATAATTTTTCCTTTAGATGCTGAGGTTGAAGAGAGCATGGGAGTTCTTTAGCCTTTAGTAGGGTTGCATGTTCTTCTTGAACTATGAAAATACTTTTACTAAGTTTCCTCGCTTTGAACAAAGTATGGTAAGCGATGGCACCTCAAAGGTGAGACACTTAGAAGATGGATTTTGGAATTCCATTCAAGTGGATGTTAATATCTTTACATTGGTATCATTCTTTAAGGTAGTGAATCTGGTGCTCATAGCCAACAGAAACCTGAAAAAGGGTCTCACCTGAGTCAAGTAGTGACTTCAGGTGAATTTTCAGATGGAAGAAAATGATTCTGGGATGAGTTCCAAGAGGGTAGTGAGGATAAGGACCCAACTAGACCACCTCAGGGTAGCTTGACAATAGTTTTCTTTTAGTGTTGGAAACTAGGGAATGTACAGACATAGTGTGATCAACCTCTAAAGAAGTACTAGGCATGTGGACAAGTTGTTCATCTTGATAGGTTCTGCAGTCATCTTTCTCAGACATTTGGTAGGTAGGGACCATGAAATACTGTGGCATATAGGGTTATATAATGATTGGTACCAGGTGAGGGTAGCTGAGGCTCAACTACATATAGAGGACATGGCATAGACAGTGGGACCCAACCATGGGGTTAGTGCCCGAGGACTGGTGTAGCACCGTAGGGAGGCCAGGCTTCAGGGAGACGTGTGTTAGGCTAGGTGCACACAATGGAGCTGCTGGGGGATGAGTAGGATGGAGAGCCAACAATGGTCATAGGTACTCCATGGGTGCGGCCATGACATTATTTTGTTTTCTTTTGGAATATCCTGTTGAGTCATGTCCATTTTGAGTTCATGAGGTGCACACAATATATATAGACTGAATAGATGTTGGTCAATGGGTTGGCACCATCTCAGGTGCATGATTATATATATATATGAGGTGATTGGTGTTAGGAGCATAGTTGGATGCATGTTTTGAGGTGCTTAGGCATCGGGGAATCTGAGGGATGTGGGTTACATGAGGTGCCTTAGGAATTAGGGAATTGAGAATGTAGTTTGTGATTTGGGTGAATGGAACCAGGTTTTTTGAGAATCCATGAGATGTGGGACCTCTTTGGGCCATGGCTACTATGGTATTTAGGCGGGCACCGATGTTGTGCAAGATATGATTAGGTTACAGAAGTGATATGGGAGCACCTGATAAGGTTTAGGGGTGATTATGCTTCATGGGATGACCATAGGTCTGGAAATAGGTTGATGGACCTTTGTTGATTTGAGTTTTTATCGAGTTTGGCAATTCCAAATTTTAGGATCCCTCCTTGAGGAATTTGGATGGATCCCTCTTTGAGGAATTTGGATGGATCCCTTGAGACTAAGGTAGTCTAGGTTCTTTGTATAGGTATGTGTGTGTTTAAAACCATCATGGAGTTTTCTTTAATAGCTCAAGGATAAGCTATATTAAGGAGGGGAGATTTTAATGTCCTATTTTTTTTGAACAAGTCAAAATCCTCACCATGTTTGAATTTTTCAACTAGTGGCATTGAAAATTTTTGATTCATTGATTGAAACTCAATAATGAGTGTTTCGTTGGCCTTATTTGATGGTTTTGAGCTGTTTTAGAGGCTTGGAGAGTGCCTCTAATGTCCAGAATGGTTTTGGGTGCATTAGAGGCATGAAGGCCTAGTTTTTGGGAAACAGGTGCATGCATATGGTTAGGGGGAACTGTGTGAGTGGTGCTGCATGACCATGAAACCGCCTCTTCATTTTTTAAAGATGGTTTCTGAATAGTTTATGCATAGTATAAAATACTATACAGGGTGTCTATGTAGATCTACAGATCCTAAGAATTGGATTCTGTACGGTTGCCGCACAGTTTGGGAGACCGTGCGGGTCAACTGTGCAACATGTATATATTTCTTTTTTTTAATTTTTTCATTATTTTTTCTTCTTTATTATTTTTTTACTTCCTCCTTATTTCTTCTAACTTGTCACATGAATAGTAGGAGGAACTCTCCTTCTCCTCCTCCCACTAGATTTGATCCATCTTCCTCCCCTATGATCTGTTCTTCGATCCTTTAGAAGCTATAGGATCACCTCACTAAGGCTAACCCCTCACATACCTCTTCTTATTTGATCCTTCATCTTACATACCACTATTTACATCAAATAAAATTTTAGGGTTTTGGATGGAATCTCAAATATACATCAATCCTCTTTGAATAGAACATCGATATCAAACATTCCTATACATATGAGTCTAAGGTAAGTGGTTCATACCATGTTTTGAGTTTTCGGATGATTTTGGGGGTTGTGTCTTTTTAGCACAATGATAGGTTTTGAAAAGAATCCTGTCATAACAAATTGATATGGCAGTTAGACCATGTGGGATTCTTTAGGAATTCCCTATACCATTTATACTTGAGTGAGGCTATGTGAAAGGCCATTTCTCCTTGAGATATTTTTGATGGGGTTGCCAAAATGGTTTTAAATGTTTTGTTTCAATTTAAATTCGGGTTTTTGAACTATCGAAGCTTGATTAAGTGAGTTAGAGGAATTCAAAACCTCTATGTTAAATTATTATGACTGTTAAGATATAAAATTTAATCATCTAAATTGAATTGATTGATTAAAATTTGATGTTTAAATGTTATATATGTAATTGAATGAATTGAATGAGTGATACCCAAGGGGTCAGGAAAGGAATGGCCTAATTTGAGGTTGGGATGGAATAGCCATTGGGATTGAGTGATATTGATAACTAGTTAGGCCTGACCCAAATTTTTATGAGTGGTTCTGACCATAGGATTGGGTGTTGTGGATTTCAGTTTGAGGTAGTGTGACTATCAGGTTGGGCATGACCCATGATACATGGATTGCATGACCATCAGATCTGAGCGATATGGATGCATGGTCATGAGGTTTCAGAGATGGAGTGTCTTAGGTTCTTATTTGGTGATTTATCTTCACCCATGATGGCCAAAGTGCCGATTGATTCGTTTGCAAAGAGGTTGACTCTGTGATGAGTTGGTTTTGACCACTCATGTTTATTGAGGCTCTAGATAGTTATGTCTTAGGTATTTATGATGGGGGGGGGGGGGTGGGTCTTTCCATAAAAACCCATATGGAAGTTGAAGAAACTTCAGTTGATAGTAATGAGGCTATCAGTTTGGGGGATGAGGCATGTCATGATTGAGGCCATGGTCTTGGATATTTATTTGAGGATTGAAATCACTGTTCCTCCGGTTATCATTACATTGGTTTATATGAGCTTTCGAGAAGGGATTCTTGGGACTAGAAGACTATTTTTTGGGCGTGCCTTTGGGACGTTGTTACTTTGACACATGAGGTGTTTGGAGGCATGTGGTCCCATGATATGTGATTGAGGTGGAACCTGAGGTTTCACGTAGACTTTGTGACTACAGGGGTACCTTGGGACATGGTCCACAAACTCTCTTTTCTT
Source organism: Viscum album (assembly GCA_963277665.1). Classification (NCBI taxonomy): domain Eukaryota; kingdom Viridiplantae; phylum Streptophyta; class Magnoliopsida; order Santalales; family Viscaceae; genus Viscum; species Viscum album. Next base: position 837,991,177 of record OY728159.1, read on the forward strand.
ATTAGATTCCTGTGTTGGATGAAGTAGGTGACACTCCCTGGTGGCTACTCAGCACCATTAGAGGTTGTTTTTATCTATTGCATCATACTGTTTACTTTTCCTACAGGTGAATGTATGCTTAAACACATATACTACGTAAAAACCATTGGGTGGTATCCTACTAAGATTCATCTCACACCCTACATGGGCCCTTCGGGACACATGAGGACATTATAGTTTTACGTATATGTAAAGCATCATACTCAGAAGCTAGATCACAGTGCTATTGGGCATTGACCTTGAGGTCTTGCTTGGATATATTTTTGTTCATTTTTTCCTTTAATTTCAGCATGTTCATTTTGTGTGTAGCTATAGTGGGTAGCCATGGGTGTCCTAGTATATTGATACGTATGACCTAGTATGGAATGCATGCTTTTAACCTTTTGTTTTGAGTAGCTAAAAGTGGTTTGTTGGCATGCTATTCTGTTTACTTTCTTCTACAGTTGTTTCTATATTGCTTCTACTATTTATCACTATTGGATGTAGTTTTGCTCTGTGGGTTTGGTTTGAGTCTACTGAGTCATTTCTTTCTGCTACATGTTATATTATTACGCTCCAACAAGTATATTTATCTATTAGTAGAGGGTATATCCTCCCCACTATACCTATTTACACGCTCACTACTAGTCGAAATCCTTTAGAATTCTGAGTGGTATGCCTAAGGCCAGTGGATCCCAGCCCGTTAGCACTATTCAAGTGGATATTTGGGTTGGGGATGCTATATATAAGTTTGAGGCTTTCCACATATTTTTAGTTTCCTAAAAACCAAATTTAATGTTTTAATTGATGAAAATTTAAGGAGGATAATGATATTTTTGGACTGGTATATGTGAACCTTAGTCTTAACATGAAGCATTATTTTAGGAATGATTCATTTTAATTTTGTGGACAAATATTTTAATGTTATTTACCAACTTTAGGGTTTATATGATCTTTGAATTTTAGGTAATTATTGATTATTACATTTTTGGGATGAAAAATGAAAGGTATAAGATAACCTTTGAGGTTAAAATATTTCTTCAATACTGAATATATTAGGTTTATTTTTTATTAATTTTCTCACATTTTTAGAAATTTTATAAAGATTATATTAATAAAATTTTATAAAAATTAAAACCCCTGAGTTGGGATACAACTCATCACATCCATCAAGTCCACTATTCTCAAACCAACAACTATATGGTGATAAGGGTTCACCACCTACCACTGGACTATGTGATGTCTTTAATTTTATTTATTTTAGATTTCTGATAGATAAAAATTATGTTCATTTTGGAAATATATGTTTTATCATATATATAACCATGGGATTGAAAACTGGTTTGCTGGAAAGTGATTAATGTTAGATTGAAATAAGTTCACTGTTCTGGGAACATGATATGATTATGGAAAATGGAATTTTATTTAGGGAATAATGTTTTAATTGTATTTTCAAGGCATATATGATTTTATTATGGATTTATTGTGATTTGGGTTATTTATGGAAATCACTATCGTATCTTTGAGATTGTATTTTTAGGGCTTGCACATTTTTAGAGATAAATACTAAATTTATCTTGGATGGATAAGTGATAAAATCCTCATGATTTTTGGGTTTCAATTATAGACTAGAATACTTTGAGAAATTTTATGGATATTAATTTGTTGACTATTATAAATTAAACTTTGGGTATTACTATTTAATTTTGGATATTAGAGTAATTTTCCTCACATGAAGGTTTATTCTTTTTCGGAATCATATTATCATGTGCTAACAATTTTTATTTTTCAATGATTAAATACATAAGGAATATATTTCTGTTCTTTTTTGGATTATGAGATCCATTATAAGTTCATTTTAGTGTTTTAGACATAAAAATAATCATCTTAAGTAATCATCATTTGGATAAAAAGATGATATTTTAGTGGAAATTGATTAAAGGATGAAACTCTACTTTTTAAGTAAGTATATTTCATCATTCCCTTTAACTAGGAAGTAAATTAATTCCTTAACTCTAAGAAAATTAACTTCAAATAAAACTTTATCAGTTTACATTTTTACTGAGAAATACATAGCCTTTTATACCATCACATATTTATGGTTTTTGTGATGGTTACCTCTCTCATGACCAAGTTCCCTATCACTCTACATTTCTACTTAAGAGTTATATTTTTCTTCCACATCCATATCTTCACTTCCCACTAATTTTCTCCTATTTAGAAACCTAATATGTTTTATCTTAGGTGATTTTTTTTACTTTCCGTTCTCTCTTTTCAAGAGAAAGCTTTATTAACCATTTTTATGATGTTGAATTTTAAAAAAGGTTTTTGTAAAAGTCAAACCATGGTTACCAAAAATAAGTTAAAATTGTGATAACACAATTAATTAAGGGGGGATGTAATATCCTAATATTCTAAAAATAAATTCTATACGGTACTAGATGCACAATGTCGAGTATGAACAGAAAAAAATTATTTAAATGTGATTGTTATAACCTAGGCATTACATTTGAGGGTACAAATTGGAATAATTTATTTAGGAAATAAATATATTTTTTTCTACTAAATATAAATTTAACGAATAATTCTTTAGAAATAATCACTTAATTTTTAATAAATCCATTTTATTTTTCAAAAATAAATTTTATTCAAAAATGAGTTTTCTTATTTTTTAATGAGTGAATATTGTAATTAATTTATAGAGGTTATAGAAAAGGTTTTTGAAAAAATTATTTTATTTGATAATTAAGCATGTTAAAATTATCTTAAAATGAATTTTTGATATTTTTTTGAAAAGAATAATTTTAGTGAAAATATATATTTTTACTGAACACTGTTTTTTTCCATAAAAGTATTTACAATGTCAAATTATAATTTTGGATTATTAATACAATTTAATTAGTTAATTTTTATTTAAAATAATCTAATTATAATTTTTAAAATTTATTTTATTCTATAATTTAGTGCAAAATCATTTTATATTTTAAAAAGGAAATTTTTATAAAAAATTGTTTTCCATCACATTTCACTAATTTTATTTTAAATTAAATTATACCACTTATATGTTTTAAATTTTTAAAAATGGATTTAGTATTTTGAATTAGTTGGTAATAATTTTATAAATAGATCACTTTTATTTTTGGTCAATATGAGTAGTAACCTTGGAAAAGTTTATCACTTTAGTAATGGGTATATTTGGTTTGCTTAAAATAAAACTAAGTTATAAGGCGATAATTATTTATCTTAATTCTTATTGAATGATTTTAATTATAACCTTAATAAAAAAGGATCGAAATTAATTTATTTAATGGATATTTTCCATGAAAATAACCTATATATTATTTAAACCAAAGGAAGTAACAAAATGTAACTCTCTAAGTTTTAAATATAATTTATGTGTTTATATAGGGAAAAAAATTAGTTATGAAAGAATATTAATAGTAATTTTTTTCTTAATTTAATTATATTTGTTATGTTAATTTATTTAATTTTTTTGGAATGAAATAATTACCTTAAATACTTACACAAAAATATTGTAATAAATATTCAATTAATAAAAAATTCAAATTAATGGTATTAAAAATGTGAACATTATTTTAAATTGAGATAATTAAGGTGATACACGAATTTTATAAAATAAAATTAAATTTTGGAGATATTTTAAAATATTTTTTTGAATTATATGTGTTTTCTTGATGATATTAAAGTCAAAGTAATGAATAGTGTCAAAATTGACAATAATGACATTTTAGGAATACAATATTTTCTTAAATTATTCAAAAATAATAAAAATATTAAATATGAGAAAATGGATAATACATGGTCTAAATTTTCATCCATTATTCATTTATGGAGCAATAGTTACCGTATATGTAAAATTTGAACCTTTTAAAAGTGAAAAATATTTTATCATGGTTATGCTAGAATAGGTTAGTTAAGGGGTTAAACCAAAATATGAGGTTTAAAATAGAACTTAAACCTATATTTTTTTAAAGATTTTTAAAACATTACTAATCTAGGTTAAATTCAGGACCATTTTTAAATATTTGGATCTAAAATTGTCTTATTATATTTTATTTTCTTTATGACATTCCAAAAGTGCCCCTCAGCTCAATTATAAAAGGAAACATCCTCCATCACTTATTTACACCATTAGAAGCCTTACAACCTGACCATACTCTACCAATTTAGTTTCTTCACTTCTATATCCAATTATTGAGGTGATTGTCTTCCCAAAAGACCTACCCTAGAGCCCTTTAGAGGAGATATGAAATAGTAATTCTGAATAAGAGAATGTTTGAATGTGAACAGAAAAAGGATATACTTGAATTAATGTTTTATTTAAAAATATCATCATTATTTGGGATTGTTTATGTTTAAGTAATCACAAGGGAATATTTCTCTTCCATATAATTTTTTTTATAAAAATGTATTCAAATTTCTTTTATTATTCTCCTACAATTTGTTAAAAGCATTTTTACCCAAGTTCATCTTTTTTAAAAATGATTTTAAATGAATATTTTTTATCATTTTATAAATAATTTTCATTATGAATTTTTTGAAAAAAATATAGAATTAATTTCCATAACTTCTACGATATGAGTGGACTTTTTTGCCTTCATGATGCCTCATTTTTTTGAAGCTTCATTTAAAATTTTAAGTGTTTATTTTCCAAGAAAATTATTTTATATATAAGTGAATGATTTTATAAAAGAAAAATGTTTTTAAAATAGAAATTTTTTTCTTTCTAAAAAACTATTCCAAGTGATCTTTCAAAATATATTTCTATCTAATATGAAAAACATTGATGTTATTTATACTTTATTTGGGATATGATTCAAGTATATTGTCATTATTATTTCCCAAAATGGGTTATGTTTATGATGAAAATATGAAATGTCTATGAAACCCATTTATTTTCATGGGTTTCGATATGATGACTGTTTTATGGTCTTCTAGAACACATATGTATGGTTAAATTTATGTGATGGTTAGGAACTATGTCTCTATCCAATGCATTTGGTGAAGTATTAGCTCTAATGAGATATTTATAGGAATTAAGTTTATGTGATTGATCTTTTATGGGAAACAAGTTGATGTGCTTAATATAGTATGAGAAAAAAGTTTTGATGCCTAATTTGGTGGTCTTGGTAGATAACCTTAAAATATTAAAAGGTTTCTATACTTAGAATGATTCAACAAACATTTATGAAATGAAATTATGGTTCATGATTGAGTTATGATGATTTCTCATTCTTATGATTCCTGTTTTTTAAAATTATAATGTTTTATGCCATAAGACATGTTTATAACCTTTTTTAGATTAGGTATGAACTTTTTAAGTTATAGTCATGATATTATACCCTTATGATTTTCTTATGCTTTAATATGATCATTAATTGATATCTGTCATGATTAACCTTATTGAGCATCTGAGTTTAATATATATTTTCATTCCTCTTCACCATTTAGTGATGAATGATAACAAATGATTTTTACTTAGAAAGGATTCATATGTGATGAATTTTCTGAAAGATGTTGAAGACTTAACATGGAATATGAAAAGTTGGGTAAGTGGGAGATGATTTTTTTATTTATGAACCAATTATTTAGGAAGCAAAGTTGTTAAGTTTTTTTAATAATTATATATAACTCTAAAACTAAAAGTTTATTTGTTATGTAAGTGATATAATATTTCCTTTTGAATTATTATTTTTTATGGAAAAAATTGGGTCACATTTATCGGTTTCAAAGCCAAAAATGTAAAGATTATGTGGTTAGAAACAGATTTGGAAGTGTGGGTCTTAGAATGTTATAATTAAATTATCTAAATAATTTTAATCATGATATAAATATCATACATATTATTTATATACATTATTATATTCAATCATAGAGGCTTGATATTGAAAAATAAATTACACCATTCATGGGGATGATAGGTCGTACTTATGCATGAACAATGTTTCCATCTTTCAACAGATGGAATGGAAGAAAGGTAAATAATAAATAACCTTAAAAATATAATTATTATATCATATATATCATATATATTAATTTAATTCATCCTTATTACCATCTAGGTAAAACAAAAATGAAAAACGAATCACATCGCTTTGTGGAGGTGGTAGTCCACACGGGCACATGATTAGTGTTATCATTTTCAAATGGTTTGGAATGTAAGAAGGTTGATATGATATTATAATTCTTAAAGTATAATTATGTCCTAATTAACCTATATAAATATTAAATATATCATAATACCATTTACAACATGAAATGTGTTCCACACACTTTTCCAGAGAATTAAATATGTGAACCTCACTTAGAAAAAAATGTTAAGTTTGAGTAAAATACATCGTTATAGAGAAACAAGGAGAAGATATGGTTTCCATGTTTTAGGACCAAAAAAAGTCCCAAACTAGGATTGTAATGTTTTCAGTGTCACACTCCATTTTTCATGGGGGTCAATCACAATATTGAAGATACCGTCCCAAAGGGCTGGGACCAAAGATCGATACTGATCCTAAGTAGGGGTACAGGGGCATATCCCTCATGGTATAGAGATGTATGTATGACAAGGTAGTCATAACAGGACCCCCATACATGATACACCTACACATACCACCTATGTAGCACACATATGCATAAAATACTAGGGAAAGTCATGATTGTGCTTCCCAATGCACATCCACCTACACTAAGTACCTAAGCTGAGGACCTACACTGGGGGAACTACATAGATGTATATGTTTTACACCCCTCGCGGGGGAACTATGTGGATGATCTATTCCCATGACATATGAGGACCACCTATTTTTGACCAGGACCCATCCTTTCCTATAAATTGGACTCTTGGGTTCCCCATTTCAACAACTAAAAAAGTCTGATGAACTCTCAAATCTCTCATTGTGTATCTCCTTCACCTAGTTCCCCTACTTTTCTTAGGTATCTCTCTAAAACATAGGAGAAGATAATATTGAAAGGGATAAACAAGATAAAATTACCTTTAGGGTCTAAAATACAATATACTTATTTGAGGACCCTCCTTCCATAAGAAGAAGTCACCTACGCATGGTCCTTTCCTTAAGAAAAGACCTACATGAGATTCTTCCAAGGAAATAAAGGGACACCCATGGTGCTTATGTTAAAACCTCACTCATGTTCTATTTTACTAATAGTCTATTTCCCAAGTCATATCAATCATTCATATATGTATCCTTCATGTGTTAAGAATTTTTTAGTTCCTCCTAGGACCTGCACGGCATACCATCATGACATACCTACCTGGAATACCTATACAGCATACCTACGCAGCATAACTACACGGAATACTTGAATGTCGTACCTAGATGGACCAACTACATGATTTATCCTTTAAGTTATCTTTTAAGAAACTCTTGGTAGGTATTATCCTTCATTGGATCCCTTGTCTAAAAGGGAACATGTTGAGACATCCACCAAAACCTCATGATTTACCAGACCTTTGGGAAAGGCACGCCACCATGTCTCCCCTTTAGATTTGGATATCTATAGTCAGAGGATTTCCAAACCTATCCTACCAGAGGGAAGGATATTCAGGGTGTCTATGGATTTGGATATCTGTGGTCACATAGACCCTTTCCCTAGAGACAATGTTAAGGAGTTCCCGTTCTTGGATTCTGAGGATATGACCCTGTCCACCCCTTCGCATCTATAAGATCTATAGCATATGGTCCCCCAGTAGGAAGAGTGAGGATCACACATTCTTTTCCCTTCTATAGGTAATGATATCCTCCTCCCACTATAGGACCCTTTCAAGGGCATCCCTCCTGGAATAATCCCACAGCCTTTCAGGTCTAATTTCATGACATTCACCTTCATTTCACATTGACAGGTTCATTACTCCATTCCCTCTTCCACCGTCTCCTAGGTTTCTTTCACCATCGGTCCATCCTCTTCCATTAGTATAAGATAATGTTTGTGTGATTTGTTGAATATCTCACATCCTCTTATTTCTCACACCACACATGACTCACACATGCTTAAAGGATTTTAATGATTACAACATCCTCCCAAATGAAATGAACTATGATAATTATTAATCCCACCATAATTGGGATATGTAGGAAGCCTTTACCCAAGGACTATGATCAATGGACATGCCACTCAAGATTCCAACCCTAATTCCCTTAACATGAACATACTCCTTAGGAGTATTCCCTAAATTAATCCCCAAAATCTCAATGAGTTAAAATATCTGAACCCTATTGTTGGGAATCCTCCTTAAGAGTAAGACCCCACCTATTCCTCTCTAGGGGACATACCCCCATATAATACTTACTGAACTACATGGGTTTTGATTCCTATCCATGTGGGATACATAGGAAGCCTCCCTGAGGTTCAAACCCAACACTACAAATCATGCTTATTCCCTCTGGGACACATTCCCATATGGTTCTAATCCAACATTGAAACTCATATGCTTTCCAGGTCCCTTGGGATTCTTAGGCATATGTTTCACACCAAGATTTTAATAGCCACCTTCCACCTATTTGTCCTTGAACATGATGTTAAACTGTATGGTTGGGTCCTTATCACGCCACCGTAAAAGGCAGGATGTGTCCCATTAAGCGGCACCAAAATACATGAGTTATGATTTCTTCCACAAGGATATGTAGGAATACCATAAATGGGTTTGATCTCAACATCAAAAAAACTTTTTTCACTCTATATAATAATAAATTTGAGAGTGAACTTCTTCTAACTGGATGGCCCTAAATTCCAAAGTACCCCACCGAGTGGCTTAAAAACTATCATTGTCGTAATAAGGAACAAAGAATATCTAAGTAGTATATGAGAGGATACCATTGATGGAGAACCTCTAATACATACATATATTTACACTGATGAGGAAACTAAAATACTTACAGATGAATCTGAATTCCACCCATGACAATAATTGATTGAGAATTTCAAGGTAAACCAATATTAGGCTTGGTAAATTAATAAGGATTCATCAACATGTCATAAATATATAAGAGAGTCTCAGAGTAGAAAATAATTCCATCAAAAGGGTGTGATGAGCCAGACCTCCCATACACATAACCAATGTGATATCATGAGCATCATGGGTCACAAACATAACAAACACCTTCCTTTGGAAAGCAGGTCCCCTTGGATACAGAACAGTTGGGTGTTTCCGGTTCCACAAACAAACGCGTTGGATACTATCAAAAACTAGTGATTCCTAACCATAACACATGTTCTGAGGGAATAAAATACCCATCTATAAATGATGTTGATTATAAATTAATTATATCACTACATAGAGAGGGAAATCTGTACGTGCGATTGAGTGATATTTCCACTTCCCATTTGATAGAAAGAGGGTGAGTAAAGGTATTTTAATAATCCTAATAAAATTTTAAAATATTTGTAACATGGAAGTTAATTTTTTATGAATAAAATAGATTTATATAAGGTAAAATAATAATTAAAAATAAACTCATTGATTAAAGTGGTTACCTATTCTTCAAAATGACTCACTTAAATCTCTTCTTAAGGGCTCCAGGGTTTGTATTTTGGGAATTAAATCACCTATTTAACGTTACTAATGAATTTTGGAATATTTATTTTTCAGTGTATGGATGATCTAGAAAGGTAAAAGTGGTGTGAAGAAGAAAAATTAAGGGTTTCCTTTTTATAATTTATGGGAGGTACTCTCTTATATTTTTTTAAAATATTCAATTAATATAAATTAATTTTGATGAATAAATGGATAAAAATTGATAATATTTTAAGATAATATAAGGATTAGTTAAAATCCTCTCATCCAGAAATTTTTTTACTTGTTTGGATCACATTTTTACCCTAATCTTTTTTTTAAACCTTCATTAACCTATTTAATAATTAATATAATATCAAAATTTTCTACACTTTAAGGGTTAATAATGTTACTATAAAATTAGAAATATCTATTAATCGAACATGTATTATGATTAAAACCATATCCCATTCATTTTTACAAATCTAATATTTTTATGAATTTTATATCCTTTAATAAAATATTTTTTATTATAAAATGTCAATAATGTTATTTTTAACACTTTTCATTTAATATGACCTTAAATACATCAATAAAAAGGAGTAATAAAAATATAATTCTTAAAAACATCCCTAGTATGTCATATAGATCTATTAAATTCAGGAGAAACATTAATTCATTCAAATTATGTCACTTTTAATAATTTAAATAAAATTGATTTTATTAATTTATTATTTGAAAAATATTATATTAGCATTTAACACGAATTTAATATCATTAAATAATTTATAAAAATTAAAAATAAATATATATAATAAAAATAATTCCATTAATATAAATATAGACTCTTATATTCATTTATAACCCACTTTTTTTCCTTTGTGGACACATAAAATATATTTAAAACTAAGAGATTTGAATTTTTTAACTTTCTTTGATTTAAATATTATATAGTTCATTTTCATGTAAAGGTGTCCATTAAACAACTAACGTTTTATAATAAAGTGATAAGGGTCTAATTAACTTCATAAAATAAGAGTTAGGATGGAAAAGTATAGTCTTACAACATAGTTTTAATCTATATTAACCTAATTTACCCTTTATAGTGGTGGTAAATCTTACCATAGTTACAATTCATATTGATCAAAAGTAAAGGTTAACTATTTATAAAATTTGATCCTAATCATTTAAAATATGGGATAAATATTATGAATTTCTTTACCATTAATTATAATCAACTAATTTCAATATAAGTGGGAAAAACATGATGAAAACAACTTTTTTGAAAAATACTATTTTTAAGCATAATTTTTGTTATTCATATCACACAACTTGAAAATTATTTGATGAATGTAAATTTTTTATTTAATATTTAATATAAAAATTGATTAAAATAATTCACCAATAGTGATCAAATTAATTTATTAATATAAAACATATTGTGAGAATAAAAATAGTTTTCAGGAAAAATCATTTTAACTTATAATTTTATATAATAGATTAAAACATAAAATTGATTCTGATGGACCTAATTTAATTATATAAAATAAAATAATTGGTTTTACATTTTAACCATTTTAAAACAAAATATAAATTTTTACATATAGTTTTCAATAAAATCATCATCTTTTAACTATTTTTTGTAAAATCAATATTTTCATTAAATTATAAAAATTTAATCTAAAGATAATTTTTATATGATGTTTTAAAAAATGATATCAATTATTTAAAATAAAATTTCTAAAGTTTCCATAACTTAATTATAATATTATCTCACAAAAAAACAATAAAAAAATATCCTGAAAAAAATATATTTTTGAAGAAAAAATGACTTTAATAAGAAATGATTGATTATTTCATAATAATTTAACAATAAATTTAAATTGGGTGGGAAATTTATATATAGTTCATAAATTATTTAATCATATTCTTACCCACCAATTTAATTACTAGGTTATAAATGTCACAAAAAAAATATTTTAATAGAATATAAAAGTTCATTTAAACATAGTGTTTCATGCAATATATAATATCAAAAAATTGAATTCTTTAAAGAGGAATATTTTCTAAAAATATTGGGATGTTATATTCTCCACTCCTTAATAAATTTTATCCTCAAAATTTTAACTTTTTTTTAGTAATCAAAGGTTTGATATTTGAAAATTCCTTTTTTAAACCCACATCATAAACAGATTAATAAAACAACCCCTTAAAAAGAGGGAAAGGTAAGTATGAATGTGAAAAAAACTAGGTGTCCATATAGAAGAACATCATTGGGAATTTAAATTATGGAAAATGAAGAGAAAAATAAGTCCCAAGTGAAGAGACAAATTTATGTATGAGTTGTATTTTTTTTAATGATTGATATTTGTTATAAATGGTGGTAAATAAAATAGATTCATTGATTTAAATATATTGAATAAAATATAAATGAAAAATTTATTGAAGTGTTCAGTATATTAAATCTTGGATGAATGAATGAAGAAGACAGTACTGATGTCTTATAACCATAAAAAAATTATTTTAAAAACATTGAGTTTATAAATTTGATGATTGTTGAATAGATATTCATGTCAATGACTTGTGTCAATGGTGAAACACTATTTACAACAATGAATAATATGATTGGATGATACAAATTTCATTGGTATTGATATTCTAAAACAAAAAGAAGAGGAATTGATAAAGAAGGTACTTTGAAGAAGGTGATGAAATATTTCATTATTGCATGAGAACCATGAATGATAGTGAAGACCATGAAAATAATGGGGTTCTTAAAGATAACATGGTCTGTAAAAGAGTGAATGTCATATAATATTGTTTTATGAGGAGTTTTACTAATGTCCACGAACAATATTATTTTTCTCTAGGGAAGAATAAGGTTACCATTCATTGTAAATACATGAGATATCATATATTTAATGATGTTTTATTTAGATTTTGGTGTGGTATATTTCATTTATATTTATTATATGTGTTGGAAAAAAATTGGTTAACATAAGACACCTAAAAGGGCCATCTGAACCACATATGGTAGCTAAGGATCAACCACATGGAAGACAACCTATGTAAGGGATTCCATGGGTAAAAAAGAGAGTGTTTTAAATAATGGACTAACAGAGCCTCTGGGTTGTGAATGGTGCATTCACAAGGAGATTAGGGTTGGGACCATGGACCATAAAATCGAATGGAATGACCCGTATGGGTGTAAAGTGAAAGGTGTTCTGGGGGCTGAACCTGACGCCCGCTCAGAATATCAGTGATGTGTAAACTGTTATAAATCAGAGATCAAATAATGCACCAAATTATATGTGATAAAAGAAGTGTGCACACTATTCCTCATAGTTAAAAAACATATGGACATATCAGTGCTATATAATCAATGAAATCTAATATGACTGATCACTATAATGTGTTCCATCTTCTACCTTTAGACATATGGTTATTCTTTTCCATTGAAGTTTATTTCCTAACTTCTATTGATCAATACCAAAGTTGTTATAATCATTCTGAATCTGAGATACTAAAGTAATGAAGTCAAAAATTCTTGGAATATAATATATGTCTTGAATATAGGTGAAAACTCAATGAATATTATTTGAAAAAATGAAAATGAAATTTCATAAGGATGACCAAGTTTTAAGTATGAGCTTTATATTATAAAATAGGAGAACATGATCATTATGATGTGCATGTGAGATACTTGAACTCATGTAATAAATTACACCATGATATTTAGGATAGGTGTATTTGAGAAAACAATGTCTAAAATAATTAAAAATACCAAAAGATTAGGTAATATATTGACATTGTATTTTTGGTGATTTTGATATGGTTAAAAGGTAGAGTGAACCCCACCAATAAATACTCATGATCCAATCCAAATAAATCCACTTTCATTCACACTATTCGCCATGATATCTCATTTTCAAAAAATAGAGTATTCTCTAAGTGTTATTTTATGAGAAGATACAAAGAGATTTTTGAGCCTCTCATCTAAATGATTAAATGGGATTACGACACACTTATGGATGTGTGAATGAGTTTTGTGAGGCACCCTTATTTGACAGAAAATGTTTATGAACTTTTGTCATGAAACACACACACTCAATAGAATCGTGAATATATTGAGAAACCACACACTTGTGTTTATCATATACTCATCACTTGTGTGAATAATAGGTTCCAAAAAATCACATTTTAGTTGATCACTCACATTTTGTTTTTTGAAATTATTAAATGTATTAAACCTTACATGAGAAAGAAAGAAAAATTTTCAGTGTATTTACAGTTATAGATAGTGTAATATTATAGGTTCCACAAATCCATATATGTTAACACAAATCCATACAGTGAATGCATGTTTTGGAAATTTTATGAAACATATAAGAAAAAATTGAGATACAACACATAAAATATCAATGAATTATATTTTTTATGTTTTAGTATTCTTATTAATGTTTCATGAAATAATATTATAAAGTTAATATCACATGAAATATTAATTTAATGTTGCTTAAGTGAGGCCAATTATTTATAAAGTGGAAGAAAAATTTTCTCGATATCTTGATTGAATGAGAAAATGGTACTAAAAAATATTCCATATTTCATTTGAAAAATATAATAAGATTGATATAAGAAAAATTCCTAATATTGTGTATTGAAGAAAGAGAATGCGACACTTATACCCTCATTCATATTGTTGTGTGTCGAAGATAAGAAAAAGAAGAAATTGCTGAGAAATATATATTTATTTTATTATCTTTTAGGCCTATAAGAAGTTTGAGATTTTCGTACACAATAATATTAATATTATTGAGACTGAGGAAGTGGATAATTGTGAAAATGCTAAGCTAATATGATCTTTCATTGATTCAATAATCACAAAGGAAATTTTTTATTCTATAAATTCAAAAAATTCAGTGTTCTAGAAAGTAGAATATAGGGTTGAAAATATAATGAATTGAGATTTGATTATCAATTGGGTCTAAGAATAATTATTATATTATCAATCCACAACATATTCATGTTAATTTTATAGATTTTATAATAAAAATTGAAATTTTTGGTAGTCTGCTATGAAGGAGAAGAAGTGTTTCTTTTTTACTGTTGAAAAAATAAGAAGTAAAGAAGTCTGTGGAATAACAAAGAAATACTATGAAATTCAACATAAATATCATTTCTTGGAATATTTTATCAGTGTTACAAAGTAACTTAATAAATAAGGTAAGATAAATCATCAGAGGAAAGATAAAGATCCTATGAGGATCTATGAGTTGGACCAGGTCATCACCAGTTCAAGGAAGGAGAATAGTTTCCTTCCCAAATTTAAAGTGTAGGAACCCACAACAGATAATGGTTTTTCCTAGAAAAACCATTATAACTTGATATCTCATTATAGTGGAAAATTTTTCTATTAGTCATCACCGTAGATATTTAGGAATAGAAACTCTTATTTAGTAGTTAACCTTGTAAAAACATCATATTCATTTATTTTCTACTTTCATATACTTGCCTACAATAAGAAAAATGGAAAAGGAGATTTATGATCTTGAAAACTCTAAGAGGTAAGGAGATAAAAATTTATAATTGGAAAAAATTTACTAAAAAAATTAACCCCTAATTATATTTTGAAGAGTTCATCTCAATTTATATGAGATGGAAGTTTACCTCTATTAGATTCTATACCTTGTAATTATTAACTTTTTAAGATTCTAGTTTCCTTCCTCTCTTAACAAAAAAATACAGTTTTGGTGAAAATTTAGTTATCCTTGATCATAAGTCTATATCTAGAAATACTATGATGAATAATAGAAATAAATATAAAATAAAACTGAAAAAGTGACCTCTCCAATCTAAAAAAATGAATCAGTTACTCCATGACTTTACAAAAGTTAATATATATTAGGCTTGGAATGTGAAGAGAAGGTGGCACAGGTTTCCACAAAGGATATGGGAAACCTCTATACATCAATTTATTAATATTTATGTGTTAGTTCCTTTCAAAATCATCATAAATAAAATTCATGAGGTATTGGTAGTGATACAATTATAGTTTATTTATCTATGGATGCATTAAAGAACATGTTGTTTATATATCCTAAGGACTTATTTTCTACTATCTATAGGATATTTTAAAGTACAAATTACTAGATCACTCATCTTGAGAATAATTTAGAATTAATTTATAAGTATTTAAAATAAAAATTTCTAGAATATTCAAAGATATCCAAAATTTATTGGATTCTTCTATGTAAATAAGATGGAGCCTGAAACAAGTGCCTCAAAACTTATCAAATGTGTTCTTAAGAATGATATATTCAATAAGACTTTCGAAGAAAAAATTGATGCACTTGAAGAGAAATTGAAAAAAACATTTATGTCAGGTATTTTCAATTAGAATAAAAATTCAAGAAGATAAAACAACATGACTCTTTGTTATAGAACAAAGTTAAGATTCATGAAGTGGAAGTCCAAATAATAAATAAGGGTTATGAAGGGAATATTTTTATGATTTAATATTAGAAAAAAATCCTCAATATTAAATGTTTAATATTATAATTTAGTTGGAAAATCTTTATTAGACACATATTGATACATCAAATAGAAATATACAGTTGCTCTGGGTAATCAATGATAAGTGATGGAATATAATTTTTTAAGACCCCCAACATGTGATAATAAGAACATGACCTCATTCAATGATAAATATTATGTAGCTATGAAGAAAATAGTTACCAACTATAAAATCATAGAATAATGTTACTAAATATGTTATCAAAAATAGTAAAAGTCATAAAATAAAATAGGAATAAGTAAATATGATGAAATATATAGAGAAATATACCACCATGACTAGGGTGGATAAGAAAACACGTGTGTAATATTTTTTCTTACATAGATCCCAAAAAGCTATGAAGAAGACCCAAAAACATCAAACATAAGAAATCATAAGATTAAGGTTTTGGGTCAATTTTGGTGTTGCAACATATTCGGTATTTTTCACTAGTTTTTTGGTATAATTATCCAAATTCTAAAGAAAAAAATAAGTCCCATGTTTAGGGGGAACAAGAAAAATAAGAATAATATACAACCAAAAGTTATGAAAAATCTATATACTATAAACATATTTGGAAAACATGAAAATATATGTGATTTATGTAATGAAGTTGGTCACAAGAAATGTTCATGCTCATATTGACATGCGACTTGTATCCAAATATGATGAGAAAAGAAAACCACATAAGTTGGATATAAAAGATGAATATAATTTGGGATCAAAGAAGAAAAATGTTGTTAAAAAAATTACATTTTAAATATTATGAGAAGGAAAAATAAAAATATCTTGGATTTCAAAACTAATATTTGGAAAAAAAATTCACCATCCAAAATAAATAATAATAAAGATGACACTTAGAATAATCCATGTGGAACATACAAACATACTGCCAATGTTCTTAATGATATGTTAGTAATCTGTCCAGAAGATTTGGACAAATTAGGAAAATAGAATATGAACAACACAAGTCTATTGAAAAAGTAAAGATAAAATATTCCACATGAAAAAGATAAAATAAATTAGAGGGTTTTAACAAAAGACAAATCTTATGTTAAAGAAGTTTTGTGTGAGTGATGTAACAAATATGGACATTGTGCAAAATATTGTTTGACTATTATTATAGAATAAGAATAAGTTCTTAGGAAGAATAATAATAATAATCTATAAATTATATTAAGAAGAAAAATTCTCTAGATAAATAATAATTGAATGTATATAGATCCATGATTTCTCCAATTTAAGTCGGTAAATAAGTTCAAATGTGTAAGCATGAAGACTAAAGGAAATGAAGCATCTTGGTTGAGAAAATCATCTCAACCTTTCTATTTACATTGTTTGTGAAGTAAGGATCTAACTTATTCTCTTAATATACATGTATATTAGTGATGATAATTTATTTAATTAAAGGTGAAACAAGTTCTCTGGGGGAGAATCTGAGTAGAAGTGAGTGATATCAATTCTTGACAGCAAAGGTGATGAAGTTATCATCATTGAATAATTCCTAAATTGGTATTCAAATTAAAATATGATAGTGGTTAATATTTTATGAATTTAAATACTATTCCAACATATCTTGGATAAAAAGGATAAATAAAATGATATATTGGTTATATCTTATATTTGGTATTATAAAGAACAAGTATTTGAGAATATCATCCTTGGTGAAGTTGTGGAAGTTTTCAAATATGGAAAGTCACATGTTAATGATCCCTTTTTGTGTATTATATATATGGAATAATCTTGAAATAAATTCTTGAATATATCCAACATTATGAAGATTATTATTATTGTCTCCATTGAGGGGGATACAAAGGAAAAAAGATAAATTTGTTGTAAGAATTATTATTTCAATTGGTATAAATTCTAATTATTCTGGAATGTTTCTAAATATCATTTCATTGGAAATGTTTTGTTTTTTTAATATCTCATAATTGGTTATAAATAATAGTAAAATTAATACAAATGGGGAGTAATGATATTAATAAATGACATAATAACAGTTGTATAATGGAATTTAACCAAAGCCACTTATCCTACTTGTTTCACTTGAATGTTTTGATGTGTTTGTTGAAGTGAGTGTTTGATTTTGAAGTTGATTTATCCTAAAAGGTTTCATATCATATTTTGTATCTTCATTCTATAATTAAAGTGAATAAATATTAAATACAAGTATATTTTTTCTCATTTTTAAAGGTACTAATAACAATTGGTTAAGCATTATGTTATTTTCTAAATCAAGTCATCTTGTTTTCTATACAGTTCATGAATCACATAGAATTATTTTTAAATGATGGATTGAAAATTTATTAAGTATGTATTGATACCATTTTCCCATGTGTTTCTTATTTCTTATCAATATAGGGTAGACAAAGTGAAATTAATGCTTTGAAAATTAAAGGGGATAGATTCACATATTGACATATTCATTTGGGAAGAACTTTAAAGGTATTTCCAATATATAGAAATGGGGAGATTAAAGATCCCACTTTGTTTATGAGTTGAATTTATTTTTAATAATTAATCTTGGTTGTCAATGGTGGTCAATGAAATATATTCACTGATCTTCATATGTTGAATAATATACAAAGAAATAATTTATTGAAGTTTATAAGATATTCACGCTAGATTCAAAAGAAATTCTATTTTGGATGACTGGATGAAGAATATAGTACTCAAGTATAGTTATAGTAAGGATGTTATTTTTAAGAGTTTGAGTTTATAACTCCAAATATTTTTGAATAGCTCTTCATTTCAAGGACTTGTGTCGATAGTGAAAAACTATTTACAATAATGAATAATATGATTGGATGGTGAAGAGTGACTTGGAATTGATATTCTAAAAGGAAAAAATAGGAATTGATAAATAAGATAAATTGAATAACGTTACGAAATATTTCATTATTTCATGAGTACCATGCATGACATTAAATACAATGAAAATAGTGAGTTTTATGAAGACCAGATTGTTTGTGAAAGAGTGAAGGTCATCTAATATTATTTCCTGAAGATTTTTATTGAAGTCCATGGAAAATGTTATTTTTCATGAGGTAAGAAGAAGGTGAAAATGAATTTTAAATTCACTAGATGTTATATGTTTAATGATGTTTTATTTAGTGTTTTGTGTGGCATATTTTATTTATATTTATTCTATTTTTGGGAAAAAAATTTTGCAAACCAATCCTCCTATGAGGGATAACTCAACGACATATGAGAGTTAGAGCTCATCCATGTGGTAGAATGTCCATAAAAGGGATACCAAAGTGAAAGAGGAGAGTGGTTCACATAATTGATTAAAGGAGTGCATGGATTTTTCTTGGGGTGGATACATCATGCTTGGTCTTGGGCCCATGGACCATGTAATGGAATGGCATGGACCATGTGGGGGTGAGGTGAAACATGTTCTAGATACTGACCCCAGACCTTGCTCGAAAGCTTAGTGATATAAAAGAATATTAGATAATACAAAAAATATAATATAATACAAATAATTATTATATAACAATGCTCAAATGATGCACTAACTAGTGTGGGATATTAGAAGACTATTTACTATTCCCCCATGTTAAAAAATTACTGATATATCAGTGCCACATGATCAAAAAATTTGAGCTGTCTGATCACTACACCATGTGTCATCTTCTACATCTAGACTTATGAGTATTCCAATCCACCTAAACTCATAGATTAACTTTCAATGATCAATAAAAAAGTCAGATATAATAATTTTTAAGATGAGATACTAAAGTGATGAGGTCACAATCATCATGAATAAAATATACACATTTTGTGTAGGTGATTACTCAAATAAAACTCTTTTCCTAAATGAACACAAAGTTACATAAGTCCAACCTAGTGTTTTTCTTCATGGATAAGTTCAAGATTATAAAATAGGAGAACATGATCATTATGATTTTAATGTGATATAATCACACTCAAGTAAAAAATAACTCTCTAATTTTTTTTTGTAAGTTTACTTGATAAACCCACTTACGCAATATTTTAAAATACTGAAAGCATAGGTAAAATATTGATAAAGAAATTTTTGGGGATTTGAGTCCATGAAAAATAAGTGTGAACATTTCTTATAAATACCCATTCATCGAGCCATATGAATCTTCTTTCGTTCAATCTATTCACTAAGATCTCTCATTTTCTTAAAAGAATGTATTGTTTGAGTGTTATTTTATAAAAACATACAATGAGATCTACAACCCTCTCAATTAAGAGAATAAAGGGAGTGCCATACAATTTTGGTTTCATGAAGTTGTTCTCTGAATATCATAGCTTTTGTGGAGAAGTTCTGTGACCTATTAATATGTGAATCATACACTCAAGAGCATTGAGAATAGGTTGATATACCATCCACTTGAGTTTATCATATACACATCAATTTCATGAAGACCTAGTTCAAAAAACTGGTGTTTTAGTTAATCATGTACATTGTTTTATGAGAAGTTATTTAGTTTATTAAATCTTATTTGACAAATAAGGAATCACTATTTATGCCTTCAAACATACATAAAGTGTAGTATCAGAGGTTCCATAAATCCATAAAGATTTATCCAAAGTACATATGCTAAAGAACATTATACATCTAAAATATAATTGAGTTTTAATGATGTAATAAGTTAGTAAAACCATGCACTTAAACATACGTGAATAATATAGTGCATGCAGGTGTAGAGAATTGAATGAAAATATAATCATGAATTCATATAAATCACATAAAACATAAAGGAAATATATTTTATAGGTGATAGGGTTTGAATAAATGTTCAATGAATTTTTTTTATTAAGATAACATCATATGGAATATTGATTTAATGATGATTAATTAAGGACAAAATTTCATTAAGAAGAATAAATTTTTTCCTAAGAGCTTGATTGGTTGAGAAGATGACACTGAATAATATTCTATATTTCTTGTGTAAAAGATCAAAGAACCAATAAAAGAAAAATTGTTCATATTATTTATTTAAGAAATAGAACTAAACACTACTACACTGGTGTGTATTATATTTTTTCAAAGATAACAGGAAGAAGAAGTTACTAACCAGTTTATATTCATTTGATTTTCATTTGGTTTAGGAAGAATTTGTAGATTTCAGTCCACAATAATAATCATATAATTGGGATTGAAGAAGTGTGAAATTGTGATGATGCTAAGATAATCTTATATATCATTGATTAAATAATCACAACGGATATGTTTCATTTTAGAAATTCCATACATTTAGTTTATTGGAATGAAGAAGAGAGGATTGACCAGATATTGAACAGAGGCATGGTTATCATTTTGGTCAAAGAAGAATTCTGAGTTATCAATCTATAACATATTCATATTATTGTGACTTAAGTCCAAATAATATGAAGTTTATCTTTAATTTTTTATCTGTGAAAAAAGAAGAAGACTTTCTTTCTATTTTCTAATAAAGTAACAAGTGAAGAAGTTAGTGGAAGAACAAAGAAACACTATGAAATTAAATTGAAGCATCATACTCTGGAATAATTGATTGATGTCACAAAGTACCTTAACAAATAAGGTGAAGACTATATTCAGAGGTGGTATAAAGAGCCAGTAATGAGCTGCAAGTTGGAATAGGTCATCACTAGTCCAAGGAGGAATAATTGTTTCCTTCCACTCTACTAATGTGTAGGGACCCGTATTGTCTAAGAATTTTCTCCTATCCAAACCAATGTAACTTAATATCTCATTATAGTAACGAGTTTGTGTATTAATCATCACTATACATGAAAATTACTATCTATTTTTATTATTTAGTAAACCTAGTAAGATAATTGTGTTATATTATTCATTGGTTCTATATTCTATCATATGATAAGAAAAAAGTGAATAGGAGAATCAAGATCCTAATAGCTCTAAGTGCTAAAAGAATAAAAATTTATAATTGGTAAAAAGTTACCAATACTGATTCAGCCCCATATCAGTGTTGAGTATATCATAAAGTAGTCCTCTCACAAATGATTAATTGTGAGTGATAGAGAACATTGTTAAGAGAAATTTAACAACCCCAAAACCATGTATCATTGAGGGGTTAACTGACCATCAATTCATCTATATTGAAGGTTATTCAATTTTTTTCCTAAAATCTATTCCTATAGTTTAGAAGGTTATATACCATCTTGACTAATAATATAAGGAAAAATAAATACCTGAAAGTATAATTTCATGATTTAATAAATTTACACAACAATACAATCTATTTCTCTAAACGATGAGTATTCAAGATGATTTTTTTATTCGCGAGTCACTAAAATCAAATTTTAATGTATTGAAAAAGTATATCAAGATATTCTTCCTATCTTTAAGAATTAACCAAAACCAAAAAATAGTTAGAAAAAGATAATTTTCAAAATGAATATTAAGAAATAAAACATTAATATCTAAAACCTTAATTACCCCAATAACCTCAACATTAAATGATGTTTTAATCTCATGGGCTATATCTTACCCTCCATCATACATCTTCATAAAAAAATTAATTGACTTCTTTCTAAATATTCTTTCAAGTTAAATATATTTTTAAACATAATGGTTACATATACCTTAACCCCATAAAATATATCCAAAATATTATTAATCATGATGATAAATTACTATATAATTTTATAAGGTGGAGAAATTCACAAAAATATCATGAATTAAATTTAGATATTAACCTAGATGGTAATCCATAAATTGATCATAAATATCTCTAAAAACCACACCTTTTCAAAGAATCTATTTTCAACCATCATGATTATATATATACCACCTTCCATTAGTCCGTAATTAACATATCATAAAATCATATATCAAAACCAAAGGGTAGTTAATTCTCAATAAAGTGTTATAATCCCATTACTTAAAAGATTAAAAGGGGGTGTTTATGACATTGAACTTAAAATAAACCTTAAACTTATAAAACCATGATGATATCCATGAAATTTTAGTTAAAATCACATAAAAATTTATATTCATTCAAAAATTAACACAATCCTTATTACTTAAATAAGTTCACAACTATTTGATATTTTACATAAATCCAAAAATGAAATAAACTTCCTCAAAGATGACCTAAATCAATTTTTATCAAATCAAAATCCAATTTCAAGGTCACCAATACAATCAATGAAAATCATCTCTTTATCCAAATTAAAAATTATTAAATCAACTTTAAAAAATATTAAGTTTTATATTTTCCATTAATCATCTGTTCTCTAAAAATATCCCCTTATTGCTCAATCACTTTTCACGGTTATTAGTACCATTCAATATTGGTTTTAAAATCATATATGAAAAACTATAGTGAAACAATCCTTAGATGTTTATTGACTTTAACAACAAGAATATCATTTGTATAACACTTATACAACATAATTACTAAATCAAAACATATAAAAACTACAATAATCTCAGTTAATTATTTAAACATTAACTATTATTCATCATCTTATTCCCAAAAACTTATTTCCTATAATATGAAATATGAATAACGTCTTAAGATTCATAAACCTCGATTAAATTATGCATATTAATTTCAACTTAATACATAATATTAAAAAACTGATAAATTTCATACTTCATTCATAGTGTTTTCACTATCATTGGTAAAAAAATTACTTGTATGACCTTTTTGATTATCTTATTGAGATTTCCCCCCTTGAACATAGATTTTCATAATACCCACAATTTCCAAATATAAAACATTCAACCATCATGGTTACCTTAGGGAGACAAAAATTATCATATATTTCATTAATAGGTATTTTCATTTTTCAATGAAAATTACTTTCTTTGTGTACTCATTTTATAAACTGAAAACATATTCTAGTTCCAATAATACATTAAATATAGTGTTTATTCCAACATTTTTGGACTATTGGATGTTTAATCTTCTTTCCTCCATGGATTTTATGTAACCCAATCTTTTTAATATTACGTGTTTCAAGAAACTCACCAATGTTGGTATTTTTAGTAATATATTGAGATAACTAATTATTCATAATCACAAGGTTTTACATTCCTTATATTATTTCACTATGTTCCTAAAGAAGAAAATAATTCCATTAATGATCACATTCTATATTAAAACTATTCTTTTAGGTTCTAAGTATTAACTAAAACCAAATAAATAGTGTGAAAAACAATAACCATAGTGGAAAACCATATAATCATGAAACATTATTTATAGGATTTCAAAATAAAGACACCTTTATCTATACAACCTTATTTTATCCTATGTAATTCATGATCATTACCAAAAACATAGGAATTTACCATATACTTGGATTTATACCTAGTGTTATCACTACATTTATCTCATCCTAGTTTATATGGGTTATCAAAACCTTTACCAAATACCAACTATAATTACTATAACTTTTCATAATTAGATATCACATCTTTTTATAAGAATATCAATTCATCACATAATGATCCATGCCAAAATCATATAAGTTTAGGGCCTTTGAAAACTTGTATATATAAATAACTAGTTCTTAATATCTACATCATTTCCCACTATATTCTCCTTAAAAAACACCCTTCTTAGAAATTTCATAGTTAGTATTATTCCTCATAACATGAGGAAATGAAACATAAAAGATGGTATGTTCAGATGCTTTATAAGGTAAAATAAGGGAGATATAAATTATCACTTGAGTATAACATAGATATAAGGTTTTAAGAACATGATCCCATCATTTCAAAATCATACCTTGCATATCATAGATCATAATCTTGAGTCACAACATAAATATTGATATTTCATAAGGCATGAATCATAAAGGAATCAATGAATATGATCCATGAGATCATAAAATTGGTATAATACATATGTTTGTGGAAAACACAGAAGAATAAAAAATAATTTCCATAGTAGATAAGGATCATTTTAAGACTATCATAATGGAATAAGTTTATTCCTCCAACCATCATGGTAGTAAGGGTTCACTCCCAAGACTAAAATAGTTGAAAACTTACCTTACTATACCAGGTATTATTCCCATTAAAATTCTATTTATCTCAGTAGATATTAATATTTACCTAATTCATTGAGGGGACATACAAGTCCCACCCATCCTTGGTTATAACATAACTATCATCATTGGTTATAATGTGACCACCATACCTAGTTATTACATAACCAGAATCCTTTTTTATACTTTAACCACCGTTATTGGTTATAACATAACCTCTATCAAAAAATAAAATCCATACATATATATTTTACAATATTATAAAATTTTTACCATTCCATCACATTATAACCCATGAAAAGAAAACATATTTCATAAAAATTTCATCAATTCACTATAGAAAAACCCATGGAAAATAAATGGAATTCTAAAACATTGAATTAGTATAAACATCAAACATCCAGACAATGATTAAGAATGGTATCATTGGATAATATACATAGTAAATGATAATTAACATAAAATATTTTAACATTGATGGAAAATGATTTTGAAATATCACTTAGAACATTTATTGATGAAAATATGCTGTTCAGTTTGAAATATTTTTTTTAAACATAATTATTTCAAAATTATTAAGGAAAAAATTTATTTGAAAATAATCTTATAAAACTATAAGGAATATTAAACACATTTACTTGTCATGATATTGGGAAATTATGTTTAAATCGTATATGTTAAAAAAAATTCCTTTCACACTTTTGTAAAAAAAGTCAAAAAGAAAATCATTCAAAAATAAAAACAATATTTCTTTTAAAATAAATTTTAATAGGTTACCAATGGGTAAAAATTAATTTAATCAATTATAGGTGGATATTAAAATCATTTTTACAACATTTTTATAAAACATGGATATGGATGATTTTTTTTTCGATTTAAGGGAGAAATAAATTTAGTTCTTCCTTTAAAACAGATTTTCTAAATATTGAGAAATTAATATGAGGAAAAACAAGTAAAAAAAATCATTATCTATAAAAAACAAGGTAATTTTAAAATAATTTATTTTCATTATAGAATTAAATAGCCAAATTCTTTATAAATGTATAAAGAAATAAGTGGTATTTATAGAAATTAAGGAATTTATACTGATGGAATGAAAACTTGACCTTAGTAATAGTAACATGAATATTAAGAATAGTAATATGGAAAATAGAATAGTAAATTCACCTTTGAGAGTATACATAAAATTTATTTATCTTATAAGTGTGATCATGATATATTTATATCAAGGAATTAGTAAATAAATGTTTTCAAAATGATAAAGTATGTTCAGTTATTTTTGTAAGTCATAAATATTTAATTACAATTTTAAAATTAATATTACTATTTATAATAAAATTTATTTTCATAAAATTGATTCATAATTTTTTTATTCTTTTGATTATAAGATAATTTTATGAAACTTGGATTAATTGTTCAAAGTGTTATAAAACCATTAATAGTTTTAAAACAAATATTTTTCGAAAAAATTATGATCTTAATTAAAAATTTAATATCTCATATTTAGAAAATTATTTTTCAAAAATGGAGTTCATTTTTTAATTCTACACATTTAAAAATGGTTGGGGTTAATTTTTGGGATTTTTATGACATAGTTTATTTTTGGTAAATAGTGAAATACAATAATTTATGAAATAAGATAAATACAAGATTTATTGAGTAATAGATTATTTAAGGCTTATGTAAGCCAAAAATATAGAATAATACAAAATTATTTTAATATATTTTATGATAATTCTCAAAATATTCATATCCTTGATCCAAATTAATAAAACAACGAATATAATAATGAGAAAACACCCCTCTCCTCCATTATAAATACCACCCCTCACCTCATCTTCCCCTCACACATAAACGCCTTTTAGATTGCTTAATTTCATTCCAAATTCCTTCCCAAGACTCTCCCCCACATCCATAACCTGATGTTCTCACCAAAAGGAGAAAAACCAAGGGCCTTAAAGAGGTTCTCAAGAAGAATAATTCAAGAGGTAAAAATCCTCTTTCATTTTATTTTATTTTATTTTCAATTAGTTTTATTTTCTTATAATCTATTCAAGTAACCTTATCCAAGATTCATAAAAACTATACTATAATATATATATATATATATATTAAATTTTTATCATGTTTATGGTAAAATTCATCATCACACTTCTTCTCCTCTCCCTTTTATTCTAAAAATAAAAACACTATTCATGATCGTTGATTTACCGACATCGTAGATGATGTGTTTTAAATTTCCATTATTGCCCTCAAGGCTGGTCATGAAAACATTTCTATAGTTAAATAATATTTTATTATACATATTATATGTTATATTATTTTCTATAACCAGTGTTTATACATAATATAAATTATTAAAAAAAAAGTTGTTCATAATGATCAAAATTGACCAAAATAAACTAACGTTCATTACTAATGTTTTATACATTGAGTCATCCTAATACCATATAAAAATGATATATAATACCATTTAATATTCATTAATTTCATTAATAACATTTAATCTTGATTCTCAATTTTTTATCCCTTCTGATAAGAAAATCCACAACAAACCAACCATGGAAACCATGAAATAAATGCACCCGAAACAATGAAAATATGAAAATATTTTTAATAAATGGATGGAAAGATGTTATGATAATATCATATAATTAATTATAAATATTAATATGTTTTTTAATATATTACTAACACTCTATACAACATTATACTGGAGTTTTGAATATGTTTGAAGTAAGAATAACCTGAGGCAAGGGAATTATTAACCCAATTTCCATTATTTTGGTAAAACATATACTTTATTTGTTATGTGGTACTAAGATAAATTGTGAAATTAATTTTTATTATATTATGTTTATTATTTTTATTTATAATTTATACACATATTCTATTATCTTTTATCAATTATGATTTTAAATATATGATATTTGTAAGGGACCTTTTTTAAATCCTCTTTTATTATTTTTAAAGGGAATGATTTATATGAGGTAAGGATTATTGTTTCTTGATTTTGCTATGGTTTGTGGGAATTTTTTATGATTAAGGGTGGTATATATATATATAACTCTAATTTATTTATTATGCTTATGTTGGAGTTCAACCATATGGTACTCTATGTGTAACTGTGATGGCTACACTATAAGGTAGTCATGAGGGTTACATTGTAAGTTAGCCGTGTGGGTTACATTGTAAGGTACGTGTGATGGTCAAAAATAATATGGTATCTGTGATGATTAAAATATTAAGTAATGACCCAAGTTTCATTTATGGAATTATTTATGTTTTCTATATTATATGTACATCTCATGTTTTAACAATGTAACTATATGATACTTATTGGGTGAGAAGTATGTCGTTGTGAGAATGATTTCATATGAATATAAGTATCCATGCACTAATGGTTACAATCCTTATTTTTTAGATCCATGATTGGTATTTTTGTGTTTATACAATGTTTTAAAATTTTTCTATAGGGTTTAAGGATGGGTAAGAGAAAAGGATAATCCAAGATGAATGTTTTGAAGAATTTTCATGAATAAATTTCATGTTTTCTATTGAAAAATATTGTATTATGAAAAAATGGATATTTTTTATTAGTACCCACTTTGTATTATTATGGGTTGATATGTATGAAATATGTCATAATTTTTTAAAACTCTAAACTAAAAATATATTTGGGAATTTATATATGACAATTTTAATATAATTTTCTAGACTATGTAATGTTTAGGGCCGAGTCCTTATAGTTGGTACTCAAGCATAGTTTAGAAGAAATTAGGGTTTAGTATAATTTAATAAAATACCATAAATAATATTTACATTATTATTATGTTAAAATGATAGATAATTTGAATATTTCCATGTTTCTTCATCTACGTTAGGTCTGTTCATAATATTTTTCTAAAGAAGAAATATGGAAGATGAAGTAGGAAGGCACCGAGATGATGATATCTTAATAAATCCTCAACCTAGAATGGTGGGAATTGTTACTGAATAGTTTTTGATAGTAATGGATCAGTTGACTTAGGGTATAAATGGTGGAAGGATAAATTAAAGATAACAACCAATGCTACAACAAAGGAACATGATGATAGTTGAACATTTTATGAGGAAATACCCTCCTGCTTTTAGTGGATCTTTTGATCGAGTGGTGTTTGAAGAATGGATTACATCCACTTAAAATATATTTTATGTTATGGTGTGTTCATATAATTACAAGGTTAGTCTCACTAGTACAAAATAGGCCTTGAACAGTGCTATAATAGGCCTTTATTAGCACTAAAAAGGTGCTGAAAATTTGAGCACAGTTAAAAGCCTGATAAAAATATTAGCAATAAAAAATCACTATTAAAGGACCACATTAATAGATCTAAAACATAACAGATAAAAGGTAAATTTACAAGAATTAAAAAATGAACTGATAATGGGAGGGATGTTAATGGGGGTAAAATTATATTTTTTTTCAGACACCTATGAGCCAGGCCCCCTTTATCAGCACTTCCATGACCCCTTTAATAGTGTTTCACCCCCCTCACCCCCTTTATCAGTGTTTTTCACCCACCACCTTTTATCAGCTCTTTAAAAATTTCCAACCTTATGGGTGCCCACCTAGATTCGAACCCTACACCTCTCCTTTGAAGATGGAATTCCTATACCACTACACCATGTTGTTTCTCTATCTATTTAATGATATTTCTATTTATATATATATATATATATACACATAAATATATATAATTATTTTCAAATACATTTATATAATATATGTTTGTGTGTGGGTGATATATATATACTTATATTCATTTAAATATATTATATATTATATTATTTATATATACTAGATTATAATATTAATATATATATCTTTGTTAATACACACACACACACACACATATATATGTATATATAATGTAAAAAATGATTAGATATTTTTTAAAATAAATTTTTAGAATATTTATTTATTTACATATATTAGAATATACAGTTTTACATAAATATGTTGATATATTTATTTATATGGGTGATTTATTATAAGTATATATAAGAAAAAATTCATATATTTAACTATAAATCAAATTAATTTGTGAAAATGATAAAATTCCAAAATAATAATATCAATATAAATGTAATACCAAGTAATAAATTCAATCTCCACCCATAAAAATTAATAATACCCCCTTAAACAAGGTTGAAAAACCATTTAATGTTAAAAAATCAGTGTACCCCGACTAAAAACTCAACTTTAGAAGACTTATGGGTCTTTTTTGTCCTCCAAAATTGTGATAGTGGTTTACTTGTGTCACCAAGGGAATAGAGGTCATCACAAGCTTTGATTTTATGTGTGGTAGAGCTCCAATGGACACTCGAATCAAAAGTTATGGTTGTTTGAAGTTTGAGTTATGTATTCAAGTTATTTTAGATCTTTTATTAATTTTTTGATATTTTTATCTCCAAATTGATATTAAATGACTATTACTCAGTTATAATAACAACATTATTAATTAAAAATGTATTTTTTAAATTATTTTCTATGCTATTTTTAAGAAATATCTTATATATTAAGTGTAAATGCCTATTTACCTTATCCAAATCATATTTGAAAAAAAATATATTATATTTATATAAATATAAATATATTAATATATTAATATATTATTCTTAATGAAATATTTATTTATTTTTATTATACCTTCATTAGTGATACTAAAAAAGAATTTATAGGGGGGTCTTTATTAGCTGTTGTAAAAAATCACTGAAAAACAATCCCTTTAACAAATTTTTTGCAATAGTTGTTAAAAGACCCCATAAATTAGTGATTTTTAAAAAGTGAGGATAAATATTGGGCTTTGATCAGTACTTGTGAAAAGTGCTGATAAAGGCCCCACTTTAACAACAGTTTTTTTAGCGCTGATAAAGGGGGTCTTTAACAAGATTTTTATCTATTATTGTTAAATCCCTAGCACTGGATAAACCCAGCTTTGTAGTATTTTCTTGCAATTTCTCTTTTTGAAGGATACGATGAACAATGGTGGTCAATGATAAATAACTTCTAGAATAATGATATGATTCATTCCTCAAAAAAGGATGAATTTAAAAATCTTTTCCTTGAAAAATCATTTTCTATAGTGGTTCGACTTAGGATGGAAAAGAAATTACCCTAATTGAAATAGAAGGAGGAGGATTCAATGGCCATGTATGAAGGAAACATCACCCGATTGTTAAGGTATTCTCCAAATCTTATGCACGATCTTGATAGAAATATCTATCATTTTTAATCAGTATTGATGACAAGATATCTAAGGGAATTGTCCTCCTGTGAATTCAAAAGTTATGAGAAACTTTTCCAATGTGATAAGAGGGTAGAAATAGAGTTTGCTGATGATCATGTGTACTTTGAAAAAAAGTATAAGAACAGGCCCAGATGGTAAGTGATGGATAAGAATAAATTAATTAAATATGAAGGTAAGAATATCCAGTTTCCAATCTATAAAAATATTGGTAAAAAGCATATTGGGAAATTCCTTAACAAAATAGGGAAGTGTTTTTGATGTGGTAAGTTTAGACATATGGCCTGATATTTTAATGATAATGATCTTAAGTTTAATTATAAAGAGAAAACTATAATGTTTTTTAAATGTGGTGAGATGATTCATTATGAAAATAACTTCCAAAATAATGATCTGAATGATGGGAAGCAACCATATTATAAGCAGAAAGGTGTAATGAGATCCTTTGCGACTATGTCAGCAGATGTCATACCATCCAATGAAGTGGTATCAGGTACATTGTTTGTTTACTCAGATTTAGCTAATGTCTTGTTTGATATGGTTTATACACATTCCTTTATTTTTGAGAAATTTTTAGGTAAATTATTCATTTCACCTCCTGAAATGTGACTATAACTTATTGTTAAAAGACTAGTGGAAAATATTATATAAAAAAGGAATTATAAGGACCTTCATTTTGTTATTTGTGGAAATTCATTAATTTCAAACTTTTTTTCCCTTAGTTGAGTTTGATGTTATTATGGGCATGTATTAGATTATTATTTATCATTCTAAGATTGATTTTAGAGTTAAAGAATTTGTTTTTTAGAAAGTGATTTAGTTTTTATACAAGAATGAACCCATATAATTGATAAAATATCTGAAAGCTGAGGGACTTTTAAAATATGGGAATGAAGGTTATCATTATTATATATTTGAAAAGAAGGGAACTGTTCAGATTAATGATGTACTAGTGGTAAATGAATACCTAGATGTTTGTTCTAATTATTTGTTTGGTGTTATACCACATCAGAAAGTTGAATTTACTGTTGAATTGGTTACTGATTCTAATACAATTTCAAACCCCCTTATCGAATGGCTCAAGTAGAACTTATTAAATTGAAAAACAAGTTACCTAATTTTCTAGATAAAGGATTCATTCATCCTATCACTTCAACATGGGGTGCTCCTATTTTATACGTTAAAAAAAGATGGTTCCATGAGACATTGCATTGATTATAACTATTTGAATAACATTATTATTAAGAATAAGTATATATTTCCTCATATAAATCACTTGTTTGATCTACAACAGGGAGCCCAATATTTTTCCAAGATTTAACTGATATATAGGGACCATCAGCTAAAGTTGAATGATGATGAAATCCTGAAAACAACTTTTCATACTAGATATAGGCAATATAATTTTGTTATTATGCCCATTGGATTGACAAATTCCCCTTTTATATCCATGGATATTATGAATTTAATATTCTATGAATATTTGGATAAGTTTGAAGTTGTTTTTACTGTTGATATTTTGGTCTTTTCAAAAATTTAACAGGATCATGAAAAAAATTAATGATTATCTTGAAAACTATCCGAGAAAAGAAGTTATATGAAAAATTTAGTAAATGTGATTTTTGGTTATAAAAAAATTCTTTTCTAAGGAAAACTGTAAATAATGATGGAAAACTATTTTATCATACTAAAACAAAAATTGTTTGATGAATGGAAAATACCTAAAAATGTTATAAATATTCATAATTTTGTTGGATTAAAAGGTTATTATTGATAGTTAGTTAGAAACTTTTCATGGTAATCTTTCCTACAAACTAAGATATCACGAAATGTGTTTAATTTTATTTGAAAAAATGTGATGTTTATTTTCAGGAACTAAAGAAGATATTGGGGAATGATCTAGTTTTTCCCTAACTTCCTGAAATGGTGATTTTTTCATATATAGTGACGATTCATTTAAGGGACTTGTCCGTGTTTTTATGTAGAATGATTTGGTAATTGCTTATGCTCTAAGAAAATTGAAACCGCATGAGTTAAATAATCCCACACATGATTTGAAATTAGCAGCTATGGTTTTCTATTTGAAAATTTAGAGGCATCATTTATATGGGTCCAAATTGAAAATATATAGTGACCACAAAAGTATGAAGTATATATTTACTCAGAAGTACTTAAACATGAGGAATAGAAGATGGATTGAAATGAAATAGGATTATTATTGCACAATAATTACCTTTCTATAAAATCAACCAAAGTGGAATATTCCTTGAGTCACAAACGCCAATATATATTAACCATGTTAATTTTTAAACTGGAACCCTTGATTAATGAATTGATGAATTTTGTCTTGGAAGTTGTTTGTTTAGAAATTGTTTTTTGTTTTTGGTGTCAGTTTAGTCATCTATATTAGACAAAATTAATAAAGCACATAAGGAATATCATGCGTTATAGAAAAAGGTAGAATTGGTTAAAAGGGGTATGTTTCAAAAATTTAATATTGATAAAGATTGTGTTTTGGGATTTGGGAAGAGATTATGTGTGCCTTTTTTATTGAAAATTTATGAAAGAGTTGTTAAGTGAATATCATAGTTTTCCATTTTATGTTCATTATAAAATTACTAAGATGTACATAGAAAATTGGGATTATTACTAGTCGGATGGAATGAATAGTTATATTGTAGATTTTGTTGTGAAATGTTTGAATTTTCAACAAGTTAAAGCAGTGCGACAATTAATGAATGGGATTATTCATACTTTTCTAGTTCCAGAGTGGAAATGGGGAAATATATCCATGGAATTCATGTTGGGAATACCAATGACTTCTCTAGGTAATAATGCAATTTGGGTTATTGTTGATCGACTAACTAAATCTGCACATTTCTTTCCTATTCAAGATACCATGTCCTTGGATTAACTTTCTGGAATGTGCCTCAAAGAGATTATTAGGTTACACAGAGTTTCTCAATCCATTGTATCAAATCAAGATTCTAGGCTCACTTCAAAATTTTGGAAAGGCCTTCAAAACTCATTGGGAACTGAAATAAATTTTAGCACTTCTTTTCATCCCCAATCAGATGGAAAGACAGAGTAAACAATTACATACTTGGAGGACATGCTTTGATACTGTTCAATGGATAACCCTGGAAGTTAGGATAAACATATTTTTTTAAGTTGATATTTCTTTTAATAATAGTTTTCATTCTAGTATACAAATTGAACTTTTTAGACCATTATATGGGACAAATGTCAAACTTCATCATTTTGGGATGAATTTGAGGAAATGAAGTTGATGAGACCATAATTGTTAGAGGAAGTTTCATAAAATGTAAATATGATCTAGGAACACATGAGTACAACTTGGATTAGGTTGAAAAGTTAATCAGATAATAGGAGAAAAGAATTTTCATTCGAGGTAGGTGATCATTTTTTTATAAAATATATTAATGGAAAAGTGTTATGTATTTTGATAAGAAATGAAAAATAACTCCACGGTTCTTAGTCCTTATTAAATCTAGAAGAAATTTGGATTTGTCACCTATTGAGTATATTTTCCTTTCATTTTATCTCAAATACACAATGATTTTCATTTTTAAATGTTGAGAAATTATGTGCAAGATTAATCTCATGTTTTTTTCCTAGACGCAGTTTAGCAAGAATAGAACCTTTCATATGAAGATAAATGTATTCAGATTCTTGATCATAGAGAGAAAGTATTACCAAATAAAGAAATTCAAAATATTAAGGTTTTTTGGAGAAACAACATGGTTGAAGAAGAAACATGGGAATCTCAAAATGCTATGAGGGAAAGGTACCCTCACATGTTTAATAAGTAAATAAAAATTACAAGGATGTAATTTATAGATGGTGGGGAGAACATAACAACCTAGGTACTTATAAAATAATTTCCTTTAATTCTAGAATTAAATAGTCAAATTATTTATAAATGTATATTGAAATAAGTGGCATTTATAGAAATTAAGGAATGTATAATAATGTAATAGTAATTTGACCTTAGGAAAAGACACATGACCATTAGGAATAGTAATATAGAGAATAAATTAGTAAAATCACCTATGAGAGTATAAATAAAATTTATATATCTTAAAAATGTTATCATGATATATTTATATCATGAAATAAGTAAATAAATGTATTAGAAAGGATAAATTAAGTGTTCGTATTTTTGGAAGTAAAAAATATTTAATTACAATTTTAAAATTAACATAATTATTTAACAAAAATATATTTTCATAAAATAGATTACTAAATTATTATTTTTTGTTTTCTTTTGTAACAAATTAATTTTATGAGACTTCGATTAATTTTTTAATGCGTTATAAAATCAGTTATATTTTTAAAATTGGTATTATTCAAAAAAAGTATGACCTTATTTTAAAATTAAAATTCTCATATTTAGAAAATTATATTAAAAAAACGGAGTTCATTTTTGAATTATATAAGTAAAAAAATTGTTAGGGATAATTTTTGGTATTTTTATGCAATACATGAATTTTTTGTGAATAGTGAAATATAATAATATAGAATATAAGCTACATACATGATTTATTGAGTCATAGATGATGTAAGTCCAATATAAGCCCAAATTATCTTAATATACTTAATTATTTTAATATATTTTTTAATAATAATTAAAATATTCATAGTCTTGTGCCAAATTAATAAACTAATGAATATAATAATGGGAAACATCCCTCTCCTCCACTATAAATACCACCATCACCACCTCCTCCCATCACAACTCAAAGTCTTGTAGCCTACATAATTTATTTAAAAATACTTTTTCAATCCTATTCCCTACAACCATGTCCTATTGGTTTCAAAAAAAGTAAAAAACCAAGGGCCTTAATGAGGTTCACAAGGAGGATAATTCTAGAGGTAAAAATCCTCTTTAATTTTCTTTCCAATTCTTTTTATTTTATTATAATCTCTTTACCTAACCTTATAAAAGAGGAATAAAAACTAAATTATCTTATATATAATGTAAGTTTTTCATGTTTATGGAATAATTCATCATCATACTTCATGTCCTCTCCATTTTATTCTAAAACAAATAACAACATCTGTGATGTGTCGATTTACCGACATCAAGGATGATATGTTTGAAATTTCCATTAGTACATTCAATTATAGTCATACAATAATTAATATGGTTAAATTATATTTTATTATAAATATTATATGTTTTATTAGGTTTTGGAACCAATGTTTATACATAATATAAATCAACAAAACAAAACTGGTTTGTAATGATTAAAATTCACAAAAAAAACTAATGGTAATCATTAATTTTTAATCTAATGATTCATAATAACACTATATAACCAAAAAGATATATACTACCATTTAATATTATGGATGTTTATTAGTGACATTTAATTTCAATTACATAGTTTTTCTCCCTTCCAATAATAAAATCCATAATAAACCAACCATGGAAACCATAAAATAAATGGAGCCGAAACAATGAAAATAACAAAAAATATTCAATAAATGGGTGGAAAGATTTTATGATAATATCATATAATTAATTAAAAATATTAATACGGTTCATTAATATATTAATAACACTCTTTAAACCATTATACATGTAGTTTGAATACATTTGATGTAAGACGGACCCGATGTAAGGGAATTCTTAACCCAATTTCCATTCTTTAGGTCAACATTATAATTTACTAATTATGTGGCACTAAGATTATTTTTGAAATTATTTTTTTATTATGTTATTTTTAATTTCATGAATTTATAGTGTATATAGATATTCCATTATTTTTCTCAATTCTCACTTCAAATATATGATATTTTTAAGGGACTTTTTTATTTGAAATCCTCATTTAATTTCCTTTTTATAGGGAATGATTTATATGATGTATGTATTTTTATTTCTTGATTATGTTTTGGTTATTAGGAATTTTTTATGATGAATGGTGGGACCCTTATATCCCTCTTATTCATTGGTTATGTTAACGTTGGAGGTCTGATATATGGTTACTCTCAGTGTCACTCCGATGGTTACTACTTAAGAGAGTCATGAGGGTTACATTGTAAGGTAGCTGTGAGGGTTAAATTAATAAGTAATCATAAGGGTTACAAAAAATATGGTATTCAGGAGTTCTCCAATATTAATAAAGTAAATAACCATGTTTCATTTATGGTATTATTATTTTTTCTATGTTATACGGAAATGTCATGTTTCCACACAAAAAACTACATAACACTTATCATGTGATAAGTATGTGTTTATGAAAATGATTTAATATGATTATAAGTATTCATGTAATAATGGTTTTCCTCATTTTTATATCTATTACTGAGATTTTTTTATTCATCCCATGTTTTAAAATGTTTTTCATATGTTTGAAGGGTAGGTAAGAGAAAACAAGAATCGAAGATGATTGTTTTGAATACTTTTCATGAATAGATTTGAGGTTTTTTAATAAAATGTTTTTTATTATGAAATAAATGGATATTTTTTAGTTGTAACAAATTTTTATGCTTTTGGGTTCATATTTATGAATTATTTTCTAATTTTTTAAAACTCTATACTGAAAAGATCTTTGGGAATGTAAATAATTGAATTCTAAATGAATTTACTAGATTATGTAATGTTTAAGTCTAGGTCCTTATATTATCAAGAAATAGCCATATAAGAATAATATTTATGAGTTTCTTGAGATGTAGATAAGAATATTTCATTATCAAAAACATAATCATAAACACAATCATAAACAATCCTGTTAAACAATCATATTATAACATGAAACCCTTACCACTTTGGTAACTTTTGAATCATAAGACCCATGAAAGAAATAAAATTATATACACACAAATATAACATAATATTCATGATAATAATCATAAAATAAATTAATGGAATTTATATAAACCATACAAAAGAAACAAGTGGTGTATAAGGTACGTGTCCCACAAAAATAAAAATGAGAAAAAAATCCTTTACCTTAGGTCTGATTTTATTTGTAAACATTAGAACCTAATATATAATAAATATAGATTTATTATATATATATATTTAGGAACTATAATAATATATATAATACCATATATTATTTACTTATAACCTTTATAACCTTTTTGTTAACACGTCATTATTAAAATCACTATTCCAAGTGACATCTGCTTCATTTTTTATGTATGTTCTAGTTCAGTAGTTTTGGTCCTTGTATTTTGACAATGGTTCCACAATCTACAAAATTTTAATTGTGATATTAATATCATATATATATATATATTCATTATATACATGTTTCTAGTCACTCGTAAAAGATATAAATTTAAAAATCAATTACACCATTCACGGAGATGGTAGGATGCACGTATGTATAAACAATGTTTCCATTTTTTGATGAGTGGAATGAAAGAAAGGTTAAAATAAATAATATTTTAAGAATAATTATTATATCATTTCTATCATATATATTTATTAAACCCATCCTTATTTACATCTAAGTATAACTAAAATGAAAAATGAATCACAACGCTTTGTGGTGGTGGTAGTCGCACACACGCACAATCAATGTTATCGTTTCCAAATGGTATGGATGGTAAGAATATATATAAGATATTATCATACCAAAATTATAATTATGTAATAATTATTATATATAAACATTAAAACCATCATAATACATATCTATAAATTATTGTGATGAAAAATTAATTTTATCACTATGTGGAGACAGTAAGCCGTACGTACACATGAGCGATATTTTCACTTCCCATTAGATGCAAAGAATATCAATAAAGGTGGTTTAATAATCATTGTAAAATTTTAGTTTATTTAGGATACATAATTTATTATTTTATTAACTATAAAATTGATTAAAATGAGGTAAAATAATAATTAAAATTAAGTTGAATGATTAATGAAATTACCACTTCTTTGAAATAAATCCTTTAGATATCCCCTTTTGGGACCTAAGGATTGTATTTTGGGATCAAAAGTACCTTTATAATGTTACTAAGGAATTTTAGACTGTATTTTTTGGGTTATGGTTCAGATATATGACTCAAAGTGGTGTGAAGAAGATAAAGGAGGGGTGCCCTTTTATAACTGAAAGGAGGGGCACTCTTGAAATTTATTAAAATATTAAATTAATATAAATTAATTTAGATGTAAAAATGGATATAAATTGATAATAATAAAATATAACATTATTATTATATTAAATTCACTCATATATTTTTTTTTACAATTTTAGATTATATTTTTACCCTTAACTTTTTGATTTAACCATTCATTAACCCTTTTGACAATTACCCTAAAATTTAAATTTTATACACTTTAAGGGATAATAATGTTACTATAAATTTAAAAAAGAACCATAAATGGACTATGCATGATGTTTAAAACCATATCCCAATAATATGTATGACTATAAAATTTTTATGAATTTTATATCATTTAATAAAATAATATTTATTATAAAATATCATTAATTCCATTTTAACACTATTCATTTAATTTGAATTTAAATACACCAATACAAAGGGATAATTGGAATATAATGATTCCCAACATCCATAAAATTATATATATATCTATGAAATTTAGGGCACACATTAACACATTAAATCATATCAATTTAAATTTTTTTAAAATCATTTCATTTATTTTTTTGTTAATTTAATAAATACTTTATTAGAAAATCACAAGAATTTATGGTAATTATATAAATTAAAAACAAAATTATAAATAAATTTATATCATTAAAATAGTTTCATTAATATCAAAATAGACACTTATATTCATTATTAACATGATTTTTCCCTATTTTGATACATAATATTTATTTAAAACTAAGAAAGTAAAATTTTGTAACTTTCATTGATTTAAATATTATAATGGGAATTTTCAAAAATAAGTTTTCATTAAACATTATATTTTGAGAATAAGGTGATAAGTGTTGAATTTACTTCACAAAATATGTATTAGGATGAGAAAAATGGCCTCATCACTTAGTTTTAGCACAGATTAACCTGATTTAGCCTTTAGCAAGGTGATAAAATTTACCCTAAATACTATTCATATTGAAAAAAATATAAATATAATATTTTTAAAAATTTGAAAAAAATGATTCCAAATATGGAATCAATTTTATAAAATTCAATACCTATTAGTGGGAGAAATTAATTTCAAAAAAAAGTGTGTAGAATGTGATGAAAACCATTTAAAAAAAATACTATTTTATGCATAAAACTAGATTATTTCATATCTCATGACCAGAAATAAATTAGATGAATTTTAAAATATTTTGTTGAGTATATAATATAGAAATTTCTTTAAAATCATTTACCAATAGTGATCAAATTAATTTATTAATATAAAAACACATTGTGCACAAAAAAACAGTTCTTTCTGAAAAATACCTTTTTACAAAATATTGTTTTTATACTATATTAAAACATATAATTGATTCCAACAAAATTAATTGGATTATTTAAATTTTATAATAATAATTTTACTTTGAATCCATTTTAAAACAAAATTTAAGTTTATACATAGAGTTTTTATTAAAATCACCACTTTTTTACTATTCATTAGAAAATTAATCTTTTTAGAAAATTATCAAAATGATATCATAAGATAAATTTAATGGTTTCATTTAAAAATTAATGTTCATTTTATAAATATGTTATAAAGGTTTCAAAAATTAATCAAAATTTTTTCCTGCAAAAAATAATAAAAATATTTTTTTGAAGAAAATCTATTTTTGAAGAATAATATGACTTTACATTAAATTAAGAGATTATTTAATAAGAGTTTATCAATACATTTATATTGAGTAATAAATTTATTTATATTTCATAAATTAGTTAATCTAATTCATACATGCCAATTTAATAGCTAGGTTATAACTATTATAAATAATAATATATTAATACCATATCAAGGTTTTTGAAAACATGATGTTCCATGTAACAAAAGATATTGATATAAGTAAATTATTTAAAGAGAAAACATTTCTAAAAATCATGTGGTGTTATAAAATATTAATGACATGGATTTTAAGGATTCCTTTTGGAAAAAGAGAGAGATTTTGTAAGGACCCGACCCCATTTTCCCAAAGTTGGTGCCTTATTTCATTACATCAGCATATAAACAAGGAATATGCATTCTGAAGAACCATGTAGTTTAGTATATTTTGGATAAAAGATACATACATAATTTAAACATTACAACTTGAAAATAAAAACAACATAAAAGTACCACTGGGAATAACCACCACTCTAAGATTATCCCTCCAAGTCAATCATAATATACCTCTTAATGTCCAGGGAAAAAATGAAACCTAAGAAGGGGTGAGATCAGATTCTTAGTAAGGGTAAAAATTACAGTGGAATATAACATAAACATCATACATGGTGAATAATTTAAAACACATTCCTTTACAAATAAACTTGAACATATTATGCTAGGAATACGAGCTTGGTAAATATTACCATAAAAAACATAATCATGGGTATTATACTAGTCTAATAACCACATGAACTATCAATTTATAGATTCATAAATAGGTAAATTAATACATTGTACCTTATGAAACTTATCATCAAGGCCTCGACCAATATGTCTAAAAATGATTAAGGCCTCGGCCAAAACCATATCTCAAAATGGGAAACACCTCAGCCAAGTCCATATCTATTTGTCTCACAATACCTACCAATTCATAAAGGGGTTAAAATGGGACCCAAACATCCCATAATAAGTCCAATTAATTCCTCATATGAATGGAATAGACATAAAAATATATACATTCATATTAAAAGTAACATATGAAACAAAAATTGCTTTCCATGAACATTAAGTTTAAACACTAACCATTAGGAGTAAATTGGTGAATAGTTTTAGGACATCAAATCTATAGTAAAAATAATAATAACCAATTAAATTAAATATGGATTATGATATCATAATATATTATTCCCAATAATACATAATAATCAACAAAAGTTTTGAAATAGATGAAAACACACTTATAAAACAATCGAGTAATTCTTGAGATAAATACTCCTTAACTTTGAAAAGAAGAGTTCACTTGGAAAAATATTTGTATAAATCCATAAGTTAAGTAAGATAGTATTTTCATAATAAAATTAGTGATTTTATAAAAATAATTTTTTCTAAAAATAGATTATATAGTGTCTTTGAAAATAGGTAAGAATTTGGGAAATTACCTTAGATTGGGCTTGTATTTCGAAATCAATTTTGAAAGTTCCTTTTTTTTAAAAAAATAAATCCCCCATAAATGAAGGTAGGATTCTTGTTGGAACTCATATAATTTAGATTAAAA
Source organism: Viscum album (assembly GCA_963277665.1). Lineage (NCBI taxonomy): Eukaryota > Viridiplantae > Streptophyta > Magnoliopsida > Santalales > Viscaceae > Viscum > Viscum album. The sequence continues at coordinate 838,033,885 of OY728159.1, forward strand.
CAGAATATATGAGGAGTACACATGAATGAATAAGAATTTATTTGAGGTAAGTAGATAATAAAATTAACCCGAATGAAAATGGAGGTTTGGGTAGGAAACCCTTACCTTAAGTCTGAATGTGTTCCTCTCTTGAACTTAAGGTACTAGAATATGAAATTAGACTTATTAATAACTTAATTAAGAACTTTTTTTGAATTTATTTAATTTATCATAATTTTATAAAGTTCATTTATGTCCATATAGATAAGTTATAGGATTGAATTCCGTTATTCTGGAGTGTTCGTTTCCTTGGTTTTCATGATCAGTATATTTGTATATGACTTTTGGATCCTCATTTGGAAAATTCTGAATTATACAGAATTGAAATTATACATTATTTATTAAAAAATAAAAGTTTTAATGGTTATATAGAGCATTTTCTACTTGGTATGATTATGAATCATTGGAGGTAATGACAATCACTTAGATTATTTGGAGGGTTTTGGATTATTATGAACTAGTTTGGTCATTGGAAATAATACTATGTATATATACTGGTTCATGAATATTAAGTAGGTTATAATACTTATATTATTTTCTGGTTAATCCATAAAAATGGTTTCATGACCAGTAATGAATGGTAAATTTAATAACAAAACTTTGTTATCCACGAAGGTTGTAAATTAGAACCTCACAGATGATGATTTAATTTATAAAAGAGAGAGAGAGAGAGTAAGAATATGGATAATGGTTATTACATTAACATTGTATAATTATGGTATATAGATGATTCTGGAGTTATAAGGATCAATTGGAAAGAGAAGGTTAGGTGATAATAAGGAAAAAAGATAAATTGATATGAAACTAAATGAAAAAGAATGATGCTTTACCTCTTGAAATAATCTTCTTAAGAACATTCTTAAGGGAATGGATTTTGGTCTTTTGGCAAGACCAAGAGCTCCTAGAAGTTGTTAGAGACTAGGGAAGGGTATTAGGGAAGAACATTTTGTATCTTTAATTCTTATAGAAGTGAAGATAAGAGGGAGTGGGGGGGGGGGTTATAATGGAGGAGAGGAGTGATTTGTGAATATCTTATTCATTATTTTATTATTTACCCCATGACAACCAATAGTGTTGATTCATATGACCCCTAATAGTAATAAGTTCATGTGAGTTTTAACTAATTATTCTTACATTAGACATGATTATAGGAATAATTAATTTAACTGATAATGTATATATATGGTAAATTACAATATTTTACTATTCATCAAAAAATTTGAGTAATTTAGAAAAATCCAAAAAATACACCCTAACTATTTTTCAATGTATAGAATTGAAAAATGAACTCCATTTTTTGAAAATAATGTTTTAAATATTGCTAATTTAATTTTAAATAAAATGATATTTTTTTTTCGAAAATTAACAATTTTAAAAGTATAATTCATTTTATATCACTTTGAAAAACTAATCAAGATTTCATTATATTATAACCATATGAAAATAAAATAATAATTTTATTTACTATTCATAAGGGTCATATTAATATTCATAAGGGTATGTTTCTATTAACAAAAAATTATGTGTTTCTTATCAGACTCTAAATATCTTACCGAATTCAATTGTGTATATCAGTTTTTTGAATTTCAAATCACTGTGGTGGAAAAATTATGTTTGCTGGCTAGGTTATAAAAATGTGCTGTTTTTTGAGACTCAATGTTTCATGCATTCAATATTTATCTTCAATACCTTGGGGTGTTATATTCTTCCCTCCTTAAAAAAAATTTCATCCTTGAAATGCACAGAATGTTACCTCACAAAAAGATTTGGGTAGATCTTCATCGTAAGATCCTTAGGCTCCCATGTTGCCACATTGATTTTATGATTTCTCCCAAGTATATTTAACAATTGAGTTGTCTGATTACTCAACACCTATTCATTAGTGACCAAAATCTGGATAGGGTCCTCACAGTATGATAAGTTAGGTTCTAATTCTATACCTTCAGAAGTGAGGAATTGCATTGTGTCTGGCATGTAACTTCTCAATAGTGAGACATGGAACACATTGTGTACTTTAGACAGGCTAGGTGGCATATCTAAACAATATGAATCATATCCAATTGTCTCCAGAATTTAAAAAGGGACTATGTACCTAGGGATCAGTTTCCCTTTCTTCCCAAATCTTATAACTCCCTTCCATAGAGATACTTTTAAGAAAACATGATCTCCCACATAAAATTCCAAATCCTTCCTTTGATTATCATTTAGATTTTTTATCTACTTTGAGATACTTTGATATAGCCTTGAATAGTCTTTAACTTCACTATTATTTTCTCTACATGCTCTAGGCCCACAAAATTCCTTTCTCTAACTTCTTCCAAACAAGTTGGTGTACGAAATATCATTCCATATAATGCTTCATATGGTTCCATTTGAATACTTGAATGGAAACTATTATTACATGAAAACTCCAATGAAGTTAAATATTGATCCCACATACCATTAAAGTCACGTTAACATGATCTAAACATGTCCTCTATGGTTTGGATCATCCTATCTGATTGCCCATCATTTTGAGGGTGATAAGAATTACTCAATAAAAGTTCAGTAACCGAAGCCCTCTGAAGACTTTTCTATAATTTTTATGTAAATAATGGGTCACTATCAGAAATAACTGAGAGAGCTTCCCCATGAAGTATCACAACATCATTTTTATAGTCTTCTTAGCCGCTCTAGTGGAAAATCCACCCTTATAGTGAGGAAATGTGTATATTTTGTATATTGATCCCCAATTACCCATATTTCATCAATATTTTTTAGAGTTTTGGGAAATACTGTGACAAAATACATGGTGATGTTATCCCATTTCAATGTAGGAATAGGTAGAGGATGCATGAATTGTTGAAATAGTGGGTTCCCTAGACCCAACTATTCTGTGCTTTTGATTACCATATCATGTATACAGTAAGCTCTGCATGATGTCATCTTACCATTATAGTGTAGAATTTTCTGCGTCCACTGTTGAAATGGTAATGTGCAAATATTAATTGTCGTATCGAAAGGTTATAGCAGTTCCTACGCTATAATGAGAACCTCTAGATACTATGAAATTAATATCAAATATATGTTCTATGGTCTAGATACAACTCACTAATTAGACATAGTATATGTCTAACCATCAGGTTCTGGGGGCTCATAAGCATTGAGACTTCTTCTCATGATGTTTTCACTTGGTGATATCTAGTAGTGTGATCATGAGAACTGACCCGCCAATAGGAACTCCACATGTTTTGGGTCTCATTGGACATTCCTATATACGATCATGTGTAATGGTCTCTTGAATTCAGATCATTACCAATGAATTTTATTTGATTGCGTACTTTGATGCAAGATGAAAACCATAGAAATGAATCCATGGAGAGGAATTTTGTGTCGGGTATGTCGTAGTTGGCATGCCATTGGTTGAATGGTCAATAAAGGATTTGTTGCTTTCGGGTGATGGATGTAATATATCTCAGGCCATGTTGAAATGGATGGCAGTACCTTTATAAGACCATGGCCATGGTAGTCAAGGGTAAATCCATCCAGTTAAATCAACAAACTATAAAGCAAGAAAAGGGCAATAAGACATGATTGCATCCTACTTTATGAGATATTACAGACAAAGAGACTATATTACACTTTGCGTGTTCGTAGGTTGGTTGTCACTACAACGACAATACTTATTTATTCAGGGGCCATGATGGGTTGCTAGATCCCGCTCTTGGTCTATGAATACTTTTCACGGCTATTAAAATAAGGGCATAGAGGGTCACACGCAACAATGTATTCAAGAATCTACCATATTTAGTTGAATAGGAGTTTTGGACATGGTGGGCCCCACCACAGGGGTCCAGGATTTGTCCAAATTTAAATGATCACCAATTCAATAAATAAATTCATATTATTCGTGTTTAGAATAATGAGTATTGAATTTATTTATTAAATGTATTTATGATTTTTAAGTAAATACATGAAAAAATATTAATTGATAAATATTAAATTATTCAAGGTTCAATTAATATTTATAGGAGAGACGAGTCGAGTTAATGACTTAATTATTATCATGTAATATATTTTAACATATTACAAGTAAGTGATAATAATATTTATAACTCAGACAAGTAGTCATAAAATGTCGTTCATAGTGCATTAAGTATTCGGAGTCGGTGAAGCGATACCAGGTATTTTAATTAAGCACTATAAATAGAAGAGGAGGAGAATTTTCCAAAGACTATTCATGAAGCTTCTCTCTCCTCTACTCTCTCCCACACACTAGAGAGAGATTCTATAGATCCAAGGAACTCAAATGGAGCTCTCTCTCGGGCATCGCTTGTGAAGCGATGCAGTTATTGTCGGAACATCAAAGGCATCGCCGGTATTCCACGCTAGCACCCGGACTATGATGAACAACGCTCCCGTGGATTCCTCAAAGCGTGTGTGGATGATCTAGAGGAATTCATCTTCGGATTCATCAAGAAGCGATTGCCAACGACGAGTAGACGTCGTGCGTGACTTCGAATATAAACCAAGTATTTTACGGTTTATGTTTGTGCTTAAAATACCCCACTTGTGGTCCTCCGCAAAGACCGGTCTTCTCTTCTCTGACGTTGACAAGTTTACATTGACCGTCGTTGCAAATTTTTTTAAAAACCCTCCTGTTTGGGGCTTCTGCTACATGCCCGGTTCCACTAAATGGTATTAGAGGGATGCATGTCGATTTTAAGACGAATAAATTAAATTTGCATTAATTAATGAAGAGGGCGTCATCCCAGTCCCAACACCACAGACGGAATCCGAATCGTACATCAGATGGCCAGTCTGCAGCCATCCAAAGTTTCGAATTCAGATTCGAGATTAAATTCCAATGATGTTTCGTATTTCGACCGGAAATCACATGGCCGAAATATTCACTGAAAAATAAATTTTTATTAGATATTAAATTATTAAAATTAATTGTATTATTATTATAAAAACAATATTTTATTATAATAATAATAATAATTTTATAATAATAATAATATTATTATAATATTAATTGTAGTTTTTAAAAAGCATAATATAGGCATTAAAAAATTAAAAGGATGCAATAATAGCATAAAATAAATACTTAAATTAAGTCTTTTGTTTAAAAAAAATAAGGGGAGAAGGCCTTTTTCAATTCAACCAAAAAAAGGAAGTAAGGGTGGGGGGAGACGACCTACATGTGCTGGTCGTGAATTTCATTTTGATGAAAGGGGGGTGGGGGTAGACTATCAGGTCAAGAAACACAAAAAAAGGAATAAAAAAATATATAATTGTTTTGGGGGGGGGAGAAAGCCCCCCCATTGCTTGGTATTCCTGCGGATGTTCACTACGCGGTTAAACCAGCCGCCGGCTCTTCCGGCCCGCATCGCAGCAGCACACCAAGTTGGCACCCAGTGTCCCTCTCAGCCTCCTCTATACACCTTTCTTGCCCATGGAAACAGAAGTGCCAGGCTCACCCCGACACCTCATCCGCATCCTGCTCCATGCATCCCTACCGGAATTGCCTGGAACTGGCACCGGATGAGCCTACCCTCCTCCCTGCTCAGCGAAGCAGCAGTGCACCACTGTAGACTGCCTGCAGGCACCATACCCCAGAACCCATGGGTTCTTCCATCTCTGTGGAAACCCACTCCAGTAGGCCTAGGCACCACACCTCAAGAAGTAGGCGTAGGACCTCCTTCCCCGCATCGCGCGGCTACCCGGACGCACTGCATGCAGCCAAAAGCAGGTGCCGAGCTAGTTAATGCACTAGGCCCAACCAGCACTCGACCACCCCATCCTAGCTCCTCCCCTTCACCACACTACATCAGCAGGCCAGCCCCTCTCCCAAGAGGCACTCCAAACATCCAAGTCGGTGGACCCGCAGAAGCAGGTCGCGGCTCTCCAACGACCTCCCTCCCTGCTCCATGCAGAAGGCCCCACTCATGGTGCAAAACATCATGGAAAAAATGGCACCAGAGTCGCAGCGCACCAAGCCCCTCCTAGAATCGGTTTTGGCCTCTACCCTTGTCTATCCAACACCGACCCGGACCGGCCTCGTTCTGGCCGCCGCCTGGTCCCCATAGAGGGCAGGTAACATTCGCTGCTCTGAAACTTCTCTAGGAAGGTCTCCTCAGCTCGAAACGGGCTTGGGCGGACCAACCCTACCCAAAATCCCCTACACGGGGTTTCCACTACCTAGGATGGGCCTGCGCAGGTTCACCCTGACCCGCACAGGCCCTGACCAGGGTTTATGGGGCTCGTGTAATTTTATATGAATAAAAAGCTAATTAAATTAATTAATTTAATTTCGGTTCAGAATTAAATTAATTAAATATTAACTTTGGACTATAATTAATGCGGCATAATTAATTTAATTGGGTTATTAATTAAATTAGTTAAATACTTTTATTTTAGTTTTAAAATTAAATTATTTAAATGGGACCGAATAACGTATTAATATTAAATTAAAATTAGAGTGAAATTTTAATTCAATAAAATCAATTCCCTCAAGTTTATTTCAATGAATGTTTTATTTTATTCTGCATTTAGTTTATATATATGCGAGTTAAATCGTATACTGTTCATGAGCCGTGGCCCTACTGATGTATGTTTGGTGCATTTATTTAATTAATTTATTTAATTATTGCATGTTATTGTAATAATTAGTTAAATTAATTTAAAGGCGACTGACATATCATCTCCGTTTCATTATATGTATAAGGACATTTGTGTCCACATCTCATAGTTGTAAATTTATACCCTAAGACCCCCTCTCCTGCATGCGAGTATAGTTGTATAATGACGAGACGAGCTATGACGCATTTCGTGCCAAGTACCAGCGATGCACCAGACAACAATTGGAGGCATTGGATGAGCAGACAGTGCCTTTCAAGTTGCAAGTCACGCGACTTAAGGTACTTAGCCATAGGGTTTCCGTTGGTCTGTTATTCACTCGATGGATCAACCAATAGTACCATCTCATGATCAGGTGTTCATTTTGTTTTGCATGGTTTATTATTTTTGTGCACGTGTAGTTTATTGCGTGATCACATTGAATAATAATAAACAACCATGCAAGATAAAATGAATATGTGACGCGATGAGATTTCTATTTCTTGCATGGTCAGTTGCGAGTAAGATCACATAGTACATTCTTATAAACTTAGAAAACAATTTATTTTGTTACATTAAAATAATAAAACCCTCAAAAATATATTAAGTCATAACCACCTTCCATCGTTCAAGTTTGGACAAAACTAGCTCTTTGAGGTGCCGGTCATGCCATAGCTGAGGGTGCCTCTTACTACTGGGGAGTCCTTATAAGAATGATGGGTTGACTTAACTAAAATTGCAGCAACGAAATATCCATAGCTAGCTTGTTGTAATTTTAGAGGCAAGCATCGAGTAAATCAAGTTCTGATTTTAAGAAGTTGGAACTTCACTCAATAGATCGAGGAGCTGCAAGTTAAAGCGGTCGGTCAACCAAAAGCCTACTTAGAACCACCAAAGTAGTGGCGTAGCCATATCTTATAGACTATGAGGGGTGGTTTTGGGATCCTTTCCACTAGAATACTCAAGCTATAGAGTATTCCTATTCTAGCACAGAGGGTTCCTAGAATTTGATAAAATAGCGGGAGACATTAAATGATTTAAGTAATTAATCAAAAATACCTAAACCGATAATTCAGATAAGAGGCACTAATCTGCTAAAATTAATTTTTGTAGACAAAAATGTTATGTTATACGAAGTTTAAACTGCGATAAATATTGGACAAAGTAAATGTCCACACTCACCTAAGTATCCCTGAATAGTACATGCACATTTGCATAGTGCTATAATATAGGAAACTTAAGGTGCCAGTGTCCCCAACATTGTTAAACTTCTTCAAGAAGCGAGGATAAATTTTTTTTATTGGAGACTAATGTACAAAGCATATGATGGTTATATCATTATGCCTCCATCAATGTCCAGTGTTAGTTGCAGTCGCTACCCCAGGACATAGATGATATAACATAAAGTCTCATCTCCGAGAAGTTTGCAAGGAGAAAGTGAAGCAAAGATATGAATATAGAAAAGTTTACACCGACATGTGTAAATTGAAAGATTTACCATGATATTTAAATATCATTTTACGAAATTACTCAAGTTTCATTTTAAGTTACAAAATGAACAAGTATTGAGTAAATGCTTCATTACCTATTTAGGTAAGATTCTCCAATATAATAAGAATAAAATACAAATAAGCATTAATTCATATGGTGGATAAATTTAAAGACAATGTGTAAAGGTCGATGTCATTTAATTCCAATGACACATTCACGAAGTCCTTCAATTAATGAGGTATTAACAATGGTTATTTTCATTGCATATTATAAAATAATACTATGTAAGTTTAAAAGCAATAAACTGATTTAAATAAGAAATTTTCCGCTTCTACATTAGGCATATTCATCAATGTGATGTTTCCTACTTGGTTATTAAATACAATATGTTGGTTACTTATGTGTATTCTAATATGATAACCAAGTTAGTATAGAAACCTTACTAGAAGTTAGGTTTATTCTCCAAGTGGCTGCGAAAGGGTGATGCCTAGGCCAATGGTGAGGAGTACATGACTTCTTAATTTCGAAGAGAAATATTTTTCTTCAACTATTGTTGAGAATAACCACAAACATTAATCTCATGTGTCCATGGATGCAAGGAGACATTCTTTCAGTTTCTGGAATGAATGTTGTTTTTGGTAAACTCAATCACTAGTTTAGTAATACATGAATCATAGGCAAATTAGTGATGAATATAAATATAAGACTTATACCCAATTGTGACAGGATAATTATTTGTCAAGTAGTACTAAAAAGAGACGTCGTGAATATATCAAGTATGGTATTTAAGCACAGAATGACTAAATACTTTTGGTATTATCGATGTTTTTAGTTTGGACAAAGGAGCCTTTAGAAATAAAGGTACGTCACAAAGGTATTAGAAATAGTTCAAAAAGTAAGAGTGAACTATTCCAAGTATAATATAGAGGTATATATGAATCATAAGATTTTGTTAAGCAATTAAGGAATAATAAAGTGAAGTATTTTCATGGTCATGAGATATGAGTTGCTTCGGGTTGGGATACCGAAGAATATCTCAACCAAGCATTCATCATTCATGATAGTGTAGCGTGGAGTAATTCCTAAATGCACATTACCTTATCGACATCATGGAATTGATGTTAATGAGAAGGATTGATGATCAATTCTTACTTATCAACATTGATCAATGAACATATAGCATGGAGTAATTCCTAAACACATATGTTATACATCAATATTTTGATGTAAGTAATATCAATGTTGCAACTAGAAGAAACTTCCATTATATTTCATGAAATGCTTTGAAAATAACAATGATATCACACAACCATATGCCAACTATAATGAAAAATGGATATAATAGGAGTCATAGTATGATAGAAATCCATTATTTCATAAGGACATGTGTTTGGATGAAAATAGTTTGTTCTGATACAAAAAAAAATTGCATCAAGATAAACACATTGTGCATCTAAAGTACTTATCTTAGAGACTTCGTAGGATATTACATAAATCCCTAAAGTAGAAATGTTGTAGTCAAGTAAGGGAGTACATATCTATATAAGGGTGAACATCTCTATTAGAGATAGTGGGAGCTATGTTGACTTGTATTTAGTTAATACTCAAGATGCACAATATAATTGGCATAGGAACTAATTCCACAAGCACATGTAGAACAAAGTATGTTCTAGAGACACATACTGCGTAGGAAGGATAAAACCATGGTGATGGTTTTTATATTCACCACGGTCCGAGATCTATTATTCAATATGAATAATATTTCCTACAATTAAGTAGTATATGGAAATTAGCTAAAATTTAAAAGACCAACTAAAATTCAATTAATGGATTCCATTTATTAAAGTGAAAATGGGATATTATTTGACTACTACGGTGGGTATTCAAGTGAGTTTATACATGGATGATATGATCTTGGTACCAATAAGGCTTGACTGGTTTGACCAAGTCGTTATGCCTAAATCTGTTAGAATTTTACTTATCATAGCTAATATCTATGACCAATTTATTTATCATTGGATATCATGACCACCAATCTTGGATGGTGTTTATATGTCACAATCTGAAAGGGATGGCCACATCACAGAATGCTAATAAGGGTTGCAAGTTACTAAAATCTGGTTTAGGATTAAAGTAAGCAACATGATCATAGAAAATACATTTGAAAAAAATGTTTTCCATGTGTCTATGTGATGTTAGTGGGAGAATAAATGTTTTCTAAAAAAAATATGTTCGGGAACATATGGAAAACATATTGACCTTACAAGTAGTTAAGACTAAAATGAAATTTACTCTTCAATGATCGACTTAAAGTAACAAACTATGTTCTAGGAAATAGGATCTACTAAGGTAGATCTATAGGTTTCTTGGTCATAGTCAATCGTATATATAGTGACATTGTATTGAAAAAACATGTTGGAACAACACAAGAGATGAATTGTAGCCTATGTCATAGGGCATAATCTCTCTATGTTGACTTATCCACGACATGGGAAGAGATAAATGTGGTGAGTTGAAATCCATACGTCAGAGTGATGGGTCAATCATGTATTCCATGATATGTACAAGAACTGATATTGAAAAGGTATATTTGACAATAAGAATATATCAGTTATATCCAAGAGAACAGTAAGGGATGTAGTCGGAACTGTCTAATTGTATATTGGTAGGTACAAAAGATATGCACCTGGTAAGTGGAGAAGAAAGAATACTAGTTTTCATGGATAAAAACTAGTCTTCCATAGATCAAGAGGTCTACTATTGTATTTAGAGATGATGAGCGGGACAAGCTCATATAATCTAGTGGTAGCCATACCCACAAAGACCGAGTACGTTGCAGCTTCTAAGGAGGCTAAGAAGTAGATATGCAACAATCTATTCCAGTTCTTGGAATCACACATGGTAAGAAAAGTATTATCATAATATAAATTATGATATTCTTACTAGACAAGATGTCATGTTATTATAGTGTACAAAAGAGATATACTCGGGATACCATCTCTTGAAAAGTTTTACTCAATGATATAAGGTCGCTATAGCAGAATAGCCACATGGAGGAACTTTGGAGGACCCAATAGCTAAATCCATTACTCAACAGAAACATAATGTTCATCATGTGAGTAGCTAACAAGTTTGGCTAGAAAGTTGGCTCTAGTGCAAGTGGGAGTGTTGGAATTGTGGGTTCCTTAGACCCAACTATTCTGTTCTTTTGATTACCATATCATTTATATAGTAATCTTTGCAAGATTTCATCATATCATTATAGTGTAGAATTTTCTGCATCCACTATTGAAATGGTAAGTCCATAGATTAATTATCGTATTGAAAGGTTATAGCAGTTCCCAGGCTATAATGAGAACCTCTAGATACTATGACATTAATCTTAAATAAATTTTGTATGGTCTAGATACATCTTACTAATTTGTCATAGTAGATGTCTGACCATCAGGTGCTGGGGGCTCATAAGCATTGATACTTCTTCTCATGAAGTTCGCACTTAGTGATCTTTAGTAGTGAGATCATGAGAACTGACCCAACAATAGGGACTCCACATGTTTTGGGTGTCATTGGACATTCCTATCTATGATCATGTGTAATGGTCTCTTGACTTGAGATCATTACCAATGCATGTCATTTGATTGCGCACACTAATGCAAGACAAAATACATGACAATGATGCCATGGCGAGGTAGTTTGTTTCGAGTGTTTCATTGGTGTCATGGCATTGGTTGAATGGTCAAGAAAGGATTTGTCACTTCCGGGTTATGGAAGTAATATATCTCAGGCCATGTTGTTATGGATGGCAGTAACTTTATAAGACCATAGCCATGGAAGTCAAGGGTAAATCCATCTAGTTAAATCAACAAACTATAAAGCAAGAAAAGGGCATTGATAGGTGAGTGCATCCTTCTTTATGAGATATTATAGACAAAGATATTATATTACACAGTGCATGTTCGTAGGATGGTTGTCGCTGCTGTGAGAATCCTTATTTATTCACGGGCCATGATGGGTTGCTAGATCCCGCTCTTGGTCTATGAATACCATTCACGTATATCAAAATAAGGGCCTAGAGGGTCACACATAATAGCGTATTCAGGAATCTACCCAATTCAGTTTAATAGGAGTTTTAGACATGGTGGGCCCGCCACTGGGCTCTAGGATTTGTCCAAAGTTAAATGATCACCAATGAAATAAATAAATTCATATTATTTGAGTTTAGAATAATGAGTATTGAATTTATTTATTAAATGTATTTACGAGTTTTAAGTAAATACATGAAAAATATTAATTTACGAATATTAAATTATTCAAGGTTCAATTAATATTTATGGGAGCAACAAGTCAAGTTAATGACTTAATTATTATCATGTAATATATTTTAACATATTACAAGTAAGTGATAATAATATTTATGTCTTAGACAAGTAGTCGTAAAATGTCGTTGATATTGCGTTATGTATTTGTATCTAGCGAGGCAATTCCAGGTATTTTAATTAAGCACTATAAATAGAAGAGGAGGAGAATTTTCCAAAGACTATTCATGGAGATTCTCTCTCCTCTCCTCTCTCCCACATTCTAGAGAGAGATGATCTGGATCCATGGAACTCAGATAGAGGTCTCTCTCAGGCATCACTAGCGAAGCGATGCAGTGATTGTTGGACCGTCGAAGGTATCGTCAAAATTCCACGCTAGCATCCGGAATATGACGAACGGTGCTCCCATAGATTTCTTGAAGTACATGTGGATGATCTAGAAGAATTTGGCTTCAGATTCTTCAAGCAGCGATCGCCAACGAAGAGCAGACATTGTGCGTGACTTCAAATCTAAACAAGGTATTTTACGGTTTATGTTTGTGCTTAAAATCCTCCACACGTGGTCCTCGGCTAAGACTGGGCTACTCTTCTCTGACGTTGACAAGTTTACGTCGACTGTCAGTGGATATTTTTTAAAAAACCCACCAATTTTGGGCTTCCGCTGCATGCACAGTTTCAACATGAATCCTCTAGGATTTTGCCTTTCAGCCTTCAGTTATCAAGAGACTAAACATATTGATACACAATACATAATTTCTTTATTCATGTTATCACACCAGAAATGTTTCTTCAAATCTCTATATAAATTAGTGCTACTAGAATTTATGGAGAAATTCGAATTATGGTCATCATCCAATAGCTCCCTTTTTAGATCGGGTATAGCTGGAACACAAAGTATATTCCCAAATTTCAGAACACCATCTTCACACCCAAAGTCATCCATCTTCCCATATTTCATAACAATAATTTTCTTTTGAAGGTTCTTGTCATCAATATGAGAAATTTTAATCTTTTATAATAATCATGGTTGGGAAACCAAATGAAAAAGTATTTATGGTTCAACTTCTTTGATAATAACCAAATCTATCCTCACTAGATCAATGTAAAAAAAATCCATGTCAATCAACATTTTGTTTATAACTCCATGATCCATCTTGTTTAACGCATCATCTACCTTGTTTTTCTTTATTGGGTGGTAGTGTATAGTAAAATCATAATACTTGAGTAGTTAGAGTCACAGACTTTGCCTCACATTGAGTTATTTCTATGAGAAGATATATTTTAGACTCTTATGATCTGTATATATATCACATTTCTTCCATAGATATAATTTCATCATATATTTAGGAAAACTATTACCACTGCTAACTCAATATCATGGGTTGGCTAGTTTTGTTCATGAATTTTTAACTCCCTTGATGTGTAGGTATTAAATCTATCATTCTGTATAAGGACACAATCAAGTCATTTCTTTGATGAATGAATATTGATCACAAAACCATCATTCCCTGATGGTAGAGTTAGGATTGATGAATTCACTAATCTTCTCTTAAATTTTTCAAAACAGCCCTCAAATTCTTTTTTCTATATGAACTTATCCCCTTTACATGTAAGATTGGTCATTGGTTTGGCTAAACGGGTGAAGTTATGAATTAAACACCGATAATAATGAGTTAAACCAATAAAATTTGATACATCACATTATTTTTTAGGCTTTTATATATGAGTGAAAACATATTTTCATATTTAAATATCCAACTAGTGATAATAAAATGTATTTTGAAAGTAATATCACAAAATCTTTAGTTAAATCTTAATGGGAATGGTTTTTCTCACACCCTACAAACACCAATGGGTGCATGAAGATATCATATTTCCTTTTATGTTCTTAGGATAATTTCTCTTTATAAATTTATGATAGGGTTGGTTTGCTGATGGATGATAGGGGGTTGTGATGAGTGACTATGGGTCAAATTTAGGCAGTTGGAAATCATTTATGTTTTAATTTTTGTATGAGTATATATAAATATTGTTAACCCAGACATTACCTTTTGGTTAATTATATATTTGGGGTGTTTCTTATCATTTTTATATTCATATTTTGTGATAATATGGTTTATGATTTTTTTTATTATCACCATTGTGTGTATTTTATGTTTTTGTTTTAGTTATATTGAAATTGCTTTTTTTTTTTGTGTGGAAATAAGATATATGGATGTTTCATGCTGATTTATTAGGTGGATTTCATGATGTGGTTACTCAGATTCTGAGGGATAAGTTATTTCCAATAGTCATATTTTGATACCCTAGTGATTTTCTATAATGACTCAAACTTTTTGAATGATAATTGTTTCATGAAAATGTGTGTTATATTATTACACAAGAAAACTATATCCCATTAATAATGAAGTAAGTATATTTTAATTTAACCATTGGGTTTTGAATGTTATATGACCATTGGTCAATTATGACTACTGGTAAATTATGACTATTGGTCAATATGAAATTTGGAAACTATACTCATAATGTTCTGATTATCGTTTATAAATAGAAATTATAATGGTTACTTAATTCATAATGAAGTGTCGATGGCCTCAATAAGAAGAATCGAGTCGTAAAAATCCAATTTTTCGAGGCTTGGGAAGGAGGTTGTGTCACTAGGATTCATTCTATACCAAGACCAAGCTGAGCTTCCACATGTTAAACTTGAACAAAATCGTCTTTGGGAGAAGTTCAATTTTGGGGACATTATCACTTGGGCGATGTTATGCCAGCCGCCCCAAGAGTCCATCACCATCACAAACCTTACCCTTAGGTAACATGTTGTTTTTTAAGGGGTTATGTATTAAGGCCATAGTTACTTAAAATTTAATCCCTATGTTTAAATAAAATTTTTACTTCATCATTTCAGTTTGAGGAATAGTTATGCTTAAAATTTGAGATGGAATTTGATAAATTGATTTTTCGAGTAAAAATTTTAATTTTCAGAGGGATATAAATTATTATATTAAAATAAGGTTTTATTATTAATTATTATTAAAATGAAATAATTTTATAAAAAAATTTCTTTTTAATTAAAAATGATAAAATAATTTTAGTTTTTCAAGTGTCTAAAATTTTACTATGCAATTTACTATGCATATTCTGTCTGCTATTATTTTTAGTAATTAAGTTTTTTCAAGATAAAAGATAAATTTATCATATTTAGAAAATTATTATGATAAAATAGATTTCAGTTTTGAATTCATATGGTTGTTATTAGGTTACAGTGAATTTATGATATCTTTATAAAATGTTTTTAGTCAATAGTGAAAATATAATTTTGCGTTTTCGGTGTGTTTATTGACATAATAATTATTTATTATTTAATTTAAAATGTTGGTAGACTCATGTTCATTAAAATATGATATTAGGTGTTCTATGTGGACAATACCATGGGAAAAACCATTTTTTTTCAAATACCATCTAATGAGGTGTATGACGAAATTAATAAAAAAATCTACCTTTTTATGGTAAATATACCCACCAATTTCTTCATTTAAATTCATTAAAAAATCATCCCCCAAAAATATCTGATAGTAATACCTACCAAGGATTCCACCTAAGGTTTCTGAAATTCCCCAATGTCCCAATCATAGAGTTTTAGAAGTTACTATTCATGGTAAGGGAATTCTTAACTTCTTTTTTCCTTTCAAGTTCTCTTTTATGTGGTATCTCTTGAAAATTTATAGACCATGTTCTTAGTTAAATTTTATTATATTAACATTCTATATTATGAGTCTTTTTTAAGGGTTGAATCTTGTCCTCTCTATTTTTAATGATTTATAAAATCATATTTCATACCCGTTATGCTGCAGAATTTCCATCTCAAAATCTCTATCTTTTTTCTCAAGAAATTATTTTATTTTATTTATGTGAATACCCAAACCTATTTTTTTTCTAGGGGTATTCATAAATATATAAAAATGATTTATTTTATTCTGAAACTAGAATTCATAAAACCCTCATTCCCATTACGTGGGTTATAAATGAGATAAATATCTTGGTTTTAATTACTTTTTAAAACACCATGATTTTGATATAAAAACCATTTCTTTTATTCTCTATGGGTTATTTATGAAATGATTGATTATGATCTATGTGTATCACATGAAACTAAAGGCATATTAAGGGTTTTCCATAATATCACTTCCCTGCAGTGGGTAATGAAAATAATCTATAGAGATGTTAAGTTTTACGATACCTTGGTGAATAAACTTGGCATTTTTTTATGGAACCTTGGGGATGGAACTTGGTGATATGCTTATTAATGTCTAAATTAAATGTTAAATCCACATTTTTATGTTATTATTTATGTTATTATTATTATTATAGGTCTCTTTCTCATTCCTTTATGAAATTCCCCATGTTCATATTGATATCTCTCAAGTTCACATGTAACTATTTCCCTATTTTTCCCTTACTAGGCCTTATGCTCACCCTTTCCTTTAATGTATGTCCCTAGGTTTGGAGTTCAATTATTTTTACATATGATGAAAAAATGAATAATCCTTTCAATTGTTTTGGAATAATGTTTTCATGTTTAAATGTATTATGTACCTTATTTCAAAGACACTGAAATTTAAAGATCTTCTGTTTGCAAAATTTAATGAAAAGTTATGTAATAAAAAGGAAGGAGGCCATAGTTGGTATCATAGGATAGTTTAGTTATTTTATGGAAATTGTGTTTCGTGATCTTTAGGAACAACTATAAAGAGAAGTTTAAATATAATAAAACATCATTGTATTTTAGTTAGATATTATGTGAGGGATTTCAAAACAAAGAAATCCCTATTTGGATATGAACAAGTGGATGTGGGTATGACATAATGATATATAGGGGTAAAACCTGAAAATACCACTTTGAGCTATACTCGAACATGAACTAGTGTATGATAATGGGACTTTTTCTACTCCTAGATGGACACTCTCAGGGGATATGTTTAGTTAATCACAAGATTTTTATGAACCATTTTGATGAATTTATAGAAAATTTAATTCTTGATTATTAATAACATGTTTAAGAATGATGTTTTAAGATATAAAAATCTTTTAGAGTTATAATATTCTTAAATGAAACAATTTTCTCACTATGGGTTTCTTCATTTAGAAAATGGTGGGATATAGGGGAAACCATGAAAAGGGAGACCACAATAGACAATGCGCTAATGACACTCCAATGGAAGACAAAATGGAAAAATTCATTAGAATGATGAATAAACTCACTCAACTTATGGGAAATATCTTGAATCAATATTAGAGTCCGATTTCACCATGAAGGGAACAATATTCTGTTGAGTCCTTCATGTGTCAATGACCACTAAATTTCAGTGGATCTACCAACCAATTGACTGTATAATAGATGATAATCTCTATAGAAAATATCTTTTCTATACTTTATAGTCATGAACCAGAGAAATTAACCCTATTTATTTACTTCTTAGAGGGAGAATATGATCAGTGGCCCGAAGGGGAGATTGAAGCTATGGAGTGGTAATAGTTCAGAGAGATTTTTTTCAATAAGTATTTCCCTCATTTGATAAGAATAAAAATGGATAAATAATTTCTTAAGATGAATAAGATGGAGAATGAATCTTTGGGAAGCTATGAGATGAAATTCCCAATGCTTTCACATTACTCCTCTATCTTTTTCATGGATCTTAATGGGAAGGTTGATATATTCTTTAGTAGACTCATACACCATCTACAGAAGAATCAATCCAATAGAGACTATAAAAGCTATGAGGAAATCATATTGAGTGGTATAAAGGTAGAACTGATGTTTAGTGAGATGCAGTGGTATCCAAAATTTAATGAGAAGAAAAGATCAATGGAGCCATGATTGGGGAGGATCTTTGATCAAGGAAGAGGAGGAAAGAAATTGAATCTTTAATTGTGCAATAAATGTGGAAACAAACATTTAAGGGACTGCATTCTCAAGAGGGATAAGTGTTATAAGCATGAAATAAATGACTATATCACTCAAAATTTTTATAGAAAGGTGAAACCTCAACTTCCCAACACCAATGATAAAGGGAAGATGGTGCATTCCCTACATGAAGTCCAACGATTAAAGTGTGGAAAACATGGGATCCTTTCCTATCACTATCCAAATTAGAGGGAAGTGGAGGGGAATCACCATGACCCTCAACATAGGCCAAGAGAGAAAGGTTGTTCTTTTTATATAATTATGATTAATGTTTAAGCTTCAAATGATGTGGTGATAGGTACTCTTGTTATTTTATCTCAAAGATAACATGTAATTTTTTTGATTTTGGTTCTATAAATTCCATTATTTCTTCCATGTTTTCAAATAATATAGAATCAATCCATAAAATACTAAATATAGAGTTATCAGTCAAGACTCTTTAAGTGATTATCCAAGAATCAATAGTGTATAGAAACTATAGTATTTACTTTAGTGAGCACAATCTTATAAAAAATCTAGTATTCATTACCATGTTTGAATTCGACAATATATAATGGATGGATTGGATATCAAAGTATAATTATATGATAAAATGTAGAAAAAAGGAAATATTAGTAGTCTTGAATGGAAAACCTATAGTTATCTTCAAAGGGGAGGTATCTCAACCTGATCTTTGTCAATAAGAACCTAATATTTCCTTATTTATAGAGCTAATCAGTGAAGAATATGGAAATGAGATTATAAGGATAAATAATGTCCCCATTATTCCAGAATACATTGGAACATTTCCTATGTTACCAAGACCTTACCTAGAAAAAGATGTATATTTCCTCATTGAACTCTTAATTGGATTTCATCAAATATCAAAAACCCCGTATAGAATGGAAAATGTGGAGATATAGGAATCAAAGAAACAACTCTGAGATCTTTTGGGTAAAGGGTTTATCTAACTTAGTGTGTCTCCTTGGGGATTTCCTATTCTCTTTGTGAAGAAAAAAGATGGATCAATGCTGTTATGCATTGATTATACAGAACTAAATGGGATCACATCAAATAATAAATGCCCTCTTCCAAGAAATGATGACTTATTTGACAATCTTTATGGGGATCAATTATTATCTAAGATTGATCTTAGATATGGTTATCATCAATTAAGGGTAAATGAAGAAGATATTCCAAAAACCGCCTTCCAATAAAGATATGGGCATTATGATTTGGTTTTTATTCCCTTAGTCTTGACTAATTGACCTTCTATATTTATGGATTTGATGAATAAAGTATTTAATGATGACCATGATAACTTTGTGTTAGTTTTTATTCATTATATTCCGATATATTCCAGAAGTTTCGAGGAGAATTAGGATCATCTAAGGGTTATTTTGAAAACTCCACTGAAGGAGAGATTTTTTGGAAAGTTCATCAAATGAGAATTTTTGTTACAACAATTTTCTTTCTTGGGGAACATTGTAACCAACGAAGGAATCTCAATTGACTCTATAAAGACAAATGTTGTATAGGAGTGGAATCAGCCTACAACTATAAATGAGATTCATAGTTTCCTTGGATTATCAGGATATTATAGGAGGTTTATGAAAAAATATTCATGTCATTCTAATCCATTAACCAAGTTAGCTAAAAAACGGGTCAAGTTCATATAGACAAAGGAGTGTGAAGAATGTTTCCAAGAGATGAAGAAGATATTGGTTATTGCACCAATGTTAAATTTATCATATATCAGAGAAGGATTCATTATTTTTAGTGATCCATCTCTTAAAGGGATTTGGTGAATACTCATGAAAAATTACAAGGTAATTGCTTACAAATCTTGACAGCTAAATCCTCATGAATAGAATTATCCTATGCTTCATCTGGAGCTGGCTGCAGTTGTTTTTGTAATGAATATATGAGGGGACTATCTCTATGGGGTGATGTGTGATATATACACATACCATAAAAGTTTAAATTATATTTCCACACAAAAGTAATTGACCATGATACATGGGAGATGGTAGGAACTTATTAAATACTACGATTTTTCAATTCACTATCACCCGAGAAGAGAAAATAATGTTGTTGATGCATTAAGTGGAAAGGCCCTGTTGTTCAGGAAATGATAAGGATTCAAATAGATCCATGGATAAAATATCCAATGAAACTAGACATTGAAATCATAAGGGAAGGTACATAATCAACCCTATCCCAAATGATTCCTCAAATTTCATTACTAGAGAAGATCAAGAAATCTCTACAAGGAGATCCTAGTTATAGAAGAAGTTTGAGGATATAAATGATGGGACGTTTCAGGTGTTCAATATTGATCAAGAAGGTATACTTAAATTTCAAAGAAGATAATGTGTCCTATATATTATATAAATAAAGAAGGAGCTAATGGATGAAGCTCATTGATCTACATTATTTATACATCTTGGAAGCACTAAAATTTATAGGAAACTTTGTTATCATTATTGATGGGATAACTTGAGAGGGGATATTTCCAAATACACTACAAGGTGCCTACTGTGTTAGGAAATGTAGTCAGAGTGACAACTTTCTAAAGGGGTATTACAACCACTACCCATACCTGAATGGACGTGGGAAAATATCACTATAGAAGTTTTCACTGGTATCTATAGATCTTCGAAAAGAAAATAATGTGATATGGGTAATAGTAAACTGTCTCCCCAAGACGGTCCATATTTATCTATAACTAGGAATATATCTCTCTTAACCAAAATTCCTATATTTACCTAAGATAAGTGGTAAGGCTTCATGGTGTACCACTCTGTATCACATATGATTGTGATCCAAGGTTCACATCAATGTTCTGGAGGAGTCTTCAACATGAATTGAGTACCCAATTGAATTTTATTATGTCATATCATCCCCAAAATTATTTTCAATCTTATAGGACTACTGAAACACTCAAGGACATGCTAAGATCATGTTCAATTTAATTTAAATGTGAATGGGATCAACATATACCATTAGGTGAGTTCTCATAAAACAATATCTTCCATTTGAGTATTCAAATGGATCCCTATGATGATCTATATGGGAAACTATATAGAACTCGTACTTTTTTGGGATGAAGCTGGTGAGAGAAAGAATATTAGGATTGATCTGGTGTAAGATATGATAGAAAAGTTTTAGGCCATCCCAAAACACATTAAGGATGCTTAAATTAGAAAAATAACTATGATAAAAACTGTTGAAGGGACTTGTAGTTTGATATTGGTGACAAAGTCTTCCTTTTAATTTCACCATGGAAGAGAGTCATGTGATTTGGGAAGATAGGGGATCTTATCCTTCGGTTTATTTCCCCCATGAAATCCTTGATTTCATATGAGAAGTGGCCTATCAGCTAGCACTTCCACAAAATATATCTCATGTTCATAATGTTTTCCACATATCTCTCTTGAAAAAGTATATACATAACCCTTCACATGCAATGAATCTAGAGGTATTACAACTGGAAAAAAATCTCTCTTAGTAAGAGCAATTATTGGAGATCTTGGATTATAAGGACAAGGTTCTATGCAACAATAATACCCACCTCATTAAATTGTTTTTAAGGTACCACATATATGAAGAAACAATGGAAAAACATACGAAAACATAAGGAAAAAGTACCCACAACTTTTCTCAACTGAGGGAATGAGATGAAATGTTGGGGAATAAATTTCTTAAGGGTGGAATAATGTAAGACCTGATCTTTTTGAATGATAATTGTTTCATGAAAATTTGTTTTATATTATTACACAACAAAACTACATGTCATTAATAATAAAGTAAGTATATTTTAATATAACCATTGGGTTTTGACCATTATATGACCATTGGTCAATTATTTCCATTGGTTAATATGGACATTAGAAATTATAATAATAATGTTATTATTAACCTTTATAAATAGAAATGATAATAGTTAATTAATACAAAACGAAGAGTCGAAGGCCTCAACCCGTACAAGCAGGATATATGAAGCCCATTCTTTAGAGCATGGGAATGATGTAATGTCACTGGGCTTCACTCTAGACTAATACCAAGCTGAGAATCAACATGTTAAGACTAAATGTATTCATATACAGGATAAGTTCAAGTTAGTAGAGATTACCAATCGGGTGATGTTATTTGAGCCACCCCAAGATCAAATCACCATCACACACCATACACTTATGTTGTATGAGAGTGTTTAAAGGGGTTTTGTATCAAGTCTTTAGTTACATAAAATTTAATACTTTTGTTTAAATAAAATTTTTATTTCATCATTTTCATTTTAAGAATAGTTTTTCTTAAAAATTTAGATGGAATTTTATAAATTGAATTTTCGAGTAAAAATTGTACTTTTCCGAGAGATATATATTACTATATTATACTATGGTTCTATTAAATTTTTCAATGAATTTAAATAGTGTTATAAAAAATATACATTGTAATTAAAAATTATAAAATATTTTTATTTGTTCAAGTGTTAAAAATTTTACTATTTAATTAACTATGCACATTCAATCCCCATTTATTTTTAGTAATTAAGCCTTTTTAGATTTTAATGTTAAATTTATCATATTTCGAAAAATATTATGAAAAAATTAATGTCATTATTGAATTCAGAATGTTAATAATAGGTTATAGTGAATTTATGTGAATTTTAATTTTTTTTTTCAGTAAACAGTGAAAATACAGTTGTGAGTTTTCAATGTGTTTAAAGAAATAATAATGATGTATTATATAATTTAAAATTATTTTCAACTATTTTGAATTAAAATATTATATTACATGTCCCATGTTTCTAACATCTTTGTAAAATACCATGATAAATCCCATGGTTTTTATAATACCACTAATGAGGTGTCCGTAGAAATTAATAAAAAAATCCCTCTCTTTTACTAGAATTACCCACCCATTAATTCATTTAATTTCATTCAAAAATCACACCCTCAAAATTCTGATAGTATTACCTACCATGTAGTCCTACAAAGGTGTAATAAATCCCTCATGTTCTTTAATGTATAATTTTATATGTTACTCTTCAAGGTAAGGTAATTCTCAACACATCTTTTCCTTTCATGTTCTCTTTTATGTGTTATGTATTTAAAATTTCTATACCATGTTCCTATTTACATTTTATTTTTTTACCTATAGTGTATTATGATTATTTTATGTATGGTTGACTCTTTTCACCTCTCTTTTTAATGTTTCATAAAACCATGTTTCATACCTATTATACTACATAATTTTCATCCCGAAATCTCTCAATTTTTCTAAAGAAATTATTTTATTTTATTTATGTGAATACCAAAAAATATTTAATTTACATGGGTATTATTAATTATTTAAAAATAATTTATTTGATTATGGAATTTACATACATATAACCGTAATTCTCTTTATGTGTGTTATAAATGACATAAAGATCTTTTTTTAATCACCTTTTAAAATGCCATGACTTTGATATAAAACCCATTTATTTTATTTTTAGGGGTTATTTATGAAATATTTGATTATGATTTATATGGATCAAATGAAAATAATAAAATATTAATGGGGTACCTAGATAGTGCTCCAAAGCATTAGTTAGAGAAATTAATCTTTAGAGATGATAAGTTTTATGATACCTTGGTGAATAACCATGGTATTTTTTATGACACCTTGGTGATGGACCTTGGTGATATTATTATGAAAGTATAAATTAAATGTTGTTTCCACATTATCAAGTTATTATCCATGTTATTATTGTTATGATAGACCTATATCTCCTTCCTTTATGAAATTCCTCATGTTCGTATTTATATCTATCAAGTTCACATGTAACCGTTTCACTAATTTTCCCTTACCGGGCCTTATACTCACCATTTCCTTTGATGTATATCCTTAGATTTTTAGTTGGAGTAATTGTACATAGGATGAGAAAAATGAAGAATCATTTCAAGTCTATTAGAATAATTTTTTCATGTTTTCATGTATTATGTAACATATTTCCATGACACTAAACTTTAAAGATCCACTATTTTTAAAATGTCATGAGAGGTTATGTGATAAAAATGCGAGATGCCATATTGTCACTATCACATTGTAATGAATAACACATTTCAGGCCTTATGGAAATCTATCTCGGGTCATGGGTTGGGTAAAATAAGAATGTCTCATTACATACATGTCTTACCATATTATAGAGGCTACTAACTAGTAGTAAGATTTTATGAATTTCACATTGGGAGACTATACCCTCATAATTAGGTAACCATCATGACAATGGATGTAATAAAAACCATTAATCATAATGAGTAGTACAGTATATACATTATAGTTATAGTCCAACCATGGATTATTAAAAAAACAATAAAAAATTAAAATATACTATAATATAACATAATCATATATCAAAAGTAAGATCCCCCATTGGATGAACATACATAGATATGATCCAAAATAAAAAAAATAAATGAGTTGTGGCACTAAAATTGGTTCTAGAACACCTCCCAATCCTATAACCTAATGAAACCATCCAACTAAAGAACGTATATAAATTTCCTATGGCTATAGGTTCCCCTATCACCACAGGCATGGGGTTCTTGTGGTGGTAGATCACCTACAACCACATGAATAGTGGATTGTGGTTGTAACTTCACAAGAGAACAGTTTGGTGGGAACATGAACATGGAGGAAAAAATCTATGACATAATTTATCGTGTCCTATGTTCACAGATACATGAATGAATGTAATGTAAGGTGCATGAAGATTGTTGGAATGTGGTAGCAAGACCTACCACCATGGGATTCATCACTCTTGGCCATAGAGGCCATGCTATAAAATAGTATTGCCATGTGCAACCATGCCCATGGCGGTAGACCCTTCATGAGGAACATAATACCATGAGATTTTTCTCATGTAAATAGAATCCCACATGAATCAATTTTACTTCTATAATAATTTTTCCCATGGAAGTAACCACTACCATCAGCTCACTTTTCCCATGGTGGCAGGGTTCCACATGGACCCTTTATATGGCCACATGTTTTTCCCAATAATGATAAGATCCCATTTTATTTTTTTATAATAATTATAATGATACACATTTATTGATTATTAATTATATATATTTATATTTTTGTTTCTATGTAAATCAATATAGCTAATTAGTAAAGTCTATCGAAGTCAATCGCAACATCCTAGGATCGAATAATGTTAATTTACATTAAATTTTTTTCGTATTTCCAAGGGTGGATGCTCATGGAAAAAAGATAATTTCACCATATATATATATATATCAACAAGTCTCTTCCCATGGTAATAAATCTCTTGTTACATGGGTAGAGATAATGGCGTTAGGCCATTGGAATTTTGCTATACCCCACAAGATATGGCCACACTAATAATGACCAAGGTCCATACATATGGAAATATGTTACTGGTACTATGGGAATCACCCATTGTGAATGAAACAAACTATACTTTTATATATGGAATTTATATTGTGAATAAATGTTTTATTTATGAATATAATATAAAACAAATTCACCACATGTTATAATCCAACAACACTTTTTTATGATAAATTATAAAATTTCAATTTAGAGAATAAATATATCAAATAAAATTGAAAATAGTACAATGGGATAATAAATAAAAAAATAACTATAATAAGAAAAATTGTATCATTTTGGTTTCCTGGAAAAATATCAATCACAAAAAACACTGTAAAAATGAAACAAAATAGTAGTAATTTAGAAATTAATAATATAAACTTGAGATGAATCAATGTGAATTATGAATAAAGGAAAAAAGTGATATTTATAGAAAGTATAAAACCTAAATGATGATTGGAAATATAACATTTGAAATACTAACTTGACCATTAGGAATAGTAACATGATCTTTAGAATCATAACTTGATTGTAAAATTATTAAAAAAACATATGGGTGTCTTATGAATCAAAAATATAAGGAATTGACATCACAATAAAATAAAATAAAACTGTTAAATATGATAAAATAACTGTTTGACATAAAGAAACCATAATTTTATTTCTGGGAAAACATACATGTTTTATTTTTTTAAAATACATTTTAATGATACATTTAAAAAAATTTAACAATATTTTATTTTCATAAAATGGTTTTATAAAACACTAGTTATTTTTATTTAAGTATTAATATAATTTTATGAAATCATAAGTAATTTTTCTTTGAGTTTGAAATTTAATTGGGACATAATAAAATAATTTTTTTATTAAATAAATTAAATTTCCCATATTTAGAAAATTCTTTTGAGAAAATGGATTTTCCTTTTGGAATAATCAAATCAAGATTTTTTATGGAGAAAATTTTTATTGTTTATAAATATTAAAATGAGGAGGAGAATAATAAAATATTGTATGGGTATCATATTTTATAATAGTGTGAATGGATTTTTTTAAGTATTCTAGAATTTATATGAATATTTTTTATTTCATTTTTAATATTTATTCATAATCCACTTAATATTGAATCTATTGTTGGATCACTATTTTAAGACATCATATTTTATTTCTAAACTCCCCCTCTTCACCATATAAATATGAACCTTGTCTAAATTTCTCTATTCACTTTAAAAAAACCATTCCTTAAGAAAAAATCTACTAAAATACCCTTAAAACATCCCTATGTAAACATTGAAGGTTTTTTCCTTATAAAAATACCATTCCTAAAGTCTAATTAGTGCATCAAAGGAGAACACCCAAAAGAATAGGTAACTATCTCAACTGAACTCTCTTAAGTTCTTTTCTTTTTTCCACCTCCTATAAATATATTATAACCATACAAATATAATTAAATAAGTGTCATAAGTATAATTTTTTTATTATATTATTATAATATCCATTATTTAACCTCTATACATTTATTCTAAAATGAAAATGTCTCCCATATTATAGTTGGTTCACATCCTCGATGGATGATGTATTTTCCTTTTCATCACTAACTTCATGGAAATTTATAATAATAATTTTATAGCTTAATATAATATTAATAATAATATTATATTTTTATTTCATATTTTTAAGGATTAAATAAGCTTAAATATTAAATAAAACCAATTAAGTTCATCATTGTAGTAAAAACCACTAAAATAAACTAACAATTAAACTAGAACATTTATACTCCATGAAACATTATTATTTTTAAAGTGTATTTTATATTTACAACCATTTAAATTTATTTAATTAAATGAACTCTTTTTCATTACTCTTTTAGAATTAGGGTCTCATTTGATATGAAATAATTACTGATAAACTAATTCAGCCTTGAAACTATGAAATGAACATCCTCAGGATGGTGAGAATAAAGATAATGTATTTATAAAATGATTATTAAAAAAATAAAATAATAATAATAAATAAAATATAAATGAAATAGGTTTATAAAAAAGTATTTAATAAATTTAATTTAACTATTCTAGAGGCTAGACGCACATAACAAGCGAGTTAGGACCCAAGGTAAGGGAACTCCCAAACCATATTCATTTATTCTGAGTTATTATTTCTCCATATATACATTTATTTATCTCTCAATTATTCACAATTATATCTTATATATATTTAATATATTTTCCATACATATATAAACCATTTATTTTACATTTATTTTTGATAGAAATATAAGTTTTTCATATATTTTTCACACTCTTTTTTAAAGAAAAATTGATTAATTTGAATTTTTTATTCCTTATTCTGTTTATTATATTACTCTTTTAAATTATTTTATCCTTCTTTATTTCCCAAAAATAATATATAATTTATAGAAAGATATTATGGTTCATTTCCAGTTATATGGGAAACATTGTGCACTTACCTTCTTTAAAGGATCTTTACTAATTTATTAAAACATCATTTAAGAGGTTAATTTCTATACCTACTTCTTATATTATTTCTTATCAATTTTCTTCACTTTAATTCCATATTCATTAAATATGATTATTTATTAAATTATTAATATCCAAAAATATTTAATCCTTTCTTTTATTACTGATCATTTTGATATATCTTTAGGTTATTCTTTATGAAATGATTTTGTAACCCATTTCCTTTTAAAGGGTTTTATCGTGCTTATGATTTATGTATGACTTATTTTTCTTATGTGTCACAAATATTCATGTACATATTATTATATTATGGTTGTTCTTAGAATTATACATTTCCCTAATTCATTGGGGATTGTTTTTATCTCATAAGATACTATGTGTGATGCATAAGAAATAATCCTAGCACACTATGGTATGATGTCTTGGCTGTGAGACTTGAATTATTCTTATGATTCCATGTTTTATGTTATTTCCACATTATTATAATGTCATGATCATATGATATTGTATCCATTATAACAAGTAATTACATTTTATCCTCCTCTTCTACAACATTATGTTATGCCTCTTAACACACATGCTTTAATTCATTATCATGTTTATTACTTTACTAGGATTATTAGTTCACTCTCTTCCTTTATGAATATATAGAATTTACCCTATTATTTAATAAAAATTCAATACATTTTAGGAAAAAATTATGGAAATTTTAATAAATATGAATGAATTTATTTTTATTTTGATGTATCAGGTAACTAATCACCCAAAGAAACTAGACCTCATGATTTTTGAGTTTTGTTTTATGGTTTTTTATGTTAAAATATTGTAACAATATTTGTATGGGTCCTATGTTTCTATATTTGGTATCAAATAATAGATAAGTTATTTTTAGGTATTAGGTTACAAAACCAAATATAAAATTGAACCTATATAACCTATTTTTAATGATATAAATTCATAAGTTAGGACATATATTTCATTTATGAGTTATTCCTTCTAAGTTAATAGTTTTAAAATTTATATTCTAATTAATTTGAGTATTCTAATCTTTAATTTTTTATTTGATTTATAAAATATATGGAAATTGGAGGAACAATCTAAACAATGAATGTGGCTGTCAATGTAATGATTCCCAAACAAGATGATTAATATTATGGGAGTGGGAGTTGAAAACCTCATGGTAGTACTTAGGAAACTAAATCAAGTTAGGAATAATAACTTGAATAAGATGGTACACCATCATCCTCCCAAGAGAGTATAATTTGTGGTTGATTTTTTTATGTGACAAAGGCCTCCCACTTTTATCAGATATTTTTATCACCTAATCAAGGAATAAAGAATTAACTCCCTTGATAAGATATTCTATATCCTCTAATGATCTAAGTAAGATAAGGTTATATAGGACATTTATTTCTTTGAGGGATAAGGAAATAAATGGTACACACTGATCAAGAATATAAAACCCAATGAATACATAACATCAATAGAGTGTGATAAGTTCATGAAAATATTTTTCAATAAGTATTTTCCTCACATTCTCTATCTTAAAATTGATAGGGAGTTCCTTGGAATCAAGAAAATGTAGGATTAATCTATAAGGTCTTATGAAAAATTTTCATAATGATTCAAGGTATACATATGTATTTTCCATTAACCATAAATCAAAGTTTTATTTCTTATTTAGTTGACTAAATTCGAGTCTTAAGAATATTTAACAATTAAATATTTTGAAAACTGTGTTGCAAAAGTCTGATGTGACCTTAAAGTTTAAATGGAGATTAGTGATTCTCAATAGTCTCAAAAGGATAGAGATAAAAATAGAAAAATTAATTTTAATTATCGAGGGATGATGGAGAAATCTAATAGTGGAAAAAAATGAACTTGCACACATTTCATATGTGTGGTAAGAAGAATATAGGAAAAATCCATAAGGTAATAAACGGATGTTTGAAGTGTGAATAATATTGGAATCTTCCTAATCAATTTTTAAGGGAGATGAAAATAAAAAATAATCTAATTAAAGGGAGGAAGGATCTAATCAATCCTCCATGCATGGTTTAAGTTTTAATTTGCAAGGAACACGAACACCATGTATGTCAATCTACTAAGCCAAGGGACCTGGAGAATAACTGATGGAAACAACCTCCAAGGCCAAGAGAGCATGTATGACATTATATTTTCACCACTACAGAGGTGGATCATGAAAATGAAGTGGTATAAGGTATATTATGTATCCATTCAAGAGTATCCAAAATTATTTTTGATTATCGATTTACACATTCTTTAATATCATGAGAGTTTATTTGAAATATTCAAACAGCACATTGAGACATAGTGGTTGAGTTATTGTTGAAAAAATGGTGAAATTATTGCATCTCAAGTGTAATAATAATACCCAAATTACATTTCTGGTAATAATATCCCTTATACCTTATTATACACCTTTTAGTAGAATTTTATGTTATAATGGACATGGATTAGTGATCTTTATGTAGATCCAACATTAACTCCAATTAGAGGAAAATCAATTTCTATATCCCAATTCACTATATGATATTATACAATTTCAATGAGAACGATTAATATAATTTTGAAACTTTTTATCAAGAAAATAACATTTTTACCATATGAGTATGCATATTTAGATCAAATGATTTAGATAAAGGATATGATAATCCTTGAAGATATACCCATTATGATGGAATATGTTGATGTGTTCGGTGAATAATTTCCTAATTTTCCATTTTTATAAATATTTAAGTATTTAATTGAACTTATACCTAAATCTCTACCCATATCTAATGTCCCTATATAATGTTCCCAGTTGAACGGAAAGTACAGCTAGCTCCCTGTAGTTCTTCATTCCTCCCAACTAGAATGGTGACATTGTTTATACTAAAACAACGTATCGTTAAATGTTCTTTTTGAATTGGGTGAATCGATTATTCCCCTTTGTTATCCAGATAAAACACCATCACCATACATAGATCTTATTCCTTAACTAATTGGTCTATAACTACCATGATTGTGATAAAAAATTCTTCATGCAAGTTAGACAATTTATTTCACTCAATCTCAATATGATATTAAATCATAGTTCTTATTCAATACTTATAAGTCTCAAATCAATGATGAAAAATAGTAGTAGAATGGTTGAATCGTTATCTTTTTCCCTTCCTAAATGCCTATGGATGTCTTAGATGTAGTTGGATTCTTCCCATTGGTAACAGGAAATATTTCTTTGAATTTTATATTGGATTTTATTCATAATTATAGATTTGAATTTTATTTTTCTTATACTCCATTTTCATATTCATAAAATTATCATGAGTAATTTTATTTCGATATTTGGAGTATGGAAACTCTATTTATTTATAGAAATGATATCATATTAGTAAAAATAGAATATTTTTAGTTTGATTCTTATTTAATTTGAGTCAAGATATTTCTATTTAATTATCTAGGTAACTTGATATTTTTTTCATAATTTTTGAATATGAAACCTTATTTTCATCCACAAAATTCATATATTTTAATTTTACATAAATATGATCACGAGCTCGTAAGGGGCTCCTCCTGAGATATAAGGTTTCATCATGGCCTCCATCTCATCTCAGTTGGCTGATGCTTCATTCCTATATTCTCATTGATTTTGGACGTGCTCCTCTTGTAGCAACATCATTGTGGTTCACGATCCAGTTCTCAACGTTGTTGAGGTGCATGTGCTTAGTTTTGAGGGTTTGAGGTTTCTCTAACAACGTCAGGGGATGTAGCCATCATTGGGACATCTAAGGCTTAAGACCTTCGGTTGGTTTGAATTCTCCATGGTGGCACGGTGAGTGGTAAAGTTCTGGTCTATTTCAGCCCAAGGTTTCACCCGCTATTTTTCCTGTGTATTGTGGGTGGATTTTTAGTCTCCATGAGTGATTGGGGTGATGGGTTCTTGGATTGATTATTTTTTTGGAGAAGTTTTTATAGGAATCAATCTGTGCTGGTGGTTTTGGTTTTTTTGTCATTAATTTCATGCTTTGTTAGTGTGATTCTATTCCTCATTGTGTTTCTCTTATTTTGGTGTGATATTTTGGGGAAATGTAATGGTGAAGGCTTCATGGTGGAGGAAAAATCATGCTGATTAGGATGTGTAAGTTTCGCAGTGTGCTAAAGATGAATTTGTGATTCCTTGACTGGTTTTGGTTTGGTTTGTTGGATTTGTGGCTCCATGGTACATGGTTTTTAGGATATTTCTTTCATGTCAACTTCAAGGGATGGTTCCAGAAGAGGTTTAGAGCAAGGAGATTTCATCTGATCATGGCTAACTGGAATTGGATGTTTGAGAGGGTATGGAGTTTTCCATCGATACTAATCCCATAAATCCATGCATGAGACAACAACATGAGCAACACTGAGATGTTGGAAGCTGGTCTTAATGTTTTTAATGATGGGGAGGGACCTTCCTTTATAATGCGAATTTGATTGTTTTTGGTCTTGGGGCTATGGAATGTGGGATTTAGCTTTCATTTAATTCTTGAAGTCCTTTTGGGGTTTCCCCTTACCCATTAAAATGGGTCTATCTTAATAAAAAATTAATTTTCAGTCAATAATTTTATGTCCATGTATGCATGGTGGCAGGAAAATTTGTGATATTGAACCTCTTATGTGATGTGGAACTCAAAAACTTTGACTTATTCCTTGCATAGTTCTTCTTCAATATCAACTTGAATCATAAGCTTTTATTGTGATTCTTATTTTATTTAAATAGAGGTTTTGCATCATCCTATTTAACCTTTATGAAATTTATTCTAAAAATCTTGATAAAAATATTTTTCAAAAAGTAATATATTATATAAAAATATATCTTATTGGATGACTATAATACTTCCCTATTTCTTATTATAATTTCTATGGAAAATATATTGTGAGATTTCAATATATTATATAATGGATAGTTATCTTACGAGACATGAATATCTTACGATATTTACATATCTTATATAGTCTAAATATCATACATGTTCAAAATATCTTCCTTAACTCAAATATATTTTGTGAAACAAGGTTTCTTACATGATTTATATATCTTATGATAACAACTACCATCTTATGTAATCATCATATATTATTAAATATTAATATCTTACATGATTTCTTAAAGTCTTACATGCTTAAAATCATTTTACAAAGTTCATTATGTCGTATATGCTGCTTGGAATATCTTAAGAGGTGAAAAAAATATATTATGTGTACGATAAATAAATTGACCATTTTTAACTCTAGATCCTTAAATCATATGTATTTAAAAAAAATTATAGTCACTTCAATTATTCTTATGTCATTGTTAAGCAATTTAAATGTACTCAATTTACTTTAAATAACTTTCTTATTTATAACAATAATTCTATGAAACTTAAACCCAACTCCAAATTCCTTTAAAAGTATAACAAATACTAATTTTATATTATTAGAAGAGCCTATATTCCATCTCAAAAAACTATAAAAAAAGATAATCATCACTCTATGTAATAAAATTTAACCTCAACAGTCCTTAAAATGATTATAAAAATTAGAACCATCTCTCTATTCTTAAAACACAACTATCAAGATATTTATAACAACTATATTCTAGAAAAATACTTTTAATATGTTGTAGAAATTTCTACCGTCATCCTTAAATACTTGTCACGAATTTAAATCAATGATTAACTCAACAATATTCATTAGATATAAGGGATGTGAACCTAGAAGCAACCTAACCAATTTTCCTAAGAAAGAATATTTACTTTTCCAAATTTTCATTGAAAATAGACTTACCTTGGCCTTTTTCTCATTTATTTATGATAATCACCTCAGATCTTTCAAAAAGATATTGATAAAATTATCATAGTGATAGTGTTTGATATTGATAATAAATACAATCCAAACTTGTGTTCTTCAATCACCACCATGTTGTTTGTTATCAATACATCCAAACACTTTGTAAATATGTTTGTCTTTTTCTTCTCCAAATTATTAATAATAAATGTAAAGAAAACATATGGGAATGATATCACTCATATTTAGTCATTTCATATTGTTTTCATTGTAATGTTTTCTTTAAATATTGTTTAGATTAGACCATGATCTATAATTTTTAGAGAAGGATGAAATCACTCATGTCTTAGAAAATGTGCCATAAATAATTAAACTCTAAGTATACCTGGGATAAACAATTATAGAATAAAAAGAGTGAATAAATGTAGATATCAAGGCTATCTATAATGTCTTTTCAGTAAGTGATGTCACTTCAACTTTATCATTTAAGGATATTTGAAGAAATATTTATCATTACATATTATCTTTCACTCATATTCAACAATTACGTTAGAAAAACTCCATTAAATGACATAAAACTCCCCTTTATCTTATCATACTCATCAAACAATACCCTTTAATTATAAACTTTTATATAAACAAAATTACGGGAGAAAGTGTGATTGGTAAACCTCAATTTCAATCATAAGGGGATATACAACAATTATAGTTTTGTTGTATAATTATGTTTAAAAAAATCCTTTTCATATTTAACCTCTCAAGGTATGTCCCCATTTAGTCATCATCATGTACATGAAAACACATCTCCACGAGAAAATACTTTTTACTATATAGGAATTATATCCTCATTCAAATATGCTTTCATGTATCATCTTCAATTTTATACATGAAAACACATGAAAATGTTTTCAATGTAATAAGTTGAATTATTTTTTAACTCTTTAATATAAGTAATAATTATGATACTTAGATATCAATCTAGAACCTATATTCAATTTATCTCTAGATTAAGTAGAACTATTCATGTTGGCTCCACTTTTTTTTCTTCTAATTTTGGATTTCCTTGGGAAGAATTCATCTACTCTTTTTTATAGAATTATTTTTGTCAGGAATAGTCTTATTAACTATTTCTAATAAATAACTTATATTAAATTGTTATTTATATTTTTATTTAAAATTTTATATCACTTATTTTTTGATTTGGAGGAATATACATACATTTTTTAGAATTATGACCAGCTTCTTTCAATATTCTACACAATTTTGGAACTTTTCGATTGTCAAAATTTGACAACCACTTATGAAATTCATGTTCTCATTCATGTGCAAAAAAAATTTCTATTAAGAAATTTATAATTCCTTACCTATCTGTTTAACCATTAATAACTGATTTGGATTAATAGTCAGACACTTCTTCTTAACATACTTATATTTCTTGGATCTCTAACATGATTTCTTCACAACTTTGGTGTTACCTTTCTTAGGTTACTCGATCACTTATTCATCTAGTGTATCAACCAATAAACTATTCCTCTTATATGTCTACTATATTTATTATCATTTAAATTCATATTGATTATTTTAATTGTGATTTCCATGGAATGTTTGTAATGTTTCATGGTGTCACCTTTTCTCCATCACATGAAGCATATATACTTTGGTTTAGAATCCTTATTAGTTTTCATCTTGGATGCAACATTATTGGAATTATTCATTAGGCTATAATTTTTCATCACTTTATTACCTACAAATCAACATTATTCATTTTTACTCACCTTCATTGTCTTATATTTTGGAAATTTCTTCATAAAACAAATTATTTTTACTTTTTCTTAGCGAACAAATTATTTGTTTTCTATGACACTTATATTAGTTTACTAGGTTTACTCCTTATATCTCTTATAGTCCCCTTTTATTTTGGCCTCATAAATACTATATTGGTTGAAACATTTTGAAAACACTCAAATAATTTTGGCCTGAACCTCAACCAAAACCAATAATTTCCATTAAATCTACTTCTTATTCTTCTAGATATAATCTAGATAGATTGGTTTTCTTATTGTTTTTGAGTGAAATTACTAATTTTTTGGAATATTATTTGGGGGATAATTTTTCTAGATATAAAAATATAAAAATTCTATGTTTTGTTGGAATTATTTAATTTTTATCGACCCAGACTTGCCTTGATTTTACATTAAAACCTTTACTAAAAATTTATCTAGATTAATAAAAATATATTTCTCTAGAGATTAATTTACCATTTTCTAAGAGCAAATTGATGGTTGATTAAGGTTTGAATTTATTTTTTATCACCAATGATATAAGGATTATTTGATCCATGAATCTCAATGTAATGTTTTGTGGAATGATCTTTCTTCTCAATTTTTACAAAGGTTTCTTATTATATTTGTTCCACATTACTCAATCTGAACTCAAACCCAAGACAGTTCATGTTGAGGGAGTTTTTATCATCCTCAGTCAACCTCATACTATCATCCTAACCAATTTTTATTTTTTTATTTTTTATTAATGAATTTTACCTGATTCTTATAAATAGTTATTGAGATATTTTATTTCTTTTTGATTTAATATCTTACAAAACTTCTTTTAAATTGTTGGAGGTTATATATGGTTTTTTCAAGTTCCTAGGTAAATTCAAAAAAATTATTTAATTATACTATTTCTCAAAATAATTACATTAAAAAATTTCTTCAATCAAGGAAATATTTTTATTGAAATGAAGAAGGATTTACCCTTTGATTCCATAAGGAATGTGATAGTAATACACTTTTGAAACATTTTTCTTAATGAATCCTCTATTCCTTAAAATTATTCTTCACGTTTTTTATTTATCATAAATATGTCACTTGAAAAAACTAAGTATAAAATTAATTAATTCAGTATAAACTTTCCTTACACAATGATAAATTCAAGAGTAGAATTATCTAATAGTTTCTAGAGACTCATCTTCTTCATACCCTCCACAGATTGAACTTTTATCTTTAAAATGATTAATTAACATATATTTTATAGATAAAAACATATAACCATGATTAAATTCATATAGTGGTTAATACTTGTTGTCCTTTACACAATTTTCTCATTTATTGCTTTAATTTTTGTTCTTGATCTACAATGTTTTGGATGAAAACCCTATTTCCTATCTGGCAGGGATGAAGACTATATTCTCCAAACAAGTCACTTATAAATTTTCTTCAATGTAGAAATTCAATTAAATATTGTTAAAATAAATAGGTATGTATAATATATCAAATAAGAGGAAAACCTAGATCTGATACCACTTAAAATGACCAATGGATCATGTAGGGACACTTGGGGGGTGAATCATTATACCCAACTTTTTTCCATATTATATTTCAATTTTAATTTTACACTAATAAATATTGAACCCATATCTTGGTTTAGAAGTACGGTTTAATGAATTTTGATTCACAATATATAACTGCATGAAATGTAGAATAAAATTATAACAACACAAAAATTATTACATGGTTCAACCTTAATGTGAGAGTTTAACTCTTGTTAGGCTTCGAATGAGATTTTAGACCTAGAGTAAATAATAATTGAATGAGGGATATTTTCATACTAAAATAGGGAAAATAATATTTACTATATGAAACATTTTACATGAATGATAAGGGATGTTTCATTCCTTGAGTCCCATGATAGTAAATTCCTCCCTATACTTATTCCGGCTCCGACTAGAATGGTGGTGTTTTTTTATACTAGAACCACTAGTATTTAACACTTTTTCTCAAAAATATATGAAGTTTATTTTACAATTTTATATTTACATGTCACAATATCACCATACCAATATTTGGTTCCTTAATTAACGTGTCTTCAACTGCCAAGAGTGTGATCATAACCTCTTCTTGCAAGTTTACCTGATTCCTTAAATAAATCTCACTATAATATTAAATCGTAGTTCTTATTAATTATAAATTTATCTCAAATCAATAATGATAAATAATAATAAGATATCCAACTCAATATATTTTCTTCTTCCATGAATCATAAGAAGATATTAGATGTATTCATATTCTTCTCCTTGATAGAAGGAATTGTTTATCTCATTTTTTGAACTAGGTACTATTCTCAATTATTGATCCCACTTTTATTCTTCATCTCATATATTTTTATATTAAAAAATTATTATGTGTAAGATTATTTCCATATAATATTTTTGTAAACTCTCTTATTTTTTGGCGGTGGTATCCTCTTATTTGATCTAGAATATTTTTAGTAGTATTTTCATTTAATCCATTTAAAGATATTTCACTTTAATTCTATATGAAAATAATTATTATTTACTAATTATATTATAATATCACATATTATTTTTCCCCAAAATCCACATATCTAAAATTTTCAACCAATTTAAATTTTAATATAATTTAATAATAATTATTTAGAGTTTAGTGGTAACCCAAACTGATATTAAACCACATTAAAAATATATACATTAACGGTAAATATTGATCCATTCTTGAAAAACCTTATGAAATTTGACCAATGAACCCAGTGTTGACCTAATTGGTAAAAGGTGTACTCTAAAATGGTTCTTCATGAATATGTTACTTGAAGAGTGACTCTATATTTTCCTTTGTTTTGATATACCCCTCAATATTAACCTTCTCTTCATATAATTCATGATGTAAAATATAGTCTTGTGTGTTGATCCATCGTTTTTGTTCGTAATTGTGTTTAGATCTAATCTATCTCACATATATCCTCTCAAATTATTACTTTAAAACTTTAATGATGAATTCATTTTCCTTCACCTACTCTATTAAGTGTATCAGCAGGTCCATATCATGATTAGATCTGTCTCTTTATTCATACTTCCAACCCATACTGACTACTATTTCTAACTAGTATTGATATTTTGAGTCTTGAAATATTTTATACATAATTTTGATATATCTAATTTATTAAATATTAGAATTAACAACATCTATACCCTTCATAGAATTAGTGTACCCAATTTTTTTAGATTTTAGATTTCTCTTTTAATTATCTCCTTTTAACTCTCAAATCCCTATCTCTATTATGAAGTAGATAAAAATGAATGTTCCTTTTCAAAATATCCCAACTTAAAATTTATAATAAAATAATAATAGTATAACACTATGTTTTATAATGTTTGACCTCAATGTGATAGATTACTCTTTACTTGGTTTTTTTTCAATATTAGAGACAAAGAGTTATCACTAAAAAGGGAATGTGATTATAACATAATGAAATAGACATTAATCCTTCAATTATGAAAATATTTCTACACTATATTACATATGTTCCCTGAAATATAAAGGAAGTGTTATTCCTTGAGTTAGGTTATAATAACAAACTCCATATAGATTTTTATTCCTTCTAATTTGAATGGTGGAATTGTTTATAATATAACCACTAGTCTTCAATGATTATTATCAAACTAAGTGGATGGAATCATAACTTTTATGATCTGAATTTCATAGTATCACTATACTAATATTTTATTCTTCAATGAATAAGACTTAAATTTCAAAGATCCTGATTAGAAATGTAGTACAAAATTTCCCATGTTTCTTCACTAAATCTCAAAGCAATTTTAAAATCAAACTCCTTTTTTAATATTCATGATTCATGACTCAATAATGATAAATAGTATAATCAAGGTCATCTCATTCCATTTTCCTATTCCTCAAGGCATAAGGATGTCCTAGATATAGTTAAATTCTTCTCTTTGATACTAGGGTGTATTTATCTCAAACATTGTATCATATTTCAATAATTATTTTCACTTTTATTCTTCATCTCCTCTATTTTTATATTAACATAATTATATTGAGTAATATTATTTCCATATTTAGATTCTAGAAACTCCCTTTTTGGTAGTGATATCCACTTAATCAAAATTTAATATCTTTAGTTTGAATATCATTTAATCTAAGTAGTGATATTTTATTTCAATTATCTTGGAAACTTTGGATTATTACCTCATGATATTTGAATATCATATATTATCTTTCTCTAAAAATTGGAAACAATTAAATTTTATATAAAATTTAATTTTTTTTAAAATTAAAGAACCACATTTTAGGTTTAAGTGATAACCGAATAGATATTAAAAAACATTAAAAAAATCTAAAATTTATTGATAAATGTCAAGTCATTCCAGAAAAAACTTAAGAAATTAGACCCATGAAACCTTTATAGAATTCAATTGGTAAATTTTTTAATCTATACTAATTCCTCATGAACATAGTCCAAAAATTGTGAGAACATATTTTCCTTGGTTATATTATACTCCTCAATATTAACTTTCCCTTAAATTAATCCATGATGTAAAATACGATCTTGAGTGCTGATCCATTTTACTTATTCTTCACCATGTTTGTATATAATATCTCTTGAAAACATCCTCTAACCTTCTTCCATTGAAATATTAATGATGAATTTTGTTTTCTTCACCTCATCATTAGAGATCATTAATAGGTCTATATCATGATTAAAGTCACCTACTTATTTATAATTCTTACCTTCACTCCCTCCTCATTCTTACTAGTATATATCTTCTGATGATTGACATATTTCATACATTATTTCGACATATTACATTGATTTAATCTAATAAATAAAATCTTATATTATCTCCTTGGAACTATTTTCCCAAAACTTTACTAAGTTTAGCATTTTATTTTAATTATCCCCTTCAACTCTCATACCCTTTTATCAGTTAAGAAGTTGAGATTAATGAATGAACCCTCACCACATATCACCACATGGTAGGCTATGTAAAACAAGAACTGTAACACATAATGATTTACATGGTTTGAACTCAATGTGATATCCTACTCCTTATTAGGTTTGGGTCCCGATTCAAGACATAGAGTAATCACTAAAAAATGATTGAGTGATAACAATATAATGAGGGAAATGTTCATTACTTAATTTTTAGGAGTTTTCTTCACTATATTACAAAAATTGACATAAAACATATGGAGAGTGCTATAAAGACACATGTTCTTTTTCTTCAGATTTTGAATTTGAGAAGAAATTTGAATATTCACTTTTGGGTTCTCTTGGGGGTTAAAATGGAAATTTAACTTATAAGATGATATCAGTTAATTTTTATAACCACTCCATTGGTCCCAAAAGAGGTTTTTTACATAGGGATAAGAGTTTTTTGGAATTATGAGTAGTTCAAATTTTGATGGAATATAAAATATTTTATTAATTAAATATTAAATTATTAATTTGGGTTTTTATATTGAAAAATTTTGAATAAAAAATTGGATTAAGATCCCGAATATACAGATGAGTAAAAAATGGGTTGTTATTCTTAGGTGTTGAGTAAGCCTAGTACTAGTTTTGAGACTTGGGATGTGCATTTTAAATGGCCATTTAATTAATTTGTTAATTAATTAAATTAATTAAAATACCACACCCCCATTTTTTATCTATTTGCATGGAATGATGGGGGATAGGGTTCCTACCTTGAATGTTATGGTCATAAAAAGAGATAAGGGGGAATATGGTGCTCCCAAAATTCATCCATGGTGGTGATCCAGATCAGATCGAGCTGTCATGGCTTCTGGGGGGCATATTTGGAACTGAAGCGTCAACATTTTTTCTATAAGGTAGGGTAATTTTCAGTTTTATGAACCTATAACCATAGATTAAGGTTTTTTAGTTTTTAAATACCTTTTAAGACAACCAAGGATCAAGAGGTGTAAATGTGTGATTAATTAAAAAAATTGGGGTTTTGAATGTTTCACAGTGGTTTCCAATTAAAAAAACCCAGTCACACGGTGTGTGGTTTTGTTAACACAGTCCTTGTTTTCTAGTCATTCCGAGAATATAATGTTTCCTAAAGTACATTTTGTGTACTAGTATTACACGCTCTGTAGAAACACTTGGCTGTGTTTCCATCTTTATGGGCATACAGAGTCTTGGGAACTACACATCGTGTTCCTGGAGAAATAACAATTCAGTGGTACATAGAAATGTGGATGAGTACGTGGGAATACACCCTATGTGATGGGGACATGTCCTAGTAGTATTACATAACCATATTCCATGTATTTGCTAATCATGTATGTAACGACCCAAAAATTCATTAATGAAAATTCCATTTTGTCTATTTAAATGTCTTCTTATGGTTATGTAAAACATATGAACTTATATGGTTTTATGTTTTGGATTTTAAAATACCTTTAATAATTTTGACTGTTTCTAATATATCCATTGAACAATGATCACATGATTAATATAAATATAGGGCTTTAACAAATCCAATTTACTCAAACAAAGGAAGCGATGCCCTCACCTTGTAGACTTTCCCCACACGAAGACCATTTTTTGGAGCTCAGAAAAGAGGTGGCACCATTGGTCTTCTCTCTTGAACAAGCCAAATACAATATT
Source organism: Viscum album (assembly GCA_963277665.1). NCBI lineage: Eukaryota > Viridiplantae > Streptophyta > Magnoliopsida > Santalales > Viscaceae > Viscum > Viscum album. The sequence continues at coordinate 838,076,373 of OY728159.1, forward strand.
CAACATGATAACCTCGAATGAAACCGTCTACGAGAGAAGTGTGAGTTAATAGAGATTACCACTTGGGTGATGTTATCCGAGCCACCCCAATAGTCTTTCACCATCGCACACCTTACCCTTCGGTCTTATGTGGGTGTTATAAGGGTCTATGTAACAAGACCTTATCACTATAAATACATGCATTGTTTTTGTATTTAATAATGAATATACATTAATTTTATTATTGTTAATTTGTAAATAGTTTTTAAAGCGCAAATAACATCTTACTTAATATTCATCTAAGAAATATAATTTTGTTGAATTAATGAATTTTTTAATAAAATAATGTTTTAATAAAATATTATTTTTCTTACTAAATTAACTTTTATTAAATATAAATGGTCGTATAATTTGATAAATGCAAATGTAATTTTTATTATGTTTTGAATATTGTTTTTGTCAAAACCCTTGAATTTTCAATAAATGTCAGTTTTTATTTTAAAAGATAAAATTCACATATTTAGAATATTATTTAGATAAAATGAATATTATTTTTGGAATTAGGATGTCGTAATTATCCAATGGTGAATTTTCCATAATTTTCCGAGACATTCGAATTTTTTGGTTAAAATTAAATACTGTTTAAATATATAATGTGTTTTATGACATAATAATGGACAAATAGTGATGAAATAAAATACTATAAATGATATTTTCGTCCAATATATCCTTTATCCTTAAAATAATGTGATTTTTTATTTTTTTGATTTATTTTATGATGCCTTAGTGGACCCTCTAGGACTTATAAAACATTGTATCTTTTTAAATTGTTTTCTTTGAGAGTGTGACTCACCTCCACATAAGCAACCCTATTATTTTAAGAATTTAGGCCACTGGCCTTTTAAAATATTGTTTTCCACTCCCATTTGAAAAAAACCATTGGAAAAAACAATGGTATTGTTTGTGTTTTTGATTAGTTTAATGTGAGGTGTCCCAAACCTAAATAATAAATAATTCCTTCTCTTTTCCTATATAAACTCACCCAATCTCCCACTTCCACTTCACTAAAAGCCTTTGTAGTTCATCATACCTCTTCCCTCGTCTTTATAGAATCTTCCCATGGTTCCCCAAGCTCCTAATAATCCGCTCTCAATCCCCTCCCAAGCATTTGGGATCACACTTCCCAGTAAGGGATTTCTTTCTCTCTCTTTTTGTCTACGTTTTTTAGGCTGCTATACCATTTTATTTTCCATTAAATATGTTGTGGTATGATTTAAAACCTCCCCCATACTAACCTCTTTATTTTTTAATTATGGGATACCCCTTTATCTCCCACTAATTCCTTCTATGTACACCCGTTACCATGCCGAAATTCTGTAAGGAATTTCTCTCTCCTCATTTACATTTAAGCAATTCTTTTGTATTGTGAATCCAAATTCAGTTACTTATGTAGATACTTGTATATATATGACCCCATTACCATCCATTTCATGTAAAAATTATGAGACACTCATTTCACTCTCATCAACCATTTTTATGAATTTTTTTTCATACCGTTATGCTGTCGAAATTGCACAACAATTTTACTAGCCAAAGTCATTGTGTAGTGAATACCATGATCATATCTCTATAAAGGATATTCACAATTATGAACATTTATATATTGATTATATAGTTTCATTTATTAATTTCACATTCCTTTATCATGGAATAAATGATTATTTTTATTGAATCCATGTTATATGATCCATGTGGCACACTTATGCATGGAATGAAAGGTTTAAAAAGGGTGCGCCCTAATAGCGCTCCAATGCATTGGGTAAAGTATAGCTTCATGGAACATCATGTGCAATGGGTATTGACTCATTATAATTCAAGTGCAACAAGGGTTTACTCGTGCTTCATGTTCAATGAGGGTTTACTTAAGCTCCATGTGCAATGAGCCTTGGCTCATGCTAATACCATGTTAAGTGTTGTTGCCACATTTCCATGTTATGATAATAATTCTATATCATTGATTTATGTTCATGTTCTTTTATGATCCATTGATATACCAATTTCCTAACATGTATTTTATTCTTCATGTTATGACTTTCTTACTCCCTTACTGGGCTTTATAGCTCACCCCTTTCTTATGTGTGTCCTCTAATTATCCCATTTAATGATAAGTACGAGGGAATGTAGTGGTCATGTAAAAGATGTTTTCAATAAGATGTTGCTTTTCATGTTTTAAGTTGTTATGTAATGTTCCTAAACCCCAAAGACACTAGACCTGCCGATCTTATATGTTTTATTATGTGAAGGTTTTATGTAATAAATCATGTCTATGTGTGTAATAAAAATCAGGGTTTTCATTGTTGGTTTTAGAGGATAGGTTTAATTATTTATGGGATTAGGATTAGAAAACCCTAGTGAAGCCTTAGAGACTAAAAACATCCTTATGATTTGGTGAGTATTGAGTAAGTGGTTTATCAAGAAAATACATCCCTGTTTGGATAATAGCAGGTAGAGGTGGCTCTGGCAGAGATGTACATAGGAGTGAAAACTCCAACAACGAGTTTCAGGCTTGACCTGAGGTATCTGGGTACACAAAAATGGGCCTTGATAGACTCTTGGTTGTAAAACTCTTTTGGCATATGCTTTGGTATATTCACAATCTTAGTATGAATCATTATTAAGGGAATAAAAAAAATTCCCCTAAGAATATATGTTAGAAAGTAGATCATGTATAACATAGATTGAATCTTATAAATTCATAAGTTAAGGAAATAAAAGTTATTTATAAGTTATTTATTTTTGTCCTTGGTTTAACCTTTATGTATTACCCCTAAAATTATTTTTATTCCAGTCCATGGCTGCTAATATGAGGACTTGGGCTAAAAACTGATGTGAAGATCAATTTGATAAAAGTTTTAATGAGATCCCCAATCTGATGAGAGCGGGAATTGTGAACTTTGTCACGATACTCTCTCAGTTAACTCAAGTATTGAATAGAAACATGGGTCAGGAGGAATGTTCAACACCCCCTAAGAAAGAACAAGTTGCTATTGAGAGCTTCATGAGACAAAGGGATCCTACTTTCAATGGATCATCCAATGCCTCAGTCACTGAACAACGGATCAAATCCATTGAAAAAGTCTTCTCCATCCTTCAATGTTATGAACAAGAGAAGGTTCTCTTGGACAAATATCATATGGATGGTGAAGCAGATCAATGGTGGAAGTTGATCAAAAATACGAATCATGAGGAGGAGATCGAGGCGTTTGAATGGATGGATTTCTGGAAGATGTTTTTTGATAACTATTTTCCACACACCCTCCTGCATAAGATAGAAAGCGACTTCCTTTCCCTTAAGAAAAAATATGATGAATCCATCAGAGAATACAAGGAAAAATTAACACGGCTTGCACGATATGCCTCTTACTTTGTCATTACCCCTAAATTCAAGGTTGACCACTTCATTGGTTGGCTAAAACCTAGCCTGCAGAAAGCCATGGCGATCTGTGACTTTGACAGCTATGAGAAAATTTACTGATGTGCCCTCAAGGTCGAAATAGAGATTGGAAAATCTTAGGGGTATCATGGGGATCAAAATCTTAAGGTGGATTTCAATTCTAGCAGTCTGATAGATAAATCCAATGGTTCTAAAATATCTAAGACCCCATTTTCCCAAGGTGTAAAAAGAAGCACCCTAGAAATTATTTGAAGGGGACGAGGAAATGATCTAGTTGTGGAAGAGAAGGATACTTAGCTACTAACTTCTGACAAGAAAAACACATGGTTGAAAAAAATAGAGGAATGCTCTGTTTGACTCTCAATGCGTTGGTTATTGTATCAACTACAACGAACGAGGGAATCTTGGAAATCAGTGCCCTAAGACAAGGGTTTTCAGAGGAAACAAACAACCTCTAAGGCAGTAAGGGAGAGATTTTTCCATCACTACCATTGAAGTGAACCCCAATAACAAAGTGGTAACAGGTACGCTAGTTACTAATTAAATAATAGGGAATATACTTTTTGATTCAGGTTGTACGCATTTTTTATATCCTGAAATTTTAGTCGAACAATCCCAAAACCACCAAAAATCATGGAAGTAAATATGTCTTTGAGTATGGAAAATGCAACAATCATTTCATCCCATGAATATAAATCCTCCCCTCTCATAATTTGTAGAATTAACTTCTTATAGAACCTCATAATACTCCCTATGGTGGAGTATTATGCAATTCTCAGCATGGATTGGATTTCCTTATATAGAGCCAACGTAAATTGCTGTGAGAGGGAAATCACCTTCCATATGAAGATTCAAACCATGATTCTATACAAGTTCAAGAAGGAAGATGAATCTTTTTTAGCTCCATCATCTCAAGCATAGATATTACATCCCTATGAGCACCTGTATCTGGCTCAGATGATTGAGTATAAGGAGTCAACCATCCTTAAAGACATGCCTATTGTGAGGGAATTCAGTGAAGTGTTTCCCGAGGAATTGTCCGGTCTTCCTCCTAGAAGATATGTTGAATTATCAATTGACCTTATACCTGGGAAATTTCCAATATCCAAGACTCCGTATATAATGGCTTTTGTGGAGATTGAGGAGATAAAGAAAAAACTATATGAGAATATTGATAAAGGGTTTATATGCCTAAGTGATTCACTATGGGGTGCACCAGTCTTCTTTATCAAGAAAAAAGATGGGTAAATGCGCCTTTTCATTGATTATCATGAGCTCAAAAAAATCACAATAAATAACAAGTATCCTCTCCCATGAATTGATGACTTTTTCGATCAGTGTCATAGAGAACAATACTTCTCTAAGGTATATTTGTGGCCGGGATATTATCAAGTGAGTGTGAAGAAGGATGATATACCCAAGACTACTTTTTGTATAAGATATGGGTACTATGAATTCATAGTAATTCGTTTCAGACTCACTAATTCTATAGTAATATTCATGGACATAATTAATATACTCTTTAGACATTACCTAGAAAAATTTGATGTAGTATTTATAAGTGATATTATAATATACTTCCAAATCCAAGGAGGATCATGAGGAGCATATAAGAACTATACTAGAGACCTTGCAAAAGGAGAAGCTCTATGAAAAGTATAGAAAGTGTGAGTTCTGGTTGAAGGACATATCATTCTTGGGCCATATCATCACAAGAAATTGGATATCTGTGGATCCCTCTAAGATAGATGCAAAAGAGAGATGTCTGAGGCTAACATTTGTAACGAATATCTGTAGTTTTTTTGGTGTTAGCTGGATATTATAGATGATTTATGAGAAATTTATCACAGTTATCCAACACTCTTACCAAGATAACTTGTAAGGGAGTAAAGTTTTCTTGGAGTGATGGATGCAAAGAAAGCATCAAGGAGTTGAAAAGAAGCCTTATCACTGCGCCCATTCTCACTTTACCCACATGTGGAGAACGTTTTGTGGTATTCAGTGAAGCTTTGAAGAAGGTACTGGGCTCTGTGTTGATGAAAAATGAAAAAGTCATTGTCTATGCTTTAAGGAAACTGAAAGTTCATGAGAAGAATTATCCAACACATGATCTAGAGTTGGATACAGTGATATTATCATTAAAAATTTCACAGAAATATCGATTTGGGGAGATGTGTGAAATATATAAGGACCACAAAATCCTAAAGTATATATTCACACAGAAAGAGTTGAACATGCACCAACAAAGATGGTTAGAGCTGATCAAATAATATGACATCCCAATCCATTACCACCCTGGGAAAGTAAACAAGGTGGAAGATGCTCTAAGTAGAAAGGACATTGAGATTCCTGCATTGATGAGAATTGAGAAGGATCCAATATTCTTATATTTGATGAAGATGGACATGGGAATCATAAATAAGGGAACATCATCAATCCTTTCACAAATGATTTATCAACTATCTCTTCGAGAAAAGTTAAAGAATGCTCAAAAGGATGATGTGGAAATTTAGAAGAAAGTGGAAGTTATAAAAAAAGGAAATCCTTTGAGTTTAATGTTAATGAAGAAGGAATTGTGAGATTTGGGAAAATATCATGTGTTCCATCAAGTCCGGAGCTGAAGAAGGAACTTTTGGATGATGCAGATAGTTCAAATTTCTCTACTCACCCATGATACACAAAGATGTATCAAGATCTCTGAGAGAATTATTGGTGGGATAATATGATGAAGGAAATTTTTGAGTATACATCAATGTGCCTGTGGTGTCAGCAAGTGAAGGCCGAGAGGAAGAAGCCTAATGGGATGGTGCAACCATTGCCTATACCATCATGAATATGGGAGAACATCACCATGGAATTTGTCACCATACATCAGAAGACATCCAAAGGAAATAATGCAATCTGGGTTGTTGTGGATCATATTACAAATTTTTCACACTTCAATGAAAATTGAGAGGATTTCTCATTGGATCCAATGGCATGGATTTACATCAGGGAAGTGGTAACGATGCATGGAGTACCACTATCTATTGTATCTAATCGAGATCCAAGATTCACCTCTATGTTTTGGAAGAGTCTTTAAGAAGCTACAGATATGGAACTGAACTTAAGTACGCCGTATCATCCCCAAATTGATGGCAAATCTGAGTGAACTATTCAGATAATGGAAGATATGTTAAGATCATGTTCAATAGACTTTAAAGGAGGTTGGGATCGACATCTTCTTCATGTTGAATTATCCTATAATAATAGTTTCCACTTGAGCATCTGAATGCCATCTTCTGAGGCCCTATATGGTAAGAGGTGAAGATCACCGGTATTTTGGGATGAAGTCGGTGAGCGTAAACTACTAGGACCAGAAATTGTCGATGAAATGGTGGAGAAGGTAAAAATCATTCAGCTGCATATCAAGGCATCCTAGAGTCGATAGAAGAGTTTTGAAGATAACCATTGATGAGACCTTGAGTTTAATATTGGAGACATGGTATTTATAGACATATCTCTATGGAAGGTGGTCATGAGGTTGGGAAAGAAGGGGATGTTAAGTCCTAGTTACATCGGCCCCTTCGAGATTCTTGATTCTGTCGGGGCTGTAACCTATCCACTAGCACTTCCACCTACCATGGCCAAAGTACATAATGTATTTCAGGTATCCCTCTTAATGAATTACATACCAGACCCATCATGTGTACTCTCTTATGAGGTAGTACAACTAGAGGATGATCTTTCTTACGAGGAGATGACGGTGAAGATCTTAGATCATAGAGAAAATGTTATACGAAATAAGAAAATTCCCCTTGTGAAGGTGTTGTGAAGAAACCATGAGTTTGAATAAGCAATGTGGGAATCAGAAGAAGTGATGAATCAGAGTTACCCACATATGTTTTAGTGTGGGAAAAGAAAATTTCGAGGGTGAAATTTCTTAAGGGGGAATTATTTTAACGACCAAAAAATTCATTAATGAAAATTCCTCTTGATCTATTTAAATGTCTTCTGATGGTTATGTAAAATGTATGGAATTATGTGGTCTTATTTTTTGGATTTTAAAATATCTTTAAGAACTTTGACCATTTCTAATATAGTCATTTAATAATGATCACATGATTAGTATAAATATAGGGCTTTAACAAATCCAATTTACATAGAAAAAGAAAGCGATGACCTCATCTAGTTGACTTTCCCCATAGGAAGACCATTTTTCAGAGATCAGAAAGGAGGTGGGATCATTAGGATTATCTCTTGACCAATCCCAAGACATGCTTCAACATGTTAATCTTAAACAGAATTGTCTATGGGAGAAGTGGAAGTTAATAGAGATTACCACCCGAGTGATGTTATCCGAGCCACCCCTAGAGTCTATCACCATCACACACATTAACCTTCAGTGTTATGTGGGTGTTATAAGGGGTTATGTAACCAGAACTTATCACTATGAATACATGCATTATTTTTTTATATAATAATGATATACATTCATTTTATTATTGTTACTTTGTAAATAGTTTTTAAAGCACAAATAGTATTTTGGATAATATTCAACTAAGACATCTATTTTGATGAATTAATGGATTTTTGAATTAAATAATATTTTAATAAAATATTATTATTATTATTATTAAATTATTTTTTAATAATTATAACTTATTGTATAACTTTATTAATGCAAATGTAATTTTTATTATGTTTTGAAAGCTATTTTTCTCAAAACCGATGAATTTTCCATAAATGTCGGTTTTTATTTTAAAGGTAAAAATACAAATATTTATAAAATTATTTAAATAAAATGAATATTATTTTTTTAATTAGGATGTCATAATGATCCAATGGTTATTTTTTTATAATTTTCTGAGATAGTCGAATTTTTGGGTAAAAATTAAATACTGTTTAAATATATAATGTATTTTATGACATATAATAACCCAATAGGGATGTAATAAAATACTATAAATGATGTGTTCGCCCAATATATCTTTTATCTTTAAATTAATTTGATTTTAGATTTTTTTATTAATTTTATGATGCCTTAGTGGACCCTCTATGACTTATAAAACATTTAATCTTTTTAAATTGTTTTCCTTGAGAGCATGACTCACCTCTAAATTAGCAACCCTACTATTTTAAGAAGTTCATCCATTTTTCTTTTGAAATATTTTTTTCCACTCCCCTTTGGAAAAAACCATGGGCAAAAACCATGGGCTGGTTAGTGGTTTTTATTAGTTTAATGTGAGATATCCCAAACCTAAATAATAAAAAATTCCGTCTACTTTCCTATATAAAACCACCCAAGCTCCCACTTACTCTACACTAAAAGCCTTCTGTGTTCATCCAAATGCTTCCCTCGTCTCTCTATAATCCTCCCAAGCCACCCCAGGCTCCCAAGAAGCCACTCTGAAGGCCCTCACAAGCCTTTGGGATTACACTTCGATGTAAGAGATTTCTTTCTCTCTCTTTTTCCAAGTTTCTTTATATTTCTATTCCCTTGTATGTTCAATTAAAAATATGGGGGTATGGTTTTTCACCTCCCCCATACATCTATCTTTATGTTTTAATGACGGGGGACATCTTTCTCTCTCATTAATGCCTTCCATGTACACCTGTTACCATGCCAAAATTCCTTAAGAAATTTCTCTCTCCTCATTTACATTAAAGAAATTATTTTGTATTGTGAATCCAAATTCCATTAATTATGTTGGGAAAAGTATCTATATGACCCCATTACGATCCATTTCATGTAAATATTATGATACACTCCTTTATCTCTCATTCAACGTTTTTTATGAATTCTTATGTCACGCTGTTATACTGTTAAAGTTGCACCGCGATTTTCCAATCCAATGTCACTATATAGTGAATAACATGCCCATCTCTCTATCAAGGGTATTCAACTTCATGAACATTTACATATTTATTATAGAGTTTCATGTATGAATTCTACATTCCTTTATCATGTAATAAATGATGATGTTTATTGAATCCATGTTATATGATCCATGTGGAAAACTTATGCATGAAATGAAAGGTCTAAGAAGGGTGCACCCTAATAGTGCTCCAACGAATTGGGTAAAGTATAGTATCATGATATGTTATGTGAAATGATTTTTGGCTCATGATAATCCAATTTCAACGAGGGTTTACTTGTGCTTCATGTGCAATGAGGATTTACTCAAGCTCCATGTGTAATGAGCCTTGGCTCATGCTAATACCATATTAAGTGTCATTGCCACATTTCCTTGTTATGATAATCATGCTATATCATGAATTTATGTTCATATTCTTTTTTTCTCCATTGTTATTCCTATTTCCTAACGTGTATTGTATTCTTCATGTTATGACTTGTTTACTCCCTTATCGGGCTTTATTTCTTACCCCTTTCTTATGTATGTCCTTATGTTATCCCATGCAATTCTAAGTACAAGATAATGTATTGGTTATATAAAGGATGTTTTCAATAAGATGTTGTGTTTCATGTTTTATGTTATTATGTAATGTTCTTAAGACCCAAAGACACTAGACCTCTTGATCTTATATGTTTTATCAAGTGAATGTTTTAGGTAATAAATCATGTCTATTTGTGTAATAAAAAGTAGGTTTGTTATAGTGTAGTATGACATGTAATGACCCCATGTGTACCTAGGCTATGTAGAAGTACTTGGCTAGGTTTTAGGTTCGAGAGTACATACCGTGTACTTGGGGTACATGTCGTCTTCTACCCCATTATTACCATTTTGAGGGTTTTGAGTGGTTTTTTTACCCTAGATTCAAAATTGGACACAATATGATTCTATTTTGAGTATTTTTCAAATAGAATGAGATGGTGGTCCCCTTAGGGTATTTTGAGGAATTCTAAGGTATATTTTAGGGTGATTAAGTTTTGATAGTGATTCTTTCCACCAAAAATTTAATCTATGTATCTCTTAAGGGTGAGAAATGATGTGATACCTAGGATAAGGTATTGAGAATAGTTATAGGATTTGGAAAGGGTTGGATCGAGCCTTTTATTGGGGTTATATTGTGAATCTCATTGGTTAGTGGGACTATGTTCTGAATTGAGGTGACAGATATGATGTGTGTTCGAACAAACATATGGTGGATTGGTAAAGGGATGATATTTAGGCTATATTCATTATTAGTTTTACCCCTTTAGGATTGTGAATTCATGAGATTTTAAAGACCAAATTATAAGATGTGTGACCCCAAGAGGTAGGCTTTTTCCTAAGAGATTTTTTTTTCATAGGATCCCAAGAGGGATGACCCTATTTATGTTCTAACCAAGAGGATCATGAGATCTATAAATCATCTTGTGTAATGGTTATAAGGATCCCAATAGGGATGCATCTATTTACACATTGACCAATAGGGCCAAGTGGGTACCTGATTTATAGATCGACCAGGAGTGGGTACGTGTGTTTGGGTAGTAATGGTTTTAGGTGTTCCCTTTGAACTATAACTGATGTATGATTTAATGAGGAAGAGATGTTAATGATGGTAATGGTAACTTAGATAGACCATGAGATATTTTATATTGTTTTTCTTGGTTGAGAGAGTTGGACATAATGATCCACATGTATTGTTCTGAATGTTAGACATGATTCTCCATATCTAAGGTTGATAGAGTTATACATTATTCTTAACATGTATGGTTCCTGATTTATGAAGTGATTCTCTACATCCATGATTGAGTTGGTTGGAAATGATTCACCATGCCCATTATATATAATTTCTAACATGATTCTTTGTATCAATACTGATAATTTTGTACATGGTTTGGGTATTAGATTGTGCTTCCAGAAATATTTATTTTTGATATAGATGAGAATGGTGGAAATGGAGATCCACATATGTGGTTGATATTCCATGATGGGGCTCTATGAATTTATAGTATACCATAGGGATTAGGTTCTAGTCTGAGGCTATAGACACTGATAGTTTACTTTTTGGTTTATGTTCTAATCTGAAGATGTAGGAAACGATGGTATACTGGGTGGAATGGGATGTCTGACTGATGCTCGACATCTATGGTTTAGGTGTTGTAATGATGCACTAAAAACTATTGTTTAAATTTATGGTTTAGGTGTTGAAATAACACTCTAGATACTATTTTTTTATGATTCATGGGTTAGATGTTGGACAAAAACTCTAGATATTTGTAATACATTAACATGGTATGCGTACTTTATACAGATGCATCTAAGTCCCAAGTAAGAGAAAATGAGAAAAGTTATGGGGGTTTGTTGGGGATACCATATAGGTGGCACTCACATGTTATTTGGGACACATGATCCTTGAGATGTGATCATAGAAACCCTATAGCCGGCAGATGTTGGTATGTTTGATTGAAGTCACAAACCTAAGGATCAATGGAAGTTTTATTTGTCTTTATATCAATTTTTTTTGGCTAGGAATAACATGAACCTATGATAGCATTTTATAGGCTCAACATTAGGGGTGACCTAATGAGATTTATTTCTCACACCCTATATGTGAACCTTGGTGGGTATGCATACCTTATGTATACTTTTAGGTTGATCATCGATGCATGAAATATATGGAAGACTCCCATGGGTGCTTGATTAAGAGAATAAGCTCATGTGATGTTTGATGAACATGCCAACACGATAGGGTTCTGGATATAATTATATGGCATTGCTCAGAGAAGTTATCATATTATAATGTATTTGTCTTTCATCTGTTTATTTTTTATATTTGATCTTATGAGTGGGTGATTAGTGTTGTATGTATAGAATGGATCTTCAGTTATTTAAAATATTTAATCTTATTATAACATACTTATTTTTCAGTTAATTTGTTACTTTTTTCATAATATGTTGTATAAAAACATTGGTTATTTATTTATGGTTGTTCCCTATAATACGGGGGTATAGTATACTAATAGAATCATCATAGAACTCTTCTTCTAGTAGTTATACTTTGGGGTATGAGGAGCCACCCCCAAGGTCATGTGGTGAACCAGTTTAGCTACTATTCATGGAGTGAGTCAGGGTGGGACATTACCAAGTGGTATAGAGGAGTTACTATATTTTTATTTTACAATTTGAGATTTGGTAGAATAATGATATTGGAATGTTCTTGAACCTATGATGGATATCATGCTAGTGCATCCATAACACCTGTTATGGTGGGATGTCTTGGATATTAGAGCATGGGATTGATGTTCTTGGTTTTTGATGTTATGGTTGTATTTTATTTTTATCTTGGTAGATGCACATGTGGTTTGTATTTTATGATTTTTGAGAGTTTTCTAGATATTGTACCCTTAGAAAGAGGATAATGATTTTATTATTAGCTCCATTCCTATAAAGGAAAGAGGCATCTCATGCATCATGATATGCACATAGTATACTCATGTTATAGGCCTGATAATGTGTGATTTTTCGAATGATAAATTCTTTGTTTTTTAAGTTTTCATGTACTATTCATGTGGTGTGTCACTGTATATGTACATGATGGAATTCAACACAAATGGGTTGAATTGTTTATAGATTTCCTTATAATGGTAGGTCACATGGATCTATGGAGGGACACTCAATGATGAGGTTGATGATGTAGTCCTCATGCACAATTGGTGTGATGACCCTACTGGGTTACGCTTGGTGTACGTTCCTAACTATTGGCCAACTTTTGGGTGGTTATTGTTTGGATTTTGGTAATTTTATATGTTTTTTTGTATGTATCTGGGTCCTTTAGGGATCACTCTTATGTGTATATTCTCATAGAGTATGGGTTCTTTAGTTATGGGTGATGGTTGATGGTTGATGTGTGATGTCAGTATATGTGGGACCCATGGGTGGTTGTTTGGAATAATTATGTCACGTGAAATTGGTGTGGGAGCGTTCTTGATGCCTCATGAGTAGTGTCCTTTTGAGAGTTGGATGAAAACTAGGTGGTTGGGCCTAGTGATTAGTGGTGGGTCTTGACCTATATGTCTATGTGGGAGAGCCAAGTGACTTTCTTTGACATAAATACAATTTAGGGAGTTGTTTCCAGGTGACTTTATAGGGTGACTCATGTTTGGGGTTAGACCGACGTTGTGTTTTCTTTGGGGTGGAATCATAGTTTTGTTCTTCAAGGATTGATTCCAATGTATAATAGGTTTTCAAGGATTGTGGTTGGGGAAATATGATTCCATTAGTTTATGATGAAGCACCTACGGTTCCTGGGTTTTGAGACGAACTTCAATATGCAGTAATATTTAGGTTTCTTTCCCAAGTAACGATTATCTAGGAAGGTTTTTCTTTGTGATTATGAGCTAGATTAGAAATATATGAGGTGATCAAGGGTGTGTAGTTTCATTCATATGTGTTTAAATTGTACATGGACCATATTGGTGATGTAGATATTGTATTCTCATAGTGTGAGGAAAAGGAATATGTATGGTTACCTTGAGATGAAAATAATTTGGAGTGATTCTTCTATATTAGTGAATGTGGTTTTTGAGGGAAGAAACATTTAAGTTTCTAGCCCAGGTAGCTCAGGATGTGTCTTTAGGAATGTAGTGAGAGCATAAATAAATCCAATTTAATTTATAAATCACACTTAGGACTTTAGTATTCACACAAGTGGTTTTTGTTTAGTTAGTTATATATAGTTTTTTAAGTCCATGAGTGTTATATGTTCTGTGACATGGGCATGTAGGACAAGCATGGCTAGTTGATAGGGCTTGTGAGTTGAGTTCTGTGAGACATGAATCATTAGAGTAGAAAACGTGTTATGTGGTTGGGTTATACCAGAGTGTGTAATTGTTAAGTGTCAATGGTATTTTTATGTAATGAGCGCTTGGTGATGAACTGTGTTATTTGTCATAGGAATCAAATGTTATGGGAGTGTGTATACAAGGTTATTGCATTAAGTATATTGTCATGAGTTTGCTAAGAACTGGAGTGGTGTGATTAGATTCTTGTACGAAGAGAGGCCTACATCCCTTGAATGGGTCTAACATGTCCCTTCACTTAGAGGTAACATCATAAATTTATAGTTTGTGGTGTTATTCATCGATGAAATATTATTGTACTCCTATCTTAGATATGATCATTCCCAAAATCTTTATATCATCCTATGTATGATGACAATGAACCAGTTATACACCTATCTATTTAAATTTATTTTCTAGGTAAGTGAAGGGCCTCATCGGAGGTTATTCACATATAGTGGTGTATATGAAGGTGTATGGTAGGGAATTTCACAGTTGACTATAATTGAGTGAGGTTTTTGTGATATACTAGATGAATATGAATTTTGTGGGTTCTATTCTCATAATATGATAATGAGAGATAGTTGAGGTTTTTTTATTCACATGGGTGAGAGGGAGATATAAACATCATGTTATGAGGTTTGGTAGTGATTCGAGCCTGGGTCATGGAGTTAGTGTTCATTTTTGAGGTGATAAAAGCATACTCTTATAGTGGGGAGAATTAGATTGTAACTACCCAAATTTTCCCAAAGGTATGAATCCTTTGTTTTTATGTTTAAATCTTTTTCTCCACTTGGTAAATGTTATCTATGGTCTAAGGAAAGTTTCTAGAGTGTTCGGGGCTTGTTCAGAGCTTAGAGCCTTGAGAATTAGGCAAATAGGGTAGGCCACATTGATACTTCATGGTTAATACTAACCCCACGATGTAACTATACATGACACCTTTTGTGTAGAAGGGGGACACATGGTTTTTCAATAACCATGAGACCCAAGGAGAACACATATGTGAGGATTGAAAACATTTTGGAAAGTGTCTATCCACATGGTTTTTGAACGTTTTGCGAAACTGTACAACTTAACTACACATGGTCTCTCCGTGGATAGTGATATGAGCATGGATTGCACATGATTTGGACAAACTGTGTGGACACACCATGTAGCGCCTGGACCCTAGTTACCCAGAGTTGGTGAATTATTATATAACATTGTCATGATCACAAAAGAACAAGTCTCAAAATACCGATTAGTTTAGTAGCCTTGGAAGAACTAGATGCATTCATAAGGTTTACATTACATCATAAAATGGAAAACTAAAACAACATTGTTCTCATAGACAACACTGAGATCCCATATACTATCCCTGCAGGTCAGTCATAATATATTTTTTTGCATCCTGGGAAAAATAAATCATAGAAAGGGGTGAGCTCAGATGATCAGTAAGGATAACAATATAACAAAAACTTTCATGAATAAGCATAAACATTTAAGGTAATGTATAAAACCAAAACAAAAGCCTTTTAAACATTACCTTCATCATAATATGGAAAATATAAATCAAAATAATTCCATTTAATTACTCACATGGATATTCTACTAGTCGAATAATCACATGCAATATCAATAGCCACTTTCATAATGATGGAATGAATAATTCCATACTTTCATAACCACAAAGTCAAGGCCTTGTTCCAAGACTACAAATAATATTTTTTCAAGGCCTTGTTAGAAGACACTAGTTTGTCTCCTGAGATCTACCGATGCATCGAGAAGCTATAGCAGACTCCACTCATCACTATGTCCAATTCATTCCCCATATGAAAAGGTTTAAATATAACATAAACATTCATATTAAAAATGGCATACAAAATGTAAATACATTATCCTTAAACCATGAATGGTATGAAAATAAAACATCCATATTCAAACAAATCACAAAACCATCAATACAATATGGAAGTTTTCTATCATAATAAATCAACTTCAAATAAGTTTAAAATCCATCAAAGGATGTTGACATAAATGAAATCAAAACATTTTTTTAGAGAAATATATCATTCTATTTTGAAATCATTTAAGAACAAATTTATTTTAAAAATATTATTATAATCTTGTAAGTGAAGCTTCGACAATGTTATAATGGCAAAAAATAGCTTCACCTTTAATATAAGTTAAAAAAACATTCTTACCTTAATTTTGTTGAAAATGTCATAAAGTACCTTGTTTGGAAAACGATAGAAAGATTCCTTTCAAAACATATAAGGTAAAATAATGGTATAAATTACTTTACCCCATTTTCTAGTAAATAGAAATTTTATTTTGAAATACATTTTTATGAAACATGGATGTGGATGATAAAGAGGTCCCAGTAGATAATTACCTATAAACAACCTCAGATAATAAAGAGATTGTGAAATTAACTCTTACCTTGTACTTTTCCTTGGTCGAGGGTAAGTTAACCTCTTGTATAATGGTGAAATAATTGTTATTAAATTATACAATAATTAGATACATTAATATGATATCATATATGATCTTTTAATATTTCTTTGTTAATAACATCTTAGTATTATCGTCATTTTGGGTGTTAAGTGATTCGTTTTCCTTTATATGCTTTATTACATAATTAATGTTTCTTATGGATAATATGTATCTTATTCATATTCATAATTATATTAAGTCTTTAAACATTATTTTTTATCATCTAATGAAAATTATTCTTGAATGGATGCGATGGGGAATGAATCTCATCGCGTTTGTGGAGATGGTAATCCGTACATACACATGAGCGACAATATCATTATTTTGATATTAAATAATATATAATTTTATGGTATATCATATATATAGAATCAATATTATTTTATATTTATTATTTAAATCAATTAAACATCATTATTATAAACATCCAATTAATAATGTATTGAATAACAATTACAACATGATGTGGAGACGGTAAGCCGTACGTACGCACGTACAGTGACTTGTAATTCAAATAATGGATAAAGTAATGAATATGGTTGTACCATATTTATAATAACATTATAGTATATAGAATATACTGCAGTTATTATTTTAAAATGGAAACAACAAATAAAGAGGAAGTGGAAGAAGAAAGGAACTTGAAAGAGTTGATGAAATACTAACCTCTTCTTCGGGTTCTTCCTTTTGATTTGATAAAAAGGGCTCTTTATATTGGCTTTATGACTAAATTAGGGCCTCTAAGATGAAGGTAGGATAGTTGAGAGGGTATTTGGGAAGGGGTTTTCCGAGCCAAATGGCTTTGAAGGTGTGAATTAGAGAGAAGGGCTGGTGCCCTTTTATAAGAGGGGTGAGGGGCACCTTAAGAAAAGCTAGAAATACTATTTTATAATAAAATATTTTTTGGTTTATAATTGATCAAAAATAAATTATTTATATTATAAGGTAGGTATGGGTCGAAAACCACTCAAAAAATAGGTTTTAGATAGATTTGGGTCACTATATTAACCTTATATTATATATTTAACTCTTAGTTAAATAGTTTGACATTTACCATGTCTCTTTGTATTTTTTTATTATATGGTGAATAAACTTACTATTAACTTCCCAAAAAATCTCAAGTGGTTCATTAATGATCCACCTATAATTATATAAGTATTTTGGATTGACATTAGATTTTTAGGAGTACAAAATCAATTAATATTATAATATTTGTTTTAAAAACTCTTCTATGTCAATTTTAACACAATTTGGTATTTTGTTTTTTCTAAATTCATAACAGCATTATTACTTCTAAAAAAATTAATCTAACAAACTATTAAATGTAATATTAACCTATAATATTATTTTAATTCATAAAAAGTATCAAATTACATTTATTTGGATATTTATAATATCAATTACTTTAATATTTCATTAATTAGGTAATAACTGCATCATCATTGTGTCATAAATAAATTAAATTATTTAATGTCTAAAAATTATAAATAAAATACCATTATATAGGAAATATATTTATATTTCTAATAAATATTTATAGTAGAATTTATCTTATGTGTAACCCTATATTAAAAATGGTCTAGTTATTAAACTTTGAATTTAACACTTTCAACTCTTCCTTGAATTAAATAATAATAAATGTCCTAATCTAATCCAAGTGGATGAAAGAGGTTCATATTTTATTCCTAATGCTGTTTATGGTCGAATTATACTTATCCAATAGAAGTTTTACATGTGTTAGGGTAATAATAATATCATTTTTACCCTTAATTACCCTATTTACTTTTAACCGTGGTAAATAAAAGTAAAACGTTACTATTCACCGAAAATTATTTTCATCTTATTGAACCACATTTTACATACCTATATCAATAGTGTCTATCAGTTTTTTGAAATTCAACTCAAAAAAGTGGTAAAATTAAGTTTTATGTAAATTTGAAAATACGCCTAGGAGGTGGGTAAAAGACGGTAAAAGTTAATTAAAATTTTTATATATCTAAAATTATTATAAAATGTGTCCAATGAATTAAATTGAACTTATATAGGTATTATTTATTTATTTTGAGCAAATAAATTTAAATTAAATAAATAATTATTTAAATTAAAATTCGGTTTTAAACTATAAGTGTTTTGCACTATTCATCAAAAATTGAATGTTTTCTGAAAAATACCAAAAATTCACCCTAAGATAATTTTGATATTATGAATCGAAAAATGAAGTCCATTTTGGAAGATAAAATTTATAAAATTTAAAAAAGTGGTTATTACAAATCAAAACGGCTAATTTGAGTGGTTGTGGTGTGTTAGAACTCAAAGTTGCATACAACACACCCTGCTATATTATTTAAAGAGAAGCCTACCATGGAAGATTGGGGTATTGAATTCTCCCCTCCTTCAAATTATTTCTTCCTTGAAATTTCTAGAGTATTGAAGTGTAAAAAGGCTCAGGTGGTTCTTCATGATAAGTTCCCCGGGTTCCCACGTTGCTTCTTCCATCTTATGGTTTCTCCATAGAACTTTTACTAGAGGAGTCGTACTGTTTACCAACACTAATTCACTTGTATCAAGAACCTTGACAGGCTCTTCGCAATAAGAAAAATCGGGTTCTAGTTCTAATTTCTAATAGGTAAGTACATGCATTGGGTTAGGCATGTATTTTCTCAACAGTGATACATGGAACACATCGTGAACTTTGGAGAGACTTGGCGACATTTCCAAACGGTAAGATACAACCCCAATTCGTTCTAGAATTTCGAAAGGCCCAATGTACCTGGGACTCAATTTACCCTTCTTACCAAAATGCATAACACCCTTCTAAGGAGATACCTTCAAGAAAACATGATCTCCTACCTAAAATGCCAATTCCTTCCTTCAGTTATTATCATAGCTCTTCTATCAACATTGAGCTCCCTTGATGTGGTTTTGGATTACCTTCACATTTTCCGTTGTTTCCTCCACAAGTTCTGGGCCTACGAGTTTTCTTTCACCAAAATCAACTTAACAGGTTGGTTTGCGGCATCTCTTTCTATATAACGCTTCATATGGTGCCATTTGAATACTTTAATGGAACCTATTGTTATAGGAAAATTCTTCCAGAGGTAAATATTTTTCCCACATACCTAGAAAGTAAAATTATAATGATCTCAACATGTCTTCTAAGGTTTGAATAGTCCGTTCTGATTGTCCCTCAGTTTGGGGGTGGTAGGAATTGCTCAAACAAAGTTTAGTATCCATGGATTTCTGATGACTTTTCTAGAATCTTGATGTAAATCATGGATCACAAGACCCATATTGCCTCACTCCTTCTAGGAGTCTTTGGTAGTCCCTTGACAAAGTCCCTCATAATATCATCCCATTTCCACTCAGGTATGGGAAGAGGTTGCATGACTTCTCCGGGATGTTGCCTTCCAGCTTTCACTTGTTGAGAAACCATACATCTTGACACAAAATCAGCAATCTCCTTCTTCATGTTGTCCCACCAAAAATGATCCTTCAAATATCTATACATTTTGGTGCTACAAGGGTGTATAGAGAAATTGGAACTATAATCATCATCCAACAATTCCCTTTTTAGATCAGGTATATGGGGAACACAAAGTATTTTCCAAAATTTAAAAATTCAATCTTCATATATAAAGTCACTCAATCTCCCATCATTCACAACATTAATCTTCTTTTGAAACTCCTCATCATCAAACTATGAAATTTTTATACTTTCTAGTAAAGATGGTTTTGAAATCATTTGAAAAGGAATTGATGTTTCACCTTCCATGGTTATTCCCATATCCATCATCACTAGATCCATGAAAATAAGATCTCTTTCAACTATCATCTTGTTCAAAACTCCATGATATTTTCTACTTAAAGCATCTTCCACCTTATTTTCATTCCCCGGGTGGTAGTGTATAGTGCAATCATAATCCTCGAGTAGTTAAAGCCATCGTCTTTGCCTCATGTTGATTTCAATCTGTGAGAAAATATACTTTAAACTCTTGTGGTCAGTATATATCTCAAATTTTCACCATAGACATAATGTCTCCATATCTTCAAAGCAAATATTATAGCTGCTAACTCAAGATCATGAGTAGGATAGTTTTGCTCATGAATTTTCAGCTATCGTGATGCATAATCAATAACTCTATCATTCTGCATAAGGACACAACCAAGTCCTCTTTTCGATGCATCACAATAAATATCAAACCCATCATTCTCTGATGGTAGAGTCAATATAAGAGAATTGACTAATATTCTCTTCAATTCATCAAAACATTTTTTACACTCTTTTTCCCAAATAAATTTAATCCCTTTTTGTGTGAGCTTTGTTAATGGGTTATCCAATTGGTAAAAATTATGGATGAAATACCGATAATAAACTTTTAAAGCAATAAAACCGTGTACCATAGTTATACTTGTTGATGATGGACATTCATGGATTGATCTTGTCTTAGAAGGATCAACATAGATTCCATCTTTAGAGACCATATGGCCAAGAAAGGAAATATCTTAAATCCATAATTCACACTTGCTAAACTTCCCATATAATTCATTTCTTCTAAGATAATGCACAAGTGATTTTTATGATATTTGTATATTTTAGAGTATACCAAGATATCATCAATAAATACCACTGAAAGTTCATCAAGATATTCCTTGAAAAATATATTCATTAGATCCATGAAGATAGAGGGTACATTAGTCAATCCAAAAAGGCATTACTGTAAACTCATAATACTCGTACTTGGTTTGAAATTCTGTTTTCAGAATGTCTTCCTTGTTCACACACAACTGATGATATCCAGATCAAAGGTTAATCTTTGAAAAGTATCTAGCTCCATGAAGATGGTCAAATAAATCATCAATGCGAGGTAGGGGATACTTGTTCTTTATTGTTATAGCATTGATCCTTCTATAGTCAATGCACAACCTCAAAGATCCATCTTTTTTCTTAACAAAAAGGAAAGGGGATCCCCATAGAGAAACACTAGGGAGAATAAATCCCTTATTACTAAATTCCTCTAGTTGTTTCTTTAGTACCACTAATTCCACAATGGATATTCCATAAGGGGTCTTCGATATGGGCTTTTAAACCAGAATTAAATTAATGGAAAACTCAATTTCTCGTTCTGGAGGATGTATAGGTAAATCCTTTGGAAACACATCAACATATTTTTTCCCAATAGGTACATCCCCTATTTGAACATTTCTTTCCATACCCACAATTATTTCATTCTCTTCCTACCCAATAATTGAATTTAGTTGAGATACTGGGGGTGGATCTAGATAAGAATTAGGTGGTGGTGTTTCTGCTCTAAAGATAAGGTAATCTTTATCATCATCAAAAATTGTAACCTCCTTATTCTTACAATAAATTTTCGCATCATGGTTCGAAATCCAATCCATACCAAGGATTATATCAAATTCAATCATGGGTATGATGATGAGATTAGTAGATAAAGAACATTTATATGGCTTAATAGGGACTGATTCACAAAACTTTGTTGCAATGATACTTCCCTTAGGAGTTTTCACTGACAACTCCCTTGTTAAATAAAATTGGAAATATCTTATTTTCTTAGCAAACTGGGAAGATATGAAACAATGTGATGATCCAGAATCAAATAAAGCATTGGCTAAACTTGAGGAAACCATTAAATTACCTGCCACTATGTCTTTCAGAGCTTCAACCTTAGTAGTAGAGATAGCACAAGCTTGTCCTTGATACCTTGGCCTTTTCTAAGGTATGTTCCCCTGACACTTAGTACATTCATTCTCATAATTCCCCCTTTCTATACAATTATAGCATTCAACATTGACACCCTCTTTCTTCCCCTTTCAATCACGAGCTTGGTGGCCTTTTTCACCACACCGGTAATAGACTCCCATTCCCTTCAGTCAACTACCAAGGTGTTTCTTCCCACATTTTCTACAGGATGAAAATTAAACTTTTCCCTTCTTCCCCTTATTTCCATTTCTAGTGTGTTCAACAGATCTCTCTTTCTCTTTATTTGGTTTAAAGTCATAAGACTTAGAGAATTCTTTTTCTGTCTAGATAGCACATGAGAAAATATCTTCGTACAATGAGAATGATTGTGAGACTAATTATCGACGGAGAAATGGTTTTAACCCATCAATGAAACGATAAATCTTACTTCTTGGATTACTTATATAATCTCCATCATGCCTCGCTAACTATTTAATGTTAGATTCATACTTTGCGACATTCTCATCCTATTTTTTCCTCGTACTTATAAATTGTCTTTCCATATCCGCTCGATGGTCATGATGAAAGTATTTTTATAATAAAATTTCATTAAACTCTCTCCATTCCATAGTTGATATGTTATAATTTTACTTTTCCTTTTGAATCAATGACCACCATTGATCAACATCTCCAGTGATGCGGTAAACTTCCATGACAACTTTTTCCCTTTCGCTACTCCCCATGGCATGGAATATTTTCTATAAGGAATTTATCCATTGCTCAGCCACTAGTGTATTTGTACCATCATTTAATGTTTGTGGTTTTTCCCCATGAAGCGATCTAACATTGATCCTTCACACTACAGATCAGGGTGCCCTATACTGGTAATGTTATTATTCATAACCTGGGTGAGTTGTCCCGGTATGGTGATTAGTTGATCAGAACCAATTGCATCAGAAAATCCACTATAATTATCTTGATTAGGAGGAAAATCCCTAAATAGAGTGTGTGCATTGATATGGTTTTCATTCTTTCCACTAGGCGCCATTTTTAAACAATGGCATAAACTAGATTAGTTTATGAATCGAAATACATAATTCCAAACATGTAAAACACTTAAGATAAATTGAAGAGTTAATAGATATAGTCCTTAATCATATAAAATGTTTTCTTTGAGGAAGTATATACTCATAAACCCTTCATAATGGTTTGTAAATAAAATGATAATTATCCAAAGAATATCCCCCAGGAGTTTCGTAACCTAGATTGCATCAAGGCCCGTTTTCATGCACCAGTTCCCATTCAAGTCTAGCTCAAAGTGGTATTTTCAAGGTTTACCCCTAGGTACATCTGTTCTAGAGCCACCTCTACCTTCTCATAACTAGAAATAGATACATTTCTTGGAAAACTCACAAAATCTCTACAATACCAAAATTCTAGGAAGTTCTTCTATACTAATCATCAAAGACTGTCTTAGGGTAATGTTCTTTAATAAGAGTTTTCTAAATATAGCTTGCAAGGTTTGTACTAAACTTCCTCTGATACCAACTGTAATTACCCAACCTTAGTTACCTAGAGTTGGTTCATTATTACATAACATTTCCATGATCACGAAACAAGTCTTGAAAGACTGATTAGTTTAGTAGCTTTGGATGTACTAGATACATTCATAAGGTTTAAATTACTTCATAAAATAGAAAACTACAAAAACATTGTTTCCATAGACAACACTGATATCCCATAGACTATCCCTATAGGTCAGTCATAATATAATTCTTCACATCCTAAGAAAAATAAAACATATAAATACTTGAGCTTAGATTCTCCGTAACGATAACTATATAGCCGAAACATTCATAAATAAGCATAAACATTTAATACAATGTATAAAACCAAAACAAAATCCTTTTAATGAATACATTGATCATAATATGGAAAATATAAATCAAAATAATTCCATTTACTTATGAACATGGATATTCTACTAGTTAAATAATCACATGCAATATCAATATCCACTTTCATAATGATGGAATGCATAATGCTAGACTTTCATAACCACATTGTCAAGGCCTTGTGCCAAGAATACAAATAAGATTTTGTCAAGGCCTTCTGCCAAGACAATATTTTGTCTCATGAGACCTACCAATGCATCGAGGAGCTATAGCAGGCTTCACCCATCACTTACTAAGTCCAATGCATTCCACATATGAAAAGGTTTAAACATAACCTAAACATTCTTATTAAAAATGGCATACGAAATGTCAATAATTTATCCATAAACCATGAATCGTATAAATAACACATCCACAATTAAACATATCACAAAACCTTAAATACAATATGGATGTTTTGTATCATAATAAATCAGCTTTAAATAATCTTAAAATCCATCAATGGATGTCGACATAGATGAAATCAAAACATTTTTTTAGAGAAATTTTTTTTTATTTTGAAATCATTTTAGAAAACTGTTATTTCGAAAATATTCTTATAAGATTGTAAGGGAATCTTCAACGATGTTATAACTATGGAAAACAACCACACCCACCGTATAAGTTTAAAAAAAATTCTTACCTTAATTTTGTCGAAAATGTCATAAAGTACATTGTATTGAAAACGAAGGAAAGTTTTATTTCAAAACATTTATGGTCACATAAGGGTATAAATGACTTTACCCTATTGTCTAGTAAATATTAAAAATGTTTTGAAATAAATTCTTAAGAAACATGGATGTGGATGATAAGGAGGTCCCAGTAGATAATTACGTATAAACAACCTTGGATAATAAAGATATTGTGAAATTAACCATTAACTTGTAGTTTTCCTTGGTCGAGGGTTGGTTAACCTCCTGTATAATGGTTAAGTAATTGTTATTAAATTATACAAGAATCATATACATTAATATGATATCATATATGATCTTTTAATGTTGCTTTGTTAATAATATCTTAGTATTATCGTCGTTTTGGGTGTTGACTGATTCGCTTTACTTTATATGATTTGTTACGTAAGTAATGTTTGTTATGGATAGGATTTATCTTATACATATTCAGAATGATATTAAGATTTTAAACATTATTTTTAATCATCTAATGAAAATTATTCTTGAATGGATACGATGGGGAATGAATCTCATCACGTTCATGGAGACTGTAATCCGTACGTACACACGAGCGACAATATCATTATTTTGATATTAAAATAATATATAATTGGATGGTATATCATATATAAAGAATCATTATCATGTTTTATTTATCATTTACATCAATTACACATGATCATTATACCCATCCAAATAATAATGTATTGAATAATAATTACACCACGACGTGGAGACGGTAAGACGTACGTATGCACATATGGTGACCTATAATTCAAAGGATGGATAGAATAATGAATATAGTTGTACCATATTTATAATAACATCACATTATATAGAAGATACTGGAGTTATTATTTTAGAATGTAAATAACAAAGAAAGAGGATGTGGAAGAAGAAAGGAAATTGAAAGAGGTGATTGAATATTTACCTCTTCTTCAGGTTCTTCCTTTTTATTTGATCAAAATGGATTCTTAGGATAGCATTGTGAATAAATAAATGACTCTATGATGAAGGGAGGATAGTTGATAGGGTATTTTTCTAGGATTTTTCTAAGAAAAATTTCTTTGTAGGTGTGAATTAGAGAGAAGTGGGAGTGCCCATTTACAAGAGGGGTGAGGGGCACCTTAGGAAAAGCTAGAAATATTATTTTATAATAAAATAATTTTTAGTTTCTAATGGATAAAAAATGAATTATTTAAATTATAAGGAGGGGATGGGTCGAAAAAAACTAAACCAATAGGTTTTATACAGGTTTTGATCACTGTATTAACCTTATCTTTTAGATTTAACTCTTAGTTAAATAGTTCGACATTTACCATGTCTCTTTGTAGTTTTATATTTTATGGTAAATAAACTTACTATAAACTTCCAAGTTAACCAAAAGTGGTTCATTAATAATATAACTATGATTATATATGTATTTTTTCCGAACCTTAGATTTTTAGGAATATAAGATCAATTAATAATATAATATTTGCTTTAAAAACTCTTTTATGTCAATTTTGACACCATTTGGTATTCTGTTTTTTATAAATTCATAAAGGAATTATTACTTTGAAAAAAATTCATCTAACCATCCCTAAGATGTCATATTAACCTAGAAAATTATTTTAATTCATAAAAAGTTTCAAATTACATTAATTTGGATATTTATAATATCAATTAATTTAATATTTCATTAATAGGTAATTACTGCATCATCATTGTGTCATAAATAAATTAAATTATTTAATGTCTAAAAATTATAAATAAAATACAATTATGTAGGAAATATTTTTATAATTATAATTAATTTTTATAGTCGAATTTAACTTATTTTTAACCATATATTAAAATTGGATGAGTTATTAAACTTTGAATTTAACACTTTTAGCTCTTCTTTGAATTAAATAATAATAAATTTCATAATCTAATCCATGTGGACCTAAGAGGTTCATATTTTATTCCTAATGTTGTTTTTTGTCGAATTATACTTATCCAATAGAATTGATACATGTGTTAGGGTAATAATAATATCATTTTTACCCTTAATTACCCTATTAACTTTTAACTGTGGTAAGTAAAAGTAAAAAGTTACTATTCACCAAAAATTATTTTCATCTTATGGAACCAAATTTTACTTACTGATATCAACCATGTCTTTTGTATTTTTGGAATTCAACTCATAGAAGCGGTAAAATTAAGTTTTATGTAAATTTGGAAATACTCATAGGAGGTTGGTAAAAGACGGTAAAAGTTCATTAAAATATTTATATATCTAAAATTATTATAAACTGAATACAATGAATTAAATTGAAGATATACAGGTATTATGTATCTATTTTGAACTAAAATTTTTTTAAATAAAATAAATAATTATTTAAAAAAATTTTTATTTTAAACAATAACTCAATGTTTTTCACTATTCATAAAAATTGGAATGTTTTCAGAAAAATAACAAAAATTCACCCTAAGATAATTTCGATATTCCAAATCTATAAATTAATTCCATTTTGAATGATAAAATTTATAAAATTTCAAAATGTGGGTATTACTATTCATAACACCTAGTTTGATTGGTTGTAGTGTGTTAGAACTCAAAGTTGCGTACAACACATACTACTGTATTATTCAAAGAGAATAATATCATGGATGCTTGGGGAGTTACACACCATGAATCCCTATTTTGAGGGTAAAGTTACAAAAATTATCTTAATGGAATTAAAAACCTAAATCTTCTTTTCTCCCATTCATTTCCAGCGTGTAGAATCTCCTTATCTCATTTTAGAACTCCCTCTATCTAGCCTTGGCATCTTGATTTCTCCCTGATACAGACTCCAAATCAAACTCCATTGGTCATGTTGGATCTGTATTGATAATCACTCAAATCCTATTTATTCCTTTCATGGGTTATCTTCCCATATCTTTCCCTATTTGTGTGTGAGATCATTCACCTTATTTTCATCTGGTTGGAGAATTTATACTTTTTATTCAGAACTAAATTGAATATGAATCCAATATTGGAAGAAGAGTCATTTAAGAACTTAAGGTAGGTGGTATAATTGTTTTCCTTAAAATTTATGATGTTTTCATAGCCTCACTATTGTGCCTCATGATGAATGATGTATTACGTCAAAATAAAATGCATTATTTTTTTATAAATTGATACATACATGTTATTTCACTCTTGTGAAGCTAGGTAAGGTATTTATAGGATTCCAAAATAAGTTATTCCCACCCCTTAGAGGTACTGACTTGAAAATACCCATTATTGGTAATTGATTAAATGATCATAACACCTTCTAAGTGTTCATCTTCAGTTTTAAATGTATTTTTCAGTGTTATATTGTTTCGTAGTTTCGAAAGAACCACCAAATTTATTATCTCATCATGAGATGGAATTTCATTCCTTGATTAAAAAAACTAATTGTTTATATTGAATGATATGATTCATTACAGATTTACTTTCTTAAATGAATTAGATGAACTAATTTAATAATTTCTAATGGTTGGAAAGGCCACACCAATTGATTCATTATTTTTGTATTTATTATATGAGTTGTAACACCCATTTATGTAGTGGGATTGATGATTTTATAGATTATGAGTTGATTCCTTAAGTTATTAATATTATTATTATGATTATTCCATTTCCTTTGGATGGTGAATGATGTTTAAGAGACTTTTTGAGCATAAAGATTCAATCCCCCTTACATCGAGTGTGGCCCATGACATCTCACACCATTATACTATTCTCTGGGAGATGAGAATGAAATTCCATATTCCTTTATATCATGTGTTAGAATTGACGACTCACCCCACCTATCTCGAGTGTTGAGCATGACATATCACATTCATTAGGAGATTTTATGAATTCACCCTTTGCTTGACCCTATAACTCATTAGATAGTCTATGGATGCTTGGGTTATGCTGCAGGTCTAACCAAGACCTACTATCCAGTTATATGTCTACTTATGTACTCATTCACTTAGTGAATATATGTGGATGCAATATATATATATATATATAGTATAACTATATATATGGTTACTGATATGAATCTAACACTGGCTTATGAAAAAGAAGGTAGATATTTCCAGGTGTTCGATAGGAACCTGAGCAGGAATGTATTTATTTATTTTAGTATTTTATAACATTTTTTAACTACAAAGAAGGTAGATATTTCCATGTGTCATGATTAATATTTCATTAATGAATAATGTGATAAAGGAATTAACCCTTTTGTTCGTTAATGGATGATAATATCTTGGTCCCTTAGATAGAAATGATATAGCCTACCTAAATTCATGTCCATGGGGATCAATAGACATGATCTATTTCCATAGAGTCAAATAAAAAGATACCAAGCATATAGGTTGATGGGAATGGTATGAAACCTGGTTGATTAAAGATATTGTGTGAAAAGGATTATATTACATTGTAAGCATTCGTATGCCATGAGATGTCATTATGGCATGAAATTATTTCCTTATGGGTGCCTTGTCATGTTTCTCGACACTAGACTTGGACTTTAGTAAGGTTCACCTAATGCCATTGAAAAAGAGGCCTAGAGGGTCACACACTAAGTGTATCCAATATCTCAGTAAAAGAATTTCTTATTTAACATGTTTAATGAATATCATTCCCTGTCATGGTTTAATAATAAGGCTTGTATGCCTAATTTCATCTATTCCATCACTACTTATTTGAGATAATGTATTATGGGCAGAATAATTAATAAATATTTAGGTGGATGTGTGGAACAAGTTTAATGGTCAAGTGATAAATAACAAGTTTAAAAATTATTTAATTAAAAAATATTTAATTATATCTTTCATGTAAAGCACATGTCAGGAAATAATAATATTAATGTTATGATTTAACATGGGGGTTTCTCTAGGATAAATGAAATAATTAAAGGCACTTATGAAAATTATTAATTATTACCATAGTGAAATAAATGCCTAGTTATATTATTCTATCATTAGCCAAGTGAAATCAAAGAGATGCATATTCAGTTGTAAAAAATGAACTGGAGAAAAGATCTCAGGCATAGATAGTTCTTTCTTCTCCAAGAATGCTCTCAAGAATGAGAGCGATCCACCTCTGCTGGATCAAGGAGAGTTCTTTGGAAGATGTTCTTAGGGAGATTGAAGGCAAGCATCAAAAGTGAATGGATCATCCATGATAGCACCCAAAGACTCCTTTGATGACATCCACAGATACATGGAACATGTGTAGATCAATGCTAGAGGAACCATACACTTGGATTCTATAATGCAATGACAACGTACTACAGATCTATGGTTGGGCACATCAACAAATAAAAAATATCTTTGGAGCTAATTATTATTTAATTAAATTAATTGTAAAAAACATGTGTTGATCTAATATCTCTTGGTTCAGGGTCTTCTATCCCTTCCTTGTTCTTTGATTCAGTTCCATTGGTCATGGCATTCTTCATCAGAAAAGAACTCAGATTGATTATCAGTAGCAATAAAAAGAAAAGTTAGGAACTATCCCTCCCATGATTCCACTATGCCCGAAACCTACAAGTGGAATCTGATAGGTCACATTATTGTCTATAATTATATAGATTCATTGATGATTTATGCATTAATAATTTAGTTTTTCAATACAAGTCAATCAATTTTTAAATCATAATCAGTGATATCTATTTCCTCCTCCATCGGTTCTTGTTGATCTTACAGAAACAATTAATTTTATGATTAAAATGAAATCAAGAAACTCATCCAGAGATTCCAAATATTCTGACTGGATAACATAATAGGACACACTATGTAATTGGCATTACATTCCATGTACTCATGTTCAATGCACTAGGAGTTAATTCAATAATTACACAACGAGTGTGAATTAATGACATGTGGTGTAGTTAATTCTTACACCACTTGTTGACCAGGATAGACTCATGCATGGTTAGCCAAACTACATGTTATGTAGCCCACTAGACTGGGCATGTATCCCTTAATGTTAGGGGTAGGTCATGTATTATATACATGACCTACCCGATCAGTGACCATTTAACACAAAGTCAACACAGCATGTGACCCACTGGACATGTTGTATACTCAATGATTTCCGATGTATGCCTAACATGCCAAGTCCATAGGTGTTTACTTCAGATAACGGAAGAATAATGTACATGTTGTGTAGATCAGATCTACATGCTGTGTAGTTTTTTCCATTTATGCAGATTTAAAATTTATTATATTATGTAACCCTTGAGACATGTACTTACATGTGGGCATAATTATTGAAAATTCCATGTGATAGGCTGATCTATATATATATATTATTAACATCTGCATAATATTCAAGTTCTATACATCATGTATGAGTTATATTATAGTTATTATTCTATGTGCATGCTATATATCACAATGAATAAAGTGTATACAAGTATAATTCATGTTGGGTAGTTTTGGATTGGTATTTACCAAGTTGCATCCAATGTATAAGTTATGTACAAGGTTATATTTAAATGACTTTATTAATTTTTTTTAAAATTATAATGGATGATAATATAAAAGAAATCAAGGAAAGGTTTAAGATAAACAGATTGATTAATTAAAAATAATAATTAATCTATTCGAGCATGATTTATCTTGAATAAAAATGATTAATGAATTCAATGCTTGTTTTATAAAATGTGTAATTCATTCCATGCATGTGGATGATATGTGCTAGACCAGACTTTTGTATGTGATTGGTTTCCTTTTAATTCATTATTAAATTAAATTTAAGGCATGTGTGCCTTCTATCCTCATTAATATATTGGGCCTGTCTGCCCATGATTTATTTTATGTAAACCCACTTTTTACCCTCATCTGCGTGTGAGTAAAAGCTTATGTAATGGATGGATCACCCAAGCTAGTGGAGGTGGATCAGGTTATGATCTGAGGTGAAATTAATCCAAGGAGATACAAAGGTGGATAGGTGGAAAGCTGTAAACATGAACCTTAAATTATTCAAGGTGTTTCTCCCATAGGTTAGTGGTTAGTTTATCAATATTTCGATAAAATAACCATTAGAACAATCTCATAATCATACCCGTTATTTTAATTTTTCACTATCATGGTTATTTCAATATGGATTTTTTTTCACAATAAAAATATTTACAAATTAACATGCATGAAATGATGGAACTAGAATAATTTTTCTTATGCATAAATATTATTTGAAAACATGGTCAATCACTTAAGTAATACTACTTAATATTAACAAGAATGAGAAATGATAATAATTTAAAATTTACACGTAAAGGATAAAATTCCTTAATAAAATATAATGTCGGTATAACCTTCCATTACTTCGGTTAGAATTGAACCTTAGTTCAATGTTCTTTACAAGACAAAGTTGGGTGATTCCAATTATTGGGGAATTATAATTTGAGGTTTTGGGTTGAATAAACTTGGATGACATCAAGGGTTGACTGTAAAAGCATGAATTTTTGTAACTGAGGGGGAAAAGGTTGAGAAAATATATATTAATGATTTCAGGATAGGGGAGTCCACTCAACAGATAGAGGAATTTTTAATTAATGTAGTTGGAATTTGGAATTCCTACCTAAAACCATTTGAGTTTTTTGACCAGACAATGTCGGGGTAGTGGGAATGTAATATGGAAAATTTTCACATGAATTTCCATGAAATAGGATATTCTGAAGACAAAGGTGAAGGCTACTGGGTTTTGATAAAATAGTGGGAGACCAATAAATATTTATTTATTTTCCTAAATTTATCAAGATAAAGTACAAAAATTATTCTCACCTTATTTGTAGAAACTACATCATAAATGAACTCAAATATATCATTGTGATCCATACTTGAGAATTAAAACCTTCCCATTGGCACTAATTTTTAGGAGGTTAAAAGGCACCTATGGTTCATCATTTTCCATGAAAGGAAACTATATTTTCTAGAAGAACCTTAACCAGTTGCGCTTGGAAATATGGTGAGTGATGAAGAGCTTTCCTTGTACGAGAAACATGTGAATGATGATATATATGTTCAATTATTCATTATATCATCCATGTTCAATGATATATTTAAGAAAAATGAGGAAACATATGCCTATAACATGATGTCTCACCTTTGGGATCTCTATCAAGAGAAGGCAAGACAAGAGAGGTATGCGATCTCAAATGATATGTTCAAAACTAAGCTTGGAGAGTGTGTGATAGCTAAGCATCATGTAGTCAAGCTTACCAGCTACATTTAGCATATAGACATCTTAGGGATTAAATTCTCAAATGAGTTTCATACATATAACATACTTTGGTCATAGCCCGTGGACTTCTCTAGTTTTATTGTGAATTATAATATGAGCAATAATGATAAGAGAGAATCAGAACATCTGACCCTGATTCTCCAAGTGGATAAGGACATAGAGAAAGACAAACTCAGAGTCCTTATAGTAAATATGAAGAATAAGGACAAGGTAAAGGGGCCTATGATTTATAAAGAGTCTAAAGACCCCGGGCACCATCCTACCAAGAAGAAAAAGATCCAAAGGTAGGGGAAGGAAAAGGAGGTAGTATGTTTTTCATGTGGCATGTCAGGCCACAAAAAGAGGAATTTTATGTAGAGGGAAAAAGAAGCCAAAGGTTAATTTTTTATTGAGTGAAATATTTCCATTTCTATACATTGGGTTTTGAAAACATATTTTGGTGCTCACATCTATATTCAAAAGAAAAAACCATGTAGATTTCAGAGAATTTATTGAGGAGAGGTGGATTTGTGAGCTTACAATAATACAAGGTTGGATGCTCTTATCATTTGTGATTACCACCTTTCGTGGATAACTGAGATGATTTTGGTTTTGCCTGATTGTTATTTTTTTACAAACTATTACCAATAACATAGTTTCTGTATAATGTTTAGATATATATGGGTTTTGTAACACCCAAAGGTTTTTTAAATATAAATTGAAATGAATGAAACATAATTTTATGTAGATATTTATAAATATCATTTAAACCTAATTTTTCAACTTATATGTTTTTAATTTCAAGAAATGGTCATCTACAGTTGTGACCTGCAAGTTATTTCGAGTCTGAAAGAACCAACTTGTTTTTAGTGAATAGTAACCTACACTAATGAATAGTAATATAAATAGTAATGTTACCATAATGAATAGTAAATTTTATTATTATCTTATTTTCTTAAGGATATAAGATAATGATATGTTGATTAATTTTTAAAGTTGTTAAAAAATGAGTTATATAATTAAAATTGTTATTTTTGAATAAATTATGATTTTATTTAAAAATTAAATTAATAAAATTTAAGAAATTATTTTCAAAAAATGGAGTTCATTTTTGAATTCTACATGTCAGGAAATGTTTAGGGTGAATTTTTGGGTTTTTTTTGAAATTATTGAATTTTTTATGAATTGTAAAATATGATAAAATGTGATAAATGCTAAATACTTGATTTACAACATAACAAGTGATGCAAGGATGATGTAAGACCACTTGGTTCAAACTCATATGACATTATTACTATTTGGGGTTAAATGAATTAAGGCTATTCATTTTCTTGAGAAAAAATATTATAATAATGATTAAAATAATGTAAAATACCTCCTCTCCTCTATTATAAATACCACCCTCATTTCCATATTCCTCCCACGCCTCTCAAGCCTTGATCCTTACCCATGTTCTGCCCGATACTCTTCCCAAGGATCTTCCGCATGTCCTAGATCTGATGGAATCACCAAAAAGAAAAAAACAATGGCCTTAAGAATGATCTCAAGGAAAATAGATCAAGAGGAGGTTTAAACAAGTTTTAAGTAAGACAAACCCAAGGTAAGGGAATTTTTAACCCGATTTCCATCCTTTGGGTTAACCTTGTACTTCGTTATTTAGGTTGTATTAGAATTGTTTATGTGATGGATTTTTTTATTTTATCTTGAATTATTTGTATTTATAGTGTATATATATATTCCATCCACCCAATTAAGTATCACATGAATTATATGATATTTGTAAGGGGAATTTATTTTAAAATCCTTTTTTAAAATTGTGTTTTACAAAATTCAAAAGCAATGTTTTTATGAAATTATTCTTGTTTTATGATCATGTTATGGTTATTGGGAATTGATTATGATGAATTTTGGGACATATCTCTACCTCCAATGCATTGGGTATGTGTAAGTTAGAGGTTGGCTGTATGGTTGATCCAGGTGTAATAGTGTTGGTTACGCAAATTTTAAGGTAGCCATGAGGGTTACAAATTATAAGTTAGTTGTGAGGGTTAAAAGATTATTTATGTATACCCCAAGATACCTTCATGGTTCTATTTATGTTATTATGTATTGTGGGAATCTTGTGCAAATATCATGTTTCACCAAGTAAGTACATATGGGTGGAAAGTATCTCTTTTGAAAATTATTTCTTATTATACACGTATTCATGGACTGATGTGTTATTTTCTCCTTTTCATATCACTTACTGAGATTTTATTTGTTATCCCAAGCTTTTAAATTATTTTCACAGGTTATAAGGATGTGTAAGATAAAGAAGGAAGAAAAGTTTAATGTTTGAATAATTGTCAATGAAATCATGTTTTATTTGAAATGTTTTATATTTTGGAATTAAGGAGTACTCTTTTTATGGCATCCACTCTGTATTAATATGTAATTTCATCATTGTGTTATTTCCATTTTCTCTAAATCTCTAAACTTGAAAAGATACTCAATGTGAAAGTCAGTGATTTCTTTATTAAATTCAAGATTATGTAACGTAATAAGGTCGAGTCCTTATAGGATTATTTATAGGTTCAGAAATAAAAGTTGTTTGTTTTATAAGGAAACATATTTTATGGTATGTAACATTTAAATAATAGTATGTATGTATTAAATTATAAAAACCAAGTGTTGAAATCGATAATGAATCATGTTTACATGACTCATTTAACACCCAGTTGTGGCATCACCATCTTGGTCATGTAAACGAGAAGCATTTGAAAAATCTCAATCCAGATTGTTTTTTATACTCTTCTAACATAAAAAAAATTATAGATTTCATGATTGTTTACAAGAGAAAATGACCCAATCACCATTCGGTGGACATGGTTAAAGGGCCATAAAGCTTCTAATAATGGTACACATTGATGTGTATAAAACATTTCTAGTAGATTATCGGGATGGATATTATTACTTCATAACTATTACTGATCACTAGAGTAGATATAGATATATTTACATAATGAGGTGTAAGTCTAAGTTATTGGACAAATTAAAGTAATTCTAGAATGAATCATAGAATAATCTTGGTAATAATATAAATAAGATTTTATTGGATCGAGGTGGAGAATATCCAAACCAAGGGTTTATCAACTCTCTATGGGTGTTTTTGATTCTATCTCAACTCACTCCACCATATACGCCACAATGGAATTGTTTTAGTGAAACTATTAACTATACCTTTTTGGAAATGGTAAGGTTTATGATGATTCATGAAGATAATCCATTATACTTTTGGGGATATGCATCACAAACTTTGGCATACACATTATACCGTGTACCAACCAAAGTGGAAAATGGAATTCCCTTCGAGATATTGAGTGGAAATAAAACCAGTTGATCACATAAGAATGTATATCGATGAGAGGCATTTGTTAAGGATTTATCAAGAAACAAAATAGCACCCCTAGGCATGAAGTGTAACTTTATAGGGTATCCCAAGGAAACTAAGGGACACTACTTATATAACTCCACAAAAAGAAAGTAACTATTACCGGAAAAGCTGTATTTCTTGAGAGAGAGAACATCCTGAACAAGGATAGTGGGAGAAAGATTGACTTTAATATAGTTGATGATCAAGATACACAATATTTGGAATAGGAACAAGTTCCATAGGTCCCTATTGAAGATGTATTTCGTGAAACACAGGTATTGTGTAGGAGTGTAAGAGAGGTAAGAGAACCATAGAGATATGGTTTTAGGTTGATGCACCATTTGATGTAAATCCTATTGGATGGAAATGAGTATTCAAGAGGAATATGGACATGGATGGTAATGTGAGTACCTATAAAGAAAGGATAGTGGATAAAGTGTTCAAAAACCATTAATTAATTGACTATGATGAAACCTTTTTTCCATTTTCCATGTTTAAATCTATTATAAACTTACTTTCCTTAGCAGCTTACCATGACTATGAGATTGGGTAAATGGATATCAAAAATAAATTCCCTAATAGAACCTTATGAAATATTTCTATATGACACAACCATAATGGTTTGTGAAACTAGGTGATTCCAAAAGGATTTTCAATTTCTAAAGATCCCCTTATTTTTAAAAGAAAGCATCTAGGTCATGGAACATTCTATTCGATGAATCCATATAATAATTTTGTTTCATTAAAAACGAATGTGATCCATGTGCTTACAAAAGGTTTAGAGGGAATGAGATCTTTATCCTAGTAGTATATGTTGATGACATATTACTTAATGGAAATGGCATACTAGTATTATAACATGTTAAGGACCGGTTGAACAAGTGCTTCTCCATGAAGGACTTTGGTGAAGAAGCCTATATTCTAGGGATCAAAATCTTTCATGATAGATCCAAGAGTCTGCTTTGACTAAGACAAAGTAAATATATTGACCAGATACTAAATAGATCTAGTATAGAACAATCTATGAGGGGATTGGTTCAAGTGTCACATGGTTTACATATTTTTATGAAAATGTGTCCCCATACACAATAGAAGAATGATAGAATTAGTATGATCCAACAATCTTTGGTGATAGGATCAATCAAATATTCCATGTTTTGTACTATAATTGATGTTTCCTATACATTGATCATGGTAGGAAGATATCAAGTAGATTTAGGAGAAAAACATTGGAATTCTATTAAGACCATCCTTAAGTATATGAGAAGAACTAAGGATATGTTCCTGGTGTATGGAGGAGACATGGAGGTTATCATTAGAGGGTGTGATTATTCTATTTTTCATATATATTATAATGATTTGAAGTCTCAATCAAGATATGTTTTCTTTCTCAATAGAGGATATCTAATCTGGAAGAGTTTAAAGTATCCATTTGTAGATGATTCTACAGTAGATTCCAAGTATATAGTAGCTTTTGATGCATCAAAGGAATATATTTGGATTCATAACTTTATCCAAAATCTTGATTTGGTACCTATAAGTAAATACCCTATCACATTGTATTGTGATAATACTGAAGTAGTGGATCTTTCAAACGATACAAGGTCGCATCAAAAAACAAAGAACATACTCTAGTAGTATCTCTTTTTAAGGGATTTTTATCAAAGTGGTGATGTTGTAGTGATTAAAGTATCCATGGAAAGGAATTTGGTACACCCCTTGACTAATGGCCTATCACAATAGGAGCATGAGTATCATGTGGGAGCTAGCGTACAGAAGGGTTTTAGCAGTTGGCTCTAGTGCATGTGGGAGTCTGTTGGAGTTGGTTCTGTAGAACCAAATTATTTTGTACTTTATGATAACTTATATTCATGGTTTTTAATATTAATAAATTACTCATCACATCATGATTTTTATTCAACATAACATTTAATCTAAAAATGTCATAAGTGTAACTCTTTCAATAAAAATTCATAGCGGATTTACGATACGATGAGAACCCAAAAGTGTTATGACACTATTCCTAAATATATGTTTTATAGCTGGATGATATAATTTTAGGGACACAAATTATATAGGCTATTAGGGGTGGAGACTCGTAAGAGTTTGAGGAACCTTATCATGGTGTACTCCCTTGGTAATGTCCAAGAGGATATTTTCAAAACAAGACACACTAATAGGAAATCCACATTTATAAGTGTCATTAGATGTTCTTATCTTTGGCTATTTGTACTGGTACTTAGAATTTACGATTATTATTAATGATTATTATGAGTCGCACACATAGATTTGCTGACAAAATCAACGATGTCATATATTTGTGGAGAGGTAGGATATGTT
Organism: Viscum album; assembly: GCA_963277665.1. Classification (NCBI taxonomy): domain Eukaryota; kingdom Viridiplantae; phylum Streptophyta; class Magnoliopsida; order Santalales; family Viscaceae; genus Viscum; species Viscum album. The sequence goes on from OY728159.1 coordinate 838,115,265, forward strand.
GGGTGCATCATGAGTAATATTGCATTAATGGATAATGCGAGAACAAATTTTTCTCTTACATTAATTAACAAAAGATAATATCTCAGGACCTTTGATGGAAATTATGTAGCATAAATAAATCCTTCTCCATAGTGATCAATAGGAATGTTCCATTTCTGAAAAGTCAATGAAAGAGATATCAAGCATATATGTTGATGGCACTGGCATAAAACCTACTCAATTGGGGATATTGTGATAAAGGGATTATATTACATGGAAAATGTTCATATGAGATGACATGTCAATGTGACATGAAATTCTTTATCTATGGGTGTCCTTACATGTTTCAAGATTCTAACCTTGGTCTTTAGGCAGCTTCACCTAATGCCACTGAGAAAGAGGCCTGGAGTGTCACACACTAAGTGTATCCTGCATATCAGTTAAATAATTTATTATTTAACAAGTTGAATACATATTGTTCTCAATCATGGTTTAATAATTATTCATGTATTAATGATCTTATTTATTTTATCACTAGTTATTGAAGATAATATATTGTGGGTATAATAATTAATAAATATCAAGGAGTATTGGTGGGCCAAATTTGATGGTCTAGTGAGAAATAATAAGATTCAATATTATTTGATTAAATAAAATTTATTTATAACTCAAATGTTATGAGAATTCCAAGAAATAATTATATTTCTGTTATTATTTGACATGGGAGTTTCACTAGGATAAATGAAATAATTAAAGTAAGTTGTAAAATATATTTTTTATTACCCTAGTGAATTAAATTCATAGTTATGTTATTCTCTCACTAACCAAGGGATTGTTAAGCGACACCTATTCATTTTTTCACAAAGAATTTTAGAAAATATCTCAATACAATAGAGTATAGTATTATAAAAGAATGATTTGAATAACTAGAGAAATCCTCCTCCACCGGATCAAGGAGAACACTTTGGAAGAAGTTCTCAAGGTGATCGAAGGTGGAATCAAAAGCTTAAGGATATTCGGTGCTAGCACATGGAGACCACTTCAGTGACTTTTGGAGATACATGGAACCCATGTGGATCACCTCTATAGTAATTATACATTGGAATCTAAAAAAACAGTGTCCCACTACAGATATGTGGTTGGACGCATCAATGAATAAATAATAACCTTGGAGGTTATTCTTATTAAATTAAATTAATTATAAAGAACATGAGTTGATCCACTCTTTCTTGGTTCTAGTTTTTCTATCTATTTCTTCTTCTTGGATTCAATTTCATTGGTAAAAAAGTTCTTAATTGGAATAGACCTCTGATTGATTATGAATGATGACAAAAAATCAATGTTGGGCACCACCCCTCCTGTGCTTCCACTTCTACCAGAACCTACAACACGCTATCCGATCATAGTTCAATATATTCTGATAGACTAATATTTCTGAGATAGTCAACAAGAATATTATTATTAAGAAAAATATAATGGAAGATGATAGTGGGAACTAGGGTGGTTCAACACCTAGGTCTACCGGTGGTCCTTTTCTTGGATTCAAGCATTGCTTAAGGTTTTTTCAGAAGTGTATTAGCTATCATCTAGCTCATTCTAACAACTTTCTTATCTGTCTCCAGTGTGGGAAACATGGGCATGTGAAACCACATTGTTTATGGAATCCATTGGAATGAAGTGGATACAGTAGGATGGGTCATATCCAGTGATTCTTCAGTAGTTTTCTATTAGTTCCCAATGATATAGAAACCACACCTCTCCCATGTTTTGGAGGAGGTCCAGTAGTATCTTTCTTGGCAGTTAGATTGAATCCCACTAACTAATTAGGAAAAGATAGTGGTTGTGGAAGAGGTAGTTAAACTCAGGATTCTCAGTTCTAGTAGATTAGGCTTTCTCAGGGAAGTCAGTTTGTGACTCGGGTCCATGGTACGAGTCAATTACATGTATTACAACCTATGTCAGAGGATAAGAGCATTGAAACTTATGTTGTTTGAGGTACTATTATAATAGCCTCTACTCTAGTGTTTTATTTATTTTAAAGAGGCACATCACATTACATGATATCTATGATGATTTTGGAGAGTTTGGGCATTGATATAAAATAATTTTGTATCATTATGATACCCAATAACCCATTAGGTATCCAATATATGATTGTTTTTTGTTGTAAATATTATCCCCTTGAGATAGGTGGACATCTATTCGTATGAAATATTTTCATCCTCAACATGATAGAGATTGATTTAATTATCATAATCAAATACTAGTTCCCTATCAAGCCCATAATGACTTCTATTATCATAGGGTTATATTTATATCACCAAAGGGTGGTAGAAACATGCATCAGTAAGAATGGAATATCTAGGATACCTGATTAGGACGTGAGCATTAGGGGATGGGAAGTGTAATAGACTAGATTTCTAATCACTTATTGGATGATAAGGGGTTAAGAACAAATATTTTCCCTCTAGTAGTTGAATTTTTATGGATGTATTCCATGAAGGTTTTTTGGGATACATCAAGTATGGGAGGTATAATTCAGTATTGAGCTAGTTTGAGGAGAAGCACTAGTTTCCATTCGTTCTTATAGGATGCCACCTATGATGATTTTTTTACTTGATAAATAGTTATTGGATTTTAAGGCTAAAGGATTTATAATCCCTATCACTTCTCTTTGGGGTTCACAAGTCCTTTTTTCCATGAAGGCTTATGGTACCATTAGATTTTTACATAGATTAAAGATAGTTGAACCATCTCATGGTTTAGAACGGGTATCCATTACCTCAAATATATGACCTAATTGATCAACTAAAAGGATTAAGAGTGTTTTAAATGATTTAATTGAAGTAGGTCTATCATCAGGTGTATATAAAGTCAACAGACGTACCTCACAAAGCTTTCAGATGAAGGTATAGTCTTTATGAGTACATGGTCATGTCATTCATCCTCACGAACACAAATTTTGTTTTCATGGATCTAATGAATTGAGTTCTCCACCTGTATCTAGATTCATTCATGGTAGTATTTGTGGAATAGTTATTAGTGTATTCACATTCGTGATAGAACCGTGCCAACCATATTGAGATCATGCTGAATACAGTAAGGAGGAAAACAATTTATGATAAGCTCAGAAAATGTTCTTTTTGGATAATAAAAGTCAACTTATTAGGTCATATTATCTCAGATTTAAGAGTTTTCATAAAAATAGAAAAATTGGGAGATCTTAGGATCATCCCAAGAATGTATTTGACATAGAATGTTTCTTGGGGATAACCGAATATTACAGATACTTAATCCATGATTCATCACACCATAAAACACCACATACTGGTTTGACTAAAATGGGTGTGAAGTTCTTATGGTCAGAATCTGGTGAATAATCCAATCAGGAGTTGAAGGGAATATAGAATTTAGTGCTGATCTTGATTCTTTTGAAGACATGATTGAGTTATATAGTCTACTATGATACATCAGGTATTAGGCTAATAGATGTTCTAAATAAGGATTAACGAGTCATTGCATAAAATTCTTATTAGTTGAGGCATCAATATTGGAATTACCTGATGCATGACATTGAAATAGACACTATAGTTCATGTTATTAATTTCTGGAGACAATATTTACTTGGAGATTATTTTTTTGTATTAAAAGATTAAAAAAATATTGAAATAACTTTTATGTAGCATGATCTAAATCTCAGGAAGTACAGATAGGTTGAGTACCCGCAATCCGTCGATTTGGAACATGCTTATATGTTTGGTAATGGAAATAATGTAATCGATTATCTAAGATGGAATAATTAGACATAGGCAGTTCAAGAGGATAGTGGTGGGGAAAAACTCATGGATTTATTTTCAGATATGAACTTTGAGGTCTATAAGGATTATGATAGACTATCTTCTTAGCTTCCCAAGTGACCTATACTCTTTATGAAGGATTGATAATTAGGAAATTTTTAGATCCTAATGTATTAGTCTAAAGTGAAATAATCTCATATGAAAATTCATCTTCTGGTTGGATCATGGATGAGGATGAGAAATTATTCTTTCATGGGAATGTATGTGTCCCAACAGACATCAGAGAGGAGAGGATGCGGTATTTTCATGCCTCTACATGGGAAGTACATCCCAATTTCACCATGATGTATATAAATTACCTCCCTAGTTTTTATAAAAATCAATTAAATGGGATATTTCTAAATCTTTCACTATATATTTCACTTTTCAGTAGGTGAAGACAGAACATCAATGAACCTTAGAAATTTTACAGCCATTTCCCATTCCTGAGTTGAAATGGGATGATGTTTCTATAGATTTTTTGAATGGTTTACCTAGATCTCCTCAAGTAAATGATATGGTGTGTGTATTCATTTACCATTTAATGAAGTTTGATCACTTTTTAATTTTGTGATAGACCTTTTTAGTAGATGATCCTGGGATGCTATACACCCTGGAGTTCGTAAACCTTCATGGATCTCCACATTCTATCATTTCTAATAAGGAAAATTGATTGATGTTTATGTTCTATAAGGGGATTCATAAGGCCTTGGCTAGATAAGTTCTTCTGAGAAAAACCTATTTCCCTCTGACCAACAGACAAATAGTGTGTACAATTAAGGTGTTAGAGGAAATTCTCCATGCATGTGTCCTTGACTTCAGGGGTTCTTGGGAGAAACACATACCACTTACTGAGTTCCATTATAACAACACATTTTAGGATAAAATTCAGATGGATCCTTAAGTTGCATTATATGGTTGGTCATGATGATGACCTCTGTGCTATTTAGAGGCTGGGGAGGTAGCTGTACTTTGGAAACATCTTACTCAGGAGACAATAGAGCAATTCTAGTTGATTACGAAGAAAATGTTGAAAACATTGTCAAGATTGCAGTAGTATTCTAATAACCACCGATGACCTCTTGAGTTCATGGTAAGAAATTGGGGTTTCTTATGAGTTTCTAATAGTTTGGGCAATCGATGTATTTAGGGGAAGGGTAAGCATTGGATTTGATTCCTTAGACTCTTTGAGGTTCTGAAATGAATCTGATTAGTGGATTTCCATATAAAAATTCATTTGAGATAGAAACCTATGAATAATTTATTTCATGTTTCAAAACATTTATTGTATTACCCAAACCCATCACATGTATTCCATCTTGAGGAGGTTTATTTAGAGGAATATTCTACTTTTGGGGAGTACCCAGTGCAAATTATTGATCAGAGTGTGAAGACAATACAAGGAAGCTCAATTTCTTTGGTATGAGTGCTATGGAAGAACATATGAGTAAATGCTGAGACCTTGGAGGGGGAGATAGATATATGAGCTTAATGGCTAGATATTTTCTCAAATGATACCTCTTTACCCTTAAGAAGACAACTCATGGATGATATTCTCAAAGGATGGGATGTTTTAATGACCCATCTTCTCTCAAATTTATGACTTGTTTGTTTTTCATTTTCAATGTTTTTTCTCTTGGAAAATGTGACCTATATTTTAAGGAAGGTTCTAGGAGTATCCATTTATTTTTTAGTGCCTAGAGCCCTAATATTTGGGTAAACAAGCTAGGCTTCACAATTACCACACTGTTAGTACTATCTGCACGGGGATCCTTTTGAGTTGAAGGGGCCACATGACTTGTCTATAACAATTTGACCTGAGGTGTTTGACTGTGAGAGGATTTTGGTAATTTTATATAGTGGGTTTTCACATGGATTACAAATGTTTAGGGAAATCGAGAACCTTAACCATGCAGGGTCACTACCTAGATAGTGAGGTGAGCATAGTTTACACAAAGTTTGGACAAACCATTGGGCCAAACCATGAACCCCTATTTTGGAGGGTGAAGTATCCAAAATGAACACAAAGAAATGTAAAATCTAAATCCTTATTTGTCACTTTAATTTCCAACATGCAGAATATCCTTCTCACCTATGAGAACTCCCTCCATCTAACATAAGCATCTTGATAACTTCTTGATTTAGACTTTGAATAAAATTCCCTTAGCCACATTAGATATAATTGGTATGAAATAAAATCCTCTTACTTCCTTTCATGGTTTCCATTCCAATATCATGATCTACATTTTATGTGATCTTATTCATTCTATTTTCTTCGCATTGGAAAATTCTTCATTTTTAATCTGAACTACTTCAAATCTGAAGCTGATATTGGATGAGGAGTTTTCCACATCCTTAAGGTAGGTATTCTAGTTGTTTTCCCTAAATGTAATGATGTTTTCATAGATGATCCATTGTTTTTCACCCTATAAATTTCTGCGCGTCTACATAAAATGAAATCTCTTAATATTAATTCATACATAACTATTATAACATTCCCATTGAGCATTTTCTAGATTTTAGAGGATGCTAACCTCAGTCATATCCACTCGTTGGGTGTGCTGGCTTGAAATACCCCTTTGTATTTAATTTATTAAATGGACAAAAAACTGTATATGTGTTTTTATTTGATTGTAAATGGATTTTTCCATTCTTATATAATTTCTCAGTTCCCAAATCCCCTCAAAAGTGATTGACTCACCATGATATAGATTTATCATAACTTGGTTAAGGAAATTGATTTTTTATATTTAAAAGCTTGATTCATTATGGTTTTACTTTCCTAAATGAATTAAATAGACTAATTGGATAAATTCTAATGGTGGAATGTCCACCCCAATTGAATCATTCATTTTTTATTTATTATATTAATACCCATTTATGTAATTGGATTTATGATTATAAATATTATGATATGATTCCTCAAGTTTTTACTATTATTATTATGATTATTCTATTGATATTGGTTAATTAAAAATGGTTCATGGGCCTATTGAACAGGAAGATTCACTATCCCTCACATGTGGTGTTGAGAATAAAGTATCTCATCATTATAATCTTATCTGAGCGATGTGAATAAAGTTACATAATCACCAGTATTTGTTGTTGGGCATGACCACTCACCCCACATATCTTGACTGTTGGGAATGACATTACATATTCCTCCATATCAGGTGTTGGGAATGATGAATCACCTCACCAATCCTATGTGTAGAGAATGACGTCCCACATTGATTATGTGATTCAGGGAATGTACCCTTTGCATGAGCCTATAGCACATTAAACTAGTAATGGATTCTTGAGTTACACCCCAGGTCCATCCAACACCTAGTATCCAGGTATATTTCTACTCACATCCTCACATAATTAGAGAATAAAGGAGGATGTAGTACATAATTATATAATTTAAAAATATATATGATAACTATATATGGTTACTGATCAAAATCTCGCATTGAACTATACCAAAGTAGGTAGAGCCTATTGAGTGTCTGATAGATTCCTCAGAAGGATATTATTCATTTATTTATGTATTTTTTTTCATTCCATTGTATACATAATTTTACTCTATGTAATAAATCTAGTTTATTTCTCGACACCATTGATGGTGGCCTATTGGGATTTTATCTCACACCCTACTCATGCTACCTTTGGTACCCAAATAGATTATCTATCTAGAGTTATGGATAAGTGAAAGAAACCTACTTCGAATGTTTGAATCATTTAATTATTATATGGATTATGGGAATAGAAGACCGAACATATTCTCGAGATTCTATTGGAGTAGTGTTTTTTCCTTTTATATGTTTATATAGCATGTTATATATGTTTTTACCCTGTATCCCCTTTATGTATATCAGTATACCCTAAAATTATGTATATAAATAAATTTTTTTATTTTTATATTATTACAGATTCTTGGTTATTAATCATTCATAGTTTTTTGATATATATGTCGGTATTATGCTTCTGATATGGCAGGTTATTGGCCCATTCATTACTTTTCTTCTTATTGTATGCATCCACTGTTGTTTTCTTATTTACTATATCTATTTTGGAACTATGATAAGAGGGTTTAGTCTCACCACTATACCACCATAGACCCTTATTGGTTGTTGGAATCCTCTAGAATATGGGAAGGGACACTTATGGCCATGTGACCCACTGGCTCAGGTCACAGTTTAAGTGGATTCTAGGTTGTGACATTTCATAGATCATTCGAGGTAATGTTTCCCTTATATAGTTAGGATGAAGGAGGTAGTGGGAACCACATTAATCTGGTTAGTGGACCACTAATGATATTTTGTGATAGGACACCTTTATGGTGGTAAGTACAATGGATTAGAATTGGCCATTATAGTATGAGTCCTATTGTGGGGAGAACCACAATCCTACTGATGAATTTGTAAGGCACAACAATGTCTTAGGATGGATGGTTGTCATCATGTACTATCAAGTTAGTTGTTAATAGTTGAAAGTGTTATATTGACTTTTGATGCGTTATATGCCTTATCATTGGAGTTCTTCAAAAAAATAGTTGTTATTCTAAAGTAGAACCCAATGAGTTGAACAAGAATCGATGAATGAGGTGGGTCAGGATGTGTGTTTGGAATACCATTGATAATTATTAAGTAAAATAAGTTTATGGTGTTTTAGTTTCAAGGACATGTGTTTTTTAAGATTTTTAATTGGATTTGAAATTTTAATTTTTGATTTTGGGGGATCATGAGGAGTAAAATGATCAATTTACCCTATCATGTGATCTCAGATAATTTTTCTAACCACTCTATTGGTACCAAAAAAGTTTTTTTACCCTAAGATAAGATTTTGGTGGAATTCCCAAGAGTTCCAAATCTTGTGTACTATTTAATATTTTGTTAATTAAATATTAAAATTTTCATTTAGGTTTTGGTAGAAATATATTATGAATGGATCATTATATTGAGATTATGACTCCTCATTTGAGTTTGTAATGGGGAGTTTTTCCTAGACGAGGTGTAAAACTTCTTCAGTTTTTGGGACTTAGGATGTGAATTTTAATTAATTAATTAATTAAATTAATTAAAATACCCTTCCTAATTTGGGATCCCTACAGATGGTAGGAGGTGTGAGAGGGTTATTACCTTTCACTCGATTACTAGATCACGATAGAAGGAGGAATGAGTTGAAAATAGGCTTTATCTATGATAGTGATTGATTCTAGATCGAGGTGCAATGACATCCGGGTACAGATTTGGACCCGAAGATTCAGTGTTTTCACAGTGAGGTTGACCGGTTTTGATTTTTATGCCACGATATCCATATATTATTGGTTTTTAGTTTTCAAAGTCATTTTTGAGCAATAAGGACCCCATTGGGTTTTATTTCAGCATAATTGGGAAAAACATGGGTTTCAGGAGGTTTGTAGGGGTTTCATATTCAAAAATATTGATAACACTGAGTGGGTTTTTGAGAACCCACACTACAAAATAAACAGTGTTTAGCGGCGGTTTTGTGGCGGCGGTTCACAAAACCGCCGCTAAACGTTTTCCGAAATACGTTTCGCGGCGGTTTTTAATAAACCGCCGCTAAACCTTTGTTTTTTTAAAAAACCCCGACCCTTCCCTACCCCGACCCCGTTTCCCTGCAACCCTCGCCCACAGCCCCCTTCCTGCAACCCTCGCCCGCAGCCCCCCACGACCCCCGGCGATCCCGCGACCTCCTCCGGCGACCCCGCGACCTCCTCCGGCGACCCCGCGACCTCCTCCGGCGGTGCCTGCGACCGGCAACCCGCGACCCCCTTCTCCCAAGGACCTTTCTTACTTCGACCTCAGCCCCAAAGTGAGTTTTATGGATGTTCATATGTTTTTTAACCATATTATGGGTGTTATTATCATGTAATTCTCATTTTTAGACATTTATGCATTCTCACATCATGGTATGTTTAAAAGCTGATATGTTTTTTTGGTTTTCATTCCTGATGCTAATGGTTTTAGTGTATCCTCTTAGAAAATGGAGGAAATAGTGAATGAAAATTTTTGAAATGGTCAGTGATGTTTTTGAATGACTTATATCTGGTTAGTTTGTAAAAAGTATCAGTGTTTTCTAGACAACACATCATTGAAATGACATACTGATTAATAAACTGCTAGATGAATTGACTGCTGAATTGGAACTCATTTGGTTATTCTTAATTAATTATATAATTCCCTAGTAGCGATGCATCGTGTTCAGAACGAGACTATGTGTCAACTGGTGAAATTGAGCTTCTTTAAAAGTGTCAAAAGTAGCTAGTTTGTTTGGTCTTAACATGCATGGTTGGGTGAAGTTGGTTATAATCAATATAGAGAACATCATCTTGTGCTTGGATGGGTTGTTTTAATGGCGAGAATCGATGTGTACTGGATTTAAAATATTTCCATGTTTGTATTGTGACATGAAAACATAAGTGAAATTTTTAGCTCGGGACATCACTAGAAGTTGGGTATGAGTTCCAGTGGATAACTTTGATGTAAAAATATTGTACCGGAGGAGGTGAAATCACATTTCTAGATGAAATGTGTTTTCTATTTATGATGAGTGTTTTTTTTAAATTATCATCTAGCTATGGATCAACATATTTCTTATCTCTTCATTAATTTCTATCATTGAGGAACTTTTTCATGGAACACTGTTAAGTTGAGGTGAGTAGAGTGTGAATCAACCATGTTTTTTTATAAAAAGTAGTATTAACAAATCTAAATGAGGTTGATTTGAAATAGACCATTACATATTTTATATAACCATGCCAAAGGCATATTTGTAATTCTAAAAGGGTTTGTTCATTAGAATGTTCTAATAGTAGAGATACTGTGAATCAGAATTGGAATTTAAATACTAGTTCTTATGTTAAGAAGAAACAAAGGTTGAATTATTAATGATAGTATTAAATGATCAAATCTTCCGTTTTAAATAATTGGTAATGCATAGTCTCTATGTTTCAGTTAGGAATACGAGATTTTTATTGATTTTTAATTTCTCATGTATCGTATGCCTAGGGTATTCTTTGTGGAGGGTTGTGCATCTGGATGTACAACATGCCTATTTGAATAAATATTTATCACATAAGTATGTAGGATTTTTTCCCATCTATTCCTCAAGGATTCTCAGGGACCATAATTTTTAAGGCGGAGAGATTGTACCATCCTGTGTTTTTTACTAGTTCAAAATTTTCAAGAGTTTTTTATCATTTAATTTGGCAGGAAATACGTATCCTAAATTGAGATTCATAATGTAAATAAAAACCATTGAACACATAAAAATTCATTTTTTGAGGTTTATGTCTATTATAGTATAATATAATGAATCTAATTCCCTAATTTCATTGTCCATTGTATATTAAATTAGAATCATTGATGGTTTTAGGCCTCAAATTTTTACCACAACTTAAGTGTGCATTCCTTGAATTGTTTTATGTAACCAATTATTTTCTAAAAAAAATCATGCGGAGGTGTGCTATCTTATAAAATGAAAACATGCTGATTAATGGAATTTTAATGGGAATATCACTCCAATATGTTATTCCATAATGACCAAACAATCAATTAAGTGGGGTTTTAATACCTTTTATTGAAGGAAGTAAATAATTTTTTGTGTCACGAATGATAGCATGGCCTAAATTATACAATGTTCATATAGTGTGTTTACTATTTATGAATATTCACCTGGACCCTAATACTTTATTATGTACATGGAAATATAGGCAAGTGGAATGATATTGGAATGGAAATATAGGCAAGTGGAATGATATTGGAATGGAAATTTAATTTCCATTCACTATTATTAATATTATTCAAATTATTATAATTGAAATACTTAAGTACATTGACCTTATTATTTTATAATTGAAAAGTAACATGGAAATGGGCATCTAACATATGCATGACTTGTGATGTGGAATGCTTTTAAACATGACAATTCTTATATTTTTTGGAATTAAATTATCAAATTAGTTATGTATTCCTTGAGATATACTTTGGTTACATATATTGAACTCCATGAATGGACTCATAGGTTACTTGTTTTATTAATACCCCAATAGTGATACTTTGATTCTTTTATAATTTGCCCTATACTGGAAAATGAGGCATATTACATATCTACCAAGGAGTGATCCTGATTCTCTGGATGAGTGACCTTCTTTAGGGATAGATTTTTATACCATTCCACAAGAGACAATCAGACCCCTACATGATATACATGGGAAGATCTCAAAAGTTCAGGCTTTACACCATGCCGAAAGTGATACAAACGCTTCATCATATGGATCACCTTTGATGGACGCTTACAATGATGTGTATTTTTTGTTATCCTAGAAAGATAAATAGGATCCTTTTTATGGATCACATTATATGGGCTCATGATTAAATGAATTATATTCTAAATTTTACTTAAATGTGGCCATTTAGATTTCCCTAGAACAATAAAACAAACATTACCCATTGTGAAAATGGTTTCAGTGAATGTAGTTAACTTGATTTAAAATGCATTATGATCAGTTTCGATCACACATCAAAGGGGTGTTGTTTGAGGCAACATAAATGTGTGATCGATGGTGTTATGATAAGTGTGTATCCCGATATTCTTATTGCTCCTAAATGAGGTGTTGACGCTGTCTCCTATGGACCAGACTTGTTCAGTTGGTCTGAAATGGTAAATGTGGTCAATGAATCATCTTTATTATATTATGCATACTTTATGGTCAATGGTTCATCTTTATTATATTATGTTTCTGTAATCTTACACTATCGTATATTTTGTGTAGGCACATTGTGATATACATGGATAAAAGCTGGATCACATTACCGAGGAACACATCTCAATATGTTAAGGGTTTGAATGGGTTTTTATATTTTGCAATTTCTAATCGATCCGTTGAAGGGAGAATAAGATGTCCATGTCCTAAATGTAAATTTAGAACATGGTTGAAGAGAGATGAAGTTTATGTACATTTAATACTGAAGCAATTCCCTGAGCAATATTTGTGTTGGATTTGGCATGGAGAATCAAACAATACAGAAATATTGAGGACTGATGTTAATCCACATAATGAGGTCCCAAGTTCTTCGACAATGGAAAATGAAATGCAAAACCTCATAAATGATGCATTCGGAACTGCAAGACACCACTATGAGCATCAAAACATATCAGAACAACCAGAAGAGGGTGCTACAAATTGCAACGTGACAAGTGATGTTTCTGAGACTGTAACACAAGCAGATCAAGATTGTAACATATCATTGGATCCTCTTGATTCTGTGGAGCCAAATGTAAGGGAAAACTTCAGTGAGGAAAATGCATTTCATGATTTAGTTGACGATGGAAATTAAGAGTTGTATAGTGGGTGTTTGAAATATTCAAAGCTTTCATTTCTACTGAAGTTGTACCATATCAAATGTCTATGTGGAATTACAAATAAGGCAATGTCCATGTTATTGGAATTGATTCGTGATGCATTTCCTGAAGCAAAAATCCCAGAATCGTTTTATGATATGAAAAAAGTTGTTAACAAGCTTGGTCTGAATTATACAAAAATACATGCGTGTCCCAATGATTGTATGCTTTACTGGGGAGAGGATTCAAGTAGACAGAATTGTAAGAAATGTTCTTCTTCTAGATGGCAGTCAAAGGGTGATGTTGGAAGTATGACTGAACATAATTTCACGGAGAAGAAGAAAAGGAACACACCTGCAAAAGTTTTGCGTTACTTTCCTTTGAAGCCTCGATTGCAAAGATTATTCATGTCATCAAAAACTGCCGAACACATGAAGTGGCATGCTGTAGATAATAACAATGATGGGTTAATGAGACATCCACGAGATTCCCAATCGTGGAAGACATTTGATTCATTACATCCAGATTTCTCAGCTGATCCTAGGAATGTTCGATTGGGATTGGCTGCCGATGGATTCAACCCATTTGGGACTTTGAGTACGAGTTATAGCATTTGGCCAGTTGTTTTGATCCCTTATAATCTGCCTCCGTGGATGTGTATGCAAAAAACATCTTTTATCATTTCGATGATTATTCCTGGAAAACAAATGCCTGGAAATGATATTGATGTATACCTGCAGCCTTTGATTGAAGAATTGTAGGAGTTATGGAGCAACGGTGTTGAGACATTTGATGTTTCTTCTAAAACAATGTTTAAAATTCATGCTGCTTTAATGTGGACCATTAGTGACTTCCCTGGGCTTGGGAATTTATCTGGTTGGAACACTTATACGGGTTTGGCTTGTCCCGTTTGTAACTTTGATTTCGAGCCCAAACGGCTACCTCACAGTAGAAAATGGTGCTTCTTGTGCCATCAAAGATTTCTTGATGCATCTCATAGATTTCGGCTGAACAAATCAAAATTTAATGGTTGCATTGATCGTAGAACACCTCCAAAGTTGTTAACCGGTTCTGAAATATTGACACAGCTTGAAAATGTTAAAACAGAATTTGGGAAGGTTCATCATTTGAATGATAGCAGAAAACGAGTGCGAAGTGCATCGTCAAGTGAAATCAGAACGCAACAATGGAAGAAAAAAAGTATATTCTTCAAACTTTCGTATTGGGAATTTAATTCTTTGCGCCACAATCTTGATGTGATGCATATTGAGAAGAATGTATGTGATAATTTGATTTTCACATTACTTAATGAGCATGGAAAGTCGAAGGATCATCTCAATGCTCGCAAAGACTTACAAGTAATGAACATAAAACGTGATCTCTGGCCAGATGAGAATGAAAAGTATGCTCCGGCCATTTTTTCATTGAAAAATAGGGATAAAGATACGTTCCTTCAAATTTTAAAGAATGTGAAGGTATCTGATGGGTATTCGAGTAACATCTCGAGGTGTGTTGACTTGAAGAATCGTAAGTTATATGGATTGAAAAGTCACGATTCACATGTTTTGTTACAACAGTTACTACCATTGGCATTGCGTACATTATTACCTGAAAAAGTTACTGCTGTTGTACTCCATTTCTGCACATTTTTTAGACAGTTATGTGAGAAAGCTCTACATCCATTTCAGCTTGACAACCTACAGGAGAGGTTTGTATTGACCCTTTGTGCAATGGAGATGATCTTCCCTCCATCGTTTTTTACTGTCATGATGCATTTAACTATGCATTTGGTTGACGAAGCTAAATTAGGAGGCCCCGTTCATTATCGATGGATGTATCCAATTGAGAGATATTTTATTTATATGTTTCCAGTTAAGTAACCATTTTTTGGCATTTAAATAAATGCATAATATTATTATTTTTTTTCACAGATATCTTGGGCATTTGAAAGCATACGTGAGAAATAAAGCTCAACCAGAAGGCTCTATTTCTGAAGGCTATTTGGCCGAGGAGTGTCTCACCTTTTGTTCCAGATATTTGGATGATATTGAGACAAGATTTACTCGAGTTGGACGTGTTGACGACACATCAACTCAATCTCAAATGCATCAGAAATCAAAAATATTTCCTGCTATTGGCCGATCAGTTGGGAGGACCTCATACGCGACACTAACAGAATTGGAATTATTACAGGCACATAGATATGTGCTGCTGAATAGTGAAATTGCAGATCCATTTATTGAAGAGTTGAGGATACAAACAAAGAGACGAATGAGAAGCCGAACACGAAATGAAAAAGATATAACGAAAGCTGTGAATAAAGAGCTGGTAGAATGGTTTGCACGACGTGTAAGTTTATAAATATTGCAATAAATACGAATATTACTTTGACACATACAATTTGCAAATCTATTAAATTATATTTTTTTTTTCAGATCATGAATACTGATACTCGAGCTGACTTTTCAGAAGATTTGAAGTTTCTTGCTAGAGGTCCTATAAAACAAGTTAGAAAGTTCAACGCTTATAATGTGAATGGTTTTAGATTTCGTACAGTCGATCGAGAAGTGGGTTTGAAAACACAGAATAGTGGTATTTTTACATTTGCTGAAGTGGAATACTATGGAAAGCTGCATGATATTATTGAATTAAACTACCACGAGCATTTTTCTGTTGTTTTATTCAAATTCAAATGGGTCGATTTTATCAGAGGTGTTAAAAGTAATTCCTTGCAATTTACTTCTGTAAACTTCTCTCGCTTGATGGATGTTGGTGATCGTGAACTGCATGATCCATATATCTTAGCATCGTAGGCAAAAATGGTATATTATGTGAATGATGTTGTGGATGAAGGGTGGAGTGTAGTTACTCACGTAATACAAAGAGATTTGTATGATATGGGTGATGAAGTGGAAGATTTGACCTCTGCAATTGAATTTCATCAACAACAGGAAGCAGAATTATTTGTCCATCATGATATTGAAAATATTGGTCTAGCAAGGATGAATGAAGTGGATGAAGCAATGGAGCAGGAAACCGACATGATTGAAGGGGAAAATGATTGTATGTACAATTATTTATTCATTCAGCAACTACTTGTTTCATTTCTGTAGTCATTCATTATCATTGTTATATATATTTTGTTTGTTAATACTAGGCATCTATTATCATTTTTAATTTTTTTTCAGCATAAATTTTTTGAAATATATATTCTGAACTTAATTTTATTTGATTAAATGACAGGAATGCCAAGGAAGAAGCGGTACACTATTCCTTCTTCTTCTCCGACAGATGACGATCCGTCTGTCCCCACAGCATCATCTCCCCCTGCACCATCTCTGACACCATTAGTGGATGCCTCATTAGAGGATGAGTCATCGCCTCCCCCTACAGGAGCTTCAGCAGCGGGGCAGCGACACGCCCCCTCCAGTTCATCACGGACATTCTGGAGGGTCGCAGTCATAGGTACAAATCTTAATTAAATAAATTTATTGCATTTTGTTTATAGTAATTGTTTGCTCATTGCAGATGAAGACAATGAAACCGTGGAAAGAGACATAAAAAGTTCTGATGTTTGGAACATGCATGGCAAGAAGATAGTGGTGCCATTTGATTCTTATGGGGTCTCGACGGATGACGCCGCAGGTTTACTTGGTCAGATTATAGGTCAGCTGGCAGCGGAGCCCGTTTCCCTGCCTATTTCGTATGATGATTGGAGGCATATGCCTCCAAACTGGAAAAATGAAGTTTATGATTCTCAGATAAAGGTAATTTTATTACTTTATGGTTTAATTGAATGTCATTTTACTAATATATTCAAAAAGAATTTCTGTATACAGATGTTCTTCCACTTTACCGTTGCTGATGTGATAGCACGGAAGTGGACATTGAAAAATCTTGGAAAAAAATGGAAAGATTTCAAATGGAGGTTGTGGTGTTATGTCAACGATTCTTCGTTGACCGTGCAGCAGATGTATGAGAAGATACCCAGTGGGGTACCGAAAGAACAGTGGAAGGTTTTTGTCGATAGACATCGTGATGAGAAGCGGATGGTATTGAAATATATATTATTATATTATCCTCATTTTACATTTATAAATGTACATGAAGAGGAGATAGACATTGAATACAATACTATTAAATTGAATTTTATTTATTTCAGGATCTCTCAAGAAAGAATGCTTCAAACCGGGCGAAGCAGGTAATCCCGCACACTGCGGGTTCAAAAAGCTTTTCAAGAAGCCGAATGTCATTGGTAATCTTTTAATTAGTTTAAATATTTATAAGATAATATTATCTATTTAACATATTTGATTGATGATTTATCTTTGTTTAATACAGTCACAGAGTTTAGGGCATGAAGCATCCCGAACAGAACTGTGGCTGGATGTTCATAAAAAAACAGATGGAAGTTTTGTTAATGAACCTGCCAGAGAAGTTGGGGTATGAAGTCAATTATTTATTATAATAACTTAATATCAGTTTTTACTGTGTTAATATATATTGATATTTGATTTATAGGTAAAAATTAAAGAAAAATGGGATGCCAATCCTGGGCAATCCTACTCAGTCTCCTAGGATGACCCGGTTGGTCAATTCCTTGGGAAGGAGCATCCTGGTAGAGTGCGCAGGATGGGTTTGGGACCCATACCATCTGAGGTCTTTTGCATGCCATCAGGGATTTCGGCCTCATCTACTCCTGGTTATAGTCATTTCATACCTGAAGATGCTCATAGGGAGATGTCTGCTCTACGAAACACAGTTCACCAGCAGGGGAATCAGATATCTGATTTGCAGAAAGAGTTGCTTGAAATACGTCAGCATATGAGCAGATATGCCCCCGGTGGTAGTGCATCGGGTAGTGGTGAGCAGGTAAATCACAAAAAAATCAAAATCATTTAGTTTGCAAACTTTTATTGGTTTTAATTTTTATTATAAATATGCAACAATATTTAATTTTCAATATAATGTTCTTACAGGTGGCAACAGGTGGTGGAGATGAAGGTGGAGAGGCTGACGATGCAGCATCAGATGATGAGTAGTAGTATTGTTGATGTGTTGAACAAGTATGATAACAGTTGGTTTGTAGTAAAAGCATTTCATTTGCTGAAAATTATTTCTTTTTAGCACTCTAGTGTTGTTCTCTATGTATTAAGATGGTATTCTGAGACTATGTTTGGAGTAATTAATGTTTAATTATCATAAAATCAAGAATTATTACCCATTTTAATTGTAGATGATATATTACACCATTTAAAGGAATCTGATAGGTTTTTTATGATTGATATATGGTCTAAAAATCACCCGAGGTGGTTGAATGATGAGGTTATCTTGAATACATCCTTCCCTCATAGGTTTGAATACATCTGGTTTGTGGTTATATCATTCAGTGTTATAATAGAAGAAGATATATAAATGGGGCTCACAATATATATGATCTATGAATTCATATACTAGTTCCTAGATGTGTACATTCATGAAATCATTATATACCAATTGGAAGTGGGTGGAAGTCAAAATTGTGATGGTCACAATGTATCCCCAATATTAGGGAGGATATGTGATCATATATTGAATAATGATTTCATAACATTATATAGAAATCAAGGAGTCCAGTTAAATACATTATTAAGAATGATTGTACATGGATGAGGTTTTAGGACTCCCCATGATACCATAATTAATTGTTTAGAATGTAATTCCTATTTCATATCATCATTATTGGGAGGAATATGGAATCCCTCCATTACCTAAACTCTCTTTAAAATGACTTTCAATCCCCTAATCGATGGAAATCTGGAATTGAATTTCAATAAGTTGTGGGATTTTTTGGGAACATTAATTTTGACCTAGTTGCATTATGGGTGAATAAAACACCAATTTTTTTTGTTTTCCGATAAAAATATACATCATTCATCTGTTTTTGTGTATATATTCTATGAGTTGTGTTGGATGCTGTATACTTTTCAATTGTGATGTGTCTATGTAAGGGAATAAAAAAATATTTTTCTAGTGTGGTGTAATGCATGACTTAAAATATCCTAATACTTATAGAAACTATAAAAGAAGATCAGGATCATTTCAAGGTTTCCAGCTACATTGTGATGAGGATTCATCCCCAAGAGAATCGCGTTTTCGCTCTCGCATCTGTGAAGATGCCCTAGCTCGACGATGACTGTAGATCCGGCCCCCTCCTCCCCGGCGGGGGGAGGGGGGATTCCTCCCACGGTGCTTCGGCCATTCATCCCTTTCACCAACCCAGCTTTTCTCCCCCCCTTTCCGGCCATTTCGCTTAGCCCTAAGGTCCCTGACCTCCACGAAGGCTCTCCTCAGCTCGCGATTTCGCTCAAGGAATTCAACGCGGCGTCGGATCTGCACAGATCAACGCTAGTGGCTCGTTTCAGAGGTCGTCGTCCCTCGGTAGATGCCTTCGACCGCTTCGTCTTTGGTTCTTGGGGTTTACAAAATCGAGCGGTGGTGGGTTTGCTCGACCGGCGTCAATTGATGATTCGTTTTGAATCTGAGGACTTGGTCGTCGCCTGGTCGAGCACGCCACGAGTGTTTGATGGGTGCGGCTTCTTCCTTCTACGATGGTCGTTCGACTTCAACTTGAACCACGATCCGCCGTCGGCCGCGATTTGGGTTAGCTTTCCCGATTTGCCTCTTCCTTTCCAGAATCCCTCTATCATTTGTATGCTTGGGAACTTGATCGGCCGATATCTCTGTTCTGATCATCGAACCTCGGCGGTATGTCACCCTATTATGCCCCGTGTTTGTGTTGAAGTTGATATTTCGAAACCCCCAACTGAGTGGCTATGGATCTCGGTTGGAGAAGAACTGAGATGGAAGCAGCGGGTGGTGTTTGATTCTTGGCCCGCGTTTTGTACCGATTGCAGCAAGATCGGCCATGACGTTTCAGGATGTCGTCGCGGGAGTTTTGACAGGTCCTCGAAGGTGTTGGTGGCTCTAGAGGCAGAGGACCAGTCATGCGCAATAGTGGATCCGGGTGCGATTGGTGTGGCGCGCGGGGAGGATCCAGGGGCGATGGGGGTTCTCTTGAGTCCTGTCAGGATTGAGAAACCTGGGCAACTCATGGAGGTTGGCCCGAGGGTTGCAGATGTTTTTTCTAGATTGAGGCATGATCTGGGTGTTAGGGGTGATGGTGTGGAGAGGTCCGTTGTGGATGTGGGGCTTCATCCTGTATTACCCAGCCAAGCCGAGGAAGGTGAAGGCAGTGAGGCTCATGGGGCTGGAAGCTCTCCTGGGAGAGGTCGGGGTGACAACCATCATCTGCAATTCATGGCTCGGGGAAATGACCAACCCATGGGATCGGCCTTGGTTCCGGGGAAGTCGTTCTTGGCTGCTGTTACTTCTTCCAGAGAACAGGAGAAGTTGGACAATGCCAATATCTTGAAGGCACTAGATCCTAACACCCTTGGGGATCATCCGAAGGTTGGGATTGGGGGGAAAGATAAGGTCATGAAGAAGAAGGTAGATCTGGAGCATTCACTTTTCAAGCCGAGCCCTCTCTGCGAAGGCATGCCGTTATCGTTGGGGATCCTCTTTGTTGGATTGGAAGTTCAGGATCCTATATTGTCTCCGGAGGATGATTTTTCAGGTGATGACAGTTATAGTACTCCTTCAATGGACAGCATGGATCGATGTAAAGGGAAAGGCCCTCATAGCCCTCGGCGGAAGAAGGGGAAAAAAGTCGCTAGAGATTCTGGAAAATGTATTGTGGTCCAGGGGAAAAAGACTAAGAGTCGTAAGGATTATTCTCATCTTCCAAAACCAATGGAGACTAGGTCGGCCAAGAAGGGAAAGATCAAAGTAAGCACAACCCTTCAGGAGGGGGAAAAAGAAGGAACAAACAAGCCTATATGTGACAAAGAAGAAGAGAATGGAGAGTGCTTGAAACTCATCCTGCACTCCAAGGAAGATATGATTGAACAAGCCATTCGTCCTAATGTTTCAGAAGAGGAGCTCAACATAATTTACGCACGAAGGCTGCAAGTTGATGCCACAGAGGAGCAAGAAGTGTGGTTAGATAAACAAGATAGAATTCTGGCCCGCGGGTTCAATAAGGGAAAAATCAACTCAGAGGAATTTATTCAGACGATGGAGAGGATGATTTCCTACTTTGAAGAGCTCATCAGAGAGGATCCTGACATCCAGGTTGGTATGCTACACTAGGAGCTCTTTAGAGCAACAGAGTCAAGTAACTTAAGCCTTGTGTTTCACCACTTTGTAAGCTCTTTCAGCACGTAGTGCTCCTGTAGTGTACTCTGGTTTTTTCCATTTTCCTTAAAATGGCTTAATAAAAAAATCTAATTTGGCCAGGATCATTTCAATACCACTGTATAATATAGATGTAGACCCATGTAGTTATATTTCAAAGATATTGTGTTCTTGAGGTTGTTTCCATGATGGTGTAGGCATATTTTGTGTGAGGGAGTGTGGATTCTCCTAGGTTGTTCTGGATTTTTTAGGTTTTGGTGAACATTGGTGAGGTGTTATATCAGTTGGAGCTCTAACCACTGATAAAAATAATTCACAATATCATCAATATATCCCAACATTACTGAAATAATCATGATTCATCCCATATATTCAAATATAGAGAGTTGGATGATGAGGATGAAGTAATGATTTGGTGAACCCAATGGAAATCATGGATCATTTGTAGATTACTCTTCATGGGAATGTTAATCCATTTTATCATTTTCTATGGTGGAATAGTGGTTTGGAGGAGATATTTTTTGGTACATATTCATAGATGAATGAATAATGTCATAAAGTGTTTTAATTCATTCATTTTTTTCAATGTAACTGTGTAAATCTTTTTTATTGTTTGTCATAATATGAATATGGTCCCTTTAATTGGTTGGTTATGACACATGGTTATGTGTTTATTTATTTAATGATTAGTTTTGATCAAATTATTATATTATCCTTGAGAGGTTTCCCACAAGGGTTCTATTTTGGAACCATTTATATTCATTGGAACATGAGGATGATAACTGTTTTAGTGGTATCCTAGGTAATATATCCAATTTTAATAAAACCCACCTACTTGTTTTATTGGATTTTGGATATTTCAATATGGTTTTATGAGTCATTTCACATTGAAAAATTCATGGGTTTTCTCATAGATTCCCTACTTGTTTTATTGGATTTTGGTTCTCATAGTGAGATACATGTTTCTTGTTATGGTGTGGTTTTGTCTATGAGGGATGGTGTTTTTAATGTTGGTTTTTATTATGGTAAGAGATGTTATGGTCACTATTATGAGGATGTTGGTTTTTGTGTGTAGTGGTTTGTGGTAGTATTCTTTTAGTGATGGAATATGAAATGGTAATGATGTAATAATGTTGTAAGCTGTTGTACATTACAAATATGTGTGGATGTGATATTATGTGGGGCTGATGGGTGAGATGTGGCTGTGGTTTTGGAAAATTTAGGGCAGTGGTGGAGCAGATGCAACATATTTTTTTTCCAGTTCAACGTTTAGCGGCGGTTTTAACCGCCGCTAAATATATTATGTTGATATTTAGCGGCGGTATTCACCGCCGCAGAATAGGCGCATCAAACGCCTGAATTTAGCGGCGGTTAAAACCGCCGCTAAATAAGATACCCATATAACCGCCGCTAAATGAAGAAAAACCGCCGCTAAATGACGGACATACGACACATTTCTAAAACCGCCGCGGAATCGAAAAAACCGCCGCTAATAGATTGCCGACGCAAAACTTAGCGGCGGTTTTTGTAAACCGCCGCCACACAATATAGCGGCGGTTTAAACCGCCGCTAAACCGGAAAAAAACCGCTGCTAGGATCAGCATTTGTTGTAGTGCCATTCCATTTTTTCATCCAATTTTTGGAAGATGATGTTCAAAATTTTCACTCCATGTACTTATAGTACAAACCATATAGTGGTAGTTTTCCATGTATCCAATTATATGGGTAGATAGTGTTTTTTTAACCACAAACCATGTATTTTGATACATGTCATGTAGTGAAACATTTCCATGTGGCTAGTACTTGGATAGACACCCCATGTGAGAGGGAAATGTCTATACGTTAGTACATAGATAGGTCCCAATTGTACCCAAGACATGTATAAGTACACGTAAAGGTCATAGGTTTGAGGGTAAACATCATGTACGATTATAGGCTATGTAACTGCACCTTATTATCCTTTTGAAGGGTTTTAATTATTTTTCACCTCAGAGATAGAATTTGAAAAAAGTAGAGTCCATTTGGAGTATTTTCCCACATAGAACATGATTATGGGTACCATGGGGAATTTTTATTAATTCTACGAGGTGGTTCATGGTGATTAAGTTGTGATATATATATTTTCCAATAATAATTGAATCTACCTATCTTTTGAGGGTGAGAAATGAGATGAGACCCCTGATAGGGTCATGAGAATGGTATAAGTATGTGGAATGGGTTCACTTGATCCTTTAATCGGTTTTATATTTATATTTTATTTGGTTATTGGGACTCAGTTACATCTCGAGGTGATAGAGAGGTTGAGTGTTCAAGAAACCCTTGGATGTCTTGAAAAGGGGATGGGATTGATCCCATTTCCCTTATTAGGTTTACCCCCTTTATTATTATTGAGATGAGAGATGAATGAGACTGGGTTATGAGATGTGGGACCCCATAGAGATGGTCACTGAAACAATATATTATTCATAACCTATGATCCCAAGAGGGATGAACTCACATATGTTCTAACTTAGAGGATCACAAGAGGGATTCCTTCATATGTTTATTATTTTTTAGGATCCTAAGAGGGATGACTCTATTCACATGTTGAGGTATTGGTCCAAGTGGTTGTCTAATTGAAAAAATGAAACTGAGTGGGTACATGTGTTCAGGTACTAAGGGTTGTAAGTCTTCCTATGGGACCTGAACCAATGCATGAGTTGATGGGGAAGAGAAGTTGATGATAGGCTTGGGAATTTGACCATCCCTTCAATTTTTTTATCTAGTTTTTTTAGTTTGAGAGAGTTAGACATGGTTTCCCACATGTATGGTTTGAGATTCAAGAAATGATTCTCCATATCCGAGGTTGATAGAGTTGAACATGGTTCTCAACATGTATGGTTTCAGTTCTATGATGTGATGCTCCACATACAGGATTAAGTAGGTTGGTCATGACTCTCAATTCCCATGGGATATGATGTTGTTCATGGTGATATGTATCAGTATCAATAGACTTTTTCATGGTTTTGAGATGGATTGAGGTTCCAAACACTTTTAATTTTTTATATTGTTATGAAAAATAGACATGATGATCCACATATGTGGTTGAGATGTCAGACTAAGGCTCCATACATGGGTAGTATACCACATGGATTAATTATAATATGGATGATATAAACACTTATAATATAAATTATGGTTTAAGTTCTAGGATAATTCTTTAGGAAAATGATGGTATACCAAATGGAATGGGATGGTGTACTGATAATCTTCATCAATGGTTTAGGTATTATGTTTATTCTCTGATTAATATTGTTTTGATGTATGGTTAAGGTGTCGAACTGATGCTTTAGGAATTATTGTTTATGATACATGGAATATATGTTGGAATAACTCCTTGGGTACTGGTACTACTTTAACATGGTATGAGTACTTGATACATATGCATCTATGTTCTAAGTAAGAGATAATAAGGAATAAATGAGGTTAGGTTGGGGAATCCATAAAATTAGAGCTTATATGTTATTTTTGGAGCACTATCAACAAGACATAACTAGAGACACATCGATGCTATCAAATGTATGTATAGACGATTGAAATCACATACATAAGTATCAAAAAAGGGTTTATTTGACTTTATTTCTTTGTTTAGGTAGGATAAGAATATATGACGAGCATGCAATTATAATAAAAAATTATAGGTTAACTATTGGGGACGACCTAGTGATATTTATTTTAACCCCCTATATGTACATCTCGGTGTATATAAAGAACTTATTTATTCTTTTAGGTTGATCATAGATGCATAATAGATAGGTAAGAGGCCCATGGTTTCATGATTTAGAAGTTCCTATCATGTGGAGTCTGATGATAAGGTTAGTGTGTCTAGATAGGGTTTTGGATACAAGGTATAGAACAAAGCTCAAAGTTGGTAGTATTTATTGATGTATTTGTGTTCAAGTTTGATTCATATATGTGGTCAGATCAGTGGGTTATCTGTTTCATATGTATGATATTGCTATTCTACCTTTATATCATTTCATCTTATTAAAGCATGCTTCTGTTTAAATTCCTTTATTATTTTTTATGCTCAGATGTGTATGATGCTTGGTTATTTTTTTATGGTTGTAAACTATGATATGGGGGTATAGTCTCCTCAAAGTATAATATCAGACCCCCCAATATAGGTTTTCAACCTTTGGAATATGGGGATGCATTCCTAATATCATTTAGAGAATCATTTCAGCTATTATTTATGGAGTGAGATGGGTTAGGATATTATAATTGTTCCTCTTTGAGTACTGTGACAAAAACATTCTATCAATAGTTCTTCTATCCTCTTAACCAAAATAGTGTTGTTGTTTATAATAAAACCATAATTATTATAAGGTTCTTCTCAAACTAGTTCAACTATATCTTTAGCTTCCTACTCTGATTATCAAAACATCACCATATAGAAACATTCTTCTTTAATGAATATGTTTTTAACTACCAAGAGTGTGATAAAAAAATATGCATGTCAGTTGGACTTGTTTTTTCACTCACAATCACTATGATATTAAATTCTAGTTCTTATTAAATCTCCAAGAGCCTAAAATTAATGATGATAAAAATTATCAGTTGGTTTGACTCATTCCATTTTACTCTTCCTCAATGCACACAGATATATTGGATATAAATATATTATTCTCTTTGATACTAGGAAGTATTTCTATCAAATTTTGTATGGGGTTTTCTTCTCAATTCCGGATATCACATTTTTTATTCACCCCTATAATTTTATATTAACAAAATTATCATGATTAATATTATTTCTATATTTTTATTATAGAAACATCCTTCTTTTGTGAAAGAGAGATAATCTTATTCAAACTATAATTTTTTAGTTTGAATCACATTTCATTTGAGTGAAGATATTTCATTTTATGTATATAAGAAATCATTATTTTTTCTTCCTGATATTTGAATATCTCATTATAATATTCTATAAAAAATTCATACAATTTAATTTTACATCCACGTATGCATGGATGTATGTATCTTTGTGAGGTGGCACATCTTCTTTAATGTGGAACCCTCAAACTCAATCTTCTTCCTCATTTGACTCTTCCTCAATATCATATTGAATTAGAAACTCTTATTGAAATTTTATTTCATTAAAGAAAAGGCATTGAATCATATGATTTGACCTTCAATAAATGTTTTCTAAAAAATCCCAATAACTTTGTTTTTCAAAAATTAAGATATCATATAATGAATTATATTTTACAAGATGTATATAATACTAAATTTTTTCTCATATTTCATTTTATATTGAAAATTTATTTTGATATTTAATATCTTATACAATTTCTAGTTACATTATTGATATTTAAATATCTTATGAGATGACCATATTTTATGTGCATCCTTATACAATATGAATATAATATGTGTGTATAATATCTTCTACAAATTTGATGTCTTGTACGAGTTAACATTTGATACAGAACCCATATATATTACAAAAAGAGCTACCATCTTACGCACTTAGGATATCATACACAATCTTAATATCTTATGTGATTTCCCAATGTCTTTTTAACTAGATAAAATATTTTATGAAGTTCAATATATCATACACGTCTCTTGAAGTATCTTGAAAGGTGAAAAAAATTTATTATGTGTTTGATATATGCCTTTACCATTTTTCAAATATAGATCTAGAAATGAAAATTATTCTTGACAATTTTAGAGTCACTTATATTCTTCTAATAGAATTCTCAAAAACATTAAAATAACTCAATTCACTTAACATAATTTTAGGAATTATTATAACAATTTCATGACAATTAGAATAAAATCCAATATCTTTTTTAGTATAATATATACTAATGTTAGAGTATTTCAATAATTTATCTACCATCTCAAAACATCATCCAAGAGATATCCATCACTATATACAAAAAAATGTAACATCAACATTCCTTGAATGGATTCTTAACATTACAAAAAATCTTTCTATTCATAAAATATAACTCTCAAGTTGTTCAAAACTAATAGCTTCTTTGGTTGAACTTTTAAAATATCATAGGCCATTCTACCCACATCCATTAGAAATTGTCATGAATTTACATGAAATACTAGGGTAAAAATTATAATAAAATACGAGGGCTATTTTTTTTAGAAAATACACAGCCATTTATCCCAATAAAAAAAATCAATTTCCTTTACCTAATTTGAATATACAATAACTTCAATTTTCTCCATTGATAATTTATTTATGATAAGAAAATAACCAATTTCAAAAATATTTTTATAGATCTATCGTAATTACGGTGTTCATTATTGAAAATAAATACAATCCAAAATGGGATCATTTATGCCCCATTTGTATTTGTTCTCAATAAATCGAAATACTTGTGCCAATATGCGTTAATTTTTATTCCACACATTATTAAAGATAAATGAAAAGGAAATATAAGGTAAGGATTAAACTATTTTTTAGGCATTTTTTTATGGTTTTCACAATATGTTATTCTCCATATTTTATTTATATCACAACAAGATCTAGAATTTTGAGAGAAGGATGAAATCCCATGTCTCATAGTAGTGATCCATCAATCATTCAACCCTAAGTATACTTGGTATAACCCATATTTAAAATTAGGATTTAATAAATCCAGAAATAAAGGATTTTTATTAATTATGTTCAGTATGTGATATCAATTCAACAATCTTATGTGAAGGGTTGTTCGGAAAAATTTATCAAGAAACACTATCCTTCACTAATTTTCAAAAATTGAATTTGAGAAAATCAAGTGAAATATGTATAAATACCTATTTCTATTATTTTACTCATCAAAAAACACTCCCCCTTAATTAAAAAATATTATATAAACCAAATTAGGTGAAAATTGTGTGATTGTAAGACCTCATTTTTTAGTCTAAAGGGCTATCCAAAATTTCCACATTTTTAAAATAATGATGTTTAACAGCTCCTTTTCTTGTTTTCCATCCCCACTCAAGGGATTCACCATTTTCCTCTTCATCATGGTAGTTATAACACTCAATGATTGGTAGATTCTTTTTAACTATAGTAATTAGAACCTATTCAAACTATCCTTTTAAGTATCATTATTAATTCCCTATATAAAAACAGATGAAAAAAATTCAAGATAATAAGGTAAATAATTTTTTATTTATTCAGTAGAAGTTGTAGGGATATGACATGGATATCAATACATAACCTCTCATAAATTTATATCTATAATTAATTAAATTCTTTCTTCCTTCTCCTTTATTATTTTTACAATTTTGGATATCCTTGGGTAGCATATAATTAATATTTTTTCCATATTCCTTCTTTTACGTAACAGGCCCATTCACATTTTTTAATGTATAAATTTCAATAAATATTTTTTTATTTTTCTTCAATCTCATTAAGAATTTATTTTTTGATTAGGAAGAATAATCTTATAGTTTTTAGATCTATGGTCATCTTCATTAGACCTTATATACACTTTTTGGAACTTTTTAATCATTATCATTTGGAAACCTTTTATAAAATTTTAGTTATCCACCATTTCAAATTGCCTATTTTTATTCATCAATTTCTTATTGGTTCTCCATATTTTTATCCATTATTAATTTATATCCAAAAACATCTAGAAAGTCTTTACTATACTTAGGTTTATTGAATATTTCACATGATTTATCCATAAATTTAGTGTTACCTTTACTAGGTAACACTACCACATTAGCATTCAAAATATAAACCACTAAATCAATCCTCTTATTCCTATATTAAATTTATTCACACATTGGATTTATATTTATTATTTTAATTTTGATTTCCATAACCAATTTTCAATGGTCCATGGTGTAAACCTTTATCCTACAGTAGAAGCATCTCTAATTTTTTTTGAAAACCTCATTATTATTCATCTTGGGTAAATATTTATTAGAATTATTATTTTATATAATATTTTTCTTCACTTTCTTACCTCCAAATTATATTCTTCTCCTTTCCTAAAATTATTTTTTTATTGTGTATTTTTATTCATACACAAAAAGGTTCTTAGTCAATGAATATTTACTTTTCCATGACACATATTTTGGTTTATCATGTTCTCTCCATCCATAAGATCTACTCCCCCTTTCTAAAGTCCTCCTGTATCCTTCATAGATTGAAATTGTGTTCCAAAATTCAATTAAATTTTTCCCAAACCTCCAGAAACACTAATAATTATCATTGAACCACTTAATTTTTCTTATTTATAGAATATAGATATTTTTTTGTTAAATACTTTTCCATTAAATAACTATTATTTTGATCTATTTTAGGGGGATACTTTTATTATATATCCCATTATCCACACTCTATGTGATGTTTGTTTTATTGACATTTTTATCCGTTGAAATTATCCTAGATTTAAATTTAAAACTTGAACAAGTAAATGAAACATCATTAATAAAAACATATTTATCTAGGGTTTGTATTATTTTTATCAAATATCTTATTATAGTTTCATCATTTTTTAATTCATGTTCATATTTTCACATATATGAGTCTTCTATGATCCATTACTCTCAATGGAAATTTATGAGGAAATATCTCATTTCTCAATTTTTTTTGAATATTACAGCTTGTGTTGTTTCCATATTCCACAATTTTATCTCCAAATCAATACACTTCATATTGAGGGAGTTATTATCATCCTTAATTGATATTATTCTATCTTACAAATCATTAAGAGACTTCTTGATTTATTCCTTATGAATTTTACTTGATTCTTGCAAGGATTTAATAGGAAATTTTATTATTTTTTCTTCAACCTCTTACTAATCGTATTTAACCTTGATAGAGTTTTTTATAGTTTTTAAAATGGATGGATAACTTAAATAAATATTACTTCATTTACCACTTTATGACAATCACTTATTTTAAAATTTTATTCAATCAACGAAATAATTTCATTATAAAGAAACACTGATTGTCCCTTTGATTCCATAAGGTATTTGAGTGCATTATACATTTGAAACTTCTTTGTTAGTTTATAATCCATTTCTCCAACTTAATATTTAACTATTATTTTGTATTTTAAAATAATATGGTAAAACCAAGTGTATGAGTGAATATTTTAGTAGGACAATTCGTTATACAACTCTTAATTTTAGAGAGGAAGTTTTAAATTGTGTTGATAAATGAATATTCTTCATGGTTACCAAATATTGAACATAACACATGAAAAGGATCACTTACAATAGTTTTGATATATAAACAATTAAATCTATGGTTAGATTAATATAGTGGTTGATCTTTATTGTCCTTTACAATTACATTATCCTTTATTGCCTCTCTTTTAATCATGTTATTCAATATTTTTGTTGAAACCTCCATTTTAGATTCAACAGGGATGAAGAATTAGTTCTCCAACTGAGGTACTTTTAAAATTTCATCAAATAAAAACTTCTTATAATTATTGGTAAAACAAATGGGGTAATAGAATATATCTAATCAAAGGGAAAACTAGATTATATACAACTTGAAGTGCTCAATTGATTGTATTGGGACACATGGGTGTGAGGGTGAATTAGTGTACCCATAGTTTACCAAATTTAAAATTCTCATTTAATTATTACCTCTTAACTTTAGAACCTTAATTTTAGTTAATAAGTATGAATCAATGAATTAACTCCAATTACATATCACCAAATTTTATAAAAAATAAAATAATAACAAAAATAGAAGTAAATTTATATTGTTTAGACTCAATGTGAGATCCTACTCTTTGCTAGTTTCAAGTAATAAGCCGAGAAACATGGTAATCACAATAAAAGGGAGGGTGATTACAATATAAATGTAGAAGTTTCCATAATTGAATTCTAAAAATCATTCTTCACTATATGAAGAAATTGATAACAAGATAAGGTTAATTCTCTTAATTATATCCCGTGATAACAACTATCTCCTTGTAGTTATTCGGTCCTATAGACTATAATGGTGGTTTTTATAATATTATAACCACTAAAATTAAAAGGTTATTATAAAACTAGGTTAATCATATCATCCCATATCTTCATTAGAAGTTACAAAATCACCATAATAATATATGATTCCTTAATAAAACAATCTTAATCCTATATGAATCTAATCATAAATGTCAAATGTATGTTTTCCATGTTCTTAAAATTGATCTCATCATGATATTAAATCACAGTGCTTTATCCATATATATGAATCTCATGTCAATAAGGATAAATAGTAGCAATAGGGTAAGATTGTTATCTTTT
Source organism: Viscum album (assembly GCA_963277665.1). Taxonomy (NCBI): domain Eukaryota; kingdom Viridiplantae; phylum Streptophyta; class Magnoliopsida; order Santalales; family Viscaceae; genus Viscum; species Viscum album. Next base: position 838,146,923 of record OY728159.1, read on the forward strand.
CTTCTTCCTTAATGCATAGTGATATCTTGGATGAAATCTGATTCTTCTTTTCGATACAAAAAATTAATTCTCTCAAACATTGTATTAGTTTTTATTAGAATTTATTGATCTCATTTTTCTTATTCATCTCGTCTATTTTTATATTCACAGAATTATCATGAATAATATTATTTCCATATTTGGATTATATAAACTTTCTTAATTTGTGGTAGTGAGATCCTCTTATTTAATCTAGAAGATTTTTATTTTGAATATCATTTAATATTATTTAAGATAATTTCATTTAAATAATCTAGAAAACTCAAGATTACTTCCTCATTATATATGAATATGTATTTTTCATTTTTTCGAAAAAATCCATATAATTTAATTTCCCATCCAATTGAAATTTTTACATAATTTTAAAAACCAATTTTTAGGGTTTTTAGTTACCCAAAAAGACACTGAATAACATAAAAAATTAATCTTTAATGAAAAATTTTATGTCAGTCCCGAAAAACCATATGAGATTATTCCCATGAACCTTATACATACTCCAATCATTAAAAGGATTACTCTATGGACGTTCCTAATGAATATTATCCTCAAATAATGAGGATATATTTTCCCATGTTCTAATATAGTTTTTTATATTAACCATCCCTTTATTAACGCCAAAAATTAAAATATATACTTGTGTGTTGATAGATTATGATTTTTATTCATTGTGTTTGACTTGAATATCTCTTTCATACATCATTTCACCTTCTTCCTTCAAAACATTAATGATGGATTCTGCTTCCTGTATCTCATACTTGGAATGGAATAAAAATTCCATATTATGATTAGGTTCACAATTTTCTTCACACTTCCTACCTTAACTCACAAATATTTCTTAATATTATCGATTATCTAAGGATTGAATTATTTCAGACATTCTTTCAATGTCTTCCATTGATGAAATATTTGAAGGAACATCTTCTATCTTCTCTTTGGAATTCTTGATCAACTTTATCAAATACAATGGATCAAATCACTCTTGATCCATATTCTCTACCTCATATCTACAAGGAAATGGTAGTAATAGGTATCCCATTCCCTCTTCAGGTACCTTACAAACCTACAACTGATTTATTCCCCTTTAACTACCCATAAGTTTTGAGTTTTTGATCTTGCTTGATTCCTTATCACCCTATGAGTTTCCCTCAATCCTTATCACCATTATATTGGGAATGAAATAATGATCCTTCCTCATTCTGGATTTTTTCCTTTAGTTAATGCATGCATCTTTTTTATGTGGAACATCTTCTACGATATGAAACTCTCAAACTCTGCATTTATACTTAACTGGTTCTTCATTAGTCTCATATTGAATGAGAAACTCTTTATTTTATTTTTTTTCATTTTAGAACAATTCTAGTATCATCTAATTTAAATTTTAATAAATTTCATCTAAAAATATCTATTAATAATTTTTTTGAAGAGTAAAATATCTTACAAAAAATCATATTTTGTGTGATATGTATGAAACTTCATTTTTTTCTATCTTTTAGATTCCTTATAGTAAAAATATTATAATATTTCAATATATGTTGTAGTGGCTATTTATCATATGAGACTCAAATATCTTATGAGATGTCCATATCTTATTAGATTTCAATATCTTATGTAGTCTAGATACCTTATGTGCATGAAATATCTTTCGCGAATTAAAATATTACATTTATGAATGGTTATTACACGAAACAAATATCTTATGATAATATATTACATCTTACTTACTTATGATATATTATGAAATCACTATATCATACATAATTTTTCAAATTCCTACACGCTATCCAAAACATCTTATGAAGTTCAAGATATCATATGTGATTCCTGAAATATAATATGAGATAACAAAAATGTATTATGAATATGTTATATTCATTTTCTATTTCTCAACTAAAGCTCCATAAATCATAATTCTTTAATTAAAGATGAGAGATACTTCAAATATTATTAAGTAAATATGAAACACTTAAGAGGGACTCAATTCTCTTAAAATAACTTTGAGAATTATATGAATAATTACATGACACATTAATAAAACTAAAAATTAATTTTTAGTATAATAAATAATCATGTTATATTATTTCATGAAATTATCCACCTTTTAAACCTCCATACAAGTTACATCCATCACTATATAAAACAAACATTTACCTCAACAATCATGGAATGGATTTTAAATATTACAACCAACATTATATTTTTTAAAAACATATATTAATATGTTGATAACTTTGAGCTTCACCAAATTCAGTTGAAAAAAAATTTAGACCACGATTCCATTATCCCTCAAAACAATTGTTGAATTTCCCTAAATATTATCTTAACATCATGTCGGTTTTTGGTGTAGTAGAAATGACTATTTGGGAATGGAAGAGTAAATTTTTTGTCAAAAATAATTGAATAACCTAATATATACAAAATAAAAATGATCTTAATAGAGATATTAATTCAATTATTAATAAACATGGACAATAGAAATATAATAGAAGGATCATCGCATATAATTTATAATTAATTTATAAGAACATATAGAATTAACTAAACTTGTAATTATTTTTTCATTGATGATTCAAATGACTCGATCTAATCATACTGGTGTTTCATTGTAGTATAAAAGTGTAGAATCCCATTAGTAGTGATCCAAACATATTCCATAATCTCTGAACATCACCTTAAAATCACTAGGTTAAGCACAATTTATCATGATTACTTTAATTATTCATGGTCGATCTTAGTCAAATTCTCTTCAAGGATAAAGAATTATTAGTGTTCCCTTATTGTCTTGAGAGAGGAGAGATAAAATTACTTAACAATAATATAATTATTATTCACTTTACATGATAATCACATAATAATAAATTAATATCATTTATCACTTCCAATATGAACATTAAATTTAGTTCACTTATTAAACCCCTTGTCTTAACAAAAAAATAATTAATATTCACATGGCATGTGCATCACATAAGAATAAATAAATTTCATTTATAATTTACAATTAAACCATCAAACTCAATAATCATATCCTTATAAATACCTACCAAACCTTGAACAATGACTATTTGTTTAATGAATAAATTTCACCTCATTATTTGTTAATAAATATAATAAATACTATATTTTACAAACCTTAAAAATAATTATATATTATTATAATTTATCTCACTGATTATTTCAAATAGATTATTATTAAATCATGGAAATTAACAAACATAAATTAATATTAAAAAAAGGTTAGAATAATATTTATTCTGACTTGTTAAATTCAACATTGGAATCAACCGAGATTTTAGATACACTTAGTGTGGGACCCCTAAGCCTATTTCTAAGTGGAAACAGATGGGGATGCCTAATGTAAAAAGTTATTATATAGAAAAAAAATTAAGTAACACATATAGAAGTAATTAATTTCATAATAACATACTATCTCCTTTAAAAACTTACTATGTAATATAATCTCTTAATAATGATATCTCAAATCAATCAGGTTGCATACTAATGTCATCAACCAATGTACTCGATATCCCACTAATTTAATTTCCAAGAATTAACTTTCCTATATAAAACTATTTCCATGGAGTTATCTAGGTAGTTCCATTCCCATAAAAGCATTTTAAATATCACCTTTCCTTACATGGTAGATGTGATAAATCCTTTCTCACATTATCTATTAATGGAATATCATTTGTGAGGTACCTAATGTATCTGAATTTGTGGAAAGAATATGTCTTCATGGGTTTCATCAATACACCCAAGAACATGAATTTTGATATTATTTAATAATAATATTAATGTCTAGGGTTTAATACACATGTTTATATAAAGGAACATCCAACGAAACATATAAATATGGATTTCCTACTAGCATGTCTCATTCTTATAATCTCCCACTCTCAAAATTACCGAGGGTACACACTATGAGAAAGTGCCTCAATGTACTATGAGTCTCCACCATTGATAGTTAGTATTTTCTATGTCCTATAAAATGATATCATATATATATATAATCTTTTTTTCTATAGTACTATCAGGACACCTCTAGGTTCTTATCATATCGAGAAACTACTATGACCTTTCAGTATAAATAATATTCTTTATATATTATCACATAATATGTCATATATAGGAACAATAAATATGTGATATAAAAATTACCTAATATTAAAGGAAATTAATACATGTAATCATCTATAATATAGAATTTGGTTCTAGGGCACCAACACTAAGTGAATCCCACTTTCACTAGAACCAATATTCAATAACCTTCATCCCACCAAATCTCACATGATTGTCATGCCTCCACTAAGATAAATACTTCATCATGTGGTCTACCATGTTCCCTCCATGGTTACTCTAATCATTGTAACTTCACTTCACTGAGAAAATTCACTCAAGATATTAATCTTTTGAATATTGTGGTTTGTCCTCTGATGTCTCCTTGTCTCTTTTAAATGGACCACTTCTATAGTGTTATCACTGTAAACTTTGATAGGGCATTGATTGTTATGGAACACATCAAGCTCTTGGAAAATTTTATGAATCCAAAAATATTCCTTTTCTACATAAAAATCCATTATATACTCAAAATTTATTTTAGGATTCTTAAAAACTATATTCCTTAAACTATCCTAGCTTATATATCCTCCATTTTTTACTGAAGACATATATTGATTATGAATTCAAATAAATTGGTTCTATTTGAAAGCAATCATTTTTATAACCCATGAGGATTATTTCTTTATCTTCTCTATATACCTATAAAATATCCTTAGTTTACCTTAGACTCCTTTGGATAACCTTAACAATAGTCCAACGTTGTTCACCTAGATCATCTTGATATCTTCCAACCATTATTGAATCATAAGCACCATAAAGCCTCTTATATGACACGAAATACATGATAGATATAATGGAAAAATCATATGGTATATTACTCATTATCATTCATTCAAGTTGTGTTCAAGAACACATCTTATTGGAAAGATGTATACCATTTGACACTACAAAAAATCCCACCTTGTATAATTCCATACTAAACCTCTTCAGTATTAATGAATTAATGTATTTTGACTTTGCCTAATAAGGCTCTTTGATCCATCATGCTTGATTGTGATCCCTAAAAAACATGCTAATTCACCTAATTCTTTCATAGAGAATCACTTTCTCAACAACTCCTTAACCTATTGTAATGATAATATTTCATTTCAAATTTCTAATATGTCATCAACATATACTTCTGTGAATAAAATATACTCTTACTAAAATTATTGTAAACACATTTATCAAATTCATTCATAATGAAATAAAATTATCTTATAGCTTCATCAAAAAAGATTTTCCATGACCTAGATTCTTTCTTTAATCCATAAATGAATCTATACAACATTCACACATTTTGTGAATATCTTGGTGTCATAAACCCTTCTGTTTGTGTCATATAAATATCTTCTTGAAAGTTCCCATTAAAGAAATTATTTTTTACACCCATTTAAATAATATTATACTCATGTAAAGTTTCAATGAAAAGAAAAATTCTGATGGATTTAAGAATGTGGACTAGAGAAAAGGCTTCATCATAGTCTATTCCATAATGTTCTCTAAACCCTTTTTCAAAGGAAATAATTATAGGAACTAAGATAAACATTCATATATATACTTCCCTTGAATAACTATTTTCACCAAAAAAATATTTACATCTACTAGTGGACCAACCCAAACCCCCATACCAGATCAGTGTATGGAATCCACCTCATAATCTTTGGATTGTTTTTATTTTTCAACTTTTGAATTCTTTAATTAATACCTTTAGGATATATGGTCATTACTGTATACCCACAACGAGTCACTATATTATATGACTGGAAAACCATCAATCTTATTCTATTATATCTTTGGTGATCCCGTGCATTACTTTTTTTTTATGAACAACATGTTCTATACTAACATATGGAATCTTCTCCCATACCGATTCTTATGTATCTTGAGCATGAAATTCTTGGAATCTAACCTTTCCACACTATTATTCTTGAGGATGAGCACCCTCTCCAGAAATATAGCTTTCATATAAACAATAATATTTGTATATGTGGAATAATTTATGTAGTATCCCCTCATTTTCTTGGGGTAACCTATAAAACACACTTAATGACCTGAGGTGTGAGTTTATTACTTAATCTATCCTTAACAAACACCTTTCCTCTATGAAAGAACGTGTGAAAACATAGGTTTCTTTCGACTCTGTAACTCAAAGGGAATGTTTTTTCTACTTTAGTTGGTACTCAGTTTATTATATATGATTTAATGTCTATTAACATCCCCAAAAGAATAATGGATGGGATGTGTGACTCATCATTGACCTTACAATGTGCAATAATGTTTGGTTCCACATTTAAATAACACCATTCTATTGTAGAATATAAGGAGTTATTTGAGATAAAATACCACACTACGTTAGAATTATGATAAAATCTTGGTTAATATATTCACCACCATGATCAAATAAAAGTTTCCTTATTTTCTTACCAAGATAATTCTTGACTTTATTCTTGAACTTTTTGAATTTTTGAAAAGATTTTTACCTATACCTCTTCAATTATATGTGACCATACCTACTAAATTCATCAATAAAAGAATTATAATATGACAATTTACCTATATATAATACTTGAAAAGTCAACACACACTAATGTGTACAAATCATACAACCAATGTGTCCCTTTATACTTGACCACATAATGGTGGTTTGGTCATCTTGACTGGTAATGAAGAATGAAATATTTGAAGTGGTTTAATCTGAAAAGATTATAAGTAACCATCTTAATATAGCTTCATAAAATTCTTTCCATTTATGTGACCAAGAGGGTTATTACATAACTGGGAGTAAAATAAGTCACATGAAATTTATTTTTTATAAATTTCAAATATTTGGGTTTAATTTAATACATAATGTTCATTATTCTAATATTCCATACCAAAAAATATTATATCTTTATAAATTTAACAATTATAATTTCCAAAATTAAAAAAATACATCAATTTATGAATAATAAAAATATATTTTTTTCTTAATAATACTAGGAACATAATGACGTTTCTTTAAAACCAAAATAATTCCAATTGAATATGTAAAATGGTAATATCCAATGGCCAGAGTAGCCAAAATCAATTCATTGGTATCATGTAGATCCACCTCACCAATGGAAACCTATCAAAATCTATGTGGTTACCATATTTTGATAAAAATTTGAGAACAAAATAAAATATCTAATAATTAAATATTATATGTGGAAAGATTACACTTGTTAACGAATGAACCTAAAACTTATAACTAATTATTTTAATGGGTGAAGTTCCACTTACAATGGCCTTTATTACCACATGAAAAATTGATGTGAGTTTTTTTTCATGAAAACCCCAATCAATATTTTTCCCCTTATAATGCAGTACAATGGTGACCACAAGGTTATCTCTTGAAGAGGTTGTACTTTGAGTTGTAAAACTGTCACTTTTGTTTTTTTTTATTTTTACAAGAGGAGAAACTTTTGGGGGATTTTATTTAAAGTTCATCAATATAATTTAAGTAGAAACTAATGGTCAATGAAATTGAATGTAAATATTGAAAAATTAATAGAAAATGAATTGATATTGGAATCAGAATTAAAACAGTAGTCACATACAAGCTTGAGCCTCTTGAACATTTCCCTCTTCATTATATAAAAATATTTCTCAATTTAATAACTAAATTCACCGCATAGGACCCCTAGGTGAACACTAAAATTTATATAGATATCATATTAAGAACTCAATATGATTATTTTCCAACCTATTTATGTGATTAAAATACTTGAATTCCTACAAGCAATCAAAACTAATTGGTGCCACTATTTTTAATGTCAAGACCTTACCAAAGAAGTTTAAATAGTGAAGTCAATTATTCAACTTGATAGGCTGAAAAACCATCTAAACAAATTTGTTTAACATATATTTATAAATCAATGAAAACTTATTCATTTAAGAAATATATGTTTAATAAAAATTCAAAGTTAAATGACACAACGGGTTCACAACTTGAAAGAGAGTCTCCATCAAGCGTTACTATCCGCAACCGCTTAGGGATTACCCATGAATCTCTGTGGAAGCATCCATCATATCCATTACTGAATTTATGGATGAAATATTGATTTAGATATCAATATCCTCCATAATAATGAAGATGGTGGTAGATCGTCTTGTGGTGTGGCGCTGCTCTAGATGGTCTGGAGTACCTTTAAAGGGCATCCAAGGATGGTATTTATAGAAAACATCTATCAAAACCCACAACCACAATGTCTTTATTTTTTCAGGGAGTCACTATCATCAAAACGTGAACTACGGTTTCATGTCATGTACTACCTTATAGTTTTACTTTTCTTGCACGAATCTCACACTATTATCAATGGAAATTTTACTTTAGTTGTGATATGAAATAGGGACCCACGGCGTGTAACTTCCATTAATGACTTGTTCTTCCTTCATGACATATCCTAAGCAGAATGTCCCATTTGAAATGGTTAGGATGTTTAACGTCATTACACAGCATGTAAGCATTCTTCTTTAGTTTCTAGCTCTACTTCTTTGCTCCAAAATCTGATGTTGGGATGTGATCGATGCTCACAACACGATGTGTCCTTTAACTACAATCATAGGATACATAAGACAATTTAAAATAGTTAAATTTCCATATTTACAAAATTTTATATTTCATGAGAAAACATCCCAAAATTCCAGAAAAAATCTAATTCAGCTCAAAATTTTAAATTGGTGGGGTTTAAATCAATTAATTAGACATGAAAAACAAAGGAAATATTAGCTCTATCAAAAATATAATTTATTTCATCGATTTTATTAACACTAGATATTTTTCTTCTTGTAATAATGGTGCTATGATGCCTTGTACATTGAATTAGTATTCATATCCTCTTACTTGTTATCCTTTTCTTATTCACCATAAAACCCTAGGGTTTTTACTCAACATGTAGTTATAAACTTATAGAATATGAGTAAAAACTTCCAAAAGAGTCTTACCATTTTTATTATATTTTAATTTATAATAAAATAGGAGAAGGGATTAGGTTGTGCGGATGTATTGATATTGGTGAAAAAATCATTAGGGATATTAAACCCAAATCTATCTAGGTGTTTTATATAGCCAAAAATATTGATTACATGAGGCCCAGTTAGCATCAAACCTATAAGCTTGCATGTGAATAACACATTGGATAATTCATATATCTATTTTCTCTACTTTTTCAGATAAAGATAAAAATGTGAGAAATTATTATATATACATTAATATCCTCATATTTCTTTATAAAATCATTGTAAATAGAGTGTATCCTGAAATATTGGACTTATATTTCATTTTCCACATGTTTTAGGTTGGGAGATATATCTTCCTCAATAGATTATTTAGAAAGTAACTCAAGAAGTGGGGTTTCTAGCACGTATAATTTTCATTCATGGAATTATATAATGTTTATAGGTCTATAATATTCATATAAATTCATACCAATGATATGTTTATCCTTATATTGTATGGATCATAATGATATAGTTGAAGTTGTGGGGGTTTCTATTTCTAAAAAAAATAATATCACACTATTAGTATTTCCCTGATTACCAAATTAAATTACTAAATATAAATTTTATTATTCTCCCACTAATTTTTAAACCTAATATTCCTCACCATTAGACTAAAAATATCATGTTTCATGGATATACATGTGACTAGGACCCATATTCCCCTTATCATAACCCAAACTTGGGCATTTCAAATTAATTGAAGGGTTTTATATAGGTGTAAATCATCAACTACATTAACTCACAGTTTCTTAATCTATTGACCAGACTCCCCATTATAAAATCCTGGTTAATGATTTATTTAATGATTGACTATTAGTTACACCCAATCATAATTTGGTAGTCCACACTTTATTTACATAAAGTTAATTAAACCTAAAACATTAAGATAAAAGTTTCATAGTCAAGAACATTGAACTATGGGTATGATTCTAAATTATGTAGTGGAAGGATATATAGAGTTAATATTTTAGTTGAGGGATTATTATCCTTATTCATAAAAAACTGTTTTCATATATTCGTATTACTAGTATATATTATGTGGATCTTACTTAAGTGATTAATCATGTACGATAAGTTTTATTTTGCAAAATCTAATTTTAATTAATTTCATAATATATTCTTATTAACTCATTTTTGAAATGACTGAGTAGTATCTAGTAACATATATGTTCAACCATGAATCTAAGAAAAATAAAATGTAAGTGGCATGATCATGATATTCTAAAATGGATATTTTTTTTGAGAATATGAAAACCAACCCTCAACCCTAGGGGAAAACACCTTGAACTGTAGCTTGGTCTGTGATGAAACATTCCACCTTGGATCCTTTATATCACCCTGATTGGTTTTTCCATGGCTTTGGGACTCATACCACATCCTCTAATGTCATTGATCTATCCTTACATAATATTTTACTCACATATTGTTGAGGGGACCCAATGGATTGGATTAGGGCGGTTTACATAAATGAAACTATGGGCATATAGTCCGTTATATAATAAGAAGGAGTATGTGACTCACATACAATAATTTGGATTTAATAATAAATTAAAAGGCAAAAATATCATACATAGGCTTAATATATGATCATGATCTTCCACATAGCATGAAATAAAGATACATTTTCAATCTAATTATCAATTCTATATATTCATTATTTAATTTATACTAAAAAATGAATTAATCTAATTAATTAAATTTATCATATTTCTATTTAAGAATAATTGAAATTCCATCATCTATAATTTTTAAAAAATTAAAAACATAACTTTATTTAAATTTACTAAAGTACTCAATTTTACTTAGAGGAAATGACGTGTACTCATACAAACAACAAGAGCTGAACCATATGCTTGTGCATTCCCTTGATATCCAATATAAACTAAATGGTAATTAATTACATGGTATGAAATATAAAAAAAACAATATAAAGAAAACATGTGAATTACACTGCATGCGATGCTCTTGATTCATGTGGAATACACTGTAAGAAAAGATAATATACAAAAAAATTGATTTGAAATTTAATAATGAAATTAATTTAAAATATAGTCAATAATCCTATGAAAAGGTGTATACTGTCTAATAAATAACACATGGAACACATTCCAATTGGTTTAATTATATAATTAATTCTTCTCTATGAATTAAATTATTAACACTGGATTAATCATTCTACACAATGTTTATTGGGTTATAGGGAGTTTGACATCTTCTTCCCATGTCTACAACACACACATAAGGATTGGGCAGGTTGTTCTTCCATAAAAAATTTTGAGGTACACGATGTGTAATCTTCGTACTTGAAGTAAAGTCACAAAGTTTCATGGTTTATCAGTCCCCATGTTATGTAGTAGATACATGAAATTCTTGGACCCCCTGTGTTATCAACCACAAGATCACGAGGACTAGATATCATGTAAAAGAGTTGCATGATGTGTAGTTCCTCAACCACATTATTTCTGGTCTAGATTTGCATGGATTTTTTTATCAAATTTGATTCAATATCGTTGGACTAATTTGATAACCATATTAGATACACAAAAAATACATGGTTACATGATGTATAGATGAGTACATGGAGTGTAGTCTTGTGTTATCAGACCAGGTTTCTTAGAATCTCTAAATAGAATTTTTTGAAGCTTCTTCATTTTAATTTTAACCATTTTTTGGTAATGTGAGAGTGAATTAAGTATCTAGGTAGAAAATGATATTCAAATTCCAATAATGAATATATATGAAGTAAAATATACTAAAAACACATACCATTAAATCAATGATTAATAAATAATTATAAATTAACCATTTGAATGCTTTGATACCACTTTAGGTTTTGGGTGAAATGAAAGTTCTTATTTGGGCCTAGATAATCCATATTTTTTTCATAATTATTGAATAATATGAGATATAAACAACAAAAATATCATGACAAAAAAATTAATTCATGTATTAATTTACATGAATACCGATGTGAGAATAGAAGGATCGTCACACGTAATTTATAGTTAATTTATATGCAGATCTATAATTAGTTGAACATGTAAGTCATTCTTCATTGCTGATATAGATGAATCAATATTGTGGTATTATTTTTGATTTATAGGATCCAAGTGAATAATCAATATAGTAGTGATCCAAATTTTCATAATAATCTATGAACATCACTATAAAATCACTATGTGCCAACATAATCGATCATGACTACTTATAATGTTCGTGGTTGACTATAGCACAATTCCCTTTGAGGATAAATAATTTGTGTTTGATTGATGGCTTGAGAGAGGAGGAGAGATCATAATATATTTCTTTATAACTCTATCTACATTGTTTTAGGGAGATTATCTCAATCTATTACGGACAACCAATATGTTGAAAACATATATTACTAGATTTATATTAATGAAAGTTTATGGTGGACTACTTTCATATAACCCCCTTACTAATTACTCAATTCTTATAGATCCCCATGTATTAATAAAAATATAATTATTTTTCACATAAAATGTGAATCAGATAATAATAAATAAATATTATTTATCATTTACAGTCAGTCTAATAAACTTAGTCTACTTATCCTACTCGAAACTTCATGGAACATAAATAATGACTATTTATTTATTAAATAAATATCACTTCATTATTCATCGATAAATATCATAAATATTTTATTTTTGAATCCTTTAAAACAAATATTAATAATAATTATTATTCAACTCACTTATTCTTTTTAATTACTTCTGATTAAACCTTGAAAATTAATGAATTATAAATAAATATTAATCAAAAAGCAGGAATAATATTTATTCTAACTTTTTAAATTAATAATTGAATTTAAAAGATATTTGGGATACACATAGTGTGTTACACTCAAGGACACTTTCTCAGTGGTAATAGGTGGAGATGCATGAGATATAAGGTTAGAGCACAAAAATATGATAAGACACCCATATAGAATGAAGTTAATGTTTTACCAACATAAAATCTCTTACGAACACTTTCTATGTAATACAACCCCTTTATAATGATATCTCAATTTGATCAGCTTACAGACTTGTGTAATCATCCTATGTATTCAAAGTCTCTTTCTTTGACTATTTTAAAATTAACTTTACCATAGAACACCATGGACACGGATTTATCCATGATGATATATTCCCATTAAATGAATTAGGATATAAACGTCAATTAATATATATACGGTATATATACTTTCTTTCATTATCCATTAATATAAAATCACTCATGATGTAACCAATATATCATACTTCACACTGAGAGTATTCCACCATGATTTCCATCAACACAAAAAATTAAAAACATATGATATTAATTAATGATAATCTTGGTGCATAAGGATAATTATACACATCTGCATATAGGAACATCAAATTGTTGGAGTTTGTGTTTTTGAAAAAACTATTTATACTTTTATAACATTTTTATTCAAATATTTGTATACTAATAAAATATCTCATTACATATTGTTCATTACCCTATATTAATTTTATGTAATAAATTTATAGGGTATCTGTTATATTGATATGATCATGGTAGTTCCCCTCTATGAGGAGAACATTCAAGTGTCGTGATAATATTATTAAATATAGTTCTATATTCAGATAATGTACTATGATACGACATGTATTATGTAGACTGGTAGGTGTGTGTACTCATAAATAGATGATTCTTCTTCTCATTTATTTCACACTTGGTAATTTCTAAGACTAGAGATTATGAGAATAGACCCAAAAATAGGAATTCCTCAATTTTGTGTGCCATTGAATATTTATATCTATAATTATGTGTAATTTTCCTGAGAAATTATGATTATCATTAATTTATTTAATGAATTTAACACTTATATTTACATACCAAAACCATGATTTCGTATTTCTATTAGAGGCAGGTTACATTGGGTGCGTCATCAATTTCATGTTATTAATGGATAAGTCTATGGAGTATTTTTCTTTTCCATATTTATAGATGTTTATATATATATATCCATTAATTGGAATAGAATTTTCATCTTAAATTACTTGGACATGGTGTAACTATGTTTTTATTTCAAATAGTCTATGAAATATGTATAAAGAATATAGGTTGGTGACAGAAATGTAGAACCCACTTGATGAGATTTGGTGATAAAGTGAATATATTACACAATGAGTGTTCAAATGTGGTTGTAGAAATTTTGACATTAATTTATTTATATTCGGTTCCATGACCCATTATTAGATAGTAATCTTGGACTCTATAAAATCCCTCTTAATTTAAAAAATAATAAATCCTAATGTTTTGAGACCAAATTATTATACATGTATTATTACATTCAAAAAAATTAGACATGAAATACAATAAAAGGATAAAAAAATATATTGTATTTGGAAGAATAGGTACATAATTAGAAAACAGGAAACTAGAATATTTTTTACTAATCTCTATGTTGATATATTAACTCCCTCTGTGCATCTATAATCTAATAGGATAACCTAGGGAATACATATTATAAATGTATTAGTTAAAGAACCCAGTAAGGGAATAAACATGGTAATGAATCATATCACATGATTTATAAGGAATAACATGATAACATAAAAGAAATGTCTCATGAATAAACATATGGAATCATAACATATAGAACATGGAATCATATAATCATGGAATTATGGGAAATTGGAAACAATATATAACATGACATAAACATGAGTCAAGTATAACTTCCTTGACTATATCACACAATTGACAATGTCCCATAAGGGATTAGGTTTACTACCTAGTCCAATAAATAATGTATCATGAGAAAAAAACAATACCCAATGAGTTGGAGTGCTATTTGGGTACAACCATGATAACATGTACAAGCATATATGTGCCACATAAAGAGTCAAACATAATTAATAAACATAAGGGTTACCCAGAAAAAGAAATGGGTTACATAATATTATCATAAAGAAAACCAAAGGGCATATCATAGTGGTATCCATGAAATAAAGGATTTAAATAATTCTTTTACATTAAAAATGTAAAGATAATAATATATCATGAATAATGAAGTCCAACTAAAGTGAAAATATTAAAAAAATGTGGTTAATTTTTCATAAATTTTCCACTTAAGCACGATTGTAAAGAAAAGTATAAGGAGTATTTAAATATGATAAAGAATAATTGTTTCCATTAAACAAGAAAAGAAATAAAATAGTTTTTAATGATAAATTGAGTGATTTATTGAAATATTGTTTGTTCAAAATAGTTTATGAAGTGTTATTGAAAATGGGTGATAAACAAATATGTTCCCCTTAATTGGGATTGATTATTGAGGGGAATTGAGAAGGGAACCTTTTAAAAAATGTAATTCCCCATAAAGGAAAGCTTAATTGTACTAAATAAATATGTTTGGTACATATAAACATAATATATGATAAGTATATAATAATAATGAAAAGATAAATCGATTTAATAGGAGAGAAAGTGTAACCCAAAAGAAATATGGAGGTTTAGAGAGATCCCTTACATTTCAATTTACTTTAGTTTAACATGATTTGACCTCCTGTATCATGGTTTAAAGAAGGTTATTGATTTATAACACAACTATATTAATATTTATTATATCCTCAATAATCATTATATAAACTCTTACCACCTAATCATTAGTAATATATCATTATTACAATTGTTTTGAGGGATAAATTCTTCATTTTTCTAGACATGTTTTGTCACGTAAGCTCTAGTTGATTTTAAGGTATATAGATTCATCATATCCAGAGTATTATTAATTATATATGTATCATATTTAATCATTTAATAAATTTTTATAACCATTATTGAAATTTTGATATGGAAAATGAGTCACATCGCTCAATGGAGATAGTATGCAGTATATATGCACGAGTGATGGTATCATTCACTTAAGAGTGAATGAGTAGAGAAATGGATGAAATATAATTTTAAAAAATAAATATAATTTCATAAGTATCATATATATCCATTATTTTCATCATAGTAACTATACAAGTAAATTACTGTTGATAAATGAATTACTCCGCTATGCGAAGATGGTAAGCCGTACATACGCACGTGCAGAGCATTCATTTTCTTGGGATGAATAAAAAGTGGAATATGGTTGTCTCAAAATAATAATATCATCTAAGTATATAAATTATACTATATTTATTATTTTAGTATGGTTATAACATATCAATAGGAGGTATAAGAAGAAGAAAATTTAAAAGAGTCGATAAAGATGATTACCTCTTCTATGAAGGAGGTCCTTTATAACTTCTCTTAATGGGAATACAGTAGGTATTTTGGAAGTTACCAGACCAAAATAACATAAAGAAGAATTTTTATAAGAAAAATAGGTAGTTTTTTATATATATGTCTAAATGTGGTGTATATAAGAGACATAAGGGGTTCCCTTTTATAATTGAGGTGAGGGGAACTTTTGAAATTTCTCAAAATATTAAAATATAATAAGACAATTGTAGAGTCAAATCCTAAAAATGTTCTATAAATGCATAGGCAATGAATTTGTTGACCATATATTACCTTATTTTTTATTATATAATATTTTTATTATTTTTAAATAATATAATAATGTATTATATTCATGAAATATCATTACTGTCAATTTTCACAAAATTCATTACATTTACTTTAAAAGCATAAAAAATTCAAATTCAAAAAGAATATTTTATTATATTCTATAAAATTCATATTTTATAGATAATTATTTTATGACATTAAATATATCAAATTGTAATTATTTTAATATTTTTATTATCATTTATTTGATTTTTTTATTAATTGAATAATTAATTCATCAACATTGTGCAAGAATTTATGTTAATATTTCTTCCATAAAAATTAAAAATAAATTGTCATGATGAAGATAAATATTTCATATTTCTAAATACTATTTATAATCAAACATATCTTATGATCTAATCCATATTAAAAACATTACACTTATTAAGGACAAGTGTGTGATATATTTGACTTTTCATTAAATTAAATATTATAATGGTAATAATCTCACCCAAGTGGATATAAAAGACAATATAACTAAAGAATTAATTAGTATTGATGAATTAACTCATCCAATAATATTTATTCATGTTTTTGAGGCATTCAATATTTCTTTTCATTTTAATTTTTACCTAAATTAACAAATTTACCCTTTACCGTGATAATAAAAATTACTATAGTTGCCATTAATTTTGACACAAATAAGTGGAAACTATTTAATAAATTATGAAACATAAGATAATGATATGAAATATACTATTCAAAATTCAAAACATAGAAGTTTCTGAATATAAATTAAAATAAAATCGGCAAAACACAATGATTTTCTTTATCCAAAAAGTTCCCATTTTAGGATTTAAAAAATTTATACCAAATTCATATATAAAATTCATTTAAATGAAAAACAAATTTTTTATAATAAAAATTAAATAATTTCAATTCAAAAACAATACAAAATATAATTAGACATTTTAAATTCTTCAAAAGAAAATACAAATTTCAATGTAAATTAGTAACTTCTATTATTCATTAAAATTTCATTTTTTTAAAAAAAGTATAAAAAATTAATCCTTAGATAATTTTGAAATTATGAATTAAAAATGAAGTTTATTTTTTAAAATATGTATTATAAAAGTTGAAAAATTAATTATATTTATTTTATCCTCAAAATAAGTAAAAATGTTTTGGAAGAAAACATATTTTTGAAGAATAAGATGATTTTACTAAAAATGAAGTGTTTATTTCCGAATAATTAATAAAGAAATATATTACATAATATGGTTATCACTATTAATACCCTACAATTCAATGGAAATGTTGTAATGGTTGTGTTAAAATAATAATATTTTAATATTATATCATGATTTGTTAAAACTCAATGTTGTGTGCAATACAAGCTACTGATGAAGTCAAACTATATAATGAATAAAATTTCCCAAAAATATATGGTATTTAAATTCATACCACAATATTAAATTTCTCCCTTGAAATTAGGTTTTACATAATAAGTAGAAAATATGTGAGGGTACTTCTTCTTCATCACTTCCTCTAGTTATCATGCTACCTCTTCATATTTTAAGTTCCTCCACTGTAGTTTCACTAGGTGAGTGGTATAATTTCATAGAACAATATCTCTATGGTCTATGATTTTCACCAGTTTCTCCTCATAATATTGATCATTTTCTAGCTATACCATTTTTCATTTAGTTCATGTGAGGTATCTAATATGTACTTATTCATGAGGGATACATGGAATACCTTATCTCCAAGCACAAACTCTATGTCCCATCAATCATTTTTTGTGTTGATATTCATTCAACTTTAGGAAGCCTTGATGTATAGTTAAATTGACTTCACCTTACCTGCCATTTCATTTACCATTTAATTTCTTATTGGTACACATTCTCTAACTTCATCCAAACATTCATGTGTTTTTCATCCCTTCAAATATAGTGATTAATAGGGGTCCATTATGATTCTTGAGTGGAATTTATTGTTCTAAGAGAACTCAACTAGTGGAAGATATTGATCCCATATTCCCTTTTTGTGTATTGATCATACACTCAAGATGCCTTATAGTGTTTTAATGGTCCACTCTGCTAGATATCATTTTGAGGGTGATAATATATATTGAATTTTAGATTAGTGATTAGAGCATATGGGAGAGTTTTTTTAGAACATGGAGGTAAATCAAATATCGTGATTAGATACAATTGATAAGGGTACTCTATGTAGCTTCACCAATTCTCCAATGTATATCCATGCATATTTATCGAGTTATAATTCCTCTCAAATTATAATAAAGTGATATTTTATTATATGACAATTGACAATAACCCATATAACATTATTTCCTATAGATGTCTTTAAAAATCTGGTGACAAAGTCCAAGGTGATGCTTTCCCCTTTCCATTTTAGTATAGGTAATGTTTTCATCATCCCCTTATAATTTTTCCCTTTCAGTTTTCAATTGAAAACATACAAAGTACTTTGATGTATATTCAATGATGTGCTTCTTTATATTATCCCACTGATAGTTCTATTGTATATCCTATAATATCTTTTTTCTCCTTGGGTGGATTAAGAAGGTCAATCTATGTAGATCATTCAACATATCAATCTCCATCTTAGAATTTTGTTGTACACATAGTTATGACCCAAATCTTATTACTTATTCTTCATCAATTTAACTCCAAGGATTTCCCATTTCTGATACATTCCACCTCATTTTTAATTTCCAAATCATTTCATTGATAACGCTTTATATTATCCATAAGGGATGGTTGTTATATCATTTAATAAAAGAATTATTATGATCCTTTACTTATTATTACCATGTACATCCTTTGTAAGTATAAGAATATTTTATCCTTCTCAATTCTCATCATTGATAACTTACAAGATCTTTTTTTTACTTATAGAATCGACAATTTATTTGCATTACTATAATTGTAGTGGATTGAGAAGTTATAATACTTAATGAGATCTAACCATATTTACTAGTTTATATTAATATAATTTTTTGGTGATATATATTTGAGGCTCTTGTGACTATTATATATCTCACACTTCTACCAATAGCGATAATTCTATTATATTTTCAATGAAAGGATCATAGCCGCCAACTCCATATCATGTGTGGGATAGTTTTTCTCATGAAATTTTATCATCCTTGAGGTGTAGGTTATATCTTTACCATTTTACATTAGTACACATCCTATACACTTATTTGATGCATCACTATATAACATGATAAGTTCTCTTCCTTTTGGTAGTATAAGTACTGGTAGGGTGATAAGCCTCTTTTTCAACTCTTGGAAGAATTATTCAATTCACTCATCCAAAAATTGGTTACCCCTTATGAGTCACCTTGGTTATAGGGTTTTATATCCATGATGTGTTCCTCAAAAATCATCTATAATACCTATCATGACCAAGGAAAATACTGATCTCCATTATAGATGTTGGTTTGTGCCACTCCTAAATCACCATTGTCTTAGAAGGGTCTATAGGATATCCATTTTATGTTGATAACATACCCCAATAATGATAATTACTCCATATAGAACTCACACATACTATAATTTTCATATAGTTTCACCCTTAAAATATTCCTTAGCATATTATTCAAATTCTCCTCACGATCCTTCTTACTTTGGCAGTATATTAAAATATTATCTATAAAGACTTTGGAAAATATATTTAGGTAATATATAAAGACTATATTCATTAGGTACATGATTTTTGTTGGATAATAACTGATTTTAAAGGACATCACTGTATACTCATAGTATTCACCTTGTTTGGAATGAATTATTATGAATATATTTCTTCTTCGCCTTTAATTGGGGATATCCTAAAAAAGGCCATCCTTATAGAAATAATTTCCCCCAAGAAGTTGATATAAAAAGTCATCAATCCATGGAAATAGATACTTGTAATTTATCAGGAATTTTTAAGATCATGATAATCAATATAGAGGTTCATTGATACATCCTTATTCTTCAAAAAAGAGGACCAAAACACCCCACAGTGAGCACTCAGGCATATAAAACCCTTATCCAAATTCTCTTGTAACTACTTCTTTAGTTCATAAAACTCAATAATGGTCATCCTGTAAGAAGTGATTTATGTTGAAAGAGATCTAGGTATAAGTTCAATTGATAAGTCAACCTCTTGGTTAACAGGAAGGCGGAAATATTATTTAGGGAACACATCAGTGTAGTCCCACACAATGGGCATGACATAAATCATAATCATCTACTTTGAATAAATAATTTTAGATATATATTGTTTCTCATAAGTAAATAAAATCAAAATTTGATTTTATGATTCTTAAGTAGATACATCCTCCTCCTTACACTTGTACATAATTGGAGGGTGCCTTGGGATGTGAACAGAGATCTCCCTCTCCCTACATTTGATGTTGTTTTCTTATAAAGATGTAAAATATATTACCAATATAGCATCAAAATCCACTAAAGTGTGTTAGATGATATTATATGGCCCGTTTAGTCCAAAAACATTAATAAGGGGGGATTTACATACTTTATATTCAATATTTGTCTCATTGTTAGTTCTCATAGATAACTAAACCTTCTAATTTTTAGGCGGTGTTTGTATAGTTCTACTAAACATAAATGATGTAAATTAATGTGTAGAACAAAAATCAAATAGTACGTTATCCATTCATGAATGAATATCCAACATTCTGGTCACCACATCATTGTTGGTTTCTACTTCATTAGTAGTGATATTATATACACTTCCTTCCTTCCTTGGAGGTTGTTGTAGTTGATTGCCTCTGATAACCCTTGGATTAGGGAATTAGAACACATAATTCCCAGGTTCCTTATAGTTGAAACAATGTACTACATGATTATTATTGATCTAAACCTTCATTTAATTTTAAATATTAATTGCATTCTTCATATCCCTTCAGTAGTGATTATCCTAATTCCTCTCCCTTCCACATTTATATCATCTCTTCGTTCAATTTATATAATTCACAGGATGCCTCTTCCCAAACTTTTGACACGTGGTATGTTGGGTTTTCATTCCTCCATGAGATTTATCTATTGATCCTCCCATATTAAACTCCATATTTCTCTTTTTATCTCAAATCCCATGATACTAATAAGAGTCTCCAATCTCCATCTCAACCTAAAGGTCATAATGAAAAATATTCTCATATCTATCAAAGTACCATATCACCAAGTTTTTTCATAGATTCTTTTTTAATCCACCTAAGAAGTGATCCAAATTTATTTTAGTGTTCATGAACAAGCTAGTTGTATATCATGAAATACTGGTAATGTTTTTCTCATATGCTATGATATAGTCATATTCCTTTTACTTCAGTTTGAGGAACTCCCTCTCCATCCTGAGATGGAGAGTTCAAGGAAAATATTTATTAATTTATTTCGATAATTCCTAATACATGGAATTGATTTCCCATTTAGACTTTGTTTTCTTTATTAGTGAACAACATTGATCACATCCCCATTAAAATGATAGACCTTCAACACAAATTTACCTTCTTTTTATCATTATAGGACTAATAATATCATCTCAGTGGAGTTAATACATTGTCATGAGATGAGGGGGTCAGAAGTTCTACTAAATATTGGAGGAATTTGTTAAAAAAATTATATAACAACAACATGATATTTCATAGAAGGAGGAGGGTGTTACAAATTAATCATGTTATTATTGATAACTTGATATAGTTGAGCTAGTGTTATCGTGATGTTTTGGTATCCCATTCCCATTAGTAAGTGAGATCCTCATATTTCCTATCACAATGTTTGTTTGAATGAGTTATCCTATTCCCCTATATTAACTAGAAAATAAAAATAAAATTAGGGTGATTGAATAAATTTCTAATTATAAAATACATATAATCCTATGATCATATAAGGAATAAATTTTAAATGAAAATTATATAATAACTTATGATACCATAAGTTTAAATATAGGCTATTCATAGTGATATAATTGTTTGTAGGGTTATTATTATGGGTTTCTAGTCTTTATAATGAAAATTACTAGACCAAAATTTGATACCAGCTATAGTGACCCAATCATTTTACACAATTTATTAGATGACTTTAAGCATAATTATACATGAAATATAAACCAATGATAAAAAATTCTATTGTGTTTAGAAGATGCGGTACATAATTAGAAAACATGAAATTGGAATAAAATATATTTTTATTAATCTCAATAATGATTTACTAACTAAATTTGATCTACTAAAACAATATAAGAAAACATAGGGAATACATAGCCAAAAGGGATGAGATAGAAATCATAGTAAGGGAATAAACATGGGAATAAAGCATAACAAATGAGTTAGAAGGCATAACAGGATAACCTAAAAGGAACAATCCATGAATCAAAAATTGTTGCATAACATATATTGCATGGAATAATATGATCATGGTAACAATGTAAAATGGAATAAACAAGAAACATTACATAAACATGAGTCAAGGATAATTACCAAGACTATATCTCATAGTGGATAGAGTCCCATAAAAGAATTGGTTTACTCCATAATCCCATACAAAACATTTCCTGAGACTAAAACATTACCTAGTATATTTGAGTGATATATAGATCCAACAATCATAAAATTTAGATTTATATATGTGGCACATAAATAATAAAACATAAGGAATAAACATAAGGGTTACCCATGGAATGAAATGTGTTTCGTAATCATGTCATAAGGCATAACAAAAGGGTGTATCATAATACTAGCCATTAAAGAATGGATTGAAATCATTCTTGGGATTTAATAAAGTAAATATAAAAATATATCATGAATAATTAATTCCAAATAAAGTAAAAAAATTAAAAATATAGGTTAGATATCTTTAGAAATGTGTCACTATTGTTCAGTTTTAAGGAAAAGAATGGAGTCTTTAAATAGGATAATGGAATAATCATGTAAATAAAACAAGAAAGTTTTGAAAATATTTTCTAAAGATAAATATAGTGATTTATTAAAATATTTTAGTTTTAATATAGTGAATTACGTTTACTTGAATATGGGTAAGAAAAAGATAATTTCCATGTAATCAGGTTTTCTTATCGATAAAAATTGAGAAGGGAAGCTTTTAAAACATGTTATTTCCCATCAAAGAGAGATGAATTGAGACACATACATTTTTTGGTACATATAAACCAAATATAGGACAATTATATAATAATAATAACTTGATACATTGATGTAGGGAGAGAGAAAGTGTAACTCAAGGGAAATATAGAGGTTCAAAGAGACCCCTTACATTGCACTTCGCATTAGTTGAATGTTCATTAACCATCTTTATAATTTTTTAATGCATGTTATTAATTAATATCATAACCATATTTATATTTATTATATCATATATAAAATTATATAACCTCTTACCACCCAATATTTAATAATATTTCATTATTATTATAATTTTTTGTGTTAACTACTTCATTCCTCCATACATGTTTTGTCACATAAGATCTGATTCATGGGCATTAGATATTGATTATTCATCTCTAGAATTTTATTAATAATACATATATAATATTTAATCATTTATAAAAATTTTATGGTCATTATTGAAATTTTGATATGGAAAATGAGCTGCATTTCTTCATGGGGAAGTTAGACTGTATGTACGCACGAGCAATGATATGATTCCCTTAATGGTGAATGGGTAGAGAAATCAATGATATATTAATTTTAAAGAATCAATATCATGTCATAAGTATCATATATATCCATTATTTCTATCTTTATAACCATACAAGTAAATTGGTGATGACAAATGAATGACACTACTATGTAGAGATGGTATGTTATATACACACATGTGTTGTGCTTTCATTTTTTAAAGGATGGATAAAAGGTGGAATATGGTTATATCATAATAATAATAACATCTCAATATATATATATATATAGATTTATTATTTTGTTATGGGTATAAAATATTAATATAAGTAGAATAAAAATTTTTTATGATGGATTTCTTAAAGAAGATTACATATTCTATGAAATTTCTCCTTTATAACCACTCTTTTGGGACTATGGGTATGTATTTTGGAAGGGGCAATACAATAAAAAATAAATAATACTGTTGAGAAGATAAATGGGACAATGTTGGTTGATATAGATGGATCAAAGTGGTGTAAAAAATAGAAGGAAAGGTTTTCCTTTTATAATTGAGTTGAGGGGAACCACTGGAATTTCTTGAAATGTTGAAATATAACAAAATATTATAATCACGAAATATCATTATTTTCAATTTTGAAAGTGTACATTAATTTGACATTAAAAAAATAAAAAAATATAAATAAAATTAGAACAAAATATTTTATTATATCCTAAACACATCATTATTATCTATACATTTAATTTATTACATTATTAATATAGTAATATATTTATTTTAATAATTTTAATGTAGTATATTATATTTTTTATTAACTGAATAATTATTTTATCTGTGTTTGGAAATGATTTAAGATAATTATTTCATAATTAAAAATTAAAAATAAATTATCATGATGTAGATAAATCTTTTATCTTTCCAAATACTATTTAATGTCTAACATATCTTCTAGATAACTCCATATTAAAAAATTACACTTATTAAAAACAAGAGTGTGACATATTTAACTTTTCATTAAATAAAATATTAGAATGATCATAATCTCAACCAAGTATCCATAAATGTTCATATAACTGAAATATGTTTGTGTGTGGATAAAATTAACTTATTTAATAAAATTTTAGATTGTATTGGGGTCATTTAATAGTTCTTATCATTTTATTATTTAACCTAAAGTACACGATTTGACATTTACTATGGTAATAAAAAATTTTATGGTTAGAATTCCTTATGACCAAAATAAAATGGACGTTTATAATAAATTTATAAATATATATTATATATATGGAATTCATTTTTTAAAATTCAAAACACATAAGTTTTTGAATTTAAATTAATATTAAATTGGAAAAACACAATATAAAACAATATTTTCTAAAAAATGACCATTTTAAGTATAAAATGATTTTATACTAAATTAATGCATAAATATTACTTGAAAGAACAAAATTAGATTAATTATAACTAAATATGACTAGTTTTAGTTTAAAAATCATCCAAAATAGAATTTTAATTTATAAAGTCACTGAAAGGAAATTCAGTTTTCAATGTAAATTAGTATTTTTACTACTCATTAAAATTTCAAACTTGTTTAGAAAATTATAAAAAATAATACTTTGATATTTTTTGATTTGAATAATTAAAAGAAAATTTTATAATTTTTTTAATATTTTCAAAATTAAATATACTTATTGTCTCATAAAAATAAATGAAATCAATTTTTTAAGAAAACATATTTTTTAAGAGTAAAACGAATATTATAAAAATGAATTGATTATTTCATAGGAATTAATAAATAAATAAATTTAATAATATAGTTATACCTATTTATACCTACTAATTAAATGACTATTTTATAATTATTATGTTTATGTAATTGTATTTTAACAGTATATCATAGTTCGTTTGAACTCAGTTTTGCATGCAACACAAGATACCAAAGAAATAAAGTTATTTTCAGATAAAATTTTTATAAAAATATCAGGGTGTTACATAGAGGATTAAATAATATTACTTTTTATTTGATCTTGATTAAATTCTATTTGAATTTAATTAATGGAATAAATATTATTCATAACATTGAGGAATAATTTTATTCATGTTTTAAAGATCACAAATATTTTTTTAGGAATAGATATTTAAGTAAATATTTATTTATGTAATAAATAAATCATCAAGAATACGAGTTGATAAAAATTGTGTTCATTAATAATTACTAATTAAAATTCTATTAATATAATATTTATCATTACACCCGTTAGAACATGCCATAAAATAATAATCATTATATTACTATTATATGACATGTGGATTGATAGAAATTATTAAATTATTTAACATCTGATATAAAATTAAATAACATTTTAACCTAATTCATAGATTTATAAATATATGTTTATATCTATTATATGGGGTAAATCTAAAAAAATTATAATTGAGAATCATTTCACACAATAGAATTCATTATTGATTTCCTCCTCCTATATTCCTCTGAATAATAAGAATCTCCAAAGAGATTCCTTCAGACCTGAAAGAACTAGAAGCGAGAAAGATGAAAACCACAAGACGATAGATCCACCATTACGACACCCATTGTTTATTCATAGTTTCTCATTGATCAAAGGATCATGTGAGGATCCCCGCTAGAGGGAACCTATACATGGATCCTAAAAGCACAATAAAGGTAATCCAAAAAAAGTTTTTGGATGATCAAAAAAAACTTAAATGAAAGTTCCTAAGATTAGGTAAAGTTTCTTCAGATCAAAATATAAATTAATTATAAATTTAACATGAAAATATCCTTTTTGGGTTTTGGGTTTCTTATGTCAATATTTTATGGAAAATTTTAATTGGTTATGGGGATTAATTCATGCACACTTTGTGAATGCTCTATCGAATATGATAAAAAAATATAATTATTCACTCACCATTGAACTTCCATTGTTCATAAAACCTTCAGGTGGTATCATAGGGGTCACATTTTAAATTTATAATTATTTCTTTCTTTTTTTATCTATTAGGATCAATAATAATTATATATTTTATTCCAAATTATTCATTATTTAATCCAATTTTTAATTAAAATGGATTTCAAATATTAATTTTAATTATTCAGGTTTTCATTTTATAAAATAACTAAGAAGAAATAAAAAATGAACAAATATACCATTAATATGTGATAATGATTTTGGCTAGTGGGATTAGGTTTGATGACGTGTAGTTGGAGTGCAGACTGTGTACCCAAGATAACTACACATGGATTTGTTGTGGGATACACAAAATGTCAAGAAGTAACTATATGCATTAAATTTATTTCACACTGTGCATAGAAAATTCCTTCCTAAAACATGAATGTTCAGATAACATGGCCTATAGCTAGAGTAAAAAACGTGTATTCTACATGTTTTAGCGATGAAATTCATGAAAACCATGTGGTAAAATACATTGTTAAACCCAATTTGAGACTAAAAACCTAGGTCATTAATGAAATACAATATGTTTAGTCTACATAAACATTATGTGATTCATTATTTCACATGTATTAAGTATACACGAATCCATTTAGTGAGTAAAGAAGATACACAACTAACATGACACAAATTTTTTAGCTCTATTACATATTGTTTGGACTTGTATTTGAAGAGCATTTCAAGTCCTTTAAAAGGATTCAAGGACACTTGAAAAGCATGATACATGACATGTATATTTCTTGTACACACTATTCAATCCTATCAAGGTACATGATATATCCCTAAATGATTATCATGGGTACATGGAAATAGAGGTACATGAAATATATCTTGTTATTACACCCCATGTAGTCTCAATGAAATATATATATATAATTAAATTACTAATTTTTTCATTAAAACCTTATTACATTGTTTTTCACATGATGTGATTGAAAATTTATTAAATTATTTAAATAATTAATAATTATCAATAAATTTATTATAATTATTTTTAATTATTGGTTATATAGTTTATTTACCTTGAATTCATTTATTATGGGTGTCTATAAGAGATTTTCGATGGTAATTAAGATAAAAGTGAAATAATTAAGTTATTAATTAATTAATTAATGAAATTATATTTATCTAAATAATAAATAATGAATAGATATTAATTCTAGACAGAGTACCTTTGCATAAAAATTTCATGAGTTTGACTAACTATGTGTTTTAACAAGACTTTTGTGTGTGTTGTCATTATTTAATTTAATTTATTAGATGGTTTTTCAATTGTTAATTATTATATCAAATATTATTACCTATGTGTCCTCTCTACCTACTTTATTATATAGTACCTACAAGCCCATGGTTATTTATGTAATTCCCCTTAACCAATCCTTTAGTTCCCCTCACATATATAAGAGTTATAAATACATTTAATAAATGGTGTATACTAATGTTCATAGAGGTAGTTCATGAAGCGACTGATATGAAACCAATCGAAGTGAAACATATGTGGATAAGTGGAATGTGGAAAATTATGCCAATACCGAAACAAAGATTTTTTCCAACATTCATAGAAATATTTATTACCTATTAAACAAACCAACCATTAGAAAATATCATGATCAGGTTATTTATTTATTTCCTTTTTGTGAAGTATTTATTTTATGGATGCAAGACTATGATCAAATAAAGAAATGAATTAATATGAAAATATAGAATTTAAATAAATGTAAAATGTGTAAATGTTTGAAAAAAACAAGTTTGATCAATTAAGAATGATATAATTCATAATAAAAAGACATGTAGAAGATAAAAAAAGACAAAATTTATGCTTAATAAATAAAATTAATCAATTATATATTAATTTAGACTTGTAATTTCATTACATTATTATGAATTAAATCTAAAAAAACTAGTTGTTTAACCAACTCATGACGGGAAACATAATTTTATCGTGGAGTTTGTATAAATTTTTTGGGTTTAATTAACTAACATGACTAAAGAAAAGTAGCCCATGCTAGACTTGATTTATCTGGGAGGAAATTGTTGAAGAAATCCATGCATGGTTTTATAGATTGGGGAGTCCACTGAAAAGATCATGTAGCTACAATCCTATAGTTGGAAAATCTATTCCTACCTAAATACCTTGAATTATATTTACAAATCCATGTTGGGTTTATGTGAAGGT
Organism: Viscum album; assembly: GCA_963277665.1. Taxonomy (NCBI): domain Eukaryota; kingdom Viridiplantae; phylum Streptophyta; class Magnoliopsida; order Santalales; family Viscaceae; genus Viscum; species Viscum album. The sequence continues at coordinate 838,176,412 of OY728159.1, forward strand.
TAACATGGATACTTTCCACTACAATCTCATAGAAACGATACATTGCAAGTCCAATGGTGGGGGTTCTTGGGACTAGATAAAATAACGGGAGACTTAATATAATGAAATTCAGTATGTATCAAATAAATTATAATAAAGTGAAGTTATAATAATATTATCTTTTATAATTGTAGAATAATGGAATGTTTTTTAACCAAATTATACCTATGATCATTACTGGGTAAATATCATGTCCTTACTGGAAGAAAATTTTAGGAATAGTTCAAACACCTTTATGTTGTATTGTTCCATGAATGGAAATATTATATAATAGAATCCTCCTTACCTTATGAACCAATTAAGGAGGAAAGTGGTGAAGAGTTCACTATCTATTATAAAAATTTGAGAAAGAAATTTGATGTTCTAAATTTAATTACATAATCCATATCACGTGAACTCGTGAGGTCTCATATAAACATGGATACCTATAAAATGATCGATCATCACTATGGTTTATTTTAGGAGAGAAAAATATTTGAATAATTTTTTATATCCAATGTTCTATTTTAGAGTAATATATGAGACAGTTCACCATCTCTGCCTCATCTTGTGAAACATATTGGCCACATTGAGTGGATAGAGGTTCTGAGATTTAATATTTTATAATTAATTTCATCATAATCTCATACTTTAATCACTCCATAAGAATATATATATATATATATTGGTTCATTATAATTTGAATAACATTGATAAGACTCTCCCCAATCCGCTACCTCTTCTAAACCAAGTTGATAAGGAGATAAAGGGAAAAATATTTTTGTCCTTATAGAAAGTAAGTGTAATGGGAAAGGAATGTTCTTTAAGTCTAAAGATTTTAAAAAATTCACTTAAAAGAAACTAATGATTAATGTGAATGAATTAGAACATAATGATATATATTTATCATGTGGGAATATGGGCCACGAAAAAAACTACACCTACGAAAAGATGCAGTGGGAAGCTTCAGGTGATTTTGTTATCAAGTGAAAATTATCCATTTCTAATTTTTTTGAATTAGATATAGGTTTTGGTTATCAAAAATGTATTCAAATATATAAACCAATTATATTCATAAATATTGGCCAAAGATAGGTAGATCTATGAGTCAAAAATAGAGACAAACTTTCTGCTATGGCTATTGAAGGATACAACCTCACATTGCCAATGTGAATGATCTTAATTTTAAAATATTTTTATTATGTGGCCTTATTTACCAAAAATACTATTTATATATCCCAATTTAATACAAAGTATTTAATTACTAATTTGGTAATAAATATTACTTCTTTTATAAAGATAACATTTTCAATGATAAAAAAATTATATAATGGTCCATATGTTTTGTATTACATGAACCCGTTTGTAGATATATATATATATATAACAAAATTAAATCACATGAATCATATCACACTAGAATTCAGATTCATCTACTAGGTCATGTCAATGAATATCATTTGACTAAATTGTTAAAATATGGATATCTAGATTCTTTTGAAATAAAACCACTTGGTGTAAGAAACACATGTTTACAGGGTAAAATAAAAAAATCCTCATTTATTGGAAATGATGAATGGGAAATTGAGCTTCTTTAATTAGTTTATACAGATATGCATGGACCATTTCCTATTAAATAAAGTGGCGGGTACTCATTCTTCATAACTTTTACTTATTATTTTAGTAGTTATGTATATGATTACTTGATGAGGTAAAAGTCATATTCCATTAATAAATTCATGTAATAATAGAATGAATTTTAGAAATAGATTGGTATGAAGATTAAGAAACTTCATTAGAATGTGGTGGAAAATATCTTAATCAAGACATCTATTTATTATTTATTGGAGTTTGGGAATTTATCTCATCTCAACCACCATTATAAACAATATTGGAATGATGTATGTGAAATAAGGAACCACACCATATTAGAAATGGCGAGATCAATGATGAGTTATGCGAGTCTTCCATTATCATCTTAGGGACACACATTATAAAAGACAACATACATACTAATCCAAGAACCAACTAAAGTAGAATATGGAACACCATTCCTTTTATGAAGTGGAATGAAACTAGTGTTGTAAAACATACATGTGTGGGGTTGTAAATAATTTTTTAATACCTCTCAAAGAATTAGCTCTCACTCCAAGGAACAATATGTACCGTTACAGGATAACCTAAAGAAACAAGGGAATACTACCTATATGACCCCCAAAACAAGATGGTTATAGTGGAAGGAAATACTATATTCTTTGATTGGGAGTATGTATGTGAAAGGTATTATGGGAGTGCGATAGACCTTGATGATGTCCAGGCTCAAGGTACACAAGATTTTTCAGGGGAATAGTTTAAAAAAAACTCATAGAATAACATGTTCCAGAGACAGAAGTACTTCGTAGTAGTATGAGAGTGGTTAGAGAACAAGAACAATAAAGTTTCCAAGCCAATTAGGATAGTGTGTAATTTTTTATTGATAATAATGATCCCTTATCATACAAGGAATAAATGAGTGTCCCAAATATTTTCAAGTGGAAATATGACATGAATTATGAATTGGATTACATGTAGCAAAAACATGTCTTTATTTAGTAGATCATCTAGTGGATGTAAAGCCTATTTTTTGCGAATGGGTATTCAAGAAAAAACATGACATGAATTTATAAGTGAATACCTGTATAGAGAAACTGACTACAAATGGGTTCAAATTACATCAAATTATATACGATGAGAAAACCTTTTCACTAGTTGAAACACTGAAATCCATTAGAATTATACTTTCCATTATGAATTTAAATGTAATAATATAATTCGTTAATGGGACCCTTTTTGAAGATGTATATATGATACAACCTATATGGTTTTTTTAATTCAAAGGATTTCGATATGGAATGAAAACTATAAAGATCCATTTGTGGATTAAATCAAGAATCTAGGTCATTGTAAATTCAGTTTTATGAATCCATAATGGAATTTTGTTTAATAAATAATGATTGAAATCATTTTTTCTATAAGTGGTTTAGTGAGAGTGTGATCATTTTCATCATAGAATATATTGATGAAAAATGACTTATTAGAAATAAAATACTTGTATTAAAATTTGTTGAAGCCTGATCAAATAAATTATTCTCAATAAAGGACTTTAGTGAAACAACCAATGTTATTAGAATCAAGATCCATCGTGGTAATTATAAGAGGTTGATCTGTTTAAGTTAAGGTAAATATATTAACAAGATACTAAAGAGATTTGTTTGGGAACAATCTAATAGGGGAATATTTCCAATGTCACATGGAATTTACCTTTCCAAGAAAAAGTATCCTCAAATACATGAGGAAATATTGAGGATGGAATGGATTCCATATGCATATATGATGGGTCTATTAATTCATTCTATGATATATAATAGGATAGATGCCTCCTACTCTTCGAGTGTGGTAGGATTATATATAGAAAACCCAGGTGACCAATATTGGATAATAGTTAATACAATCCATAAGTATATGAGGTATACAAAGGGCATGTTCTTAGTATATAGGGAAGATAAGAAACTGGTCGTTAGGTGAAATGTAGAATCTAATTTCCAAACCAATCATGATAACATAAAGTCATATACAAGATACATATTCACTCTGAATATAGATGATGTGGGATGAAATACATCAAATCAAGATATAATTGTAGATTCTACTGCAGAGTCTGAGTATACTGCATCTTTTGAGGTAGCTAAAGAAGTAGTTAGGATAAACAAATTTTTCGAAGATCTTAAAATGGTACCTAATAATAATGAAGTTATCAAACTCTATTATGATAATAATACAATAGTGCATCCCAAAAAAATATCCATGTTCACATCAGCAGATTAAGCACATACTTAGTAAGTATCATCAATTGAGTGATTTTTCTGAAATAGGTTGAGTTTTAGGGAGTATAATATCGAAAAATGACAACATGGAAGACAAATTCACTAATGTTTTGACAAACATGAAACATGATTATCATGTGAGGTCTACTGAATTGAAATTCATTGGTAGTTGGATCTAGTTTAAGTGGGAGCTTGCTAGATTTTGTTTTCTATGACCAACTATTTTTACATTGATTACATTTTAATTATAAGATTTAAATATTAATGAAACATCATATTAAATATTTTTCATATTTCTACATAAATTTAACATAACTATCTCCTAGGGAATCTGTTTCATTGATAAGGTCATAAATGTTCCCCACTATGACCAGAATCGTGAAGTAATATGATGATATTCTTAAATATAGTTCTATAGTCTAATAATTTTCTACGATATGGTACATATTATGTACACTATCATGTTTGAGTACTCATAAGTGGATGATGATTCTCTTAATAAAGTTTACATTTGGTAATCTCTAATACTAGATATTATGAGAACATACCTTCTAGAAGGAATTCCTCTTGTTTTGGTGTCATCAGATACACCTATCTATAATCATGTGTAATGGTCCTTAGAATTTAAGAATATCATTAATGGATTTCATTAATCACACACTTATATTTGTTCAATAAAATTGTGATGCCATATGTTCATAAGAATTAGGGTATATTAGGTGCATCATGAATGGGATGTTATTAATGGATAAATTTAGGACATATTTATCCCTTCTATCTATATAGAAGTTTATATGTTTGAAATTTTATTAGAATAAAACTTTCACCTTAAATTATAGATCCATAGTGTATGATGTGTTTATTTTATATATTCAAAGAAATATGTATCAATCATACAGGTTGATGAAACAGATATGAAACATTATTTACCAGATATTATGATAAAGGGGATATATTACACTATAATAATTCATATGTGGTTTTCATCATTGTGACATTATGTTCTTTCTCTTGGGTGCCTTGATCCACTATTAGATAGTAATCATGGACTTTAGGAAATCTTGCTTAATTATAATGAGAAAGAATAATATAAAACCAAAAATTTTGTGTTTATGTTAATCTCAATTAAATTCTACATGAAATTAATTATTTTTATAAATATTATCTTCAAGATAGAGGAATAGTTTTATTCATGTTTTAATGATCAAAAATATATATTTATGAATAAATATTAATTTAAATATTTATTAATGTATTAAATAAATGATAAGGAATATAAGTGGACCAAGATCATGTCAAGTGATAAATATTAATTTACAAGCTGCTAAATAATATTTATCATTATATAATTTATCTTCAATTGTAAACTAATAATAAAAATATTATTATTTTTATATAACAAGAGGTCTAATAAGGATTATAATATAATTTATGGGTCAGTACATAATAAATAATACTTTAACATATACCCTATCATTATAAATAGATGGTAATGTCTATTATGAAGGGTTAATAAAAATATTTGATAATTTAGAATTGTTGTGTACAACATAATTCTATCCTCAATTTTTCCTCCTCTCTTTCTCTAAATAATGAAGTATGAAGGAACTAGAATTGGTCAAGATGAATAACACAATACTATAGAACCACTTTTCTAGAACCCAAAATTCCAATGTTGATTATCATAGATTATAGGATAATGTGTGGATCACCACTAGATGGATTATATAGTTGAATATTATAAGAGTAACTATGGATTCTAAAAGAGGGTTTTTAGATAATCGACAACATATTTGAAGAATGTTCCTAAGACAAGATAAAAATTTGAAATATTTAAATATAAATTATTTACAAATTTATTGAACAAAGAGCCTCTCTATGTTATGTTCTTTGTCATTTCAATATTCGATGGAAAAATATTTCTAGTTAGGGTGTTTATACATGTAGAATTTGTGAATGATCTATTATTTCTGAAAAAATAATTTACAGTTAATCTCCCACCAAAAAACATGCACTACACCAAAAAACATTACCAATGAAATTTATAAATGTGGCTTTCCTACTGGCGGGACTCATTGTCATAATATTCAAACTTGGAAATTACCAAGGGTAAGCAACTCAAAGTCAAATGATTCTCCACCTCAAATATCCTATATCATATGTGTCCATTAAATTGATATCATCTTTCTATAGAACATATATTCCTGAATTCTTTTATGGAACCTTGAGGTTTTCATCACAATAGTGAACTTCTATGACCATTCAATGTTAAAAATAATCTTTAGATATTATCACATACTATATCATGCAAATCCATAATAAATATATGATAATAAAATTCATTAAAATTATATACAGTGAATTCATGTAATCATAAAGTATATAGAAGTTAATTATAGGGCATCAATTCCAACACATCATTGTTGGGTTCTACTTCATTAGTAGTGATAATATATTCTCTTCTTTATTCCCTTGGAGGTTGTTGTAGTTGATTGTCTCTGATAACCCTAGGATTATAGAATTGGAACACATAATTCCCATGTTCTTTATAGTTGTAACACTGTACTACATGATGATTGTTGATTGGAGCCTTCATTTCTTATCACATATTAATTAGATTCTTCATATCCCTTCAGTAGTTATTTGTCCTATTCATCCCTCTTCCACATTTAAATCATATATTGGTTCCATTTATATTATTCACAAGATGCTTCTTCCCACACTTTTGACAGATGGTATGTTTCATTTTCATTCCACCATGAGATTAATCTATTGATCCCCCATATTAAACTCCATATTTATATTTTTTTCAACAATTCCACGATACTACATAGAGTCTCCAATATCCATATTAACCCAAAGGGAATAATGGAAAATCATCTCATAGCTTTCAAACTCCCATATCACCAAGTATTTTCATAGACCATTTTTTAATCCACCAAATAAGTAATCCAACATTAATTTACTATTCAAGAAAAATCTGGTGATGTATCATGAAAGGATTGTAATGTTTTCCTCATATGCTTTGATATAGGCATATTCCTTTTACTTCAGTTCGAGGAACTCCCTCTCCATATTAAGATAGAGAGTTCAAGGAAAATATTTATTAAATTTTTATTGATTCTTTTCCAATACATGGAATCGATTTCCCATTTAGACCTTTTTTTATTTATCAGTGAAAACCATTGATCATATACCCATTTAAATGATACAACTACAAACTGAATTAACATTCTTTTTATCATTGGATGACTATGAATATAATCTAAATGGAATTAATACACTTTTCTGAGATAAGGGGGGGTCAGAAGTTCTACTAAATATTGGAGAACTTTGTTGAAAAAATGTTATAACAACAACATGATATTTCTTTGAAGGAGGAGGGTGTTACACATGATTAAAGTTATTATTGATTATATGATCCAGTTGATCAAGTATTATCATGATGTTTTGGTATCCCATTACCACAAGTTTGGGAAATCCTCATATTTCCTATCACATTGTTTGTTTGAATGAGTTCTCCTATTTCCCTATATTAACTAGAAAATAAAAATAAAATTAGATGTATTGAATAATTTTATAATTATAAAATACAAATAAAACTATGATCATATAAGGAATAAATTTTAATTGAAAATTATATACTATCTTATGATTCCATAAGTTTAAATATAGGCCATCCATGGTGATATAATTGTATGCAGGGTAATTAATAATGTTTTCTAGTATCTATACCAAAAATAACTAGACCAAACTTTAATACCATATATAGTGACTCAATACTTATAAAAAATTTGTTACATAAATTTAAGCATAATTATCCACGAAATACAATCCAAGGATAAAAAATTCTAGTTTGTTTGGAAGACTAGGTACATAATTAGAAAAAATGAAATGAGAATAAAATATATTTTTATTAATCTCAATAATGAGTTACTAACTCACTTTTATATACTAAAAATATATAATAAAACTTGGGGAATAGATAACCCAAAGTGATGAGATAAAAATCATAGTAAGGGAATAAAAATGGTAATAAAGCATAACACACGAGTTAGAAGGAATAACATGAAAATATAAAAGGAACAGATTGTGAATAAAAAATGGAAGCATAACATATATTAAATGGAATAATATGATCATGGTATCATATGAAAGTTTAATACACATACAAAATTACATAAACCTGAGTCAAGAATAATTACGAAGACTATATGACACAGTGGATAGAGTCCCATAATAGAATTTGTTTACTCTATAATACCATAAAAAAATTTCATGAGACTAAAAAATTACCTAGTGAATTTAAGTGATATATAGTTCTAACCATCATAAAATTTAGATTAATATATTTTCCACAATAATAATGAATCATAATGAATAAACATAAGGGTTTCCTAGGGAATGAAATGGGTTTTGTAATCATGTCAAAAGGCATAACCAAATGGTGTATCATAATAGTAGCCATGAAAGAATGGATTTAATAATTATTGGACAATAATAAATGAAATTTAATAATATATCATGAAAAATTAATTCCAAATAAAGTGAAAACATTAAAAATAGAGGTTAGTTAACTTTTGAAATGTGTCACTAAAGCTCAATTTTAAGGAAAATAATTGTGTCTTTAGAGAGGATAAAAGAATAATCATGTAAATAAAATAAGAAATATAATAAAATTGTCTCTCATGATAAATATAGTGAATTATAAAGATATTTTAGTTTTAAAATTTTTTATTAAGTTTACTTGAAAATGGGTAAGAAACAGAGAAGTTCTTTGTAATCAGGTTTTCTTATTGAGAGGAATTAAGAAGGGAACCTATTAAAACATGTAATTTCCCATCAAAGAAATATGAATTGAGATACATAAATTTTATGGGTACATATTCATAGAGTATAGGACAAGTATATAATTAAAATTAAGAGATACATTGATGTAGGGAGAGAGAAAGTGTAACTCATAGGAAATATGGGCCCTTTAGCTGAATGTTATTTAACCGTTTTTATAATTGTTTAAATCTTGTTATTAATTTATAACATGACCATATTTATATTTATTATATCATATATAATATTTATATAATCTTTTAAGACCAAATATTTAATAATATTTCATTATTATCATAATTGTTTGTGTTTACTACTTCATTCCTTCATACATGTTTTGTCACATAAGCTCTGATTCATGGGCATGAGATATAGATTCGTCATCTACAGAAATTTATTAATAATATAAGTATAATATTTAATAATTTATAAATTTTTTATAGTCATTATTGAATTTTGGATATGTAAAATGAGTTTTATCTCTTTGTAGGGATTTTAGACTGTATATACGCATATGTGATGATATCATTCCCTTAATGGTGAATGGGTAGAGAAAAGAATGATATATTAGTTTTCAAGAATCAATATCATGTCATAAGTATCATATATATCAATTATTTCTATCTTTACAACTATAAATTTAAATTGGTGATGAAAAATAAATGACACTACTATGCAGAGATGGTAAGTTATATATACGCATGTGTTGTGATTTAATTTTTTATAGGATGGGTAAAAGGTGGAATATTGTTATATCATAATCATAATAACATCTCAATATATATATGAAAACAGATTTATAATTTCATTATGTGTATAAAATATTAATATAATTATAATAAGAAATATATTTGATAGATTCAGTAAAGAAGATTACATATTCTATGAAAGTTCTTCTTTATAACCTCTCTTTAGGGACTATGGGTTGGTATTTTTGAAGGGGGAAAAAATAAATAAGACTTTTGGTACGATAAATGGAATGAGGTTGGTTGAGATAGATGGATCAAAGAAGTGTAAAAAATAAAACTAATGGTTTCACTTTTATAATTGAGGTGAGGTGATCTTTTGGAATTTCTCAAAAATGTTAAAATATATTAAAATATTATATTCATGAAATATCATTATTTTCAATTTTGAAAGCATTCATTGATTTTACATTAAAATAATCAAAAAATATATAAAATTAGAAGTAATTATTTTATTATAATCTAAATACGTCATTATTATCTATATATTTCATTTATGACATTAAATATCTCAAATTATATTTATTTTAATATTTTTAATATAATTTATTTGACTGTTTTCACTGAATTATTATTGTATCAGTGTTGTTCAAGGATTCAAGATAATTATTTAATAAATAAAAATTAAAAATAAATTATCACGATGTAGATAAATCTTTTATTATTCCAAATACTATTTATAGTCTAACATATCCCCAAGAAAACTCCATATTAAAAATATTACACTTATTAAAAACAAGAGTGTGACATATTTGACTTTTCATTAAATAAAATATTAGAAAGATCATAATCTCACCCAAGTAGCCATAAATGGTCATATAACCAAAATATAGATGTGTATGGATAAAATTAACTTATGTAATATAATTTTAGAATGTATTGGGTCATTTAATAGTTCTAATCATTTTTAACCTAAATTACTCGATTTACCCTTTACCGTGGTAATAAAAATTATTATGGTTATAATAACTTATGAAAAAAAGGGAACTATACAATAAATTTATAAATATATATTATATATATGTAATTAATTATTTAAAATTCAAAATACATAAGTTGATGAATTTAATTTAAAATTAAATTAACAAAACACAATAAAATACAATTTTTTCTAAAAAAATTACCATTTTAAGTATAAAATATTCTTATACTAAATTAATGCATAAATTTTTTAAAGAATAAAATTAGATTAATTATAACCGAATGTGACTAATTTTAGTTTAAAACTAATCCAAAATATAATTTGAATTTACAAAGTCACTGAAAGGAAAAACAGTTTTCAATGTTAATCAGTATTTTTCACTATTCATTAAAATTTAAAATGTGTTAAGAAAATTATCAAAATGGAATCCTATGATATTGATTTATAGGATGAGTTAAAAAAATAATTTTATTTTTTCAAATAAATTTTATAATATTTCTAAAATTAAATATATTTATTGTCTCATAAAATGAAATGCGGTCAATTTTTTATGAAAACTAATTTTTTAAGAGTAAAATGATTACAATAAAAATTAAGTGTTTATTTACTAGGAATTAATAAATAAATATTTTTAATAATATAGTTTTAACTATTTATACCTACTAACTAAATGGTATGTTTATTATTATTATGTTAGAGTAATTTTACTTTAATAGTATATCATTGTTCATTTAAACTTGGCGTTGCGAGCAACATAAGTCACCAAAGATATCAAATTATTTAAATACAAAAATTATATAAAAATTTTAGTGTGTTATATAGGGTATTGCATAATATTATTTTTTATTTGAGCCTGATTAAATTCTATTTGATTTTAATTACCGAAATAAATATTATTCTTAATACCGAGGAATAATTTTATTCAAGTTTTAATGATCACAATTTTTTTTATGAATAGATATTTAAGTAAATATTTATCTATGTAATAAATAAATTAACATGAATACGATCTGATCAAAATTGTGTTCGTTCATAAATATTAATTTATAACCTATTAAAATAATATTTATCATACACTAGATACCACATTCCATAAAATAATAATCATTATATTGTTATTATATGACATGTAGATTGATACAAATTATTAAATTATTTAACATCTGATATGAAATTAAATAACATTTTAACCTAATTCCAAGATTAATAAATATATGTTTATATCTATTATATAAGGTTAATCTAAAAAATTGATAATTGAGATTCATTGCACATAGTAGACTTCTGTCTCAATTTCCTCATATCTTCCTCTGAATAACAAGAATCTTCAAAGAGATTCCTTTAAACCTGAAGTAATTAGAATCGAGCAATACGAAAAATACTAGACGATAGATCCACCATTATGACACCAATTGTTCATTCAGAGACTCTCATTGATCGGAGGATCATGTGTGGATCCCTACTCGAGGGATTATATACTTGGATCCTATGATCAGAATGAAGGTAATTCAGAAAAAGTTTATGTATTATCAACAACAACTTAAATGAAAGTTCTTATGATTAGGTAAACTTTATTCTAATCAAAATATAAATTAATTATAAATTTAACATGAAAATATCATATTTGGGTTTTGGGATTTCTTATGTCAATATTATGTGGAAAAATTTAATTGGTCTTGGGGTTTACTTCATGCACACTTTGTGAATTCTCCATTGAATCTGACAAAACACATTATGGTTATTCACTCACCATGGAACTTCCATTGTTCCTATAACCTTCAAGTGGTACCAGAGGGGTCACATTTTAAATTTATAATTATTTATTTGTTTTTTGATCTTTTAGGAACAATAATACTTTTATATTTCATTTCAAAGGATTCATTATTTAATCCAATTTTTAATTAACCTGGATTTCAAATATTAATTAGAAGCATCCAGGTTTTGATTTTTTAAAAGAACTAAGAACAAATAATGAATGAATAAATATTCCATCAGAAAGTGCTAAAGATTTTGGCCAGTGGAATTAGGTTTCATGAAGTGTGGATGGATTAGAGACTCTTTACCCAAGATCACTACACCTGGATGTGTTGTGGAATACACAATATGTTAAGAAGTAACTATATGAATTACATTTATTTCACACTGTTCATAGAATAGTCCTTCCTAAAAAATGAATTTTAAGATTACATGGCATGTAGTTGGAGTACACAACATATAGTCTACATGGTTTAGCGATGAAATTCATGGAACCATGTGGTAAAATACATTGTTAAACCCCATGTGAGGCAGAAGACCTAGGTCATTAATGAAATAAAATAAGTGTAGTCTACATACACATTATGTGTTTCATTATTTAACATTTATTAAGTATACACGAAGCCATTCATTGAGTCAAGAAGATACACAACTAATGGAACACACAATTTTTATCTCGTGTACATGTTGTATGGCCTTATACCTGAAGAGAATTTCAAGTCCTTCAGAAGGTTTCAAGGACACATGAAAATCATGATACATGACATGTGGATTTCATGTACACATTGTTCACTCCTATCAAGGTACACGATATATCCCTATATGTTTATTATTTTTACATGAAAATAGAGGTACATGACATATATCTTGTTATTACACACCATGTAGTATCCTAGAAAATATAAAATTAAATTACTTATTTTAGCATTAAAACCTTATTACATTGATTTTCACATTATGTGTTTGAAAATTTAGTAAAGGCTCTAAATAATTAATAATGATCAATTAATTTATTATAATTATTTGTAATTATGGTTTATATAGTTTATTTACCTTGAATTCATTTATTATGGGCATATATAGAAGATTTTGGATGGTAATTTAGATAAAAGGGAAATAATTATGTAATTAATTAATTAATGAAACTGGTTTTATCTTAATAATAAAAAAGGAATAAATATTAATGCTAGCCAGAGTAACTTTTCATAACCATTTCATATGTTTGAATAATCATGAGTTTTGACCAACACATGTGTATGTTGGAATTATTTAATTTCATTTATTGCATGGTTTATCCATTATTAATTATTATATCAAATATGATTACCTATTGAGTCCTCCCTCTCTACTTTATTATGTAGTACCTACATTCCCATGATTATTTATGTAATTCCCCTTAACAAATCATATAGTTCCCCTCACATATAAATGATTTATAAATACATGTAATAAATGGTGTATCCTAATGTTCATAGAGGTAATTCATGATGAAACTGATATGAAACCAATTCATGTGATACATAGGTGGATAGGTGAAATGTTGCAAATTATGCCAATACTATAACAATGAATTTTTCCTTAGGTCATAGTATGATTTATTATCAATTAAACAAATAAAGCATTCAACAAGATCAAGATCAGGTAATTTATTTATTTCTTTATTATTAATTATTTATTTTATTGCTGCAAGACTATGATCAAATAAATAAATGAATTAATATGAAAATATAGAATTTAAATAAATGGAAAATGTGTAAATGTCTGATCAAAACATGGTTCATCACTTAAGTAAGATCTAATTCATATTAACAAGACATGCAAAAGATAAAAAAAGATACAATTTATGCATAATAAATAAAATCCCTCAACTATATACTAATTTATACTTAGGATATCATTACATTATTATGAATTAAATCCAAACAAATTAGTTATTTAACCGAATCATGATGACACATTTAATTTAATCATGCAGTTCATATATAAGTTTTGGGTTGAATTAACTAACATGACTCAAGAGGAGTAGCCCATGCTAGAATTGATTTATCTGGGAGGAAATTGTTGAAGAAATACATGAAGTGATTTCCAGATTGGAGAGTCCACTCAAAATATCAAGTATCTAAAAACCTATAGTTGGACAATACTTTCCTACCTAAATACCTTCAAGTAGCTTGACTAATATTTTTTGGGTTTATGTGAAGGGTAACATGTATACTTTCCATATAATGTATTATAAATGATAAATTCCAATTCAAATAGTGAGGTTTCTTGGGACTAGATAAAACAGTGGGAGACTTAGTATAATGAATATCACTATGTATCACATAAATTGTAATCAATAGAAGTTCCAATAATATTCTATTTTATAATTTTAGAATAATGGAAAGTTTGTTATCTAAATTACAACTATGATCAGTATTGGATAAATATCATGTCCTTGTTGGAAAATTATTCTTGGAATGGTTCAAACACCTTAAGGTTGTATTGTTCCATGAATAGAAATATTACAAAATAGAATCCAAATTAACTTATAAACCTATTAAGGAGGAAAGTGATGAAGAGTTCACTATCTATGACAAAAATTTGAGAAAAAAAATTTGATGTTCAACATTTAATTATATAATCCATATCAAGTGAACTCATGAGGTCTCATATAAACATGAATACCTATAACATGCTTGATCATCTATGTGGTTTATACTAGGAGAGAGAAACATGTGAATAATTTTTTATATCCAAGGTGATATTTTAGAGTAAAATTAGAGAGGGTGAACCATCTGTGTCTCATCTTGTAAAACCTATTGGTTACATTGAGTGGATATAGGTTCTAGGTTTTAATAATTTCTAATTAATTGAACCACAATCTCATAATTTCATAACTCCATAAGAAATTATATATATATTTTATAATTTTTAATATGAATAACATTTAGAAGACTCTCCCAAGTCTACATACTATTTTAAATCAAGTTGATAAGGAGATGAAGTGAAAAAGATTTTTTTCCTTATAAAAAGTAAAATTAATTGGAAAGGATAGGTCTCTAAGTCAAAAGATTCAAAAAAAATTAACTTCCATGGAAATAAAGATTGAGGGGAAATAAAGGGAACATCATGCTATATATTTTTCATGTGGAAACAAGGTCTAGTAAGAATAACTACATCTATGAAAAGAATCATTGGTAAGCTTCTGTTGAATTTTTTATCGAGTGAAATTTATCTATTTCTACAAATTTTGAATTAGATAAAGGTTTTGGTTATCAAAATTGTATTAAAATATATAAACCATGTAGATTAAAAAATATTGGCCAAAGAGAGGTAGATCAATGAGTTGAAAATAGAGCCAAACATTCTTCTATGGCTGTTGAAGGAAATGTCCTCACATTGCAAATGTGTATGATCTTAGTTTTGAAAATATTTATTATGTGCCATTCTTTACGAAACATACTATTTATACATCAAAAATTGATAAAAAAGGATTTAATTTCATCTTTGGTAATAAATATTTCTTCTATTATAAAGATAATATTTTCAATGATACAGAAAATTTAAATAATGGTCTTTATGTTTAGTATTACATGAACCGGGTTATGGATATATATATTACCAAACCAATTCACATGAATTATACCACACCAAAACTTGGATTCGTCTACTAGGTAATGTAAATGAATAACATTTGACTAAATAGTAAAAATATGGATATTTAGACTCTTTGGAAATAAAACCACTTTGTATAAGACACACATGTTTACAAGGTAAAATGAATAAATTGCCATTTAGTGGAAATGATGAATGTGAAAATTTTCTTCCTGAATTAGTTTATACAGATGTGCATGGACCATTTCCTATTAAAGAACGTGGAGGGTACTCATTCTTCACAACTTTTACTAATGATTTTAGTAATTATGGATTTGTCTACATGATGAGGTAAAATTCATATTCCATTAATAGATTAAGCGATTAAAAGAATGAATTTTAGAACTAGATTTGTATAAAGATTAAGAAAATCTATTAGAACATGGTGGATAATATCTTAATCAAGACATCTATTTATTATTTATGGGAGTTTGGGACTTTATCTCATCTCAATCCCATTAAAAACAGCATTGGAATGATGTAAGTGAAAGGAGGAACCACAACATATTATAAATAGTTATATAAATGACGAGTCATGCGATTCGTACATTATATTCATGGGGATACACATTATAAAAAAACCTACATACTAAACCATGATCCAACTAATGCAGAATAAAGTACACCATACCTTTAATGGAGTGGAATGAGACCAGTGTAGTAAAACATACATGTGTGGGGTTGTAAAGCATTTTATAATACCTCTAAAGAAATAAGCTCTCAATCCAAGGCACAATGTGTACCTTTATAGGATAGCCTAAAGAAACAAGGGGATATTACCTATACAACCCCTCAAACAAGAAGGTTATAGTGGAAACAAACACAGTATTCCTTGATAGGGTGCATATATCTAAAATAGATTGCAGGAGTGAGATAATCCTTGATGAGGGCTAAGCTCAAGGTACCCAATATTTTTCATAGGAATATATTTCAAAAAACTTCATGGAATAAGATGTTCTAGAGACACAAGTGTTGCGTAGGATTATAAGAGTGTTTAGAGAACCAGAAAAGACAGTGAGTAATTTATAGTTGATAATAATGATACTATATCTTACATTGGAGCAATGAGTGTCCCAAATACTTTTAATTGGAAAGATGACATGAATTATGAATTGGATTCCATGTACTAAAAATAAGTCTTGATTTGGTAGATCATCCAGTGGATGAAAAGTCTATTTGTTGCGAATGAGTATTAAAGAAAAAAATATGACATGTATTGATAAGTGAATACCTATATAGAGTGACTAGATACAAAAGGGTTCAAATTAAGTCAAATTATAGACTATGAAAAAAACTTTTCACTAGTTGAAATATAGAAATACATTAGAATTACACTTTCCATTATGAATTTAAATGTAATAATAGACTTCCTTGATGGGAACCTTTAGAAAGATGCCTAAATGATACAACCTAAAGGGTTTGTGACTTCAAAGTATGATGATATGGAATGAAAACTATAAATATCCATTTCTAGATTAAATCAAGCATCTAGTTCATTGTAATTTCCATTTTATGAATCCAAAATGGAATTTTGTTAAATAAATAATTATTGAAAGAGTTCTATCTATAAGTTGTTTTGAGAGAGTGAAATCATTTTCTTCATAGAATATATTTATGACACATGACTTGTTGGTAATAAAATACTAGTATTACAATTTAGTGAAGCATGATTTAAGAAATTACTCCCAATAGAGGACTTTGGTGAAACAAGTTATATTTTTAGAATCAAGATCCATCATGGAAGTTCAAAGTGGTTGATCTATCTAAGTTAAGGTAAATATATTGACAAGATACGAAAGAGATTTATTAGGGAATAATATAATATGGTAATTTCTCCAGTGTCACATGGAATTTACCTTTCCAAGAAAATGTATCCTCAAATACAAGAGGAAAGATTGAGGATGGAAAGTATTCCATATGCATCTGTGATTGGTCCAGTCATGTATTTTATGCTATATACTAGGATATATGTCTCCTACTCCTTGAGTGAGGTAGGAAGATATCTAGAAAACCCAGGTGACCAATATTGGATAATAGTTAATACAATACTTAGGTATATGAGGTATACTAAGGACATATTCCTGGTCAACAGGGGAGATAATGAACGAGTCATTATGAGAAATGTAGATTCTAATTTCCAAACAAATCAAGATAATATATAATCATATTCAAGATACATATTCACCCTAAATATAGATGTTATGGGTTGGAATAGATCAAATCAATATTTGATTGTAGATTCTACAGTGGAGTCTGAGTATATTACAGATCTTGAGGTATCTAAAGATGTAGTTAGGAAACACAACTTTTTCTACGATCTTAAAATGGTACCTAACAATGAAGAACATATCACACTCTATTATGATAATAATACATTAGTGGATCCCCAAAAATAGCCATGTTCACATTAAAAGACTAAGCACATACTTCATAAGTATTATCTATTGAGATAATTTTCTCAAATAGGTGGAGTTTTAGGGGGAATAATATCAGAAAAAACATGGAAGACATATTAACTAATGTCTTCACTAACCTGAAACATGATTATCATGTGAGCTCTAGTGAATTGAAATTACTAGGTAGTAGGATCTAGTACATGTGGGAGATTTCTAGATTATTTTTCTAATATTAATTATTTTTACTTTGATTACATTTTAATTATAAGATTTAAATATTAATGAAACATCTTATTATATATTTTTCATTTTTCTTCATAAATTTAATGTAATAATGTCCTAGGGTATCTGTCGCATTTATAAGGTCATAAGTTTTCCCCTATATGATAATAATCTTGATGATATATGATGATATTCTTAAATATAGTTCTATGGTCAGATAACGTACTAAGATAGGGTACATAGTATGTATGCAATCATGTTTGAGTACTCATAACTGGATGATGATTCTTTTAATAATGTTTACCCTTGGATATCTCTAATACTTGAGATTACGAGAACATACCTTCTAGAAGTAATTCCTTCTATTTTGTTTTCATCAGATACTCTTATTTACAATAATGTGTAATGGTCCTTAGAAATAAAAATATCATTAATGGATTTCATAAATCACACACTTATATTTGTTGACTAAAATGGTGATGCCATATGTTCATCAGAATTAGGGTACATTAGGTGCATCATGAATGAAATATTATTAATGGATAAATTTAGGATGTATTTATCACTTTTATCTATATAGAATTTTATATCTTAGAGATTTTATTAGAATAAAACGCTCACCTTAAATTCTATGTCCATGGTGTATGATGTGTTCAATTTATATAGTCAAAGAAATATTTATCAATCTGACAGGTTGTTGAAATAGATATGAAACGTTCTTGAATATATATTATGATAAAGGGACTATATTACATAATAATAATTCAAATGTGGTTTTCCTTGTTGATTCATTATTTTCTTTCTCTTGGGTTCCTTGATCCGTTACTGGATGGTAATCATAGACTTTAGGAAAGATCGCTTAATGGTAATGAGAAAGAATCGGGTAGGACTAAAAATTGTGTGTTTATGTCGATCTAAATTAAATTCTATGTGAATTTAATTATTGTAATAAATATTATCTTCAATATAGTGGAATTGTTTTATTCACGTTTTAATGAAAAAAATACATTTTTATGCATAAATATTTATTTAAATATTAATTAATGTATTAAATAAATGATAAGGAATATAAGCAGACCAAGATCATGTCAAGTGATAAATATTAATTTACAATATGATAAATAATATTTATCATTACATAAGTTATCTTTTATTATAAAATAATAATAACAGTATTATTATTTTTATATAACAAGAGGTTTAATAAGGATTATAAAATATTTTATGGGTAAGTACATAATTAAAAAATACATTAACATATACTCTTTCATTATAAATATATGGTAATGTCTATTGCGTAGGGTTAATAATAATTTTTTGATAATTTAGAATTGTTGTGTACAAAAGAATTATCTCTTGAAAATTTCCTCCTCTATTTCTCTAAATAACGAATTCTGAAGGAACTAGAAGTGATCAAGATGAATAACACAAGACTATAGAACCACGTTTCTAGAACCAAAAATTCTATTATTGTTTCTCATAGATTATAGGATAATGTGTGGATCAATAGTCAATGGATTATACACTGGAATATTATTATAGTAACTATGGTATCCTAAAAGGGGTTTTTAGATAATCACCAATTTCTTTGAACAAAGTTCCTAAGTTAAGATAAAATTTCATCATATTTAAATATAAATTAACTATAAATTAATTGCAGAAAGATATTCTCTATTGTATTTACTTTTTCAAGTCAATATTAAATGGAAAATATATCTGGTTATAGTGTTTACACATGAAACATTCTTGAATGATCTATCAAATCTGAAAAAATCATTTACGGTTAATCTCCCACCAAAGCACTTCCACTGAACCAAAAACCTTTACCAATGAAATTTATAAATGTGGTTTTCCTACTGGAAGGTCTCATTGTTATAATATTTGGACATGGAAATTACCTAAGGTATGCACCTCAATGGCCAATGATTATCTACCTCAAATATCATATATCATATGCGTCTATTTAATTGATATCATCTAGCTATAGAACTTATATTCATGAATACTTTTATAGAACCTTGAGGATATCATCACAATAGTGAACTTGTATGACCATTTAGTGTTACAAATATTATTTGGATATTATAACATACTATATCATGAAAATTCATAATAAATATATGATAATAAACTTCATTAAAATTCAATACAGTGAATGCATGTAATCATCAAGTATATAGAAGTCCATTCTAGGGAATCAATTCTAATAGAACAATTACCATATATAAGGGATATTGTCCTATAACTTACCCACCCATTTTTCCCAATAAACAAAATAAATTCCCTTTTCATTATTAGAATAGAAAACAACTATAATTTACTAATTTTCGCATTTACGTACAAGAAAAATCTCACATATTTCTAAAACATATTGACAACTCTATCATGATGATAAAATTACTTATTGATAATAAATATAATATAATCTTAGGATATTTAGTATCATAAACCATTTTCTTCACCATGGTTTGATTCATTACACTTTGGATGAAAAAGTATGGCTTAATGTGTTTATTAATTAATTATTATGAACTCAAAAAGATATAGATAAAGAAAAATTATCCCCTACTATAGATTAATTTTTTTTCGAAAATCTCAATTTATCATAATACTTATATAAGGTGGATATTAAATTAGGTTATCATAAATTAATGGTTAAGAAGTAGGATATTTCAAATAATTTCTTTCATATTAGTTACAAACATTATGAGTTCAAAGGGTTTCCCTTAAGAATAAAGAATTCTATAACAGTCTTTATGGAATTAATTAATAGAGTATTTAGATATTAACTCCTAAAATTTGTGATTGTCTTTATAGATGTTATTTTTATATACACAAAAAGTAAATAGGAACATTTGGAGCATTTTATTATTATTATAAATTCATTTAGAAAGGATATGTTATATGAAAATTATAGAAAATGTGACTTCTTGAAGGTGTAAGTAACCTTATTGAGACATGTTTTCATAAAAAAGGGGATATTTGTAAACCCTTCAAAGATAATGGATATTGAAGAATAATCCAAGAAAAAAAAATTAAATGGATATCCATAGATTCATTAGATTATATGGGCACTATAAAAATTGTTTAGGAACCATTGATGAATTTCTAACCCACTAATCAAGATATATCAGAAGGGAGAAAAGTTTACCTTCAAGGTATTTAATAAGAGGATAATCACTGCACCTGTACTCAAAATACCATGAAGCAAGGAATAATTTTTTTTATACAATGATGGTTCAAAGAGGGTATTGGGTTGTGAACTCGTAAAAATGATTTATTAATAGCATATGCCTTAATATAGTTGTTGTTTCATGAAAAGAATTATCTAATGCATGATATGGAGTTGGCTTCACTAATATTCACATTGAATATTTAGAGATATTATATCTATAGAGAGAAGTACGGCATATATAAATATAATAAGGGAGTTATGTATATATTTATCTTGTAGGATATCAACATTCACCAATGAATATTTTTTTATCTAATAAATTACATGAATTTCTCATTCTATTACCATTCGAGAATGGTGAATAATGTAGCTGATACTCTGAGTTAAAATATTTCGACAACCATTCTTTGATGAGGACTAAGAATGATTTAATATTCCTAGAAAATAAAAATATTGAAATTTGAATCATAAAATAAGGAGACACATTATACATTAACAAATTATTACTCAACCATATATGATGGAGAATATAAATAAATCAATGATAGAGTATATAGATATAAAAAAGATGGTTGAAACTATAAAGAAGGGGAAATCCAAAAAGTTAAAAATTGATTAAGATAGAGGTATAAAATTTGGCTTAAGATTATATATACCATTATATCTTGATATAGGTAAGGATCCATGAGACTATTCTCATAGTGCAACATTATCTATCCACCCTGGGAGGACAAATATTTACTATGTTTTTTAGAGAACTAGTGGGATAAAAATATGGATAAATTGGTTGCAAAATATATTTCAAAGTGCTTGGTATTATATAATGTTAAATTAGAATGAATAATTTCTAAGGGGATGATGAAACCATTACCTATAACATGTAATGGGATAAAATTACCATGGGGTTTGTCATGTAAAATGAAGTAATGCTATATGTGTTATAGTGGATCATATTATAAATACTTTCCGCTTAATCACCATTTTAGGGGACCTCACACCTGATCTACTAGATAAGATATACATTAGATAAGTGGGGTGGATGCATGAAACACCATTATTGATTGTATTTTATCAAGACATGATGTTCACCTCAATGTTATGGAAAATTCATCAACATGAATTGAAAAAATTGAACTTCTCTAAAACATATCACCTTAATAATGATGGATAATAATATAGGGATATCCAAAAAATTAGAATATATTAAGAGACTTCTTTATAGAATTTATTGTATACTAGGACTAATATATTCATCTGGAAAATTCCTCATACAATAATATTTTCCACTAAAGCATTCAGAGGGATCCTGATGAATCCCTATATGTAAAGAAATATATAACTCAAACATGTTATGATAAAGTTAGATAACATAAGCTATTAGTACTCAAACTAGTCAATGAAATGATGGATAAGGCCAATTCCCTCATGTAACATATCAAAGAGGTACATAGCTGGAAAAAGAGATACACTAATAATATTTTATAGGGCATTGAGTACAAAGTCAGTGATAAATAGTACATCCACATATCTCTATAGGAGAGAGACACAATGTTTGGGAATAATGGAAAGCCAATTTTTAGATACATTGACCCCTTTTATATTCTTGTTCACATAATAGTTTTATTTTATTGATTAACAATCTAACCAGGCCTATATAGAGTGCATAATATTTTCTATGTATCAATCATGAGGGATTACATACCAGATCCATCACATATAAGAAATCCAGAAGTGGTATACTTGAATAACAATCTCTATCATATGGAGTAGCTTGTAATGATCTTGGACCCAATATACAATGTTTTACACAATATAAAAACCCACTTTGTCAAATTACTTTTGAGAAACCATAATTATGAAGATACAAAT
This sequence comes from Viscum album, assembly GCA_963277665.1. Lineage (NCBI taxonomy): Eukaryota > Viridiplantae > Streptophyta > Magnoliopsida > Santalales > Viscaceae > Viscum > Viscum album. The sequence continues at coordinate 838,199,841 of OY728159.1, forward strand.
TGGAATCTGAGGAAGAAATAAAATATAAGTACCATAATATGTTTTCAACATAGAGTGTGAAATGAAATTTTGAGGATGAAAGATCTAAATGGGGGAAGAATATAATGATTTGGAATTTTATATATGGATTTTCCTTCTGAATAAATGTAATATTTTGAATATAGAAAAAAAACATTCACCACATAAGAAACAAACCAAAATTTATTATAATAATTCAGAATGTTATAGTTATAGAATAAATATACATGATAAAATTTAAAATAGTACATGTGATAATAAAGTAAAAAAATAAAATAAAATAACTTGAATATGAAAATTTTGATCATTTGGGCACTTATAATATTGAAAATCATGAACTAAACTGTAAAAAAGAAACAAAACAATAGTAAAGTAATCAAATTATTTTAAAATAAAGAATATAACATTTTGAGGAACTAATGTAAATGGTGTGATGAGGAAATATTAGGTATTTATAAGAAGTATAAAACTTATATGACCATTAAAAATATGATCATTGGAATAATAACATGATAGTTATGAATAGTAACATGACCGTTCGAATAATAACCAAACTGTTGAATTAGTAAGGAAATAATTATGTATCTTATGAAATAAAAATATAAATATTTTATATTATAAGAAAATTAAATAAAATGACGAATATTATAAAACTATTCTTTGAAAAAAGAAATAATAAATGTATTTTTGAGAAAGCATGTATGTTTTATTTTTGTTAAAATACATTTTTATATTATATTTTCAATTTTAAACAAAAAACTTATGCTTATCAAATGGTTTCATAAAATATTTGTGATATTTATATAAATAATAATATAATTTTATAAAGCAATAAGTTATTTTTCTATGGGTTGGTTATCTAACAATAAAAATTAATATTTTTACAATAAATAAATATTTTATTTAAAAAATAAATTTCGTATATTTATTAAATTATTCTCAAAAAATTGACTTGTATTTGTTTGAATCATCATGTAAATTTTTTTATGGTGATGTTTTTTATTTTTCATAAATAGTAAAATATGAAAATGAATTATAAAATATTTTATGGGTACTTTCTTTTCTAATAGCATGTATGAATAAAATTTTGAGGATTATATAAGTTAGATGAATATTTCAAAATCTCATTTAGTATTTCATTAAAATCCCCAAACGTTTTAATCCCAATTTGTATTACTATTTGAATATATAATATATTATTCTTATATTTTATTCTAAAACACCCCTTTCAATCTCTTATAAATACCACCCTCCTCCACCCATTTATATGGGATTTAAAAACAAATTAAATTTATTAAAATCTAGGAAATTACATTCAAGAAATTCCAATACATGGTTTTATGGTTTTTGTCATCATTAAATAGAAGTCCTTAATTCCATGTAGTGGATCAACAGATAACTTCCAATGGGAGAGGTAACTATCTCAAATGATCTCTCTTAAGTTATTTTATTTTTTTACCGCATAAAAATAAAATATAATAATACTAATATAATTAAATAAGTCTCATAATTATTTTCTAATGTTATTAAGTTAATGTAGTAACAATTATTTTACTTTCTCTCATTTATTTTATTAGGAAAAAATTATTCATATTGTGGTTGTTTCACCGCCTCTATAGAAAAATTGTTTTATTTTTCATCCCCACCTTCATGGATGTTTGTAAAAATCATTTTATAGTGAAATATGATATTAATTATTATATTCTATTTTTTTCATATATTAGATTGATTAAATAGTCAAAATTATCAAATAATACCAATTCTGTTTCTCGTGGTTGGGAAAACCTCAAAAAGGAACAAATCACTATGATATTTATACTCTAGAAAACATGATTATTTAAAAATTATAATTGATATTTAAATTTTTTTAACTTAAATAAATAAATTAACTCTAAATCAACACACGTTTTTAGTTTTTTTAATCATTTTATAAGGATATCTATCTTTATTGAAAAAGAAACATGGCCTTAAAACTTTGAAACGAATATCCTCCAGATAGTGAAAATAAGCATAATATCATAATAAAATGATTATTATAAAAAATTAAAGAATAATAATAAATTAAATATACATGAAAAAGGTCCGTAATGAATTATTTAATACATTTAATTTGATTATTCCGAAAGTTAGATGAATGTACCAAGTGGGTCACGACCCAATGTAAGGGAACTCGAAAACTATCCTCATTTCTTTTGAGTTATTATTTCTCCCTCTTTACCACTATTATTCTCTCAATTATTTTAATTTACTTATTATATTATATATATATGTATACATGTATTCATTTCATGTTTTCCTAGTAAAATTTCACTTTCCTTTCAATGGATATATACATTTTTCAAGTTACCTTAACAATCTTTTCTTTATGTCAAACCCAATTAAAGGGAAGTTTTCAATTCATTATTATATTTATTATATTACTATTTTAATGTATGTCACCCTTATTTGTTTTAAAAAATAATATATATTTTATGTAAAAACTATTTTGGATCATTTATGGTTTGTAAAAAACTATTATCTTATCAATTTAAAGGCACTTAACTAATTTCTGAAAACATCATTATCAGAGGATTATTTCTATACCCATTTCCACACTTAAGTATTACAATATTTTCTTCACTATAATTCCATATTCAAAATATATGATTATTTTTTCAGGTATGGATGTATAAATATATTTTTTTATTAGGAATCTTTATGATATATATTTTTGTTAATCTCTATAACATGATAATGTAACACATTTTCTTCTCATGGGGTTTCTCATACTTATACATTTGTATGATTTAATTGAATTAAATATCACAAATATGAAATTAAATATATTGATTTAATGTATGGTACCAGAACTTTACACCCCATATTTTATTGGACAATGTTTTTATTTCTTGAGATACCATCTATTGTGCCTAAACAATAAGCCTCACACACTCTATTATGTTGTGTTTCCAGTGATCCGTAACTTATTCTTATGTAGTCATATTCTATATTTTATCTAAATTATTATGATGACATGATATTATGAAATATCCAAATTTGTTTCATTATTCCATGTGATTATATATGATCATACTCTTCTATGACATCATATTATACCTCCTGACTGAATTTTTCTTACATCATTGTCATGTTAATTCCTTTACTATTCTTATTATCTGACCCTTTACATTTATGTATTTCATATTATATTCCTATTTAGTTACATAAGTTCAATGTTATTTAGGATCACATCATATAAATTGAAATAAATATTGTGTAGTTTATTTTTAACGTGATGAATCATGTATCTAATATCCAAAATACCTGAGACCTCTAGATTTATAGGTTTTATGGATTTTTATTTTAAAAGTATTGTAATAATATGTGTATGAGACTTGGGTTTATATAGATATAAAAAAATGGCATGTGGAAATTTTGTAACACCTCTGTATTTTATGAAATATATTTTTAAGAAAATCTTATTTTCTTAGATAGCATGAGTTACACAAAACATTTTGTTTTAATAGACCATGATATATTATTATTATTATAATTGTTATTTTAACATGAATATTATCACATATCCATTAATATTGGTTTGAGGAATATGAATATATATAACTTTAAAATTATGTGTAAAAGTTTTAAAGAACTGAATTTTATTGATAAATACAAAATTAATTTTTGGTAAGGTCTTTATATATTTTAGAAGAACATTTCTTCTGAAAAATTATTTTCATTGTTTTTTTGTGGAAAATTATTAAAATTATTTTTTGAAACTTTTAGAAAATGTTTTTGATTAAATTAATTCCATTTTTAGTCAATATGTCAAAATTAGATTATGTTAAATTTTGATAATTTTTAAAAAGAAGAAATTTTTTATGAACAGTGATTAATTCTATTTTTAATTAAATTTACTTTTTTTATTTAAAGAATTTTAAATGATTTATAATTTTAATTTTTTTTAATTTTTTAACTAGTTAAATTATATTATTATTATTCCAATTTTGGTCATGGGATTCAATTTTATATTTAATTTTGATATAAAAGATATTATTATTTTAGAAAATGTTTCCATTAGGAGACCACATTTTTTTCATGCTTCTAAGGTTAATATTAAATTAAATTATTCTTGTATTTAAATTTAAAAAATGGATTCCATATTTGGAGTCACCATAAATAATATTAGGTAATAATTTCAACTTAATTTTTGGTCATAATGACTAGTGGAAACATTAAAAAACTAGTTACCGCAGTTATGGTCAAATGGGTTTACCTAGGGGTTAAACTAAAATTTATGGTTATTTTTTACAGTTAATCATGTAAAAATATTATTTTTTTGATATATTTCATCCTTATACTATTTGAAATTTGAATATGTGGTCATTTTGAAGAATTTTTGTAAGGAATGACTTTATCATTTTGGATTCATTTGGAAAATTTACATGTATTTTCCAACTGTATTTCTTTCCCTACATAAAAAGGTCATATCACATCCTCTCCTATACACACTCTAAAATCCTTTTCTTGTGTCCAATAACAGACCAAATACATTCCTTAATTCCATCCCGATTTACAATATTCCTTATTTTTTTAGCAACCCCTCTTAATAAGAATATTCTAGGTAACCTATGGTGGTTGTTTGATGAATATATATCATTCTTAAGTGAGAGTTTTTATTTTACTTATTCCTCTACCTAATTCAAATATTATTCAAAAAATATGAAATAATAACATAATTATATCCCATATATTAATATTTTATAATCTTATTGAAATAACTAATATCCATCTCCTCCTCTATCAAATAAGAAACAAAATTATTAACTGTGTGTACGGTGGACTGCCGCCTCACAAACTAATGTGATTCGGTTTCCATACCCACATATGATAGCTAGATATAATGATGGATTTATCAACTTTATATGATATTTATGACATAATTATACCTTTTTAATTGTAATATCTCATATACCTTATTACATATCAATTAGTTATAAAATGAAAACGTCGCTCATGCATAAGTGTGGACTACCTCTTTTACGAAGTGATGAGATTTGTTTTTCATTTTGTTTCATCATGGATGATAATAAGGGTATATTTGATGAATATATATATGATATATATGACATATATATTATTATTTTAAGGATATATATTATTATCCATTATTTTAGTCCATCTATCGAGAAAATGGAAACACCGTTCATACGTACATACGACCTACTATATTAGTGAATGTTTTAAATGATTTTATATATCTTACTTTTATAGATTACTATAAATAAATATATTATGAATGTATTATATTTATATAATTGTAAAAATTATAAACATGATGGAACCATGATCAATGTAAAATGATCAAAAATACCAAACTAGAGCATACATGAAAAATGAATCAGTTGTTACACGAATCATGATTTTAACAAGGAATTGTTAATAAAAAGGTGAAAAAAGTTCATAAGTAAATCGTATATGGTATAATAAATTTTATTATAGTTATTTAATATATTTATATCAAAATTATATTTATTATACTAGAGTTTATAATGTGTATGAAGTATGTCGAGAATTAATGTAATAGATTTATAGTCTCTATTTTATTTCTAGTAGACATATGCCATATGAACCAGTCTTTTTAATTGTGTTATGTATATAATAAAACTATGATATGTTATATAATTAATATAATTTGTTTAATTTTATTTAATGTTGCAATTTATATTATTATTTAATAGGGATTATGATTCAAAAGTTTTTAATGTTGAAAAGGATTTGTGTCTCACTTTTATTTCAATATGACACATTCCCCCATATCTATACATGGATTCCACTATTATTTATCTCAAATAGTGGATGGAAAACATGGCATGTTATAATTTACATATTCACAACCATAGCCAACGTGAAATTCAAGGTCCCACTATTTCAAGCACATGAGTAGTGAATAAAGAGTTAAAAAAAATTTCTTTATTCTCAGCCTTCAAAAAATATATTTTTATATCTGATTGTTTTAATCATGGACTTAGTAAGAAAATTATACTTGATGTAGTTAGTTCCTTTAATTTATATTTTATCAACATTGGTGTCAACATTCATCTTATTCTTCTTCTTAATCCATGTTCAAGATTCTTAATTTGAGAGTTATTATCTGATTTTTGAAGGAGATTTGACCTCTATGTTACTGTGATCAATAAAGTCATAGTTTAGAATGATAGCATTTTTTTTCACCAATACGTGTTTTTCAAGGGCACTACGCATATTCACATTTCTTCAAAAATTTGGTCAAACACCCTATTCATGGTCAATCCATTGCTTTTAGTCACATTAAATTTGGTTGATCAAGTTACATTCTTGGGGTAGCTTTACATGTTAGGTGGAGTCTCATTGTAGCATGAATATTCTAATTTTGGTTAGTTAAATATTGTGGTTGGTTGAAGAGTGGCCTCATGATTTTATTCTTGGTAGTCTAATAGTTTTATGTGGATGATCTTGTAGTTGATACTTGTGATATCTTGACTGAAAGGGATTAATCAACAATATTTATTCTTTCATTTTATCAATGGCTTATAGTTAGTTAACTTAATTTGGCTAGTGCGTATGAACATCAAGTATATCATGGATTTTGGAATACTAGATCTGGTAGTCAGATTTGTGTGATTTCGGAACTGAATAATGGCCCATGCACTGGAATGGAAGAGGTGGTTTGACCTAGTGGAGTGTTATACGGGCTTAAGGTAGATGCATGTCCAGTGAAGAGTTGATGGGTTCTACAAGCTCAGGTCATCCAGATATGAGTGAGGAAGTCTATGTAGATATAGCTAGGTGGGTGATATAGAGAAGACCATGTCTTAGTAGGGGATAGACTAGTGTGATCTTGGCCCACATTATTTCAAATTTTATCCCAACTAATATGTAGTTATTATTGAAAACAGACACTTAAGTATATTTAAAAAATATTTTTCTAAAACTAATTATATTAAAAAACAGTAAATTCTATATTATACTCCAAATAAATTTTTTATTATTAAAATAAAAAAATTAGACCAATGTTTTTTATTAAGTCAAAACAAAGAAAATTATAAAATTGTGATTAATAACTAGATTTTAGAATTATTTTTATGATATTAATAGGGAATTAAATAAAAATTATTGTGAAATTTAACCTCTCATCACCCCCACACTTTGAATGATGCATTCCAAGTAAATTTTTTATTATTTGGTAAAAGATATGAATAATTCCATAATAATATTTAGGAAACTCCAATAATTTCAATGAAAAAATATTAAAAAATAATTTACGATATACAAAATTAACCACAACCCATTAAACCATTTTATAAAAATATATACACTAAACACAACACAATTTGATGCAAAAAAGCTGTAATTTTTTTGCCTCAACAGACAATGTTTTTTTTTCAAAATTAGTCAAGTATGTATAGTAAAAATCACAGTCCAACCAAGCTCTGTCCCAATTTATTTATTTTAAATGAAACAAATATCAAATCAAAATTTAAAATTTCAGTATAATTGGATTTATTAAAAAATAATAATCAATAAATGAAGTGAAAAAATTAAACTCATTTTAATTCCAAACAACCAAATCTAGTGTGAGGGATACTTTTTATGTTCTTTTAAATAAAAATTTATCTATGCTTCTTACATGAATTCAATTTACTTGGATCACATCAATCTATGTAAAAGTTATAAATCAATGACTAGGATAGATATATTTTAGTGGAATTAAAATTCTAACAACTGGCACTTCAATTTACCCCTCTTTGGAAATTTCATTAAACCAAAGTTCTTGTTTCCACTTCCTTATTAAAAATAAAATAATTTTTTATAAGTAAATTGACCCTTCTTCATTTGGGTTCAATATTATCCTCACCTAAATGAATTATTTTTTGTAAATTGGGAACTTATTGAATTTTTCTCAGGCATATATGTGAAAAGAACTTATTGGGTTTATAAATAGCTTGTATTACTCACACAACCATTTCATAATTCCCCAAATATTCAATTTGGGATCCCAAATTTCAATTTTAATACAATTGTAAATAAATTATACAAATATATTATGATTTTTCACCCTAAGGTTTTTATTTTTACAAAGATTAATTTAACCAGGATTAAGTTCAGATATTTAGTTTCGTTATGTTCTAGTTCAAATTTCAAAAATATCTTTTTAATCACACTACTTTTTCCTATGTTTTAGAACAAAATATTAATTAAAAAAGTTACAAAATTCACGGAAAAGTAATTTTATATTCCAATGTTCAATAATATGATAAATTGATTCCAATAAGTAAAGATTTCAAATTAACTTTGATTTTTCAATTCAGCTCAATGAAAAATTGAAAACACACTAAAAAATATAGAAATAATATCTATTCATATTTGAGGAAAAATATTTTTTTTATATTTTATATATATTTTAAAAAAATATTAACTAAAACATAAAAATAATTGAATAATAATAAATAATCATGATATTAAATAGTTACCCCCCCCCCCAAATCAATTTTCACTATATCCTCAATGAAACTCAATAATAATCATGAACCTTCCAGGCATAAAATAAAAATTGGATAAAATGTATGATGATTATAGAAAGATAAAAACTAGATTTATTTATTCACTTCATGTGAAAACCCTTTTTGGGATGTGATTCTCAATTTTATTATATTCCCATGATATTTAAAAATCTATTGTTGCTACTATCTGCTTCATTTAATAGAAGAATAAATAATGATAATTTAATGGTTTATAAAAATTAAGAACATTTAAATTAAAGAAAATGGTAAATGGAAATAATTGAGGAAGAATATTAGGAACCCCCAAGAGGTGCTATCATTTTTCCAGTCCACAGTTAGAAAACCATGTGATTATTTATAATCAATTCTTTGGTTGCGATAATATGGAAATTTTCAACATAATTTCATTCTCCACCCTCTCTTTATAAACTTATTTTTGACTTAAATTTGTTGGATGATGTTTTCCACTTCCTCTAAATCTATTATGTTCTCTCGTCCATCCTTAAATTCTTCATTAAAGTCCAGTAAAAATGATTTTGAGTTATATTTATAAAAAAAATATTTATTTATGATTTCATTTTAAGAAATATTTACACAAGATAGATTGTGAATGGTGTAATATCCCTCAAAATATTCAACCTCCATTTATTTCTCTATGAAAAAGGATATTTGGAATTCATCTGATGGGATCACCAGTGGAAGAAACTTAGGTTACCTTTCGATCACTCTGATATATTCCTAAAATTCGAAAGTATTATTATCTTGTCATTGAAGATCACATTGCTCCTACAACTCCATTGTACATAATTCATGTTAAAATAGTGAAAACCATTAATGTTATTTTACTAAGGCTTCAAAAATGTATCGAATCATGTTTTATTTAGTGACTTCAAAATACCTGCTAAAATATACCTTGTTACTATTCTTGAGACTATCTACAATTTTATTGAAAAAATATGTTACAATTTGTCCCCATGGTGAGGCAGTATTCATTATTTTGTTTTTAAATTTTAATTTGAAAATTAAAAAGAATTTACAAAGTGAATTAGAGAAATTAATTTATGTCTAGTCTATCTATAAAAATAAATTAGTTGATTTTATGGTTGTCATGGGCTGCAATCAATGAAAAATATTTTTTCACAGAATGCAATATAGTGGATTTACTAGGGTCATTCTCAAGAAGTTCTAAGGCTAGTTATTTGCTAATATTAATCACTTATTATATTATTGTTTTTTCTATATTTATATGCATATTTGATGTGATGTTTTTTTGATATTTATAAAATCATATAAAAGGAAATAAAAAAATAAATTATCTAGAAATGTGAATGGAACTTAAGAAAATTACAATTAATTCCACTATCATTCTATATTGAACTTAATTACCTAAATTTAAAAGTGGATTTAATATCATTCATCCACTCTCCTCACATTTTTTCTTTAGCATGGAATCACAAGTATAATGAAGGTTCCTTAAGGAAAAAAGTGAATCACCTATCCTCCTAGGTCAATTAATAAATGACACTCCAAAACTAGGTGATTATATCTACTAAACCCACCTAGTTGGGATCATATACCATTAAACCTCTGAATTCACTCAACAGTAATGGTATGGTGAGTGAATCGATATCCGGTACATAAAGTCTTGGGATTAAACATTACATAATCTTGAGTTTTAAGTCATTAATTCATTCAATCACATTTAAGTATATTTGAAGGTTTATAGTTTTAGAGAATTAGGCCATAAATTATATATAAAATGACCATATAATACAATATAGACACTTCTGATCTGGTTTTATTTTTTCACAATATGAAAATTATAAAAATTAAACATTATTTAATTCCAAGAAAAATCTTCATGACTTTTTATTGACTTATTCCATTCACTTAACCTTCCATATCCCTATGAAAAATATTTTAAAAATATTTATTGATCACTGAAATCATAATAAGGGAAATTAATATAAATAAATCGGTTAGTCCTATGAAAACATTAAGAACCATGAAATATTTATATTTATATCAATGTTCCTTGAGTGAAATAAATATATCATTTTACCTTGAAAAACAAACATATTTTTTTCTAAAATAACTTCACTAATTCCATTGAATGTATTGATAAATAATATAGGTATCTTAAGGAATCACTATCCATATCACTCTTACAAATGGAATAACCATACAGCTGACATCCTTACCCAATACATTGAAGGGATATCATGGAACCACCAATCCTTGGTTTATAATGTGACCAATTTTCCTTTGTTTATAACATATCCACCTATAATTTGTTTATAACATAACCAACTATCCTTGGTTTATAATGTAACTACCTAACAACCTAAATAATTTCCAAGAATGATAACAAAATCATAACACATAAACACATTCAATATTTAGCATCACACTGAAGAAATATTCTCCCATCTATAAGATTTTTTTTTTCACATATTAAAATATAAATCCCTTTTAAAAACTTATTTATTATCTCAGAAATAACCAACAAGGTAATGATAGTTTTTATTTGAATAAAATATGAAATCTTATAAATCAATCCAAACTTCAACTGATGGTTATGGTGTCGTAAAATCCATTGTCCTTGAATACATTAAAAAAGAATGTTCTTTTTATCATTTTTAAATAAAGTCCCAAATTACATCCAAAGATCCATTTTTATTAAATAAAATTTAAAAAATAAAAAAATTAAAATTATAAATATTTTAATCCCATAAAAAATTTATTTTAAAAATATGGATGTGGAAGAAAAAGAGAGTGTAAAGGAAAACATTAAAATATTTTTTTGAATAAAATGTCCCTTATCAATTTGTACATATTTTAATCAAAATACACATGAAATAATAACAATAAAAAAATTAAATAACATGATAAATGAGAAATTCACATCACAAAATTTAAAATGGATTGTATATAAAACTTATAAAATAATATAGGTTCATAACCTCACAATATGAATCAACAAAAGAAGATTGATACAAAACCTATTAGCTTGAGTCCGACTTGTCACGTAAATTATTTATCTTTCTGAAGAATAATCTTCTAAAAATTATTTAGTTTCTTAATAAAATTTTTAAACATTATTATTCCTTTTATTTAACTTATTATAACATTATATAGTTTTAATTAATCTATTATGTTTACCTTGGATGTTTCAATAATATTTGGGTTATGTGTCAAAAAAGAATATGTTAAGTTGAATATGGTAAAAGCGGTCATTATTTAAACATATTTAAAAGGTTAATTATGAAATAATTATCATATTTATACATAAATTATAATTTTAATACAAATCATGAAATATGGTTTTGAGAAATGAAGTATGTTACAGTTATGGAGACGGTAGGCTGTACGCACAGATGAGTAATGTTCCCATTTTTAAATGATCATTATGGAAAGGAGGTAAGTAACAATATATATTTATTGAATTATAATAATATACTATATACCATATTATTTCTTTAAATTTACTTATATATATATATTCCATGTGGTATGGTAAAGAAAATTGATCCACATCGCTTCGTGAAAGCGGTAGTCCACATTTACATGAACGACATTATCATTTATCAATGAGTGAAAAGGTATGAAAATAAAAATATATATTATCTTTTAATCATGATAAATATATAATTAATATTATAATTATTTCATTTATGTCAGATATATTCAATAAATATATCTTTATTACATTCTATGTAATGTGTTAGTAAAAAATGAATCACATTGCTTCGTGAGGCTGTAGTCCGCCATACACACAAGCAACATTATCATGTCCCCTACTAAATGGAAAGTAAAAAGGTATATATGATATAATGAATCCAGAATTATAATTTTTTTATTAATATAATATATATAATTTATATCCATTATCAAACACAACCATGAGAGGTGTTGATGGAAAACGTTTCACATTGGTTCGTGAAGCGGTTGTCCTCCCTACGAACAAGCAACATTATCATTTTCCATTTTAGGGAAGAGAATAAATATATATGTAATTAACTGAACATAATAATATATCATTATATTTTAGATATTGGTGTTATTATATAATCATAAATGAATAATATTTTAAGGTGGTGGAAGAATAAATAAAACAAAAACACAGTCATAAATTTTCCCTCTTCTCAGACCAACTCTTTATCTATCTAATGGCCCAAAGGCCTTAATTTTTAATGATTTTTGATAATCCACCTTTCAAGGGGTGATGTGGAACTCTTATAAGGCCCGTAGGAGTGAGTATTACATGGCCCATAGGCCTTAGATGAATTCATTTTCTAATAGGCTTCAAACATTACATACAACCGAGACTAACTACTTGGAACTGCTCCTCCCCAGAATCTTCATCATTAAATAAACTCTCCACCTTTGCTTGGATGTTCGGCTAGGCATTCCCCGGCATGCACAGGCTTATCCTGATGACAGTTTTCATACCCTCTCATTCTTGTAGTCCGTTTAGCTTCTGATAGTGGAGATTTTTCCTCACTGGTCATCTAGTTTGCATCTGCACTTAAGGTGGCCCGAAGGCCTTGAGGTGGCCCGAAGGCCTTTCTGACCTAAGGACATGGCTGGCCCGATGGCCTTAAAGGACTCGGGGACCAAATCAGTGTCCTGAAGGCCCAAACTGGGGCATATTCCTAGCTGTTACATTGCCAAACAGTACCTGCTACAGTTCCAGCTACAGTACCTTCTACAGTACTACATTGTTCCCGATACAGTACTGCTACAGTGTTCGCTACAGTATTGCTATAGTACTGCTATAGTAAGCTGAAAATAATTTCTCCGCCTGGATTTGATCCTGGGTCTTTCAGATTCACTTATGGAGTCCTTACCAAATGGGCTAAGGCTTATGTGCTAAACATGTGTTGCTAACACCGACTCCTAGAGGGGGGGGGGGGGTGCACCAGCCCAAGTGCACGCCACGTTCCCCATCTAAGAAATGGCTTTGAATCTCCCTATTCTTAATACGAACAGTGTTTGAGCCTAGTGGGACTTGATCCTGGGCCAGTTCCCATGGAGAGTGAGGGGTACAACAAGCTGGTACCGCTCGGCTAACACCCCATGGGCTAAAACAACTATTTATGATTATAACTAAATTATTCATATATTGGATTTCAAAAAAATTATTATAGGATGAGGTTATGGTTTTTTTGAATTTATTTAGGAAGGGATTTTATGAAACAAATTTTTTTTATGTGTGAATAATAGAGGAGAGGGGTCGCCTTTTATAAATAGGGTGGGTGCACACATGTAATATTTAAATGTAAAAAGGTGTACCCATGTTTTGAGCCTGGAAAAGGGTAAATAATGCATTACTATTGAAACATAGAAATTATATAGTACAAATTTGGCAAAATTTTTTTTTTTAGAACTGTTTTTAGGTAATATTAACCCTTATCATTTTTGTGTAACCCCCCTCTCGAAAATCCATTTTCCCTCAACTGTGGTAATTTTTTATTTCCATTTTCACAAATAATTAACCTTAAAAATTATATTAAAATTATTAGATAATATTAATAATGATTATTAAAAAACTGTAAGTCATTTAAAAAACTAAATTCATAGAATTATAAAAATTAAATTTCTAACAAAATCCATGGACGAGATGAAAAAGCGAGGTTTTAGGATGTGTATTTTTCAGGAAGAAGATTATTTTATATTAAATTTATGATTAATAATAATCATTTTAATAAAAAAATTAATATTTATCTTCATATAGAATATAAATTTATTACCAAAAATTTATTATTAGGTATTATCTTAATTAATTAAAATAAAGAAACATTATATACTTTAAATTAGTATTTAGAAAAATCATCTTATGAATCCCAAAAAAACCTATACAAAAATCTAATATAAAGTTGATTAAAAATTAATTAAGTGGATTAAATAAAAATAAAAAATTATTATGTGACTTTAAAAATTTTCCAAACCAAAATGGTACATATAAATCACATATTTTTTTTGAAAAGAAGTGATTTTTGTTCAAAAAACAGTTATTTTCCACTATTAACTGAAAAATAAATATTTTTTTAAAAATACTATAATTTCACCCTAATGAAATTTTTATATCCTAATTTAGAAAATAAAATTTATTTTTTCTAATTCAAATTCTAAAATATATAAGTTAAACTTTTAAATATAACTTTATAGGAAAAGAGTATATTTAAAACAATTTCTGTTTTTATTTAAAAATTGCATAATATTTTTCAGATGAATAAATGCATGAAGGAGATTTATTATATCATTTAATAAGATCTAAAATTATTTACCCATGTTTTAATTTGTTTCTTATTAGTTTTATTTATTTATTAAATAATTAGGGATATTTTTTCCTCAATGTATTTAAGTGCCCATGTTACATTTTAAAAAATTTAGTTTTTCCAAAAAACCTTAACCTCATGAATCACCTTATTCTAAATGAATTTGTCTACAAGGTCAAGAATCTTAATTGGATGTTACTCAAAATAGATATTATCTTCAAACTAAACAAATTTGGGGCACAAATAAGTAGATAAATCTTGCACACATTTCCTTAACATTGAAACAAGAAATGTGTTGTTTACTTGGGATAAAATCAATGAAAAAACCACTTAGTAGGTAACTAATCCAAAATTCTCTAGGATTTCATATGGTCGAATGAAAAAAGGACATAAATTTCCATTTTTACAAAAATAAATAACATTATTACATTTATATACTTTATAAAAAACATGATCACCTACCTCGAAAGAAATATAGTTCCATAAATTATTCGTAGAACTTTTTTTCCTACTCTAAGCCATCCTCATATGTTGCAGAGGAAAACTCAAATTATTATAAATTTACTCTACTAAATCTTGTCCCATCAAATTCATTTATTCAAATTTGTACAAAAAATATGTTTTCTGACATTTCATTCCATGTAATGCCTAAAATGGAGACATCCGTATACAGGAATGAAAACTCTAGCAACTAGAAAACACAACCAAAGAAGGATATTGATACTAACTTACCATGTAATCAATAGAATAAGAATTAACCATATATTACATGGTCTAAATCATCTGATTAAATAGTATATCTGTTTCAGGATGAAGAGCAATACTGAAATTTAATCCAGTACCTAACAAATTCTTAATTATTTTTAAAAAATAATAAGTAAATATAAGATCATAGTTAAAGAAAATACCAAGTGGAACTTTATGTAACATGACTAACTCCTTTAGATACAATATATAAAGCTAATATAAATACATTTTTTCTCAAAATAGGAAGGAAATGTGTATTTCTTTATTAATACATAATAAAAAATAACATTGTTACCTCATGGATTATTTGGTAATCACACAAAAAATATATGGATATATTTTCCTATTTTCACTCTAAAACTAGAATAAGTTGAAGCATTGCCTTTGGTAATTACACTACTAGAAAAATAAACTATACCAATGGGTTGGAACCGTTGGTATATGCCTCCTAATTCTTTGTTAGAGCCTATACCAACGGTTTGGAGAATCATTTTCAAGTAAGACTTGGGGATAGGTCTATACCAACGGTTTTGGGAAAACAATTTGTACAGAACTATAACAAAAGTTTAAAAATCATTGGTATAAGTAATATGAAAATCTATACCAATGGTTCCATAAAACCATTGGTACATGTAATTCAAACAATAATCATCTGGTTAGTTTTGATCCCAGTACCTCCCGTTTGTGATTGAATGACCTAACCACTAACCTAAATTACTTTTGTGAACATAATTTCAAAAAAAAAATATATATATATGTATTATAATAATTATTTTAAATTACGAATTATTTAATGTCCTCTTTAAGATGATTTTATTAAAAATGCATGTACCTGTACCAACGGTTCTCAAAACCATTTGTATAGACCTATACCAACAATTTTGAGAACCTTTGGTATAGGTTCTTTGATTTTGGGACCTATACCAACTTTTTGTCCAAAACCATTGGTATAGGTCCATATAAGTGACCTATACCAATGGTTTGGGCTAAACAGTTGGTATATGTCCAAATTAGTGAACTATACAAACAGTTTTCCCAAAACCGTTGGTATAGATCATATTTCTAGTACTGTTATCATTAATAATTAACCAGATAAAAATTAAAAAACATCATGTTAAAGTCCATAATATCTCATTTTATTACATCCGAACTGTAATACTCTCAAAGGTATCTATTAATCATAGTGCTCCAAGGATATACAGAAAAACATAACTATGAGATTCACTAATCAATTCTATATTTAAATGTGAATAACATGGAACACATAATATTTTTTATAATCATAAGACACCTTCTTCCTAAATATTAATGTTTTGAAACATTCCATTTATAATGGATTCACCCTTTTCCTATAAGGATTGATCCTCTGTCCGACATTACAAATTTTTTTCTCATAATGTCAAATATTCTAAAACTAGAAGAAAAACATAGCATGTCTTTGTATCCAAAACTTTTAGGTGAAATTTATCAATTTTGTTTACCATATGGTCCTGTTCTAAATGTAACATGGTTAATATAGCATTATTATTTTTATCTCAATGCATTTATTTTTTTTATATTTTATAAGATGGTAATTAATCATGAAATTATAATCCTTGATCATTTCCACACATTTTCTCAGTATAATGGAATGTTATTTCTAAGTGAATATATAACTAAATTTTTTATCACTATAAATTTTACACTTTATTCATTCAAAATGATTCGTAAAATTTTTTAAATAAAAATAAGAACATACAATTCCATATCATAATCATTATACTTTAACTCATCAGGTTTCAACTCATGTGAAGAATAAGGAATTACTTGATCATTCTTCATTAAAAAGAACAATGTCCTTTAAATGAAGAATCATTATAGATGAAAAATTATGTATTTTTTGAAGGAAGGGAAAATATTGGAGCATTCACCAATCTTAATTTCAATTCATAAAAATAATCCTCACATTAATTTATCCATAATAATTCAATTCCTTTTTGAGTTAACTTTGTCAGTAGTCTAGATAACTGAGAATGTTTTTCAACAAACCATTAGTAGTAACCCACTAATTAAATAATAATATGGATATCCATGATATTTTTGGGTATTTTAAATTCTACAATAGAATTTTTTAGTGGTGGAAAAAATCATTCCATCTTTAGAAATAATATATCTAGAGAAATATTTTTTTTCATTCAAAATTCAAACAGAATAAATTTGAAATATATATTTTTTATTTTATGGTTTTCAACATAATCCTTAGATTTATTTTAGGTTCCTATTTACTTTTAGAATATATAAAAATTTCATCAATAAAAAAACCACAAACTTATGAAAAAAAACTCTTGAAAAACTTATTCATATGGTCCATAAATATAACAAGTGCATTAGAAAGTCCAAAGAGAATTATAGCAAACTCATAGTACCCATATCTATTTTGAAAATAAATATTCAGAATGTTATCCTCCATTAACTTTATCTTAGGGAAACCTGACCTTAGTTCATCCTTTGAAAAATAATATTCTTTTGGAATTTGATCATAAAAATCATCAAAATGAGGAAAATGATACTTGTTCATAACAATGATCTCATTCAAGGATAGATAATTAATGAAAATCCTCATTTAACAATATTTTTTTTACCTATAAAAATATCAGCACCCCCTAGTGAAGATCTAGTTTGAATGAAACCTTTAACTAATAACTCATGTAATTTATTTTTCAATTCTAAAAGTTCAACTTGAGAAATTAGATAAATGGGTTTAAAAATATTATTAACATTAAGTACTAAGTCAACAATAAACCCAACATCCTGTCTAGGAATAAAAGAAAAAAATTAGAAGGAAATACATCCTTGAATTCATTTACTACTATCACAACACTAATTTAAAAAATTTCTCTATTTTCAATAATATTATATAGTTATCTGTTACTTCCACAACTTCTAAATTTCTTAGCTTTTTGGTAAGTTATAAAAGGAATAAAATCATTGAACATAACATTAATAGCTATGCAATATAACATAGCATGATAAAAAGAAATTTAACACATACCAAGAATGATATCAAAATCTATTATGGCTAGTTCAATGGGATTTCTAGAAAATACCATCCCACTAATAGAAACTAGAAGATTACTTTAAAACATGTATGATTTAATATTTCCACCAATAATTTCCAGAAAAAGTTATATCCTATATTCTTAAGTTTATATTTCCAATTTACCAAAAAATTTAATAGAAATGAAATAATGAAAAATACATAGTCAAATATGGTATTAAAAAAATCAAAATAAACAAGTAACATACTTTTAACTACTTCATTTAATGTCCCATCATCAACCATAATAGTATAAAAATATTTTTCCATAACCTTTTACTTTTGATCTTTCTAACTCTACCCGGAGTAAACAACATTGGACACATGATGACATAATTACCCAAATCATTATAATTAAAACAAATTATTATTACTTTTTAATTTCTATTTTAAAAATATTCCTTATAGTAACGAGCCATATAACCAAATTTACAGCATTATAATCACCTACCTATCTTATGAAGACATTCTCTAGGATTATTTTTACAAAAATTTTCACAATAAGGGAACTTGGTTTTCTTACCTCCAGAATTCTATTGTGAATTCTTTCCCATTGTTTACCAATTTGATGACCAATTTTCCTCTTTGACATAGAATACATGATCCTAAAAAATACAATTATACCTTATTTGAACATTTAAAAAGTCTATCATACATTTTTAATTCATGATAATCCAATTCCCTTCAATATCTTACATTTTAGGATCTTGAGTTTTTGAATTAAGAAATCATTATCTTAATTTTTTTAATTTTTTCAGGTTTATTTTTTTATAAAATTATGCCATAAATCATACATAATATTACCATTTCATACATAGTGTAAAATTCAAATCACTATTCATTTTTTCACAGTATGAAAATTTTATTACAAAACATGATTTCTTTTTATTATAAATATTGACGACATTCAAATTTAGTTATTCATCCCTTTTACCCATCATCAAACCATATGATTTTTTATATAATGTTGTATGAGAAAAAAACTCAGAAAGTGATATAAAAATAAAGAAAACCATTAGTCCATTGAAAACATTAAAACCCATAGAATGATTACCATTATTTCAATTTATTTGAGTGATAAAAACAAATCATTTTCACAAGAAAAACACACACACTTTTTTCTCAAATAAAATAAATAAATCTAATAAAAAATTTAGGTAAATCATATAGTTATCTTGGGGAATCATTATCCATGTCTCTATTACAAATCGCAAAACCATGTAGTCAGCTTCCATACCCAATTCTTTAGAAGGATATCTTGGAACCACACATCATTGGTTTATAACATAAGAAAACATACTAGGTTTATAACATAACCACCCGCCCTTGATTTATAACATAACCACCAGTAATTAGTTAACAATGTGACCACCCATATGCATAAATAAATTACAATAACCATAACATAATCATAATTGATAAAAGAAAATAATTATAAACACCACACAGATATAATATTTTCTTCACCCAAACGATTTTTTTAGATATTAAAATATATACCCCTTTTAAAAACACATTATTTATACCAAAATACACAAAAAATTGAATGATTGTTTTTATTTGAATACAAAATGAAATAATGAAATGAATTCCAAACATTAAATAATGGTTACATCAAGGTAAAGTCATTTTCATCATATATGTTAAAATAGAACGTTTATTATGTCATTTGTAAATAAAGCCACACATTCTGTACATAGATTCCATTTTTTAAAAGACATTAAAAAAAAGAACAAAAATTCCTCTAAAAAACATGATTTTACACAATAAAATAATTTTAAAGACATATATATGGATGAAAAATAGTGTTAGAATAAAAACATTAAAAGATAATTATTTAAATGAAAATACCCTTATCACTATAGAAATGTTTGTATCAAAAGCCCCATAAAAGAATAAAACAGAAAAAATATTTTAATACCATCAGAATAGATAAATTCATGACATAAAATTTCACAACGACATTTTATACACCTTATAAAACATGATAGTTTCATAACATCAAAATACACCTCAACCAAATGAGATTGCGACGAAGTCCCTTACCTCGAGTCTGACTCCCCACGTAAGTCTTTTATCTTCATGAATAATAAACTTATATTAATTATTTTCCTAATTAATAATAGTTTTAAATTTTATTATTACATTTATCTTAATTATTAAAATATTATATATGATTACTTAATACATTAATTTTCTTTTGGATTTTTTGACGAATGTTGGATTATGTGCCAAAAATGAATTTGGTAGGATTACTATTGTAAAAGAGGTCATTATTAAAAAAATATAAAATAATTATCATTAAATAAATATCATATTTATGAATAAATTTTAATTATAATACTAAAAATGATATTTAGTTTTGAGAAATGAAGCATGTTACAATCATAGAGATAGTAGGTCGTACGTACACACGAGTAATGTTTACATTTTTTAGTAACATTTATGGAAAGGAGGAAATTAATATTTTTTCTTTCAGAATGATCATAATATATTATATAACATATTATATCTTTAAATAAAATTATATATATCATCCATTTGGTATGGTGATGAAAAGAGAGTCACATCTCTTCTTGAAGATAGTAGTCCAAATACATAAGAATGACGTTATCATTTTTCAGCAAGAGAAAAAGTAAGAAATAAAATGATATATTATATTTTAATAATGATGACTAAGTCATTAATATCATTCATTAGACATTTATGGAACATGTATTAATTAAATCCATCTTTATAAACATCCATATAAAACTTTAGGGAAAATCAAATCACACTGAATCATTAAGAGGTAGTCCTCTGTACACATAAGATACATTCTTTATAACTCCTAAAGAATGTTAAGTATGAATATATATATTATATAATGACCCAAGAAGTATAATTATTTTATGAATATGATATATATACATTATATCCATCATCATACCAATCATTGAGTGGTGTGTATGGAAAACATGTCACATCGGTTCGTGAGGTAATAGTTCAAGGTACAAACGAGCGACATCATCGTTTTCCATTTGAGGGAAGATGAGATGGATATAGGTCATTAACTTAACATAATAACACATATTTTTATTAGTGATATTCGTTTTATTATATAATCTTAAATTAATAATATTTAAAGGAGGTGGGAGAAGAATAAAAATGCAATGTTAGGAATTTTCCCTCTTCTCAGACAACATCTTGAGAATTATACGTAAAGTATCCCTATAAAGGATTTTTTTGTAAAAGTTTATTAAAATATGAGTTTATTTTGGTTTTACATTATTTGGTCAAGTATTTTCAAAACGAAAATGGTTTTATAGTGTGAATAAGGTAAGAGAGGGGGTTTCCTTTTAGTAGTGAGGTGATTGGCACAGTGGTAATGTTTGAAAATAAAATGTTGCACCCACATTTTTCATATGAAAAACCCAAATAAATAAAATATTACTAAGAATTATGCATTCTAAGGTCTAAATATCGCCTTAAAATATATTTTAGACAAGTTTGTGTTTCATTATAACAATTATAGTTTTTGTTTAACCCCCCCCCCCACCGCCAGAAAACCAATATCTACCTTTATCATGATAATTAATTTTTAATGTTTTAACAATTAGTTATGGTAAAATTTTATGTTGAAATTATTAGAAAATATAAATTAGGATTATTAAAAATATGTAATCAATTTTACCTAATTAAATTAACGGATGTGGAAAAATAGGTTATCACGACCCCCTCCTCACAAGGTGTACAACTCTTAGGCCGACAACGTGAGAAGGGAGATAGTGGCCCCCAAGTCCCGCCTCTTGTAGGCCCCAGGTTTGTGACTAGCACTAAGGGTATAGTAACCACACAAATGGGAGGAATTACCCTCTAAGAGAACACATCTGAAGAAGTGAGATAAGATGGAAACCAACCAACTCCAAATCAGACTGAAATATAAAATAAATCCCAAGTACACATATGTAATGTCATGCAAGAAGTAATACAACTAGAATAGAAAAATTAAAGTACTGAAAGAAAGTAAAAACGACAACAACTATAAAGCACAAACAAATATTGCAACCCTAATCTTGTAGTAGCCATCATGATATCCAAACTTCTCCATGTGAACTAAAAAATAGTTTAAATATACGTTGGGTGAGTATAAAAATATACTCAGTAGGATCCTCCCCAGAGCCTCTCATACAAATGTAACGAAACAATTCTAAAGCACATTGAAAAACAAGTGAAACTAAATCCTCACATAATCAAGTATACTATGTTCCCAGCCTCACCATGGATACTATCACCAAGTATAGAATATAAGAGTATATTATATCATAAATAATATCATGGGTACCCCGCTGCTAATTCACCACTAGTTTTCCACTTTTCCCCAAGGTCTCATGTCCTAAGCATCTCTATCCAAAATGGCTTTCCTTCATACACCTGGTAAAAGCACCACAAAATGTACCTTGTGTAGTACAACCACCAAATACACGTAACCAAAGTAACCATGTAGTTTCTAAGAGGCACCAAAACTCATATAACATGTATCATTCCTCGAGTATTAAACATCATGCTATTATATCCCATGCATCAAGTAAGGATCCTCAAGCCATCACATCATTTACACATTACACCTATAGAAGTCCATAGAAAACTATATACTGAATATATGTGTGTGAGTAACTCCAAGACATTACATATATCAAAAAACATATATGGGGAAAACTAACTTAGGTTTATACCAACACAAGTAACTACCATGAGAAGAGATCAGGTCCAAAGGGGGTAGTCAGCCATCCATCCTGCCACCAGAATGTTGGGGGAAACACCCCTGAGGGATTAGAATCCCTGGGTTGTCAGTTTCCCTAAATGACAGGGTGGTGTAGTGTATAGAAACACAAAAATTAAATAATATACTATTTTCATAACCAAACAATATGAATAACCTAGTCTTAGACTCATATACAGCTAACTTCTATTGGACTCTCAACTACAACTGCTAAGACTAGGTATCCTATAAGCACACAACCATTTAAAAAGATTTATTACATTACTTCATTTCTTTTTTCCACATGAACTTTATGTTAATTAATTAACCATTAAAAATTCCACATTATATTTCATTAGCATCACACCATAGTTTCATGCCCTCTATGAATAACCAAATCAAGTCCACAACTTCTTAGAAATATTACCTCAGCATTGCATCCCAGTAAGCTCCAACCCCATTGGTTAACATTATTTATTTAACCATTTATTAATACCATTAATACTTTCCCATATTACTAGGAATTATAGAAAAGAATTATATGCTACTAAACATAATGGGCTCAACACAGTGAATAGATGAACTACCAATCAAGTATTTTCCACCTATAGTTGGAGCATAGACCCGTCCTCCCTCAAGAAGCTAAACACGAAAAGAACATGGAATACCATGTACGTCTTTGCATATTTTTGGAAGAGGATAGAAAAAATAGTTTCCTTGAGTATTAGGGAAAGTAAAGATGATAACCAAAAAAATATTCAGTAAGCATCCAACATTCATATTCAACCCGTTTCGTTATCTATGGTGTCCTCCCTGACACCCACATGCATAAAAAGATGCATATCACCACTCTAGGCGTCAACTGCTGCAACAAACAATAGACCTCCCTACACCAACATATCACACTAACCATCTAGTCTCACATCACATAACATGCAGCAGGAAACAAACATCATATCAACTCGGATCTTGGCCTTTTAACAAGGAATGTAACCTTCAAACATAATGAGTACTTATGGCTCCAAAGAAAAAGGGAATCCACCTTACAAGGAAGAGGGTGACTCTGAACCCTAACAGGAATTATATTTTTTCAAAAAACTTGTTCTTCAATCAATTTTGAATTAACCCGTTCATTATTATTAGGTTATAACTATGAGAAAACTAACCAGAATGCTATCATAGCTTACATAAATAATTAAACAGACTTACTACATCAATTTGATTAACATAAAATTACAAAAACCAAAAATAGATTCATTTAAATGCCTCTTTATATTTATCCTAATAATTATAAATTATTTATGACATTATTTTCCTTACCAATTTCATCAAGAATGACATTCTAACAAGTAAATAATAGATATCTTACTTTATATAAAAAACAAGAGGAAATAATATATGATCGATACCAATTTATTTATCTGGTCAAAATGTTTATTATTTCCATTACATTGTGATGTAGTGGGATAAGACATGGTAACTCTATAGTTTCATGTAAAAGAATAGAGAGACCACGAATCCCCTACCTCAAAAGGTTTTTTATTCTCTTTGTATGAGAACAATCCAACAAAACAGATCTCGATCACCTCTCCTAGAGGGCTACATCCACCCATAGATGTAGTGAAACCACCACACCATCTAGTACATAAGAAAAATCAATTTGGAACATAGAGATATCATGACATAATAAGTAAAGGAGAAACAAAAGTATAACATCCTAGAAGAACGATGATAGATCATACTTTATATCGAAGATTGACCGATACTACTTGGTTGCACCAAAACAGGGTGAGCACATGAAGTAGGAAGAAACTTCAATGGGAAACAATCCATGGAGGAATTATTGATCAAAAGAATCCAATGGGATTATGGAACGGTTTCGACATCTCATAACAAACAACAAGAATGTAGAATAAGGGAGGAAGATATCTCACCCCTTTATAAGATTTAACATAGCATCTCATTAAGATACGACAGATTTTCCATTAAAATAGTATCACATTAAATGACATTGTTTGACAACAAAAAAGCATCCCAAACCTTAGGAAAAATTAATAAAGGAGTTATGGGATTTGAATCAGCATTAAATCTCTTAAAACAAAAATTTGAATACATTTTTTTTCAAAGAAAACACTAAATATGTGAAATTGTAGGAAGCTAGAAAAATATGGAAATTTGAACAAGTAAATATGAAATAGTTCTTGAAAAAAATTTCATGAGACTATTTATGTGACCCCATTATTGTGACACTATTTCCATGACATCGTTTCTACACCATAGTTTCTATGACACCGTTTCTGAGCCACTAGTTTTGTTACACTGTTCCTCTACCAGATTTTCTGTCACACCATTTCTATTCCACCATTTTAGTGACACTGTTTCTATGCCATCGTTTCAATGCCATAGTTTCATGAAAGATTTTGGAATTTTGGGAAAGGAAGTGACACTATTTTGTAACACTATTTAATGAAATAGTTTGTAAATTTGTAAAAGGAAGTGACACTATTTCATGACACTCTTTCGTGAAACTGATTTGAAATCTGGAAAGGTAAGTGGCTCATTTCATTACACCATTTCATGAAATAGTTTGGAAAGTTGGAATGGCAAGTTACACTATTTTGTGAAACCATTTCATGAAACAGTTTGGAAATTTATAAAATTAAGTGACACTGTTTCGTGACACCGTTTCATGAAATAGTTTTGGAAATTTGGTAAAGTGTTGGGGAAAAATAACCTTGACCTCCCATAACACATCAAACACCATATTTCTACAAAGGGGTGGACCAGAGAGGTCTGGACCATTACATCAGATATCACTCAAAACATTCTCGATCTCAATAATCTAAAAGCAACCCAGATAGGAACCAAAAAAATGGGGCCAAACAACCACCCTTCTAGATACCTCTCAAAGAGAAAAACCTTCAAAAAGAATAAAAATAAATCTATGTCATAAACACAAAAGGTTTCCAATAAAAAAACGATCATCATTAAATGATAAGAGTTAAACATCAAACAAATCAGGGTTCAGTGTTTTTATCTTGGACTCACATTCCTAGGTACTCTCCTCTATGCCACAATACCACCACAAGACATGAACCAATGGAATAGGACACCCACACAACATCTTCTCCTTATAGTCTTGGATCTCTACAGGCCACTCCTCGAAGTCCCATCATCGTCAATATTAATCTATCCCTGATTGATAACATGATATTCATCATGAAGATAATGAAGGATCTGTAACACATGAAAAACATCGTGTATTTGGCTCATCTATATGGGAAGTGCTGTTAAATACACCACAACTCCACCCCAAGCCAACACCTCAGAAGTCCCAACATACCGGGGAGAATGATTACTCCTATGGCCAAACCTTCACTACCCACAACAAGGATTTACCTTCAGAAACACATGATCCCCAACATCAAAATCTAAAGGTAACCTCCTTTGATCAACATAAGATTTTTGATGATCCTGTACTACCTTCATCATCCCATGAATCACCTGAACTATCTATATTGTATTCTTCACTTGTTTTGGTCTGAGAATTGCTAGCTCTTAAACCCCAATACAACACAATGGAAAATGGAAAGTTCAGACGTACACGGATTAAAATGGCTCCATACCGATGGTAGAGTGAAAAATGTTGTTATAAGAAAACTCCAACATGGGTATATTCCTCATCCATGAACCTCCAAAATCCATGACACTAGAGTGAAACATGTATTCAATATTCTTGATGGTCTGCTACGTCTAACCGTTCTTCTGTGGATGAAAAGAAGTGCTAAGGATTAACTGAGAAAAGAAAAGAATGCTAGAGACCGCTGCACACCCAAGAGGTAAAATGAGGATCTCGATCAAAAATGATCATCCTCAGGACTCCGTGGAGTATCACCACCTCCTCTCAATATAGCCTTGACAAATCTTCCACTGAGCTCAATTCCTTGACCACTATGAAGTGGGATGATTTCATCAAATGATCCACTATCACCCATAGAGTGTCATGTCCACCCTGATATCTAGGTAAACTAGTTACATATTCCATTGATATGTCCTCCCACTTCCCCTGAGGGACCTCTAAAGGCAATAGAAAATCACTAGTGAAACCATGCTCAGCCTTCACCATCTGGTAAACCAATCATCAAGACACAAACTCCAAAACTGCATGCTTCAGCCCTGACCACCAAAACTGACTCTTCAAGGCTGGGTACATCGTTGTCATGCCTGGATGCATATATAATGGTGAGCTATGGAACTCTATGAGAATTGTCTCACGCATTTCTAAATGAACAAAAGGCCTTCCCTGATACAACACTAAGTGTTGTTCATACTATGACCAACCACTAGGGGACTCACCACAAACAAATTAGTCTCTCTAGACCTCCACCTCTAGATCCCCCAATAGGGAATCTTCTACTTGTTACCCCAGAGATGACTACACTATCACAAGAAAAAGACAACCTCTTCCCCCAACTTCTCCCATACCAAGATGTAATGTTGAATGTTCTTCCATCACTCTCCAGGAATCACCAAATTCACACACTGCATCACTACGTGACTTCCTGCGCAACAAATAAACTAAAAAATTCCCCTTTCCACATGTTTATGATATTTTGAGGTCGTAGTCCTATAAGAACTCCATCCAACAATATTGTTGCAAGTTCACGTAAAAATGGGAGAAGACATACCTCAGGTTTTTTGATCGGTTAAAACCACAAAGAATTTTACAATGAGGTAATGTCTCCACAACATCAAGGAAAACACCACAGCTGCCAAATAAAGATCGTTGGTGGCATAATTATGTTCATGGGGATGTAACTACTAAGACCCATAAAAAATGACCAATATCTGGTGCATCAAAACATAGCCTAACCCCAGATGTAAAGTGTCACAGAAAACATCAAACTAAAATCCTTCAGCTTGTAGACAATGAACTGAAGCACTCACCAAAATGTCCTTCAAATACTCAAAAGCTACCTGACATTGATCAAACCACACAAACACCTGATCCTTCCTGGTCCATACTATAAGACAAGTCACAACCCAATAGAAATCATCTACGAACCTAATATAGTATCCTACAAGACTAATGAAGCTTCACACCATTACTACTGTCTTTGGGGCCGCCCAAGACAAAATTACTTCTATCTTCAATAGATCCATAAATACTCCCTACTGGCCCCCACAAGCCCTAGGAAATGAAATTTTCATGCCCAAAGCTCACACATCGACAGCTTACCAAATAGTTGGTGTTGACGTAGAAATTCCAAAATAGTATGCAGATTCTCTCCATGCTCCTCCTCAGACACATAGTACACAAGGATCTCATCGATTAAAAACACCATGAAAATATCTAGGAACTCATTGAACATAGAATTCATCAACCCCATGAACACATCTCGAGCATTCGTCACATAGAATTACTTTACAATGAACTCATAATGCCCATGACAACAACAAAAAGCAGTGTTTAGGATATCCTCATCCTCCACATGCATTTGGTGATATCCTAACCCCAATTTGATCTTCGATAACCATCTTGCAACATTAAATTTATCGAATAAATCATCAATCTATGGAAGTGTATAGAGATTATTTACAGTAACTTTTTTAAGCAATGATAATCAATACACAACCGCAAACTACGATCATCCTTCTTCAAAAAAAATTGGTGCATCCTATGGTGACACAGTCAGCTAAACAAAACCACACTATAATAGAATATTGAGCTGTAATTGTAGATCTCATAACTCAGAATGGGCCATCCTATACTGATACATAGAGATAGGAGAGGCACCTCGCTGTAGCTCGACCGCAAAATCGATCTCTAATAGAGGAGGTGAAGCTACAATCTATTTTGGAAAGACATATGGTTACTCTTCTATGACCCTTGGAAAAGGAAACTGCTCTCAGACATCAAGGATGAAAAGGAAAGAACACATATATGACACATATGAGAATATTACTCTCCAACAAACACCCCCATCTATCCATCAACACCGGAGAACACCACCTGCCTCCTAAATAAATCCACGATAGCATGTACCTAATATTACCAATCCAAGTCAAAGATGAAATTATTTGGTTGTATCCATAAAAATAGGAAATAACCCTAGGAGTGGGACTTCCCCAGCACTAGCTCACAGTCTCTTCATACTTAAAACAAGTCAGCTCGATCTCCTACTAGTGTAGTCAATGCCAAGGGCACTGAAAGCCTATCTATCTCAAGTCCCAAAGCATGTAAAAGGGAAAGTGATATGAAAGAGTTCATATCTCCTGAACAAAATAGGGCATACACCCAAGTAAAAAAAATAAAAGGATACCTCAAATGATGTCAGGATCGTCTGGAGCTGGAAAAGATAAAGCATGAAGCTGAACACGACCCCCACTAAAGAAACTTTGACCCTGATGAAGACCACCAACATGTCCGTGCTCTTCTCTTTGTGGATGGGGAACATCGTGGGGCTATCCTCTACCAGCCCTATCTTCTCTCTGGTAATTCAAAGCTGGTGCAACCTGTTGATACTGCCTTGATTAGAACTGCCTTAACAGACAAACCTAGAGCAGAACACCTGGTGCATGCTAACCACTATGAAATTTCAGGAAATCTCTCTACTTATGGCTTACCCCCCACAAAAAACAAGTTTTTGATCCCTTGGAATAGGCATGAGAGCTGCTGCCCAATGATAAATGAAATGCGAAGGGCTGGGACCTACCCCCCAAAAAATGGAAACTCTTATACCCTAAAAATTGAGAACCCTATACCACATTCTACATGAGGAGGAATCTTGATGACTCCACTCTCATGATGATCTAGTTCTGGATAACGTCCTCTCAGTTACCTCTCCCCTTTCGAGCACCTCAAGATATATCTTCAGCATAAACATGGTGACCTGGAACTGGATATTTGGACACAAAGCTTCCTCGAAATGCCTCTCCCAAGGAACATTATCTAGAAATAGATTCGAAGAATATCCAAAATTATTCATGAAATGGATTCAAAACTCTCACAAACTAGAGCTCCCCTATCGAAGGGTAAGTATCTCTTGGTGATTGGATGCCTTTATGGTTGAAGAAAGAAACTCAACTCAGAACTTGTATTGGAACTCTTCCCATGAGATCACTGAATCCTAAAAAACTCTAAGGAACATGAACCACCACTGCCTCGTTGTACCACAAAACATTGTCACAACAAAAGACACCTAGTGCTCCTTCTAAGCACATATCAAAAAGAAGTCTATCTCAATATCTTCCAAACAATCTTCCGTGAATGCATCTATAATGGATCCCTCATACTTCTACAGACTCAGGCACTAAAATGCTCGAATTTTTCTCCTCCAAGTGTGATCGTTGTCAACCTCTACCCTGTGGAGGTCCTCTGGCACAGCTTACTAGACATCTTCAGCAAAAACAGGATGATGACGTAGACCTGGAGCCGTACCTAGAAAATAAAAAATAGTTAGAGCTCTTAAACCTAGAATATGTAAGAATCAACATTAAATAATTTTTTTTATTTTATTAATTTTAGGCTAACCTATCCTGAGGACTACCCATTCAAAAATAGGCCCAAAGAAAAATGATTCATGATCCATTCTTAGGTTTCTACCCTTCAAACATTATCCCCTCATTTAGTAGACAATATAAACTTAATGGTCTTTGCATCAGATCACAGGGGGACCTAAATTCTTATGTTTGAGGCGGTCTCTGGTGTTTAAATAACTTTCTAAACAGACTGACATTTTTCACCTACAAACCCATGCAACCTCACCTTTGACTAACACCAAACTTCCTTTTATCCCTCAATAAAACCTCTGATACCACTATTTCATGACACCCTCCCTACAAGGTGTACCCCTTCTGGGCCAACAATGTATGAATGGAGGTAGTGACCCTCGAGTCTCACCTCCTATAGGACCTGGGTTGGTGACTAGCATTGAGGGTATAGTGACCACATAATTGGGAGTCATTACCCTATAAGAAAACATATGTGAAAGAGAGAGATAAGATAGACACCAACCAACTCTAACTCAAAATACAATATAAAAGAAATCCCAAGTACAAATATGTAATGTCATGTAATACATAATACAACTAGAATAGAAAACATCAAGTACCTAAAGAAAGTAAAAAATGATAGCAACCACAAATCCAAAATAGCTTTTTCTACCCCAAGCTAGTTGTAACAATCTAGATATCCATCTTACTCCGAGTGACAGGAAAAATAGTTTATATATGCATAGGGTGAGTATAATAGTATACTCATTAGGATCCTCCCCGAAGCCTCTTGTGAAAAAGTAAAGAAATAATGCTAAAGAATATTGAACAACAAGTGAAACTAACTCATCCCCTGAACAGGTATACTAAGTTCCTAGCCTCACCATGTCTAGTCTCACCACGTATAGAATACAAAAGTATATAATATATTAAATAATATCAAGGGTACCCTGCAACTAATTCACCACTGGTTTGCCAATTTCCCCAACATCTCACTTCCTAAGTATCTATATTTAAAAATTATTGCACGCAGACACCTGGGAAAAGCACCACAACATGAACCTCTTGTCACACAACCACCACAACAATGTAACCAAAGTAACCAAGTAGTTTCTAGGAGCCACCACAACTTGTATAATGAGTATCATACGTCCTATATTAAACCTCTATCCCTTATATCCTATACACTGAGTAAATATCCTCAAGCAGTCACAACCTATACACGTTACACCTTTAGTAGTCTATAGGATACTACATCCAGAATATATGGTTGTGAATAACCATAGGCCATTACAACCCTCTACACACTTATATGGAAAAATCTAACTATAGTTCCAACCATAAAAAGTAACTATGAAGACAAGAGAGTGAAAAAAAGGGGGGTAGTCAACTATCCATACCCCCATAAGAATTTTAGGGAAAACACCCCATAGGTATCAGAATCTCTATGGTGTTAGTTACCGTAACTGATAGGGTGGAGTGGCGTACAGAAACACAAAAATTATAGAATATACTATAGCTCACAAACACAATATGAACATAACCTAAGCATAGAAGTAACTGTAGATAACTTCTATCAGACTCTCATCTACCACTGATAAGACTAGGCATCCTATAAGCACACAAACATTTAAAGTGATTTATTACACTACATCATTCCCTTTTTACCAGTTTCACTTTACCTTAATTAATTTACCATTAATAATTCCACATTATATTTCATTATAATCACACAAATGTTTCATGCCCCCTAGGAATAACCAAACCAATTCCCTAAATTCTCTGAAATATTACCTCGGATTTTCATCCTAGAAACCTCAAACCCCATGGGTTAACATCATTTATTCAATCATTTATTAATAGCATTAATACTTTCCCATATTCCTAGGCATTCTAGAAAACCCTTTTAAACTACTAAACAGAAGGAGGATCGACATGGTGATTAGATGAACAACCCATAAATTATTTTCCACATATAGCCAGATTGTAGACCCATCATCCCTCAATAATCTAAACATAGAAATCACATGGCATACCCCACATGTCTTCACCTCTTTTTAGAATGATGGTAGAAAAACCAGCTGCCTTGAGCAGTGTGGAAAGTGAAGATGTTAACCATCCCACAAGATTCAACAAGCATCCCACATTCATAACCAACCCATTTCACCATCTTCGGTGTGCTACCCGACACACATATGCATAAAAATATGTATCTCACTACTATAAGAATTATGTAATTCCTCAAACAATGGGTCTACCTACCCCCACATATCACAACAACCATCCAGGATCAAATCACAACACACACATGAGAAAACAAACAACATATAAAATGGGTTCTTGGAACTTAGACAGGGAATCCATCCTTCAAACATAATAAGAACTTATGGCTCTGAATAACAAGGCACTCAGCCTTCAAGCAATAGGGTGACTCAGAACAATATCAGGAAGTATCTTTTATCAGTCAACTGGTTCTTTAATCCATCATAAATTAACCAGTTAATTATTATTAGGTTAAAACTATAAGAAACTAACTAGAAATCTATCATAGCTATCATGAATAATTAATCATTCATACTACATCAATTTGATTAAATTCAAATTACAAAAACAACAACCAGATTTATTTACATTCCTCTTTATCTTTATCCAAATAATTATCAATTAATTACTACTTTATGTTATTTATCAATTTCATCATGAATAACATGCTAATAAGAAAAGCATAGATATCACACTATATTGAAAAAAAGGAAATAACATTCGGTCGATACCAATTTATTTATCTAATTAAAATATTTATTATTTTAAATCCATTGTGATCGAGTGGGATAAGACATGGTAACTCTACAGTTGCATGTAAAAGAATAAAGAGACCATGGATACCCTACCTAAAAAGGTTTATTATTCTCTTTTCATGAGAAATACCAACAAAAAATATCATGATCACCTCCCCTAGAGGACTATTTCTACCCGAGGATGTAGAGACACCACTATACTAGCCGATACCCTAGAAAAATCCATTAATAACATGGAGATAACATGACATAATAGGGAAAGGAGAAAAAGAAGGAGATGAACCCAAAAGAATGACAATATATAACACCTTTTATCAAATATTGATTGATAGTTCTTGGTTTCCCCAAAATAGGTGGTGCACAAATAGTAAGAAGAAACATAAAGGGAAAATGATCCAATGATCAATGCTTGATCGCACAACTCCTATGGGAAGAGGGAATGGTTTGAGCATCTCAGAAAAGGGAACAAGAATGTAGAAAAATGGAGGATTATATCTCATCCCTTTAGAAGATTTAACATACAAATGGTTTAAGATATGATAGATTTTCCATTAAAAGGGTATTTCATTAAAACATGTGGTTGGACCAAGTAATGGAATCCCGAACCTTATGAAATATTAACATAGCAGTTATGGGTTTTGAATCAGCCTTATATCCATTAGAACAAGGATTTGAATTAATTTTTAGTTAAATAAATTGCTAAATGGGTGAAACTCTAGGAAGGTGGAAAAAGCTAGAAAATTGACAAAGGAAATATGAAATAGTTCTAGAAACATTGTTCATGAGGCAGTTTCTGTGACACTGTTTCTGTGACACCGTTTCTATGACACCGTATATTTGCCACCATTTCGGTAATACTATTTCTGTACCACTAGTTTGTGACACCATTCATATGCCACCATTTATGTGACATAGTTTCATGAAATAGTTTGGAAATTTGGAAAAGGAAATGACACTATTTTGTGATAGAGTTTCATGAAACCATTTTGAAATTTGTCAAAGGAAGTGAAAAAATTTCTTGACACCATTCATGAAATTGTTTGGAAATTTGGAAATATAAGTGACACTGTTTCATGACACCAATTCATGAAATATTTTGGAAATTTGGAAAGGTATGTGACACCGTTTTGTGACACCGTTTCCTAAAACAGTTTAGAAATTTGGAAAAGTGACACTGTTTCGTGACAACATTTAATGAAACAATTTTGAAATTTATAAAATGATGGGGATAAGTCACATTAACCTCCATGAACACCTATAACACCAGATTTTATGAAATGAATACAGTAGAGAGGTTCATTCCATTACATAATATTTTGAAAAACCCGGAGATGTGATAAAAAAACATGTTTTCTAGAAGTGTATTTTTCAAGTAAAATATGATTTTATATTAACAATATTATTAATAATTATTAATATATGAAAATAAATTAATATTATTGATATATAATATTCAAATTTCCTTCAAATAATTTATCAATAGGTATTTTCTTAATTAAATATAATGAATAAAAATTATGCTCTTTAAAATAGAACATAGAAAAATCCCATTTTCAAACCGAAAAACATACTTATAATAAAATAAAATATAATGTTGATTCAAAAGTAATTATTTGGATTATATAAAACCCAATACTAAGAATTCTACATAAAATATTATTCAAAACTTAATTTTACTTTTAAATTAGTAAAATTATTGAAAATAAGTGACCTGTTTTTATGAAAATCGGTATTTTCACTATTCACATAGAAATCAATATTTTTCCAAAAAATAAAAAAAGTTCACCCTAAGTAAATTGATATGTTCTATTTGAAAAAATGAAATTTGTTTTTTCTAATGAAAATTATAAAATTTATAAATCAAATTTTCAAATAAAATCTTTAATTGAAAAGTGTTTAGTTAAAACTACTTCCTTTCTAAATTAAAAATTACTTAATATTTTTATGATGAATAAAATCATAAAACATATTACTATATAATTACCTGGAAGGTAAAATTATTCCACCTAGAGAAATAATGTCATTATAACTTAAATCGATTATTAAGAAAGTGGGTATATCATTCCCTCATAGCATTTTAAGATTCAAATATTGCATCTTTAACTATATGGTTTTTCTATAAAACCATAACTTGTTTAATCAACATATCACTCAACACGTTCTCCCAACAATCAAGAATTTGAACTAGATATTCCTAATATGAAAAATTCTCTTCCAACTAAACTACTTCAAGGTTCAAAACAAGAGTTGAATCCAGGACATATTTTCTTAACATTAAAACATGAAACACATTATGTACAAGGGATAAACTTATAGGTAAAGCCACTCAATAGGAAACTGATCCAAATTTATATAGGATTTAATATGTTAAAATGAACCATGGGTTTAGATTTCCATTTTTACTGAAATTAAAAACACTTTTTTTATGATTGTGTTTAAGAAAAACATGATCACTAAACTGAAAAGAAATATCTTTTCCTTGGTTATCATAACAATATTTCTACCTACACTAAGCCATACACATATATTATTGAATAATATTCACCTTCTCATACATTTTCTCTACTAACTAGGGTCCCATAAACATATTTTCTACTAATTCATTAAAATTTTGTTTTTTATAATTTATGTTTGAGTAATTACTCAAATGGTTCCATTTGTATAATGGAGTGAAAGCTATTGTTATAAAAAATCTCAACAAAATAAATATGTTAATCTTAATTTCCCAAGCAATATATTTGATAAGTGAGAAGAATATCTTCCATATTAGTAATCATTTGATCAAACTAGACATCAATTTTAGTATGAAAATCTATTTTTAATTTCATGTTATTACCCAACGAATTCTAATGTCATTTTGAGAAATTAAATATAATTCTGGGATCATGAATAGAGAAAATTGGGAGAGGAACTCTATTTAATTTGACTATATTATTTAGATATAGGTAAGAAATATGATCTAAATACATTGTATCAAAAATGAGAAGGAAATGTGTAGATTTATTTAATTAAACACCAATCAACCAAATCACATTGTTACCTTATGGATTGTTTGGTAATACCACCATAAAATCCAATGATACATTTTTTCTATTTCCACTCTAGAACTAGAAAAGTTTAAACAATTTATTTTAGTAATTTTCATTATCCATTAATTTGAAAACAATACAAACACTTCATGGTATATTTTGTAATATCTATTTTCATTTCATCCAACCTATAACACTCTATAAGGTCTCTATAAATCCGAGTTCCCCT
Organism: Viscum album; assembly: GCA_963277665.1. Lineage (NCBI taxonomy): Eukaryota > Viridiplantae > Streptophyta > Magnoliopsida > Santalales > Viscaceae > Viscum > Viscum album. Next base: position 838,236,776 of record OY728159.1, read on the forward strand.
TTAATGAATGAAAAAACATTAAGATTTAGTAAACAACAATCAACTATGAATTACATGGAAAACATAATCATTTCTCTAATTTAAACACAACTTCTTTGTCAATATTAAAATATAGAAACATAACATTTTTAATAGATTATACCATTTCCTAAAATTATTGATACTCCTTTTGACCTAGATTAATTATTTCTGAAAAATTCTACTTAACTAAAACCTGAAAGAAAAATAAGGATTTCTGTATATCAATAACTCATGGGACAAATGTTATCAAATCATTAACCAATGGTTCATGTTACAAATGTATTATGGTTAATGTATCGTGATTATTTTTTGACTCAAAGCATCATCCACTTTGTTTATTTTCTTTGATGCTAATGAAACATGAAATCACAATCATTGATAAGTTTCAACCATCTTCTCTATCTAATGTTCAATTATTTTTAAGTGAATATATACTTATTTTTTGATAAGTATAAATTTCACAATGTAATCCATAAAAATGAGGAATAATAATCATTAAATAAAAAATCATAGTATCTAATTATAGATCATTTGTTGGGTAATTTAACTCATGGTGTTTAAATAGTTGTGACACATAATTAATTACTGTATTATTCAGTATTAAGAAAAAACCATTCAATTTCAACAAATAATCAATATAGATGAAATTTATATTTTTCGGAAGGTAGATCCGAAACTGGGGCATTCACCAATATTAGTTTTAGTTTCAGAAAACAACCATCACATTTTTTATCTAGATAAATTTAACTAATTTTCATGTTAACCTATTCAGCGGTCTGTATAATCAAGAAAATATATCAACAAACCATATATAATATCCTAATAATATAATTAAACTATATATATAAATGATATTTTGGGATCTTGTATATTATTCAACAACTTCGGTTTTAATAGGGTCAATAATTATTCCATCTAGAGAAACAATATTTCCAAGGAAATAAATTTATTGAAACAAAAGTTCAAAGTTACTAAATTTTTCATTTAGTTTAATTTATTTTAAGGGTTATAACCCAATAATTAGATGTCTTTCATGTTCCTCTTTAATATTATAATATAATAAAATTTCATTAATAAACCCCACCATAAACTTGTACAAGAACTCCTAAAAATTTGATTAATAAGGTTCATAAATACCGTAAGTAAATTGAACAACCCAAATGGCATAACTACAAAATAATAGTTCCGATATAAAGTTTGAAATATATTCCATAAAATTTAATCTTACTTCAAATTTAGGTTATCATACCACATCCTTAGTTAAACCTTTAAAAAATAATTTCTCCCTAGGGATGATCAAAAAATCATCAATATGAAGAAAAGGATACTTATTCTTAACATTTATGTTATTTTAGGATCAATAATCAATGAATAATATCATTGAAACATACATATTTTAAAAAAAAAATAGGAACACCCATGCTGAAGTTTTAGGTCAAATGCAACCTTCATCTAATAACTCGTGTAACAAATTTTTTAATTCTAAAATTTATACTTTATCCATTTGATAGTTATGTTTAGAAATTGGATTATTATTCAGGTAGTAAGTCAAAAATAAACTCAACCTCTTGAACTGGAATAAAAATAGTAATTTCAATAGAAAATAAAACCATGTTCAAATTTACTACTATAACATCAGTAATTGGAACATTTTTTTTATTTTCAATAATACTAGCTAGGTAGCATTTACTCCCACTATTAATCAATTTCTTAGCTTCTTGGTAAGCTATCAAAGGCATGGAATCATTATGCATGCCCCTATTATCTCTACATTCAATCTTAGTATGATAAACTGAAAGATAATCCAAAAAAATGATATAAAAATATATTACAGATAGTTTAACATGATTTTTTGGAAAGACCATTCCAATAAAAACAATGGGAAGATTCTAATAAATATTGGCTTCTTTAATATTTCCACCCAGATGCTTCACCAAAAGTAAAATCTTACATTCGTTAGGAGATTTTCCAAATTCACATTAAAATTTATTAGAAACGAAACATTACAAAGACACAAAGTCAAATAGAGTATAGAATAATTTAAATAAACTTGTAAAATGCTTGTCATTAATGAATTTTATGACCCAAAATTAATTATAGTAGTAGAAAAATATTTTTTTTCACACCCTTTTCGTTCGATATTGCTGACTTCTACTATAAGTGACTAACTTTAGAGACATGTTTTCATAATTTCCCACCACATTTTAATTAAAACATCTTATAATAATTTTTTCTATGTTTTTATATTCATTTTACATGAAATACCAAGCCAAAAGACCAAAATTACCACATTAAAATAACTTCCTAGAATTTTGAACAAATTTTACAAGATTATTTTTAGCACAATTATCATAATAATGTAACATGGTTATCTTACCTCTAAAACACTTTGATAAATTCTTCCCCATTATCTTCCAACATGAGATATTTTTTTGACTATTTTCATAGAACACATAACCATCAATAAAATCAATTTATACCTTCTTATCACATAAAAAAAGTTTCTTATAATATTAAAATTCATGAGACTACAATAACCTTTGATATCTTGGTTTCAATCATGAGTAAAAACAGTTAATCATACTATCAAGACCCTAGATAAAATTTTGGATGTACCTTATAAATTATGTTATTTTTTCTTTATAAAGAACAACAAAATCATTATCTTTTGGTCTTAATTCCATGAATATTTTTCCATCTGATGTTGTAAAACCATAGGAAAATTATTCTTAAAGAAAATATTCAAAAATTCATCCCATTTATAGCCGTAAAAATCTTCCCTTTCTCTAGTATTCTTAATCATTGACCACTATCGGATGGATTCATGTTTAAAATGTTAAATAATAAAATTTACCTATTGATGATATGAATATCCCATGAATTATAATATCTTATACTATGATTTAATGTTTCCTTTATATATCAATGGTTCAGATGATCAAATTAAATAGTGGAGGTGTTTTCTTATAAAATTATCTACTACTTACATGTTACACAATGGTAGATCAAGATACTCCCTAACATGGATGCCACAAAAATTTATATCCCTTTAAAACTGATCTGTAATTACAAAAATCTATTTTATTATAATTACAACCATATCAGGATGATGATTTGGATGTATTTTTTCCTCTCAGGGACATCCCAAAACTGCTTCCCTATTTTCTATGTGGAAACCCATTATGAACAAACATATTTTAGATTAAAAAACATGGTAATATTAAAATTTGATATCATTTCAACTTAACTATAAAGTAAAACATTTTAAGTGTATGAAATTATTTTTATCCTAAATTTTAATTTTATCTAAGATATCCTTTTATACCAACTATATCGTCCAGACCATAAATTTTACATAATAGTGAGTTTTATGTCAATACATTATTCTCTTACTTTTTAAGATATTTTCAGGATTGTATTTTTATAGAATTAGGCCATAACTATTACATAACATGAAAATATAATACAATGTATAAAATTCATATTAGTATCCTTTTTTTCAAAATATGAATCTTTTAAGATACAATATGACTTCTTTTCATGAAAAACAATCTTGAATTTCAACTTGACTTATTACTTTCCCTTACACATCCTAAAAAACCATGAAAAACATTTTGAAATTGAGGGATGATAAAAAAAATATTATGAAGGGAAATAAAAGTATTGAAAAATATAAGACCATTGAGAACATGAAAACCAATTAAATTTTTAACTTTATATCATTATTCTTTGTTAAAAATAAATAAATCATTTTCAGAAGAAAAATAATCACTTTTTTTGAAAGAAAATAAATAAATTCCATACAAATTATAGATAAATCGTATATCTATCTATGGGATTCATTATCTATATCACACATAAAAATTGGATAACCATATGGTCAAGTTCCATACCTAATGCATTGGAGGGAAATCAAAGATCCACATGTCCTTGGTTTATAATGTAACGACCCATATTTTATTTATAACACAATCACCCATCCTTAGTTTATAACATCACCACCCATCATTGGTTTATAATTTAACCACACATCAATATAAATAATTAATCATAACCATAACATAATAATAACACATAAAATCATGAATTTTTAAAAATCTATTGCTTAAAATATTATCTTCACAAATAAGAAAACAATTTCACATTTTAAAATATCTATACTTTTTGAAAACCCATTTTTTGTCCCAAAATACTAAAAAGGGAATTATTGTTATTATTTGAATAAAAAATGAATTCTTTTAACGGAATCCAAGCATCAAATAATGGTAATGGTGGAGAAAAATTCATTTTCACCGTATATGTTAAAATAGAACATTCCTTTTTTGTTCGTAAATAAAGTTTTAAATTTCGTACAAAATTTACATTTTTCTGAAAGAAATTAAAAAAGAAAAGAAATATTTAATTTATAAAAATATCATGTCCATAATAAAATAATTTTAAAATCATGTACATGGAAGAATGAAATAGTTATAAGGATGACATTAAAAGATATTTTTTAAAGAAAAGTGCCATATCACATTGGAAATATTTGAATCAAAAGGCATGAGAAATAATAAAATAATAAATAATAAAATACAAAGATAATAAATAAATTAAAGATATATCATTTTAATGGTACTTTATATAAAACTCATAATATTAGATAGATTCATAACCTAGAAATATGCCTTAATGAAATGAGATAGAGACGAAGTCCCTTACATTGAGTCTGACTTGTCATGTATGTTCATTATCTTCTTGAATAATAGTTTATGTTATTTATTTAATTTATTAATAAAAGTTTTAATTTTTATTATTAATCTTATATTACTTATTTCCAAGTTAAAAATTATTACTTAATAAATTATGTTTATGTTGAATTTTCAATGATATTTGGATTATGTGTCAAAAAATTGATTTGGTAGGTTAAAAATGGTGTAAGAGGTCATTATTTAAAAATATTAATAATCATAATAATGAAATAATTATTTTTTTTATATATAAATTATAATTTTAATACCAATCATGAAATTTGGTCTTGTGAAATGTAGAACATTATGATTTCATAGACAGTAGGTCATACATACATATGTGTAACATTTCCATTTTTTCAAGAATCATTATAGAACAGATGTAATATTTTATATTTCTCAAATGGTAATAATATAAAATATACCATATTATATAAATATACTTATATATTTCATCCATGTTGTGTGGTGAGGAAAATAGATTCACATCGTTTTACGAAGGCAGTAGTCCACACATACAATAACAACAATATCATTTTTCTACGAGTGAATACATAAGAAATAAAATGATATATTTTATATTAACACTGATAAATATGTCTTTAATATCATAATTATTTAATTATCATCACATATATTCATTAAATATAACATTATTACCATCCATATAATGTTTTAGTGAAAAAAATCACATTGCTTAGTGAGGTGATAGTCCATCGTGCACATGTTCGTGGTTATCATATCCCATACATAATAAAAAGTAAAAGGATATATATTATATAATAAAAACATATATATAACTATGTTATTAAAATCATATATATACTTTATATCCATTTTCATACCCAACTGTGATAGATGTTGATGGAAAATGTGTCTTATTGTTTCACGAGGCAGTAGTCCCTCATATACATGAGTGGCATCATCTTTTACCATTTGAGTGAAGAGGAGATGGAAATAGGTCATGAACATAACCTAGTAACATCCAATAGAATAGATTTATGACAAAAAAGAGGATTCAAGTATGAGTTTATGGAGTTTTAAGTGATTTTTAGGTATTTTATTAATCAAAATGGTTTAAAGGTGTATAAAAGAGAGGATATAGGGTGGCCTTTTTTAAGTGAGGTGAGTGGCATACATGTATTTTTCAAAAAGAAAAAGGCGTACCAATGTTTTTGAAATAAATAATGGTTTCAAAATGGTGTATTATCGATAATTATAAAATATGAGGTCTAAATATGGAAATAATACATATTTTAGATAAGTTTATAGGTAATTTTTACCCTTATCTTGTTAGTTTAACCCCCTTTAACCTCATTTTACCTTAACTTTAGTAATTAATTTTCACTGTTTTTTCAATTTATTATGGTAAAAAAATAAATTAAACATATTAGAAAATATAAATTTATCTTATTAAAAATATGTAATTCATTTTAACAAGTTATATTCACATAATTTTAAAAATTAAATTTAAAACGAAACCTACAGACATGACGAAAAAACGGGTTGTCAAGAAGTGTATTTTTTCTAGAAAAAGAGGCTTTTATAATAAATAATTTATTAATAATAATCACTGTATGAATGTAAATTAATATTTATTTTTAAAAACTATATAAATTTCATTTATGAAATTTCTCATTAGGTATTATCTTAATTAATTAAGAGGAATAGACTTTATGTACTTTTAAAAAGTTTATTGAAAAACCATTTTCATTAACCAACAAACAATATTATAGTAAAATCTAATATAAAGACGATTAAAAATTAATTAAGTGGATTAAATATAACTACAAAATAATTATTTTACATAAAATCATATTAAAAACATAATGTAAATCTTAAATTACTTAATTTACTAAAAGAGGTGACTTTTTTTATAAAAATCAATATTTTTCACTATTTACTGAAAAATCAATATTTTCCAAAAAATACCAAAATTTCACCCTAAGTAAATATTCCTATACTTATTTAAAAATTTAATCTATATTTTTATAATTGAAATTATAAAAAATTTAAATTAAACTTTTAAATAAAAGCTTATTTGAATAGAGGTTAGTTAAAACTATTTCAAATTTTGATTAAAAAATTATTTAATATTTTTATGATGGGAAAAATATTGAAACTGATTTATTATATTATTACCTCGGCGGTTTCATAGTAATTATTGATGTTTTAAATATTAAAAAAATTAAAAAAATTATATAGATAAATTTATTGATAATAAATCCCCTTCTCTCAACCATCACTACCTCACCAAATTTGGGAAAAAAATAGAAAAAAACAAATTCCTAATCATTAATGTGAATACCATTTGGACCACCCATAATGGGTTAAAAATTAACCATCATGATGTATGTTGTCATGATATTATCATAGTGATTAAAAAACAAAAATGATACAGATAATAGGAGAAGAGAATAACAGATTTGAACAAGCATAATTCCCCTTTACATAACATTGAACAAAATGGAAATTACGATGAATAATAAAAAAGTTATTAATAATAATTCTATTAATTGGGAGATTATTTCTCATTTACCCTAACAATTTATATAAATAGTAGTTAATACCCTTTTATTTAAAAATAAAATAATTTATTACTAATCATACCATGATTGAGCTCTGTACATCTTCAAGAAGATTCGAGGTTGATGTAATTCATTGCATCATGACTTCGATGACAAATGAGTATTGCTTTTTATGCTCATGAGAGTTAGATATAAATTCATAAATGTGCTACAAGTGTAAACACAATTGAATTTTGAAGGACCTTATTAGATGATGGGAATAATTTAGTTGATGTAATCTTGGTCTTTCTTATGTCCAATTGTGTAGGCCTTCTTGAGGGTGTTATTGCACATGGTCTCAGAGTGGATTGGAACTAAGTTAATGTTGGTGTAAAGAGGTGCCAATTCCATTCAAAATGAAGCTTTATGCTAGAGTGAGAAATATATGATTAGGTTTTCATGTTGGATTGATTTCAAGGATTTCTAAGTATGTGTTATAGTTTCAAGTTCTTCAATCAGACATAGAAGATTTAGTAGAGGGATGGTATTGGCTATTTAGTGAAAATTTATTCTCCGTTTTGTAGGTGGTATAGGTTGGCATGCGTTGGAGTAAAAATCAACAACTTCATGATCAATTGTCTCCCTCATATTGGCACATGGATACCAATTTGATTTAATTTAGGTAATAAATCTAACACATGGAATGCACTAGTCTACATAATCATAGTTGTAGTGATGGGGAGCTTCGAGGTCCCACTTTTCCAAACACCTACAAAGGGAATGAATGATGAAAAATATCGTCATTCTTTAGATTCATCAACAATAATGGTAGATATATTTTTTTAATCTCATTCGTGGTGGATGAGTACTATTTCATGTTACTATTTAAGTTAATTTATGTTTTATCTAGTTTAGTGTCCTAATTCATCATTTTCCTATTCTCCAACCATGATCGATATTCAAAATTCGAAAGTGATTATCAATTAATAGATGGATATTCTACCTCCATGTTAGTGTGATTGAAAATGTGTGATCCTGGAAGGAGGGTTATTGGTTTTTACTAATTTGGTTTTCAGAACTGTACTTTGTGTGTCTATACTAGTTCATGATTTTACTTGAACACCCTAAATGTGGTCGATTTTCTTTCTTTAAAGTCTCATAATAAATCCATGAATTATTGTCCATGAACTTTTGGTAAATCAAGTTGTAGTCTTACGGTAGCTTCACATGGTTGGTGGAGTCTTATTACTGCATTAATTTCTTTTCACGGTCAATTTAATTTTTTTGATGGGTGAGGTATGGTCTCACAATTCTTTTCTTAGGATTATAATGGTTGTTTGAGACTAATATTTCAATTAAAACTTGTGGATGCTTAATTGAAATGTAATGCTATACTTCATTAATTCTTTTAATCGATCAATTAATTGTAGTTAGTTGAATTTGTACCCCTAGTACATATGAAAAAAAGGCACATCATGGCTTTGGTAAGACAAGATTTGGAGGATGAAATCATGTTTTGTAGGCTCTGGATGAGAGATTAGGTAGTGGAAAGGAAGAGGAGGTGCAATCTGGTGGAGAGATATAAGTTCTTGAGGTAGTTTCATGTCTCGAAAAATGTTTTTGGGTGATATAGGCTTCGGTCTTCTTTATTTGAGTGATTGGGTTTGGGAAAATCTACAAAGAGGATTAGAAGAGAGAATATTGATTCTTAGTAAGGGATGATCTAGTTTGATTATTACCAACATTATTTCAAAATACAACAAAACTAATCTGTATTTATCATTATAAAACACACATGAGAAGTTAAAAAATGCATAGATATAAAACTAATTATATTAAAATACCTGGAATTAAAGATTAATCTCAAGATGTAGATTTATTATTCAAATCAAAAAATTAAACCATATTTAATATATTCAGTGAAAAAACAGCAAATTATGAAACTTTTATTGGTAACAAGATTTTATAATGGTTTAAAGGGTTTTTAATAGTGAGTTACAAATAATTGTTTTTAAAATTTTACCTCTTATAAACATCACTAATCAAAAAATCCTAGGGGAATACATTTCAAAAGCCAAAAATTATTCCATGGTGATAGTAGTTCAATCTTAGATTAACCCTATCATAGGCTTTCCTCTATCAAGGGATGGCCTTGGACACCTTACTATAAATCTTTATTCTCACTTCCAAGGAATATTCACCATTTTAGGATCTAAATTACATTTCCATAACACTTAACTAAAGGAACGTGGTCAATAATGGCCATGATTTTATTACATAGCTCACAATAGACCACTCATAACCCTAATTGATCCCACTTGCACCATTATATTCCTAGAAACAATTTGAAATCAATTTTATGTCATTTATAGTTGTTTAATTCATTCCACATATCAAACAAAACATATAAAACTCATAAAAACTAAGGGGAATTTTTAGGGACCACCAACCATGGGTTAATAGATCCATTCACATTATATATCATTGAATGATCCACCTTCAGATGGAGAATATTGTAAATCTTAGAATAATCCCTAAACATATGTATATCTAATGGAAAACAATACGATATTAATACCCCATCTATCCTAAGGTACAAATTAATCTATTTTGTTTGTAATACCATGTGTATATTAATGGTTTTAGGATGTTTGAAGAGTTGGAAGAAGTTATGGTGTCATTTTTTAAGAAGCGAGGCCCAGTGTAAGAGGTAAATTTTTGAAAGACTACACCAGGTACCCAATAGAACAATTACAGGTACCTGGTGTTTACAATAGAGAGAATATATCTCTTAGAGGGCCACCAGGTGGATGGTGAGATTGGGGTGGGTACCTGGTGACTAGTGGTCTAGTACACAATGGTAACTTAGGCCCTTTTTTAAGAAAATTATTAATTAAATTTCATTAGATAAATTTTATATTAAATAAAAGCATCCTTAATTGTTATTCCATGGTAGCACACGAACCCCCTTCCACTTCCTTAGTTCTCTATCCCTCTTAATCTTGGTTATCCTTCGATTGATCTCTAATCTGAGTGTCGTCTATCATGGAATATTTTTAAAGAAAGTCAACCCCTCATCTTCCCTCTATCCCCATTTTCTAACATTTCTTTAGAAACCTTCATCATTTATGCCCTAATTTAGGGGTATTGATATATTTTTGGGAAACCATTGGTTGGAACTAAATCTTCTATAAAATTTCAATGAACATGCTTCTAGTATACTAAGGTAAGTGATACCTAACATTACCATCAGTTTATACTTTTTTTTCATGTGACAATTTTTGTGTGGTTATTCCAACCATGAGTTATTGAACTTTAATTTACAATATAATTTCCTTTATAAAATAGGTTAATTATGTCTTGGGACATAATGAACCCTTTATGTGTAGAACATGATGCCATACCCCTAGATGGCCATGGGTTTTAGTAAATTTGTATTAATCCATTTACTCAAATCCCAAAAGGGTTATTTATGAGTTATTATATAGCATTTTGGCCCTTTTTAGGTTCGTATTATCCTCCTTTGACATAGTATATGTTTTAATGTGCTTTGATATGGTTTAATATATCTTGTTATTGATTTCATGGGTTGTTATATAGCCACTTTGGGATTATTTAACATGGATAGGGGTGATTGTTCCTCAAAAATTTTCATATTATTATAGGTGGGTTGATCCATAGTTCCAAACCATGAAATTGGCTTGTGTGAGAAATGATCAACCTATTTCATATCTAATAGCAGCTAGAAACTATCATAACATATCGGTCTGGCATCCACTCGGCAGTGCCCCGGGCTGAGGTACTACTTGACCCAAGCATGCCTCCTTATATTTCAAAGACTACTAAATAGAAGAAAGGTCCTAAAACATAAATTGGGAAGACTATGAAGTCCCAATAGAGTAAATAAAATAACTAAAATAACCAAAACATCCCCAAAAAATAATCAGGGTATACATAAATCGATAAATAAGAATCATGATGCAATATAATTAAATGTAGTTATCCAACCATAAATCAACTGATCACACACTAGTACAATCACATATTCAAAATAAATAAAATAAAAATAGAAAAATGCATTATCACAACCCCTGGGCCTCACAAATTCCCTCTCTATTACCCATCTTCCTGCTCGAGCCCAATTCGCTACACAACCTATTCTTAGAATTAAGAAAAGACATAAGGTCTACATTCACACTAGAATACACATAAAATGTGTGAGAAATACATATAAGTAGGGTCTCACTGTGGTCACCTAATATGAACCATCATATACATGTATTTTTGAGGAAAATAAACATGTTACACATGTGTTTTGGATATTTTGTGTTGACCAGAACACCACGAATCCATAAAAATCAAGTCATTGTATGATAGTCATGCCACCATAACACCCAATCATACCTACATTAGATCCATTCCATAATCCAGTCATATATTTGTGCAATTACACCTATAACTATCCAGTGATCGAAAACATAGTGTAGAAAATCTACCAATTCCCTTACCACTACCCGATGGGATAAGGTAGTGTCCGAAATCAAAGTATTAGAACAACCGTCTCACTCATGGTGGTCTAGAAATCACATTATCATTCAATGTGGGGATATTTATAACCCAACCAATAATTTATCATCCATGATAGATTTTATCACCACATATCACATGACCTCACATATTGAGCTAATCCCTTTCACCTAGTGGAGTTTTTAAATTCTCTCCACTTCTCTCTCACTTAGGATAGGGTCACAACCTATCCACTCCCCAATTATAATTTGGATATCACAAACAATGGTGGACCAATAACCTCTCACATTAAGTAGTACCTGAAAACACCCTTTCACTTAGGGAAAGGCAATACATCATAATTGCTACCCTCTCACTCATGGTAGATTCTACTCCACATCTTCCTTTTCAATCCATTGGGGTGTGCATCATAGCTCACACACACATGCAACAATAGGACATATAAATTGTCTTATAAGATCAAATGTCACTATAGTGTACTAGTCACTCAATACATAGAACATTTATTAGGACAGATATAATCATACTAGAACAACATGATGGTCCTATTAATATTATCATATCACCCTTCAGGAAATCCCCCAGGGTCCTTCAAATCTATATCAGTCTTTATTATCTTTCCCCAAGCCACCTCAAATGCGCTATGACATTATCAAAGCCTATAGGCTACACATAACCCAAACATCAGGAGGTCGATTGATCCAAGTCAAGGTTTCCTAAAACCATCATATTAATTTATATTAGTTTATCCCATTCCTTATCCCCTTACCATATCATATTATCATGCATGTAAGAAATACATCATGTATAAAATGGTATATGAATTTTTATTATAGGGACCACTAACCTCAAATACGAAGTTAACGCCCCATTAATCCCACTAAAATCCTTATATAAGACCATGAATTATTTTTCTATGATCATATTAAACCACCCTAAAATTTTGAAAGAGGAATATTGTGTTCGACAATGTATACCATATAAACCACCAAGCATAAACAACCCATGAAATATATTTTTTAAATATGACCATTATAAAATAGTTTTTGAATTAGAGGGTATGAATAGTATTGATATAATTATGAATTATATATATCAGTAGGTCCTAATAAATACATATTTATTGATAAATACTTAGTAAATAGCCACTCAAATCATTAGTAAAGTCATTTTTCAAAATACATTTTCTTCAAAAATGGTTTTATTTTGAAATTATGTTTTTGAATTATAATTAACTTATAATATGTTTAGAAATTTAATATTATAAAAGGAATATATATTTTGAAATTATAATTACAAAATTATATTTGGGTGAAATTTTGGGATTTTTCTAATAAGAATTACTTTTAGTGAATAGTGAAAAATATTGCTTTTTTGTTAAACCACCACCACTTTTCAATAAATTAAGTAATTTAAAAGTAATATTATTAATGAATTTTATTTAAAAGTGAAAATTTATTATTTATTTATATTAAAAATAATTAATTACATTCTAAAAATTTTTATACCTGATTTTTGTGTAAGTTAATTTATAGGATAAATTTCACATTTTTCAGAAAACGGTTTTTACATGTATAATGTTACTCTTTTTTAATTAATTAAAATAATCAATAATAAAAAAATATTTAATTAGAATTTATATATTATATATCTAAATAAATGAATCTAGATATATATAATGACAATCACTGGACATATAGTTAATGTAAGATGATCTTATTCTTGAAAAATGCATTTTCTAAAAAACCAATTTTCAACACAATTTACGGGTAAATTTTAAATTGAAATGTGATAATTATTTTAATTTTACAATGTAAAATGGTTAAAATATACTTAATAAATATTATTAACAATATATAATAAGTTCAACTTAATTATCGTCAATAATGAATTGTAGAAACCAAAAACATTTGTTACATCAGTTAACAGTAAAACATGTTTTCAGTGGTTAAACAAAAGAGTTATGGGCGATAATAGCCTAATAATGTATATAATTAAAATTTAATAGATATATTTGGACCATATATCATATTATTTATATAAATTTATTAATTTTAATCCATATATCCATTATAATTAATTTTATAACAATTCATATCAAGAAATGGACAAAATGTTATTCTCTTACTTTTAAAAACCTCTTTTGAGTTAACATAAGAATTTAAAGGAATTTTGTTATGTCATAAATATTTATTTCAATTATAAATAATTTTTATTTATTATTTTAATTATTTATAATTTTTAGTGATGATATTATTACATTAAATTATTACGCAATGCCGACATAGTAATTATTTAATTAAAAATAAAATAAAATAAATGATTTTAAAAATATTGAATGTAATATAATTTTAATTTTTTTGATGAGAAAATAATTTTATATATAAAAATAACTTATTAAATATATTATAATGGTTTATATTGAATTATTTTTCTATAATGTTATTTTCAAATACAAATTAAATAAATAATTTCAAAATTGACTTCAATGATCTTTTGTAATTAATAATAATTTATTAAATGATTCAAAAATCACAAAAATGTTATATTATATGAATTTATTATTAATTATAAAAAACGTATATATATGGTCTATTTATGGACCAATGTTTCTTTTGTCATAACAATATTAACCTCTAAAGAGTAAAAATTTGTTACCATGATAAGTGTTCAAATGAGAATTTTGAGTATTACATGCACTTGTATTAAAATTAATTTTACACACACATAGGTTTTTTATTATATAAATTTGTTTTACTATTTATAATTTGTGTTTCTAAATTATGAATAAGGAAAATTACATAGGTTGAAAAACTAATTACCGTGGTGAAAAATATAATGGTAAAAGTAAGTAATCCTAGAGGATAAGGAATAACAAGTTTAATACAACATTATTTTTTATGGAAGTGATGTGGATATAACAAACATTCCTTAAAATTCATTTTTATTAGTTTTTAAGTCACTTGAGGTGATATTGACTTCCCATTATTTCATAATTTTGGGTATTTACAAGAATTCCACTCCCCCTCAATTAAAAAATGACACTCGCTCAGCTCACTTAATCACACATATAAAAAAATCTGATTAAAAAACAAAAAAATATGTGATAAAAATCATTATACACATTATAGAGCTACTAGTATTCCCAAAAGAGAAACCCTATGGTCCTTAATAATATATCCATAGGAGGTTCTTCAAAACGAAGGTAATTGTCCTCACTAAGTTCCTACTTTTTTATTTCTTCCTTTCCCCCTTCAATTACAAATTGAAACCTAAAATACAATAACAAATTTATTTATCATATAATGATATGTTATTAGGTTTATGACATTAAATTTATCAATATTCTTCCCCATAAAATTAGAAACAAATCCATCACTCGGGTGTACACTGGACTACCACCTCGCGAACATATGTAAATTTTTCCCATCACCGACTCACATGGATAAAAATAATAATTGATGAGAGAATATATATGATTCATATTAAATTATGCTGAATATCTAATATTAATATATAATCCACATTTATATGCTTTCACCCATTAAGGGAATGATATCATTGCTCTTATGTATGTAAGACCTTCCATCTCCATAAAGTGATGCAATACATTTTCCACGTCCATGTTTAAAAAATGGTTACAAAAATTTATATAATTAATAAATATTATATTTATAACATTAATATAATTATGTATATTATGGATATATATACTATTAATAATAATGAGAACTTCAGTGACAAAATAAGAATGATAAAATGAAGTAGTTAACACCGAAATAATGGTAATAATGAAATATTATCAACAAAAAAGTGATGCAATAGAATAATAAGATCATATATAATGTTGTAAATATAAATATAGTTTTATTATAAATTAATAACATGATTAAAACCACTATAAAATATTTTAAAACATGTTCAACTAAAGGGAAGCACAAGGCAAGGGACTTCATATCAATTTCCCTTCATTGAGGCATATTTTATTATTATGCACATAATTTCTTTTATATGGTATATATACTAAACATTTTACATGTAATATTTTGTATATTTAAAAATTTATAGTATTTTGTGTTTTAATAGAAATTATTTTATCCAAGTGTATTTTTTTGAATGTTACCAAGTGGAAAGTAATTTTACAACTCAATTTCTTTTCATCGGGTCATATTAATTTTTCTATATATTTCATGTTATATTATTATATGTGTAGTGACTATTGATTATTTTATATTTTCTTTAATAAAATTTCATGGATTTACATTTTACACATATAATAACTTCTTCGATTAATTATCACATCAATATTAAGATATTGGGAAGGTTTTATTTCACAAGCTCATTATAATTGAGATCGTTTACAGTTAAATTTCTATTAAAGGAAATTATTTGATAATTATATAATAATCCCATTTAATTTTCTTATAAAAATTTTATTCATGAAATTTTAATTTAATAGTAGCATTTTCTTTAATTTTACTTAAAATATTAAGAAACAGTTTTAAAGAAAAATATGACTTTATTACTCTCCTCGGATGAAAATCCTTTTCCTTCCAAATCCATTTTTTAAATTGTTTTCATGAATGTTTTTAAATGTATACTATGATTTTTAAGCTCATTTTTTCTTCATGTTGGAATTTTTATAAATATTTTTAATATGAATCTTCCCATATTTTCTCAAATAATATTTTTTGGACTTTTCTTAGAAAAAATGATAAATGAATCATTACATTAATGTACCTTCCAGGAACAACATATCCCTCTATCATAACCACACATTTCTTTAACTATAATAATTTACCATTTTACAAGGATCCTTTTGAAGACATTTTCTTTCAAATTTTTTGTAAATTTTTAGTTTCTAAAACATATTTTCAAATTGAAAATGGTATTTTGAAAAAGAATAATTTAATAATATTTTTATTTTATTTATATTCATAAATGAAAATTACTATTTATTTTACATATACACTATTACGAATATTTTTTAATGATACCATCGTTATTCATTATTTTTATAATGTATGATATATTTTACTAGATAAAGTTTCTACATTCACTTTCTTGATTAAGTTTCGTAATCATTATCTTTCCCTTGAAACATTCATTTATTGTAAAAATTGGACATTGAATGTCTTGTAAAAATCCATATTATTTATATCATGTATAAGATTATTACAGAAAAAAATAATTTGTTTTTATATACAATGTTTTTTTTCTTTGTTATTTGATTGACTGGGGAAATATTTTAAAATCATTATTCTTTTTTCAATATATTTATTGATAAGACACATTTTTCATGAATTAAAAAAATAATTTGATATTTTATTAATATGATTGAAATACAATGATGGGTGGGGCCTAGAATTATATATCACCTCAATGCATTAGTGGGTCTCATGATACTAATTGGTAATATAGCATTATATAAGTCATTACCTGTAGTATTAATATATCTTTTATAACGTTTAAGAAGGTTTAAATATAATGGTGTATGAGACCATGATTCATAAAATTATTAATTTGCTTCATTAATAATTCAGTTATTTTTATCCATGAGATTTTATCATTATTATTATCCAAGGATTCATTTTGTTCCCAAGAAATTTATTAAATAGAATGTGTGTTCAGTTATTTATCTTTACATATTTATTATGCCTTATCTAATCATGATAGTCATGTTATTGTTAAATAGAATTTTTATTCAATAATTTACCTTTCCATAATTTTTAATCCTTATTAATTTATGATAACTTCTATTGTATGTAACCCATATAGAAAATTTGGATTCACCTTTATTTTTTCCCTTCCTCAAGATATTAAGAAGGAATATTTTATTGATTTAAAGGTTAAATAATAATTTCTTTCACTATGTTGTAAATTATGTTTCCAAATTTAATGAAATATTCAAGTATGTATCTAGTTTACCAATAATACTATATATTCCAGTCATTTGGGATACAATCACTTGTATCTAGAACCAAAGTAATAATGTAACCACCAACTCTGGCCTACTACGGTTGGGGTCTTTATAGTTGGTATTAGATCAAGTTTAGAAGAGTACTTGATAATAGTATTTAGTAATATATAGATCAGGGAACATAAAACTATGTTAGAATTTAAGGATAAATATATAACAATGTGATAATGTTTTGGTGAGGGAGTGATTATATGGTTTTTACTAGAAATACAACCCTCTCTTAATACAACTAGTGGGCATGCTTCAAGAATAACTATATATATGTGTAATAACTACAAAAAAGGCACATTTGGATTTGAATCGATCATTATATATAGAAGGATAATGGTCCTTACAGTAGTCCTTGTTTGAAACACCAGGGGGAAATGTTTTGGTTAATTTACATTTTATTTACAAATAATTATGATGGATTTTAAAATAATGGTATCCCCCAATAAACCATGTTTATGATTAAAATGAGGATAGTTTAATAATTTTAGGCACTATAATGGGTTAATAAGTATAATGTTGATTATAATATTAAAGAAATATATACCCATTTTTATTTTTTATACGATGCACATATGTTGGAGACATTTATTGAGTTTTAATAGATGATTGAGGTATATGTTACCCCTATATATAAATTATTTTTTAATTATAAGGTTATTTGAGAAATAATTATTTTATATTTTGTGAAAAAAAGTTTAAGGATATTGATAAACATTAGGATTAATATGACCATTGATTAACAATAGTCAATTTATATTATTTTTTTTCAAGAAAAATAGGTCGTATAGAAAATCATTGTGGTTAAAAAATGATTTTGTTACTAATGTTATTTTTGTGGATATTCATAATATTTTTGGTAATGTTATAGGGATTATATTACTTGTTTTTTCAGAAAAATTACAATCTGTATGCTGGGTGACAGAACATCTCATCCAGCAAGGCTATAGGGCTTGAACCTATAACTGAATTGAGAAAAGGGTGCTTCACTTACCACTTTACAACAAGATGTATTAGTCATTTTGTTTTTTTACTTAAATATTCTAATGGTTAATATGTTATAGAATCAAATATTTTTTATTTTGTAAAAATTAATGATATTTTGGGAGAAGGTTTATTCAGTTGTGGAATATATAACCATTAGGTTTAATGTAATGGATTATTTAAGAAGAATTCAATTATTTTTCTTGGACATAAGTTAAAATCTCTGAGATATTAATTTAGGTGAAAAATTGTATAATTTTGATCATATTAAGGGTAGGTGGGATATAGGTTTATTTATTTGTTTAATAATCTAATAAGAAAATTTTTCTTGGGGGATTGAAGTAAAATGTGTTATTTTTATATATGAAGGTATATAATTTTTTTATTTTCCTAACATGTTTTAACCATTTCAATTTTCGTAAATATTTAAATACAATAGGAATATATTTTTTACTCTTTTATGGATCTTACGATCCATTGAAAGTTATTTTTTTTATCTAAACGTAAAAATTTATTTTTCAATATTCATTTCTTAGATCAAGAGATGATGTGGGAATTGATTGAAGCACAAACAAAGGTCCAAAGGTTTTATTTGAAATATAAATATATCAAGTAAGTATATTTCCAGGTGTTCTCTAGATTGATAGTAAAATAATATTTTAAATCTATGAAAAGGACCTCGAAATATTATTATTATCATATTACCTTCATATCCAAAAAATCAATGATCTTTTAACTCATCATAGATTTATGGCTTTGAAGTTGTTAAATATATCTTGATCATTCATTTTATTATGATCAATGATCTCTATAACTCTTCATAATTATTAAAACGTTTTTTCTATGTCCATATTTTCACTTCCCAAAAATGTTAACCTACTTTGAAATGTAGTTATGTGTTATTCTTGATGACCCTCATATTTCCCTTCCCCACTTTTATTAGGATATTTTATTAACCATTTTTTATAGAGGTTTCCAAAAAAGAATTTTAAAATATCAAACCTATGATTTATGAGTGAATGTTAAAATTTAAATGACTAAATTTATTTAATGTGGGTATAATGTAACACCATAATAATTTAAAATAATAACGTTGAGATCAATTGGGTATATGACATGCAACACCGAGCGTAAACAATACATGAAAAATATATTTTTAATATGACCATTATAACCTAGCCATTGAAATACAGAGCATAAATAACATTAACTAAATTATTAAGTATATATATAGTTCCTATGAAAATAAAAATTTATTTATTAATACATAGTAAATAATCACTCAAATTTTTAACAGTCATTTTTAGAATACATTTTATATGAAAATTGTTTTATTTTTTATTCAATGTTTGATAATTATCATTAAATTATCCTCATTTTAGTAATTTTATTTTATAAAAATAATATAATTTTTAAAATAATAATATCAAAATTATATTAGGGAGAAATTTTGTGATTTTTTTGAAAAGTATGATTTTTATTGAATAGTGATATATACAGCTTTTTAAAAATTTTCATTTATTTTAAATAATATAATTAATTTAAAAGCCCAATTATTATTTATTTTTTACTAAAAATTAATAAATGTTTTATTTATTTCGTTTGAAAATAATTAATTACAATTAAAAAATATTTATACCCTATTTTGGTATATGTTCTTTAGGCCTAAAGACTCATTTTTTTGAAAATAGTTTTTAAATGCATAATGTTCCTCCATTTTAATTAATTAAAATAGACATTAATAAAAAATGGATAAAATTAATTTCATATTATATATATATAAATATATGAATTTAAAAACATATAACTATGATCATTTTTCATATAGTTATTGCAATATCATCTTATGCATGAAAAATGCATTTCTTAAAACTATTTTAAGAAACGATTCACGGACTTCCATTAAATAAAATTATACCACTTATGTGAACTGAATTTTGTAAACTAGATCTTAAATTTTGAATAATAATAATTAATATTTGATAAAAAGGCCAACATGATTTTCGGTCATAATGAATAGTAACAATAGAAAAATCTAATACAATGGTTAATGGTAAAACAAGTTTACTGAGGGTTAAAATAACAATATAAGTGCTATAATGCCATAAAAACTTGATAATTTATATTTTATGACCATATTTTGAACCTATATAATATAGGTAATGAATATTTCCCATTTTGGATCCATATTTCCATGATTATGACCTTTATGATAATTTTACTCAAGAAAAGGACCAAATGTCATTTTTTAATTGTAAAGGCCTCTTATATGTTCACATAAGGATAAAGAGGAGTTATGTTAGTTTATAAATTTAAATTTTAAATATAAACAATTTTTTTATTAATCATTGAAAGTTTACCTATAATTTTTAGTGATTAAATAATCATTTTAAATACTTACGCAATACCGACACAATAATTATTAAATAAAAATAAAAATAAAATGAATGATTTGAAAAATATTAAAAGAAATGTAATTTGAATGATATTTCTATTTTATGATAATTTTATAGATAAAAATAACTTATTATGGATGTTTTAATGTTTTATATTCAATTATATTTTTGTCATGTTTTTTCAAAGGCAAATTAAATGAATAATTAAAAAATTTACCTAAATGATATTTTTTAATAAATACTAATTTATGAAATGATTTTAACATTTAAATATACTATATTATTATATTTTATTATTTTTTTAGAAATATAACTTGTAGTCTATTTGGGAACCAATTTTTATTTTATTGTAACAATATTGACCCATAAAGTGTAAAAACTTCGTTACTGCGGTTATGGTTAAAATGAGGATTTTCACCTTACAAGAACTTGTGTTAATGTTAATTTTACAAAAAAAAATATATTTATTTGGTAAATTTTATTTAATATTTATAATTATGGGTTAAAAATTATCTAACAATTTTCATTTTATATTTATCTTTAAGGATAAATTATATATGTTAAAAACCTAATTACCGTGGTAAAAAATAAAATTCTAAAAGCATATAAACTTAGTGGATATGGGATAAAATATTTATTTTTTTTGATTTTTATTTATGAGGTGTATATAAACAACAAAATTCCGAAAGAATATTATTTTTAATTTTTGGAGGAACTTTGGGTGAGAGTGACTTCTCATTATTGGACAGTTTTGGGTATTTACAAAGATGCCACTCTTCCTCAATTATAAAAAGCTACTCCATATCCTCACTTTTTCACACCAATAAATCAATATGGATCAACCAAAACTACCAAAATCCCTCTAAAACATCCTTACACACATTTTATAGCTACTAGTCTTCCCAAAATACCAATCCTTGGGTCCTTAATAAGATATCCAAATGAGATTCTTTTAATTGAAGGAAATTGTCTTCACTAATATCCTTCTTTTTTATTTCTTCTTTTTCCACCATAAATTGTGACATAAAACATGAAATATAAAATACCAATTTATATCATTAAATTAAATGTTATTAATGTTTATTTAATAATATTTATCTACAAACTTCTCAATCAAATGGGAAACAAATCCATCATTCGTGTCTACGACGGACTACCACCTCACGAGCCGATGTAATTTTTTTCCATCACTGCCTCACATTGATAATCATCATTATGGAAATAATGAATATATATGATATATATTACATGATACTAAATCTTTTAAATTAAACAACTATATAATTTCCCTACCCTTTAACCCTTTAAGGGAATTATATTGTAGCTCATGTGTACATACGACCAATCGTCTCCACGATGGGATGATATTCATTTTTTCATGAAAACATTAAATAATGGTTATATAATTGTTTAAAATTAATATATATGATATTTATTACATTAATATCCATATATAGAATATTAATATATATCTTAGTCACAAGAACTGAAACATTCATGAAAAAATATGAATGAGAAAACAAATCCTTTATCATCTGTAACAATGGTAATAATAAAATATTTTTATCAAATGGATTTTAAGATGTTAAAATAGGATAATATATGACATTTTAAATATGAATATAATTCTATTATAAATTAATAAAATTCTAAAATTACTATATAGGAGGATAAATCATTTTCAACTAAAGAGAAGCATGAGATGAGGGACTTCATCTAAATTTCTCTTCATTGAGTCATATTTTAATGTTATACACCAAATTAATTTTATATGATGTATATTCTATCCATTTTTCATGTAATATAATGACTAATTCATACTTAATAGTATTTACATTTCAACTTATATTATTTATTCTAAGGGAATTTAATTTTTAATTCACGAAGTGGTAAGTAATTTCAAAACTTGGTTTCCTTTCATTGGGTTATATTACTTCTTTATTTTCTTTACTATTATAAGATTATGTGTGTAATGACTTTTGATTGTTTTATGTTTTATTTATAAATTTTTTATATGGATTTAAATTTTAAACATATAATCAATTCTCTGATTAATTGTCACATCAACATTGTGTTCTTTTATAGGGATTATTTTAGAATCTAAATTTTATCAAAAAAACTTATTCATGAATTTCCATTAAAAAAAATTATTTGACAATTATCCAATAAAACCATTTAATTTTATTATGCTATAATTATTCATGAAATTTTCATGTAACATTACCTATTTCCACTATTTAGTACTTAAAATGATGGAGAAAATGTTTTTAAGAAAATCATACTTAACTAATCTATTTATATGTAAATAAATTTTCTACCATATATATGTTTTATAAAAATGTTTTGAAGATTGTGTTTAATATTATACTATATTTTTTTAAATTCATTTTTACCTATGATCATATTTTTATTAATTATTTTAAAATAAATATTCCCATTGTTTTTCAACCAAAGTAGTTTTTGACTTTTCTTACCAAAATGTGAAAGGAATCATTACATTAAAATACTAAAAAAGGAAAAAACATCCCATAATTATAACAAAAAATTTCTGTTAAGATTCATATAAATGTTTATAATGTTATTTTAAAATAATTATTCCCCTGATATTATGTAATTTCTTAGTTTTAAAAAGTGATTTATAAAGTGAAAAGGGTACCTTGTTTCCTTAAGAATGTTTTAAAGATATTTTCATGGAATTTTAATTCAACAATTTGAAAAAACCTTTATTTTCCATATAATTTTCTTATGATATGCTGCAATATGTCCTTAAATATTCATTCTCTAGATGGTTTAGGATAATTTTTACCCGAGAAAGTATTTATATTCAAATTTTTGATTAGTTGTCTAATCATTAACCATAAGTTGAAATATTAATCTTCTTGTGATCATTAAACATTACAGTTCTCTAAAATAACCCTATTATGTATATCATGTATTTTATTATTTCATATACCATATATATTTTATACATATAGTTTTTTATATTTAATTTTATTTGATGGATTGTGAAAATATTGTTAGATATATATTCTTTACTCAATACTGTTATTTATTAACAATATATTTTAATCATGAATTAAATTGATGTTTTAATAAATGATGAATGTTTTATAAATTTAGGGAGAATTGGGGCTCATAATTATGTATAACATTAATGAATCAGTAGTTCTCATGAGAGAAATCAGAAATATAACATTAAATGGATCTTTACCCATAGTTTTAACATATCTTAGTTAGAGTTATTAACAGTATAGATATAACATCCCAAGTAAATAAAGAATAATACATTTTAATATTTATTAATATTTGTGAATTAAATATTAATTTTACTTTAAAGAAGATGTTATGTTGGATGGTGTACCTGATACACAACAACGAGTTTCATGGAAATCTTGCGTTCCAAACAACATTGGATCATACTAAAAAATAATTATATAATATTATTTTAAATGGTAGATAACGACTAAAATTTGTATTGGAGAGAATGAATAGAACTAACCATATTGTGATTAAACATTTTTCTGAAATGTTTTTACATTAATCTGATAAATTTTAGAGTCTTAAATTGTGAATGAATATAATTTTATGCATAAATACTCTAATATTTTTAAAAAGGCTGATTTACCGCCTTTTAATGGAAACCCCTCATTAAATCAAGTTTTGGTCACTTTAATATGTTCTATTTGAAAAAAATTATTCTTTAGAATCAGGACATAAAAATTTACATTGGTTAAATTTTTGGTATTTTTTTAATGAATTGTGAAAATACTATTTGTTAATTCAAAAATGCCCTTTAATCTAATTTATTTATATGGTTAGATTATCTTTTTAATTGGTTTTAAAGTGTAATTAGATTATATTTTTACTATTTAATCCAATTTCATTCATTGGAAGTAATTTTCCTTTGAAATTGGACATAAACATTTGTCAGTCTTTTGAAAGTTATTATTTCTTAAAATACACGCTTTTGTTTTTACAATTGGAATTAATTTTAAATTAATTATTGAAATGTATAAGTTTTGAATTTGGTAAAATATAAATCATTTTTTAATTTGTAATATCAAAAATATCTTTTGTTGAATTTTTGGTATTTTTCGAAAAAAAAACATCAATTTTTTATAAATAGTGAAAACAAAGAGTAGTTGTTAAAAAACCGATTTTTTCATTTAAATGAATTTTTACTAATTCTGTGAATTAATTTTCTAAAATACAACATTCATTGTTATTATTAGTGTGTAAAATGTGGTTTAATAAGATGAAAATAATTTCTGGTGAATAGTAACTTTTGACTTTTGTTTACCGCGGTTAAAGGAAAATAAGGTGATTCAAGGGAAAAATTATGTTATAATAATATTAAATTACCCTAACATGTATCCTAATCATATTGTTTGAAACATTTTCGACCATGGTCATCCAGGGGTAGATTTTTGGGACCCCATAGAGCCACATAAGAGTTATAATGACACTTTATATTAATTAATTTAAAGTAATGAGAAAAATGACATAAACATATATCTTTTAGTAAATAAATTCATACATGGAGTTATATATGTTATCTCTTAGACTATAAATATTAATTCTAAATATAAAAATAATTCCTACATCATGGTATTTTTTTAATAATTTTTTTACATTAAATAGATAAAATTATTTATGACACAAAAATGATGTTGTGTTTACCTTATTAATGAATGATTTAAATAAATAAGATTATAATGATAAAAAAATATACAAAACCTATCCAATTATTATTTTTTGATTTTATTTCGAAAAATAGTCATATTATCTTTGACTTTAATATGTTTTGGAGCTTTATAAACATAAAATAATTATATAATAAAATAATATTTCCAAACATTCCTAAAGAGCCCCTCCTCCTCATTATAAAAATCCATCACGTCTAACCCATTACTTACACCTCTCAAGAACCTTGGCTCAACCAAATCTACCAAAATATTCCTTAAAGATCCCTATCTTCTACCTATAAGAATTAACTTAGGAATAATTCACTTTAATAAATCTTATTGGTTCAAACCAAAGGGAGTTACCCGATTTAAATGTAATATATTCTCTTAAGTTCTTTTCTTTTATTTTACTTATCCAATTCCCTAAAATATTTTTATTACATTATTTTATAACAAAAATAGTATCCTAAATATACCAGGTTTTTCATATGATAATTATTCTAACTACACTTACTCGCACCTCCGTCTAATGTGTAAAGAACATATTGTTTCTGTGGATGTCGAAATACTACCTCACGAAACGATGATTGTTCAATATTCTACTACCACCTATTATGGTGGACATTAACATTTCACTATTTTTACATGTGATATATATTATATTTATATTGTATCTATGATTCTTTATTGTTCATTTATATCATACCATTATGGTTTCCATAGTGTGTAAATATGATAATTTCACTTAAGGAAGTGCAGACCTGCCCCATCAAAGTGACATGACTCATTCATACCATACATGTAATGCATAAATAAACGAGTGAATCAAATTAAATAATATAGATATTATACTGGAATTATAATATACCTATGTATTATTAATTTTTTATTTCATTAAATATAAAATATAAATGAAAGTAGCGTTCATGCGTACGTACGACTTACCATCTCCATGAACGGTGCATTTCATTTATTAACTGCAAATGATATGGAATATTATAAATAAATATACAATAGATATATATGATATATATTATTTATAAACCATGAATATCATTTTGTAGATAATGGACTTTTGACCACCTAGAAAATTGGTAATTAGAACATGTTCTTTTTTGACTAAAGTTCTGAACATCCACAAAATGTCTGATATGAACTCAAAGAATTATCTAATTGTTATTGCAAGGTAATAAGTGATATAAAAGGAATAATAAACATGAAAAATGTTCTTAAGGAATTATAAATTAAATTAATTTTATTATTCAGGAATAACATGGAACATACGAGTCAAGTCGGACATGAGGTAAGGGGTTTCTTATCTCAACTTTAATTTTGTGAGATTTCCATTATTCACCACATATTTATTGCATGTGGTGTATTGTGTACTGCAATTTGATTTAAATACTAATTATTCTATTTATATTCATGGTATTATTTGTTTTATTTTGTTGTTATTAAATTTTGGTCTTTCGACTCGACTAATTACAACATGGTAAAGGGTTTTCATCTCACTTTTTACTGCCATGAGATTCATGATATATTTTCCACTACTTCCTTTTTTGTAGTGCATATACTACCAATGATTGTTTTATTTTTGTAATATAATTTAATTTATGGGTATTTATATCTTAATTTCATAATCCCTCTTTCGTGGGGTGAATATTTTGTATGTTACAAAATTGAAAAGGGAACCGTTCACCACACTCTTTTAGTCAAAGACTTCATTTATGTCATGTTTTTTTATTTAATTTTTCATATTTTAGGATATGTTCTTATACATCCCTATAACTGTACATTTTATTCCTATGTGATGAGAGACCATATTCTCTCCCATAAACTTATTTTCTTAATTTTAAAGCGACGTCGTTAGGCTGTATAATTTTTGTAAGAGAATATCTTAACACAATTTCAGTTCTTTGGGTTAGACTTATACATCTTGATTATGTCATGCTATGAATATGTGTGAATGACCTATGATTTTTTAACACTTAATATCCACTTATATTGAGTATATTATTATTTTTCACAAATAATTATGTCATTTATTTTTCCTTAATCTAAGGATATGATCTTTTCAAGGGACTTTATCTCAATTTACATTCCCTTGAGAATTATTTGTTTTCATACACCACTTAAATTTTATAAATTTTATATAAAACCCTTTGAAATATTATATCATGAATCTCCTTATTATCATGATATTATAATTTTTTTAATGTAATTCTTTAGTTATTTTTACTCAAGTATTTTCGATGTTTTAACGGAATCTTTAACTAAAACATTATTTGAAATTTTTTGTAGATTTAATATATTAAATATTTCTCATTAATGTCAATGTTTTCAAATTGGTTTTAAGAATTTAATTATATCGAAATTAATGTTTTAAAATCATAATCTCTTTAAAAGCTTCAAAGTGGTTTGGGACACTTTGAATTAAAAATCTATTTATTAAATATTTTAAATGGTTTTAAAAATGGTTTCAAAAAGCATTGATTAGGTCAATATCTTCAAATGATATATTGTGATTTCAATGTGGGGATATTATCTTTCCCTTATGATTGTTTAATTTTTTATTAATATATTATGGTTCTTGGTGATTGTTTATATATACGGGTGGTTCTGTGATAATCATAGGGAGGGTGGGCCCGAGATAGCTCTCCAATGCATTGGGTAATATGATGGAGGTTGTAACACCCCATGATTTCATATTACATTATTTTCATTAATGTAATACAATAACTTTAACTACACACAACATTGAGTTCAAGCATACCGTGACCTTCCAAACTAGACATTAAAAGGCAGTTATGAATAGTATTAACTAAATTTTGAACATTATATAATCCTTATAATTTTAGAATCCAGATTATGAGTTTCTTAGACATAATGTAAGATCAAATTCATTTTTTTCAGATAAATGAATTATTTTTCAAAAAAATGCAATTTTACCTCTTTTTAATGGCGAAACGTTTTTTAAATACAATATTTAAAACTTTTATATATTCAATTTAAAAGAATAAACTTCTTCTTTAGAACCGGGACAGAAGAATTTAGTTTTAATTAAATTTTTGTTGTTTTTCTGATAACATTCATATTTGGGTGAATTGTGAAAAATACTATATTTTAACTGAATTTTTTTTATCAAAATAATTTATAATGTTAAATTATAAATTTTAATGGTTTGGAAGTATACATAGATTATATTTTTACCATTTAATCCAATGCTGGTAATTGTAAGAAATTTCACTTTAAAATTGGACATAAACAAGTGCCAATATTTTAATAGTTATTATTTCTTAAAAATATGCCTTTTGGTTTTGACAACAAGAATTAATTTGAAATTATTTAATGAAACTTCTATGTTTTGAAATTGGTAAAATAGAATTCATTTTTTTGATTAATAATGAAAAACACTGCGTTATTGTTTAAATCCCACTTTTTATTTAAATAAATATTTATTTTATTTTTATTTATTTTATGTCAAAATAGATACATAATAACAATATTTGTTCAATGTAATTCATTGTAATCTTTTTTATAATAAAATTTGATATATAAAATTTTATTGAATGTTTTACCATCTTTTACCCACCATCTAGGAGAATTTGAAAATTTGTATAAAACTTAATTTTACCACTGATTTGACTAGAATTTAAAAAATATAGGGACAAAGTTAACCTTAGTAAGTAAAATTTGGTTCAATAAGATGAAAATAATTTTTTTTGAATATTAACTTTTGACTTTTATTTACCACATTTAAAAGTAAATTGGGAAATTAAGGGTAAAAATGATATTATAATTACCTTAACACATGTCCTAATTCTATTGGATAAGTTTAATTCGACCAAAAACAAACTCAAGAATAAAATATGATCCTTTAGGTCCACTTGGATTAGATTATGACATTTATTATTATTTAATTTAAAGAAGAGTTAAAAGTGTTAAATTCAAGTTTTCACAACTAAAAAATTTTAATATAGGGGTACACATAAGATAAATTAGACTATAAATATTCATTATAAATATAAAAATATTTCCTAAATAATGGTATTTTATTTATAATTTTCAGACCATAAATAATTCAATTTATTTATCACACAAGGATGATGCAGTAATTACCTTATTAATGAAAGATTAAATTAATTGATATTATAAAAATCAAAATAAATGTAATTTGAGACATTCAATGAATTAAACTAATTTTATAGGTTAATATTACATGTTAGGGTTTATTAGATAAATTGTGTTCGAAGTTATATGGTTTTTATGACTTTCACAGAAACAAAATACCAAACAGTGTCCAAATTGACATAAGTTAATTTTTAAAACAAATACTATATTATTGGTTGATATAATATTCCTAAAAATATAAGGGTCGGACAAAGGTCTTAAATAATAATATATATGTCATTAATGAACCACTTAAGGTTTTTTTGGATGTTTATATTATGTTTATTAACCATATAGTTTATGAATACAAGGAGACACAGTAAAAGTTAAAATTATTTAACCTAGAGGTAAATCTAGAAGATAAGTTTAAAATGGTTACATAAACATGTATAAAACATATTGGTTGAGAGTATTTATACCCATAACCACTTTATCTTTGAAATAAATCAATTTAGAGACATTATAGACCGAATTATAGTTTATTATAAAATAATATTTCAATCTTTTACTAAGGTGCCCCTCACCCCTGTTATATAATGGCACTCTTCCTTCCCTCAAATTCACAGCTTCAAACCCATTTGGATCGTCCATAACCTACCCAAATATCCTCTAAACTATCTTACCTTCATCCTAGAGTCCTTCCTTTATTATTAAAGCCAACCTAATGATCCCTTTTGATCAAATAAAATGGAAGAACCCGAAGAAGAGGTAAATATTTTATCACCTCTTTCATGTTCTTTTCTTCTTCCACTTCTTCTTTCCTTGTTGTTTCCATTATAAAATTATAAATCCAGAAACATATATATATTGGGATGTTATTATAAATATGGTACAACCATATTCATTATTCTATCCATCCTTTGAATGACATGTCACCATACGTGCGTACGTACGACTTACCGTCTCCACATCGTGATGTAGTTGTTATTCAGCATATTATTATTTTGATGGGTATAATAATGATTTATAATTGATTTAAATAATAATTATACCATAATAATTATTCTTTATATATGACATACCATACAATTATATATGATTTTAATATCAAAATAATGATATTGTCGCTCGTGCGTACATACAGATTACCATCTCCACGAACGCCATGAGATTCATTCCCCATCATAACCATTAAAGACTAATTTTCGTTTTATGATTAAAAATAATGTTTAAATACTTGATATAATTTTGTATATTAATAATAAAAATCCCATCCATAACAATCAAGACTCACGTAACAAAGAATATAAAGGAAAATGAATCAGTTAACACCTGAAACGACGATAATACTGAAATAACATTAACAAAGCATTATAAGAAGATAATGTATGATAACATAATTATGTATATGGTTTTTGTATAATTTTATAAAAATTATTTAACTAAAATAAAGGAGGTTAATGAACCCTCGACCAAGAAAAAGTACATGTTAAGGGTTAATTTCACAATCTCTTCATTATCAGAGATTGTTTATACATAATTATCTACTGGGACCTCTTTATCATCCGCATCCATGATTTCTTTGAAATTTATTTCAAAACATTTTTACTATATACAAGACTATGGGATAAATTCAATTTTACCCTTTTTTTACTTTTTATAAGATGTTTATAAAGGAATCTTTCCATCGTATTACAAATAATTTACATTATGACCTTTTCGAAAAAATTAACATAAGATTGTTTTTTAACTTTTATGGTGGGTGAGGCTATTTTCCATCATTTTAACATCATATAATATTTCCTTACAAGATTATAATAATATTTTCAAAATAAATTTTGCCTTTATAATTATGTGACTCCAAAATGATTTAAAAATATAAGGATATATTTTTGTCAAATAGTTTTGATTTCATATATTTCAATATCCTTTGATAAATTTTTTGTTTGTTTGAAGTTGATTTATTATGATACAAATCTTCCATATTGTATTGAAG
This sequence comes from Viscum album, assembly GCA_963277665.1. Lineage (NCBI taxonomy): Eukaryota > Viridiplantae > Streptophyta > Magnoliopsida > Santalales > Viscaceae > Viscum > Viscum album. The sequence continues at coordinate 838,268,700 of OY728159.1, forward strand.
CTTTTGTGATATGTTTGAATATGTATGATTTATTATTAGGCCATTCATGGTTTATGGTTAAAGTAGTGTTATTTCATATGCTAATTTTAATACGAATGTTTATGTTATATTTCAGAACTTTATTAAGATGAATGTATTGGACTAGTATGTTCCAAGTTGGGGACCGATAAAAGTAATCCCTTAGGGTTGGGTTCTGGTTACAGCAGATCCTCCAGGTTGGAGTTTGGTTACAGAGGCTCTCCGAGTTGGAGTCCGGTTACAGAGGCTCTCCGGGTTAGAGTCCGGTTACAAAGGCTCTCTAGGTTGGGATCTGGTTACAGTTATCCCCTAGGTCCTAGAACAAGGCCTTGACATAGAAATTATAGTCTGGTACTATACATTCCCTCATTTTGAAATTAGTTATTACATGTAATTATTATACTAGTAGAATTTCCATGTGCATGTTTATATGGTAATGTTTGATTTATTTTTTCCATATAATTTTCAAGTTTATGTTTAAAAGGATATTGTTTTTATAAAAAATGTTGCCTTAAAAGTATATTTCTTCTGCTAAATTATCTACCCTTACTGAGAATATGAGATCACCCATTTCTTATTTTTAATTTTCCTAGTATCCCAAGAAGTGTTTTATGTTTGAGATACAATGATAAGATAAGGGAATAATGGCATTTTCAAAGTATTTTTTTGGTGTTGTATATTAGAAAGTGTAATGTAACGTTCTTGTATGTAATCTATTTTCCATGACTGCTAAACTGATCGGTCATTCAGGACTTGATTCCTTGTAATAATTCCAATGTATTAAAATAATGCACAGACTCTGGGAATATAGTGTCGGGGCATTACATAGGAACAAATTAATGTTTTTCCTAAGAGATTTAGGGAATATACTATGATGGGTATTGCAGGTGTAACTCCCTATGTAGCTGTGAAATCTACAATGTAAGTATGACATGGATTCCTCAAGTTACCTTTATGATTTTTGATTTCTATGTGTTATTTATAAATCTTATGACTCTATAAGGTATGTTAAAGAGTTTTTTGTTTTGTATGTATTGATGAACTAATATTTTCTTTCATTATTTTAAAACCCTTACTGAGCTTTTTATGCTATCACATGTTTTTGAAATGTTTTACACATGGTATAAGGTAGGGTAAAAGAAATAAATAACTCAAGATGATTATATCTAGAAAATAATTACTTTTTTATTTTATCAATTTGTCTTTAATGAAAAAATGGATACTGAGTAGAAGTTTCTACTTTGTAATTTTTGAGATGTAATGTAATAGTTGTGGAAAAAATTTCTAAGACTCTAAACCTGAAACGATCTTCATTGGGAATTATTAACTTAATGAAATATTATTTAAATTTTAAGTGTGGGGACTTATAGTTGGTATCAAAGGTAGGTTTAGAAAACTTTATGGATTTGGATTTTTTATTAGAAACATGGTAAGTCTCCATGTCTACACTTTAAGATAAATCCTTGTTTTATAACTTTTATAGATCAAGGAAAGTCTGTCACAAATGGAAGGAGGAGGATCTCAAACTACATTCCTATCTCATCCTAATTAAATTCTTGCAATAATTATTGAAAAGTCATGTTCAGATGATTGTGAAACTTTTTCTAGCATACCACTCACTTTTAATAATTTTATTGAGATATCAAACACCTTTACTATACCTCGATATCATCGTGTATCATGGGTTGTATTTAATCAAATCCTATTTCCACAATATTTTTATATTTTCAAGAAAGGTAAATATTATCAAGGCATTTTTAAATATTTTACCTTATCAGAAGATTTGGAAGCATATTATGATTTTGAAAATGGCATTGAAGAAGAAGACCCTTGAACAACCTATTTATATTTTATTTTAAATTTTAATCGTTCATAACATCCTTATGTTATATTAAAAGTACCATTGATTGAAAGTTTCAACTCAAACTCAGTTTGAATATTTTATAAAAAGAAAGTTTTATCAGATGTTTGGAAATTATATGTTATAAATGATTTTTTTCTGAAACTATTTTTCTGTGAACACCCTTATGACTCATGTTATACAAGGTGTTTTTAGATGAAGGAATAAAATGATTTTGAAGGATATCTAAATCATTGTTTCAATTAATATACCTTATACCTACACGAACAACATGACAATGAAACCATGTGAAAACCATGATCAAGGTATGTTGTTCTTTCTTTTGGGAATAGTTTTATTTTATCATATGGAGATGAAATAAAAAAATTGACAATATATATAATTCATCATTAAGAGGTTGAGGTCTAAATTTGTTGGGATGAAAATGATAGGTATAATACAACCTTTGAGGTTAAAACATGTTAGGGTAGTTTTTTGAGTTTTATAAAAAGGGAAACCCATAAGATGGGTGACAACCCATCGTTTCTTGGAAGGCCATGGGAATCGAACCCACAACGGAAGGGCGATAACGGCGCATCACCTACCACTGGACTATGTGAATCCACTGGTTAGTATGAGTTATTCCATTAGTTAAATTATTTTATGGATCAATAATAAGTTTATTTTTGTAACTTATGCTTTCTCTAATGGATATCCTTAATATAGAAAAATGAATTGGTGATTAAGTGATAAATGTTATTTTGGAACACGTTCTCTCTTTTGGGGAAAAACTATATTCCTTAAGAAAATAGAATACAATGAGATTTTATTTGTGGAATAATAGTTGAAATTTTATTTTGAAAGAATCTATGGTTTATAGATATTTGGGTTATTTATGGAAATGATTAACCTATCATTGAGAATATGTTATTAGGTTTATTATACTTCAGTATGAGACATTAAGAGTAGTCGACATTATTTGAAGATAAATGTTAATATTTAATGAGGACGACTATGTGATTAAATCCTTCTATGTTTTGGGTTTCAATCTTAGTTTAGTTTACATTGAATAATTTTATGGAAACATGTTTATTGAATGGTCTTTGTTGAACTTTGGGTATTGTTTGTCGAATTTTGGAGATTAGGAATAATATTTATTTTTTTAAGGATTATCTTTTTTTGGATTATCTTATCTTGTACTAACCATTCTAGTTTTGGTTAATTTCTAAAGAAAATAAAAATATATAGTTCATATTTTGTGGATTATGTGTTTCTGTAGAAGTTGATTCTAGTACTTAATATGTGAACAAGTCATCTTGAATACTCATCATTTATAGAAAAGATGAGTTTTAAGAAGAAATTTATTAAAGGATGAAACTCTAGTTGAAAAGTAATTATATTTCCTTAAGTATTTAGTCATTCTCATAAAACAATTCTCCAAATTTTTGAAAATGATTTTAAAACAAAAAAATGCTTTCTATTTTCTTTTTCTACTGGGAAACCAAGGACCGTTTAACCTATCACATGTTTTTTATTTTCTAGTGGTTAACTTTCTCTTAATAATGTTTTCTATCACTCTCTATCTGAACTTGAAACTTATTTTCTTCTCCATATCTTGTTTTCATGGAATTCTAGTATGGGTTATCTTGGGTGACCTTTGTAATTCCCTTTATTTCTTTTAAAGTGATATTTTTAATGACTCTTTTTTCGATGTGGGACTTTTAATGATGTTTCCAAGCCTAATTTTAATGTTGTGAGGACACAATTTCTAAAAAGTGGGAAGGTGTAACATCCCAAGTAAATGAAGAATAATAGATTTTTATATTTATTATTATTTGTGACCTAAATATTAATTTTACTTTAAAGTGGTTTCTATGTTCGATGGCATACCTGATACGCAACAACAAGTTTCTTTGAAATCATACGTTGCACACAATATTGGGTCATACTAAAAAATAATAATAAAATATTATTTTAAAAGGTAGTTAATGCCTAGAAGTTGTATTGGAATGAATGAAAAGAACTAACCATATTATGATAAACATGTTTATTAAATGTTTTTACATTTATCCAATAAAAGTTAGAGGCATAAAATGTGAATGAATCAAATTTTAAGCATAAATAATCGAATATTCATTAAAAGGCTAATTTTCCACCTTTTGATGGAAAACCTATTTAAATCTTGTTTTGGTCACTTTTATATATTCTATTTGACAAAATAAAATTCTTCTTTAGAAACAGGAAATCAAAATTTACATTGGGTAATTTTTTGGTATTTTTCTAATAAAATTCCTTTTTAATGAATAGTGAAAATAAGGTATTTTAATTAAAAAGTGCCTTTTAATATAATTTATTTATATTGTTATAAAATCTTTTTAATTTTATTTAATGTTTAATTAGATTATATTTTTACAATTTAATCCAATGTTGTTCATTGGAAGTAATTTCACTTTGAAACTAAACACAAACAAGTGTCAATCTTTTGAAAGTTATTATTTCATAAAAAACACACATTTTGTTTTGATAATAGGATAATAGACATAAATTATTAATTCTAAAGATCAAATTTATCTTAGATTGAATTTTTGGCATTTTTGGAAAAAAAACAATGTTTTATGAATAGTTAAAACATTGAGTAGTTGTTAAAAAACTGATTTTTTCATTTAAATAAAATTTTACCGCATCTGTAAACTGATTTTAAAAAATCCAACATACCTGGATGTTATTAGAAAGTTAAAATTTGTTCAATAAGATGAAAATAATTTTTAGTTAATAGTAACTTTTTACTTTTGTTTATCATGGTTAAAGGTAAATAGTGTAATTCACGGTAAAAATAATATTATAATAATATTAAATTATACTAACTTGTGTCCTAATCCTATTGGTTGATACATTTCCGACCATGGGCATCTTTGTATCGATTTGGGGACCCCATTGAGCCACTTAAGAGTGATTATGACACTTTATATTAATTAATTTAATGTGATGACCAAAATGACATAAAAATATATCTTTTAGTAAATCAATTCTTACATAAACTTATATAAGATATCTCTTAGAATAAAAATATTAATTTGAAAGCTAAAAATATTTCCTACATCATGGTATGTTTTTATAAATTTTAGAGATTATATAAATAAAATTATTTATGACATAATAATGATGCAATGTTTACCTCATTAATGATTGATTTAAATAAATAAGATTATAAAGATTAAAATAATATAAAAAACCAATAAAATTATTATTGGATTATTTTCTTTTGAACAAGAGTCTTCTTATCTTCAACTTTAATAAGTTATGTACCTTTAGAAACTGAAAAAAAATTGTTATAAAATAATATTTTCAAACATTCCTAAAGAGCCCCTCCTCCCCCCTATAAAAATATCTCAACTCTAACCCATTACTCACACCTCTTAATCACCTTTTATCATCCATCCTCTTCTCAAATAATCTCTCAAGATTCCTCTCTTCCACCTATAAGCCTTACCTTAGGCATAATTCCCTTAAAATATTTTTTTTGGTTCAAACAAAAGAGAGTTACCCGATTTAAAGGTAACATCCTCTCTTAAGATATTTTATTTAATTTTACTTCTCCAACCCCATAAAATCTTATTATTCCTATATTTTTTTTAACAAACCCAGTATCCTAAATATACTAGGTTGTTTATATGAGAATTATTTGAACTACACTAACACCCACCTCCGTCTAATGGGTAAAGAACATACTGTTTCTGTGGATGACAAACTACTGTCTCACAAAATGATGATTTTTCAATATTCTCCTAACAACTATTACAGTGGACATTAATATGGAAATTTATTTACATGTGATATTTATTATATAAATATTGTCTCTATACTACTGTATTATTCATTTATGTCATATTTTTATGGTTTCAATAATGTGTAAATACGATAATTTCATTTGCGGAAGTGGAGACTACTACCCCTCAAATTGATATTACTTTTCATGCCATACGTGGAACGTATAAATGATGGAGTTAATTAAATTACATAACATATATATTATAATTTAATTATAATATACCTATATATTATTGTGTTTTCATTTCATTAAATATAAATAGAAATGAAAGTAGCATTCATTCTTACGTACGACTTACCATCTCCATGAACGGTACGTTTCATTTCATAACTCCAAATGATATGGAATATTATAAATACATATAAAATGGATATATATGATATATATGATATTTAAAACATTAATATAATTTTGTATATAATGGATTTTTTTACCACATGGACAATATGTAATTATAAAAATTTCATTTTTGACTAAAGTTCTGAACATCTACCAAATATACGATATGAACTCAAATAATTATCTAATTGTTATAGAAAGGTAATAAGTTATATAAAAAGATTAAAAAACTTAAAAAATGTTCTTTAGGAAGTAAAAATTAACTTAATTTTGTTATTCAAGAAGAAAACAGAACATACAAGTCAAGTCAGACACAAGGTAAGGGGTTTCTTATCTAACTTTTAATTTTGTGAGATTTCCATTGTTCATCACATATTTATTACATGTGGTGTACTGTGTAATTAAATTTGATATATATTATCCTAATTCAATTTATATTCATGGTATTTTGTGATTTATTTTTTGGTTATTAACTTTTGGTCTTACTACTCGATTGATTACAACGTGGTAAGGGGTTTTCGTCTGACTTTTTACTCTTGTGAGATTCATGATATATTTTCCACTATTTCATTTTGTGTTGTGTATGTACTTCCCATGATTTTATTGTTTGTGTAATAAAATTTAATTTATGTGTATTTAAATCTTCATTTTATCATCCTTCCATCATGGGGTGTATGTTTCGAGAGTTACCAAGTTAGTAAAAGAATCTTTCACCGTACTCTTTTAGTTAAAGACTTAGTTTATGCCATGTATTTTAATATCTGTTTTCTTATGTTGAGATGTGTTCTTATATATCCTTATTACTATATATTTTATTCCCATGTGTTGAGAGTCCCTTTTCTCTCTCATCAACTCATTTTCTTAATTTATAAACAATGTCGTTAGGGTGTGGAATTTCTGTAAGATAAATTATTAACCCAATTTCAATTCTTTGGGTTAAACTTTTACTTCCTAATAACGTCATTCTTTGAATATGTATGAATGACCTATAATTATTTTACACTTAATATCCACTTATATTTTTTTTATTATTATTTTTCACACATAATTAGGTCATTGATTTGTCCTTAATCTAATGATATGATCTTTGCAAGGGACTTTGTCTCAATTTACATTCCATTGAGACTTATTTTTTGTCATACACCAATTCACTTTAAATGGTGTATATATTTATCTTTTAAATACTAAATCATGAATCTCATTATTCTCATGAAATTATATGTTTTGTTTAATGTAATTCTTTAAATATGTTTATTCTAGTATATTCTAAGTGGTAACAGACTCTTTAACTAAAAAATTGTTTTAAATGTTTTAAAGATTTAATAAACTAAATCATTATCATTACTGTACAAGTTTTCAAAATGGCTTTAAGTATTTAATTATATGTACATTAATGTTTTAAAATGTTAATCCCTTTAAAATCTTCAAAGTGGTATGAGACACATTGATTCAAAAATCTCTTTATTGAATGTTTTAAATGGTTTTGAATATTGTCTGATAATGCATTGATTATATCAATATCTTCAAATGATATACTGTGATAGAAATGTGGTAATGTTATCTTTCCTTTATGAGTGTTTTATGTGTTATGAATATGTTATGTTTCTTGGTCATTGTTTATGTATATAGGTGGTTTCGTGATAAACCTAGGGAAAGTGAGACCGAGATATACCTCTAATGCATTGGGTAACATGACAGAGGTAAATGTCAATGTTTCTCCTAAGAGATTTAGAGAATATACTGTGATGGGTATTCCAAGTGTAACTCCCCATGTAGATGTGAAATATACAATGTAAGTGTGATATGGATTCCATAAGTTACCTTTATGATTTAGGTTTTCTATATGTTATTCATAAATCTTATAATTTCATGAGGTTTGTCAAAGAACTTATATTTAGTATGTATTGATGAACTAATGTTTTCTTTCATTATTTTATAACCCTTACTATGTTTTTTAGGCCTATCCCATGTTTTTGAAAAGTTTTTCACTGGGTATAAGGCAGAGTAAGAGAAAGGAAGAACTCAAGAATATTTATATCAAGAAAAGAAATATTGTATTCTTTTATGAATTTTTATTTTATAAAAAAAATGGATATTGAGTGGAAGTGTCTACTTTGTAATTTTTGAGATGTAATGTAATATTTATGGCCTAATTCTCTAAAACTCTAAACCTGAAAAGATCCTCATTGTGAATTATTAACTTAATTCAAGATTACGTAATATTTAAGGTTGGGGCCATATAATAGAAATCATGATGTCTAAGATTATGATGTCTAATTTTAATCATTTCCCAAATTATGAATTCATTTATTTTATCCATGTTATTATTGCATTAATATTATCCATGGATTCATTTTGTGGTCAATTTATTGATTAAATTTATTATGTGTTCATCTATTTACCTTTTCATATTGATTATAACTTATCTAACAATGATACTTAAGTTATTTATTAAATTTCATATGTATTCATTTATTTAACATTCCATATTGTGTAAGCCTTATTGGTTCTAGATAACTTCTAATGTATTTTACCCTTACTGAGTATTTCAATTCACTGTTATTTTTTCCCTTCCCAGATTTTTAAATAAGGAATCTTTGAATGTGTTTAGGGGTGCATAATATTTACTTTCACCATTTTGTAAATTATGTTTCCAAATTCAATGAAAGACTCAAGTTGGTAACACGTTTACCAAGACTACTAAACTATTCAGTCTATTTGGGATGTGATAGCTTGTATCTAGAACCAATTAAATAATGTATCCACCAAACATGGGCTACTAGGGATAATGTATTAAAACATACCACCACTAGAGCACCTTTTTCATGCCAAAATGTCAAAATAATGATTTCTGAAATATTATAATTAATTATTCATTTTAATCCCAAGAGGCATGCTAACTGATAAAATCAATGGGAATTTTTATATTATTGAAACCATAACCAATTGCACTAGAAAGCATTGTGATGTTCCCATGGAACCATAATGAAACAAATACATAACAATCAATACCTAATTAGTCATTAATTCCATCCAATTTTGGAAAAATATTAAATAAATTCACTGATAAATATACTTCACATGAAACGGTGAGAAACAAGGTCAATTCATTGTAATGGGAAGTCCTCTATACAATCCTTGAAAAATAAATATTGAATCATTATTATTTCATCATACATTAAGGAAATAATCACAAAAAAAGGAAATAATAACATAGATATAAGGAAGAGAACATACCTTAGACCTACAATAAAAATGTTAAAAACATACCCCTTTTAAGGGAGTATCTGATGATGTTATAAAAGGGGGTAATATGGCCAAATTTCTATCCTTATAGACATTATTTACCATAAAATAAAAGGTATATTGACTTGTACTTTAATTGTGTTTCCATATATATGAGAAACCACCCAATGGGTTCACTATGTACTGCCCCTGGTGTTTAAGCACATTTCCCCTTCTAGGGGGTAGGGAATAATGCAATATCCCTTACTCAGCCTCCATCTACGATGAAAAGAAAGGATCTATAGAACAATGCACATTAAGGGGTATCCCAACCCCCCCCCCCTCTCAAGGTACCTACACAAAAAAAACCCTATGTTGTGGTGTGTTGATTCCCTACCAAGACACACTACAACATGGACTTCCTAGTTACAACACTGCCAACCCCCAAAGGTAGGGGCTCGATCCAAACAGAAACCCTTCTACAACATTTCCCTTCCAAATATAATGTGTTATTATCCCTTATAGTACCACTATGATATAATTTAATATAATTTATCTCCCCCTTTCTTTAAATAAATTCATAAAACACACAACACATCAAAAATCCCTTGGGTTGTAGGGTGATCTGTGACGTACAACCATAATTAGCATGTTAGACATCTGAACCCTTCAAGGATGCACTTGTAAGAACCTAATCCAACAAAATTGCATCATCAGATGTCCAAAAAAATCTCAACTAGGTGTTTAAAACCTCATAATTATGATTGGAGTCCCAATTAATGAAATTTATGTTTCTCAGGGTCTTTAGATTCAATTTTACCCAAAATATCACAACCAATAACGATGAAGGTCATTTAAAAATCCCTATAATAATGTTTTTCATAATTTGTAATCTTAAATGGTACATAAATATCAACCTTTACCAATATATTATATTAATTAACTACCAATACACCATGTTCTATATACAAATGTTGAGTGAGATTCTTCTATGAAACTCCAAATAGAAAAAAAAGCTATTCATCAAAAAATGAGCTACCTGATCATCACCATTACCATTATAATTTTTAATCGAACCCCTCTATGATAATGTTGGCAGAAAAATCCGGGACAGAGAAGAATCCAAAATGAAGGCAATGTTAACTGCCTTACGAAGCTATTTCGTAGGGTCCCACAGCACCACGGTCGTCGCGACATAAGAAGGTGGGATACTCCACGAACACATTTGACATTTGAGAGCCCGGTGCTAAGTAAAGATGAGGGATACTCGCCGAATTCATTTGACATTCGCGAGCCCGCCACAAAGCAACCAAGCCCCTCTTCATGTCGTGTAAGCTCCACTTCACGGTTCCTCTTGCCTACAAATATCGGGCTCCCCCGGAGCCCAAAGGACGGACAGTCTGACCTTTCGACTTCCCAACTCCCGAATCGCGAACCACCCTTGTGCTCTGAAAACCATGAGCTGTTCGAGGTACTTATGCACTGCAAAGTGTCTCCCCTTTGTCTCGTTTTGATCCCCCTATTTCGAGAGGGATTCCTTCTGCGAAGCCTAAGCGCCTTCGCGAAAGAAGGGGATCCCCAAGGAGACCCGAGTTGATGTGGAGCGTTTATGCTTCACGAAACACCCTTCATATACACATGATCCCAAAGCTAAGGCAGGGTAACTATACTTCATGATGCACATTGCTTTGAAAAACCTTGCTTCGTGAGGCACCTTTGCTCCGTGAGGCAGTGCTCTGAGAATGCCTTTCCACTTTGGGAAGCCCCTACCATATGCACCTCTGCCCTATTCTTAGGCTGAGGCACCCCACTTTTCGAAGCACACCCCTTCGCAAGTACCCTCTAACACATGGAGAAATAGAGCTTCAGAAGGCCCCTACCTATGAACCCCTCTGCATGGAAATTCCCTTTCTCGTGCGACTCTACTAGTTTGCACGATGTGATTTCAAATTCCCATGGATGGCACTGGCCGTTGCGTCGCTTCACCTCATGTTTTTTTGCATAGGCATGCTAATAGCTATAGCTTCTTCACATAGCCATGCTAAAATGGGCCCCTCGATGGTTCGATCCATGACACCCCCTCACCATGGCTTTGCCTATCCCCTATCTGCACCAAGGAGTAGAGGGTACTAGTTATTTAAGTTCTAGGGGTGCGGAGTAAACCCACCTCATCTGAGCTGCAAGACATAAAAATGCCAAGATACTTCATCCTTAACACATGACATTAAACTATGACCTCGCCCTATGTCTCACACATATGGTAACCCCACCTTGGATATTATCCATGCCCAGTAGTCTCTACAGGGGATGATATCCTCTTTTTGGGAGTGGCGTTTGTCCATGGGGGGAGGGAAACCATCTCTCTGTAAGCCCCTAGATTTTCTTGCTTGAGGTAGTATCCTTGGTCCTCCTTTCATCTTTGGTTCCCAGGGCCAGTAATGGATGTGGTGCGAAATGGTTCTTCTCCTTTCTTCGGTACCAAGTTCCTCTCCCGCCACACTTTGTCACAATGGGCCTCCATTTTGGAGTAAGTCTCAACCTCTACACACCTCTATTCAGGAGTAAGTCCCAACCTCTATGGGCCTCCATCCTGGAGTAAGTCCCAACCTTTTCGGGCTGCTAACCATGCATAATCCCATGTTGCCTCTTTGGGCCGCTAAAAACTTCTAAGCCCCACTCCACATCACACAGATGAACCATTATCAATGTGATCATTAGGTCTCTATAGCCTCTTGTTTCTCACACCGAGCATGACTCACGTGGGATTAGAGTAAGCACCGACCCTGACAGACTCATCCTTGGAAGCCTACAGTGTAAGCCCCTCAGCATCTTAAACTATGTGGTCTTTGATCCTTACCAAGGTAGGGTACATAAGAAGCCTCCCTGAGGTTGAATCCCAACAACCAGTGGATCCTAGGGTCCACCTTCATGTTGGTTCGTCGACGCCACCACCCCGAACTACGTGGCATTTGATCCTTGCTATGGCATGGAATGTAGGAATCCTCTCTAAGGATCAATCCCACTATCCACCTGGACCCCAGGTCCCCATTCACGTCGGTTCACCGAATCCTGCCTCATCTTGGGAAGCCTAGAGTTTAAGCCCCATGAAATATGAACTATGTGGTCTTTGGTCCTTACTAAGGCAGGGTACGTAGAAAGCCACCCTGAGGATCAAGCCCACCAAAAACCATTGGACCCCAGGTCCACCTTTATGCCGGTTCCCAACCACCTAAAATATGAAGTCTTTGATCCTTTCCAAGGCAGGGTACATAGTAAGCCTCCCTAAGGTTCAATCCCACCAACAACCATTGGACCCCAGGTCCACCTTTACGCCAGTTCCAAAAAACCTGGACGATGAGGTCTTTGATCCTTTCCAATGCATGGTACATAGTAATCCTCCTTGAGGTTCAAGCCCACCAAAACCCACCAGTTCTGACCCCCTTCACATCAGTTTGCCCCCATCCCACAAGACGTTAAACTATGGACCTCTTTCAACTGTATGCCATTGTCACTCCATTCAGTGGTAAGCCGTTGTGACCCTATCCAGCGATAATCCGTTGAACTCTAATTGGTGGTAATTCATTATCATATAAACTACGTGGACTTTGATTCCATGCCATGGGGATACGTACGAAGCCTCTTTGAGGCTGAAGCCCAAAACTATCATCATCCTCATGACGATTCGATCCCATTAACCCTCCACTTCATTCAACCATGACATTATCCATCTTGATTCTTACCCAGGCCACCACATCACGGTGGGATCATGCCAAATCATATCACATTCCCTTCAACAGTAACTGAGAAGTCAACTACATGTTGTCCCCAATATCGGTGTTCCCACCAGGGGTTCCTCCATCTAATCTATTCTAGTCAGTGTTCTGATCAGCCTAATCTGTCTCCACTAGATGTTAAACATTCATCATACCCTATTCCAAACATGGGAAGCTAAGGAAAATTTCAAATACATGCCCATCGAATATGATTCCCCATGTTCGATGTGGGATGCCTCGGGCTTCCGCACCCCCGAGATGCCCAACAATAAGGGAAAGAAGACAGACACACCAATCCCCAGCCTCTAGACATGAGGGTGATTCCCATCATGACTACTCCCCTAACCGAAGGTTTCTACCCTGACCGGACCCCTTGGAATGCCCTGACAGAAGAAGCATAATTAACTGGTGTCCATAAAGATATGGTGTCCGAAAGGGTTTCACGAACAACATCTTAAGTCTATGAGGGAGACATGGACTAGGTGATGAGTTCCATGGAGGAATCCATAGAAGGAAGAACCAACATCCCATCAACCCATTTTGATCAAGGAGCATACGTCCCTAAATAAAGAGTGGATGTCACCTGCCTTTGGAAAGCGGAAATGCGGGGAAACAAAAACTGCGTCCCTCTTCCTCCACAGACGGATGTGCGCACCATGGAGAAAGCGTCAGAAACAGAAATGGTAAACCCTACCTGAATTTCTTCTCCTTATTATATAGATTAGTAGCACTTGGGGAAATAATGAATTGATGTGTCACCGGATCTGGATATCCAGTGCCGGATCCCATAGAGAAAATATCGGTCCTGGTGTGAAACTCACCAGAAGTTGGGGCAGTAGAACGATGGAAATCCCGTTCTGCGATGTTGTTAGCGTGGATACCTCTTACTAATCATGGAAGATGGGATGCCGCAGTGGAATTGGTCGTCGATTCCCTTTTCTTTTAGCGTTGACGAGTTTATCTCACTGCTTCTCAGGAATCAGGTTGCTGCCTTATGAATGCAATCACTGCCTTCCCACCTACACAGGGGCAGGGTCAATGCCTGAACAGCCGCTGCATGTGGCTTCATTGATTCCGTGACGACCTCTGCGTCCATGACTGTTGGGCGCCCATGCCCCATCTCTCCATCGGAAGTTATCCAAGGAAGGGTAATTAACAAACACGTGCGTCGTTATGAGGAGGAGGGAATCATCCTAACACATGATATATCCCACCTGGATCTGGATGCATCCATGCCTCGCCATCAATGCTAATCTTGAAGGCTACACAGAGTTCCATTGCTCCCCAACCTAACATACAACCACTTCAGGAGTCTGTCCCTGAAGCGCTTTGATGACTCCCTGCCTTATGCTAACGAGGTGGGTGATGTCTAGCCCAACCCGGTCAGATTCCCAATCCAAGGGCTCCCAGAAAGGGCTCCCACCCAACCACACCAGCGCCACCACCTGGTCTTGCTGGACGAGGAGCAGGTAAACTATGCACCTGCACCACTAGCCCCAATTTTTCCAACCCGACGCCAGCGGCAGGCGCAAGAGGAGGATGCACGCCAAGGGTCTTCAATGTAGAGGGATACTGTGGCCCGATCCACCACCGACATATATCATCAGGTCCTTACATACATTGATCAGGGACTCTTATACACCCAATTGGGATTGGGGCCCCAACCACCCCATGGGTAGGCTAGGTCAACTCTCCTAGTCACAGCCATAAACAATGGTTGTCACGAACCAACCCGCAGTGATGCCACCCCGTACAGATGTCCTCCCCATACCACTACTATAGAGAGCATGGGCCTTCCCTACTTTGGATCCCATCACCGAGGCCCTCCCTGTACCACCACCATAGAGAGCGTTGGACTTCCCCTCTTTGAGGCTCGACCTGGAGGTCCACCCCGCGCTACCCCCAATCCGAATGAAGGACTGCCCCACTGTAGTGATACTCGGCACAGAAGCCTCTCTCGTGCCCATTACACTGGGTATGGAGTCATTCCTCTTTCCCCCGACCACCGATGTAGGGACATTCCCCATCCGGTCTCTCTCTAACGTGGGGATCCTCCCTATGACCTCTCCGCAGCTGGTGAAGGTCCTCCTCACTAAGGAAACCAAAGAGGTAAAGGCGAACCTCACTTTACCCACACCAAGAATGGAGGTCCTCCCCATGCTCCTCCTGGTCCCAACAGAGGTTTTTCCTACTCTAGTTCAATTCATGGAGGTCCTCCCCATGTACCCTTCGACATTTTTCCCGGTGCTCCTTGCACCTCGGCTTTCTCGGGTGGAAACCCTCTCTGCCCCAGCACTAGTGCTGCCAAAGGACCCCGTGTTCGGAATCAGCCCTATCCTGAGGATCCACCTATGGGCAGGAAGGTGCATCGTCACTGCCATAAGAAGAATTTTGAGAATTTCTAGATGGATATCAAACTAGTCCACTTCTCAGACTCTGAAGCGGAGTACGACTCAGCTCGGGAACCCTCCCCTCTCTCATTCGAGTGAAGGGTCGGGGCAAGAACAAGGTGCATCATCCTAGTACTCCTAGAATGTGAGGTCCACAAGATTCCCACCTCCCTCCGCAGTTATATCCAGGAGGATAAAAATCTGGAGACCCTTCATGTTACGGTCATGAAATCACCACCCTCATCGCCGGAAGCAATCTCTACCTCCACAAGAGATCACAGAGAGCTATTCTGGGGACCAATGGTAGGAAAGCAGCATTGCGGCCTATCACCAGCATCCCTGGCCCCTAAGCCAAGAATAGTGTCCTTCAGCACCTCTTATCGCGACATAGTGGCCAGGTCGCTACAGTCTTCAGTGAACAACCCGAGAATTAGCGGCTAGTTAGCCTGCTCACCATACTCTCCACTATCCATCATGTTGTCCCCTTGGTCTACCTTAGTACTACTACCGGTTCTTCAACCACCCCTATTTTCCGAGTGGGGAAATCAAGGGCCAAACCCTAAATTTGATCCGAGGAGCTTCTGGAGCGTCCTTGCAATAGACCACTTCCCCAAGAAGTTCTGGCCTATGGCAGTGCAGAATATCTGTATACCAGTGTCCCTCACTCCAGAGGAAGTTGAATGTTTCTTCTACACCCTCTGGGTGACACACTTTATTATTCATCATCATCATGTGGTTTATCCACGGATCAAAGAACATTTCGAGGATATTAGAGAGTAGTTTTGTCTAGTAGATCTATCAGCACTCCCTATGGCCCAGTGCCCCGAGTCCCCAGGTCACCGTGAGGCCCTCTAAAAGAAATGTTTCTAGAGTATCAAGGTACTCTACAAAATTATCATGGAGGCTCCAACCCATGTGCAAATTTGTGGCGGGGGGTACTATAATGCCCTCCTCTTTAGTCCTATTCGACGGCAACCCGACTCGCTATACGATATTGAGAACATTCCCCCAGGAATGGTCATGGTTGTAACACCCCGACCCTAGATACCCTAAGTCGGTGCATTATTACATAACATTGGCATGATCACAAGAAAGATCAAATATCGAAAGACCGATTGGTTTAGTAGCCTTGGAAACACTAGATATATTCATAAGTCTTACATTACATCATAAAATGAACAACTAATACAACAACATATTGTCTCCATAATCCACACTCATATCCCCACATAATATCCCTTCAGGTCATTCATAATTTACTTCTTCACATCCTGGGAAAAATAAAACATAGAAAACGGGTGAGCTCAAATACCCAGTAAGGATAACAATATAGCAGAAACTTTCATAAATAAGAATAAACATTTAATGAAATGTATAAATAAAACAAAAGCGTTTCAAACTTGAACTTTCAACATAGTATGGCATAAATAAATTGAAATAATGCCATTTACTTATTAACATGGATATTCTACTAATCGAATAATCACATGCAAAATCAATAACCACTTTCATAATGATGGAATGCATAATGCCATACTATCATAACCACATAGCCAAGGCCTCGTGCCAAGACTACAAATAAGATTTTGTAAAGGCCTTGTGACAAGACACTAGTTTGTCTCATGAGACCTACCGATGCATCGAGAAGCTATAGCGGGCTCCACCCGTCACATATTAAGTCCAATGCATTCCTATATGAAAAAGTTTAAACATAACATAAACATTCGTATTAAAACTAGCATGCAAAATGTCAATACTTTCACCATAAACCATGAATGGTATAAAAATAGCACATCCACAGTCAAACAAATCAAAAAACCTTCAATATAATCTAGAAGTTTTGTATCATAATAAATCAACTTTAAATAAGCATAAAATCCATCAAAGGATATTGACATAGATGAAATCAAAATTCTTTTTAAATAAATATCTCTTTTTATTTTGAAATCATTTAAGATCCATATAAAATAAAACATTTTATTTAAAAATATTCTTATAAGCTTGTAAGGGAATCTTTGAAGATTTTATAATGGTGGAAAATAGCCTCACCCTCCGTATAAGTTAAAAAAAACATTCTTTCCATAATTCTGTCGAAAAGGTTAAAAAGGACCTTGTTTTGAAAATGATGGAAAGATTCCTTTATAAACCACTTATAAAAGTCAAAAAGGGTATAAATTACTTTAACTCATATTCTAGTAAATACTAAAAATGTTTTGAAATACATTTTTAAGAAACATGGATGTGGATGATAAAGAGATCCCAGTAGATTATTACGTATAAACAACCTTGGATAATGAAGAGATTGTGAAATAACACTTACCTTGTACTTTTCCTTGGTTGGGGTAGGTTAACCTCCTATATAATGGTGAAATAATTGTTATTAAATTATAAAGGAATCATATATATTAATATGATATCATATATGATCTTTTAACATTGATTTGTTAATAATATCTTTTAATTATCGTCGTTTCGGGTGTTAACTTACTCATTTTCTTTTATATGTTTTGTTACATAAGCAGTATTTTTTTATGGATAGGTTGTATATTATTCATATCCAGAATGATATCAAGTCCTTAAACATCATTTTTAAATCATCAAATGATAATTATACTTTAATGGATACGATGGAGAACGAATCTCATCGCGTTCATGGAGACGGCAGTCCGTACATACGCACGTGCAACAATATCATTCATTTGATATTAAAATAATATATAAATGGATGTTATATCATATATACAGAATCATTAACAATTTATATTTATTATTTACATGAGTTACACATCATTATTATACCCATCCAAAAAATAATATATTGAATAACAATTACACCACGACGTGGAGACGGTAAGCCGTACGTACGCACATATGGTGACATGTTATTCAAAGGGTGGATAGAATAATGATTATGGTTGTACAATATTTATAATAACATCACAGTATATATATGATACTGGAGTTATTATTTTACAATGGTAACAACAAAGGAAGAAGAAGTGGAAGAAGAAAGGAACTTGGAAAAGGGTGGTGAAATCATTACCTCTTCTTCAGTTTCTTCCTTTTGATTTGATCAAAAGGGATCCTTAGGATGGCTTTCTGATCAAACTAAGGACTCTAGGTTGTAGTGAGGGTTGTTGGGAGAGTATTTGGGCAGAGTTTGGACGAACCAAAAGGCTTTGAAGGTGTAAAAAAAGAGAAGGATGAGTGCCCTTTTATAAGAGGGGTGAGGGGCACCTTTGGAAAAGCTAGAAATATTAATTTATAATAAATTCATATTCGGTTTCTAATGGCTCCAAAGTTGATTATTTAAATGTTAAGGTGGGTCTGGGTCGAAAAAAACTCAACCAATAGAATTTAGATAGGTTTGGGTACTTATATTAACCTTATCGTTATGTACTAACTCTAAGTTAATTAGTTTCACTTTTACAATGTCTCTTTGTATTTTTATATAATATGGTTAATAAACTTACTATATACATCCAAGAGACCCCCAAGTGGTTTATTAATGATTAACCTATCATGATATAAGTATCTTGGCCGAACCTTATATTTTTAGGAATTTAATATCAATTAATAATATAATATTTGTTTTAAGAACTCTTTTATGTCAATTTTGACACTATTCAATAGTTGATTTTTGTGAAACTCATAAAAGATTGATTACTTAGAAAAAAGTCAATTAAATAAATCCTAATATATCATATTATCCTAGAAAATTAGTATAATTCATTAAAAGGTTCATATTATATTTATTTGGGTATTTATAATATCAATTATTTAAATTTTTCACTATTATAGTAATTACTTCATCATCATTGTGTCATAAGTAAATTAAGAAATTTAATGTCTAAAAATTATAAATAAAATATCATTATGTATGAAATATTTTTATATTTCTAATGAATATTTATAATCTAACATCCAACATATATAACCCTATGTAAAAATTGTTTTTCTAAAAGATTTATGCTTGTGTCATTTTTGTATTCATTTTAACTTAATTAAAATAAAATGTCCATATCACCTACAAGTGGCTCCATGGGGTCCCAAAATCGACCCAAAGATTCCTATGGTCGCACATGTATCAACCAATAAGTTTAGGACACATTTTAGGGTAATTTATTATTATAATAATATTATTTTTAACCCATATTTACTGGATTTACCCTTAACCATGGTAAATAAAATATTTACCGCAGTAATTATTCAAAATGTCTAAAAATAAAAGCTACATATTTACACAATTTGAACATCCTGATTCCAAATATGGAATCCATTTTTTCAAATTCAAAACACAGAAGTGGAAGAAATTAATTTAAAATTAAATCCTGCTGTCAAAACAAAAAGCGTGTTTTTAAGATATAATAACTATCAAAAGATTGATACTTGTTTATGTCCAATTTCAATGTGAAATTAATTCTAATGAACACCATTGGATAAAATTGTAAAAATATATTCTAATTATAATTTAAAACCACTCAAATTCATAATTTATCACTATTAATTATTTTGATTAAAAAAGTTGTTCTTAATTAAAATTTAGTAATTTTCACTATTCATCAAAATATTAAAGTTATCTGAAAGTACCAAAATTTCACCTTAGGCTAAATTCGATATTCCGAATCCAACAATGAAGTCCATTTTGAAATATAATATATATATAATTTCAAAAAGTATGTATTACTATTCATAACAGCTAGTTTGATCAGTTGTGGTGTGTGTTAAAACTCGAAGTTGCGTACAACACACGCTACTGTATTAATCAAAGGAAAGCGTACCGTGGAAGCTTGGGATGTTTCATTTTAAATTTTTGATGTCCCCATTTAGTCAAAAAGTATAAAATATTGTATTTAAAAGGGGTTCACTATTAAAATTTTATAAAAGTGCAATACTGAAAATGAATTTGTTCTTGCATTATATCTAAGAAACTCATAATATGGATTCTAAAATTATAAGGATTATATAAACATTAAAATTTAGCTAATACTATTCATAACCTTTTTTGAATGGCTTGTTTGGTAAGTCATGGTGCACTTGAACTTGGTGTTGTGTGTAGTGAATGTTATTGAATTATTTTGAAGAAATAACACACTATGAAATCTTGGGGTGTTACATTCTCCCCTCCTTCAATAAATTGCGTCCTCGCAATTTGAAATTGTTCTTCGAAAATAAAATGTTGAAAATAGAAAATATCTTTGTGGGAAAACCCACATCGGAAATTAGTTTACTAAAATTTAGTCTTAATATGAGGAAAAGAGAAATGAAAGGGTCACCACCAAATTATGATCTCTATGAGGAGAACATTGGTGGCAATTAGAGACATATAATTGGAGGAAAAACGTAAATATTTATAGGTAGTGATTGAGGTCATCAATCACAAACAAGTATAAAATTGAGGTCCTTAAACTCATCAATCTATGATGATTTGAAATACCATCGGTTCAACAAAACATAGGGTATTGGGACAACACATTTTTGACGTTTCAAAATATCTTAGTTGAAATCCCACATTGAAAAATGAATTAATGAGGCCTCTATTTAAAATAAAGAGTGGAAAGTATGAAGATTACCGAAAATAACACATACTAGGGTACTATGTAGGAAAATATGGATATGGAAGAGAAATCTAACCATCAATTATCTGATGGAGAGTGGTAGAGAACATGACTATGAAAAGTCCAACAATCCCAAAGCCATAAATTAGTGATGATCTAAGGTACCATTTAGGACAACATTTTTGTTCAATGTTCCTTTTCTTAATGTTAAGGAATTTATTTATGAGATTGGATAAGATCATAAATAGATATACTTACTTTATAATTAAAGTTTTATCCATTAATAAATTTCTACCACAAACTCATCTTTCACTCTAAAAGATAATAGAACGTAAAAAAATTTCTATTTATACTATTCGTACAGGGTTCCAAAATAAATGAATTTATAATTCATCTACCAGATCTTTTAAAAAAACTACATTATTTAATCCAGGACATCTCGTGGGCTAGTGGTAGGTGATACACCCTTGTCACCCTTCGGTTGCGGGTTCAAGTCTCGCGGCCTTGCCGGACGCGACGGGTTGTCGCCCGACCTCCGGGTTGTCCTTTTATGGCAATCCAAAATAATCCAAACTAGAACTATCCAAAATACTTCAGTCCAAAATTTATAAGGAAGGTAAACACAATGAAGATCTTTTTTTTGCCGCATAATAACATGTGTTCACCTTCATCATGTATTCTTTTAAAACACTGCAATATCCTGAATTATCATAAAACCTTATTGATTACATTCATGATCCCTTATTCCTTATAGAATAATAGATATACTCTTTTAATCCAAAAATGTTGTAAACCCCAACAATGATGGAATATAAAAATCATTAATCAGTTTCAAGGTAGTCAAGAATATCCCATATAATTTATCCAAAACAATCATGTATTATTCTAAAATCACTACCTCAGTATCAGAACCATATTATGGTTTATCATTCTCTCAACTATTTATTTTCCAAAAAATTAACCTGCTATTGAGTCACTTTTCTTTGTTCCGCACAATCTCATGTCCATAATGAAATAGTACTTCAGTATAATCCTTATATACTTCATAATTATTATAACAAGTACATTGCTGATACAACACTCAAATGACATAATCAACACAATAACTCCAATCCTTCCTCTTCATCTGTGGTAGTATCATAACTTGATTATTATCCAATAGCATCATTTGCGGCGTAGTCTGATGACTGGGACATAGGTTCGCGTAGTGTCCAAACTCCTTGAAAATGAAGCATTGTACATTTGAAACCATTTTCTTACCCTTGCAGTCACGTACTTTGTGCCCTTTTCCTCCACACTTATAACAAACTCCCATTCCTTTCAGGCAAGTTCCAGGGTGTTTCTTTCCACAGTTATCACATATGGGAAAATTCTTCTTTTCCCTCTTCCCTTTATCCATATTTCCCTCTTCTATCCTTTTCTTCTCTTGCTTCCCTTCAAAGCCATAGGACTCAGTAAACTCTTTACTTATCTTATCAACACATGATATTATTTCTTCATATGATGATAATACACGCGAAACTATTTCTCTTATAAATTTTGGTTTAAGACCATGAAATATATGATCCTTCTTTCTCTTTGTATCATGTGAATTGCTAGAGTTCTCATTCCTTCTACTGGGTGCCATTTCTAAACAATGGCATACACTAGATTAGTTTATGAATAACAATACCTAATCCCAAACTTGTAAAACACATAACATAAATTAAATAGTTTATGGATATAATCCATAATCATAAAAATGTCTCCTTTGAGGAAGTATATACTCATAAACCCTTCATAATGGTTTGTAAAGAAAATGAGAATTATCCTAAGCATATCCCCGGGAGTGTCGTAACCAAGAGTGCAGCAAGGCCCGTTGTCGTGCACCAGTTCCCGTTCGAGTCTAGCTCAAAGCGGTGTTTTCGGGTTTTACCCCTAGGTATATCTGTGCCAGAGCCGCCTCTACCTGCTCATATCCAGACAGGGATGTATTGCTCAGAAAACTCACAAAAACTCTACAATACCAAAATTCTAGGAAGTTCTTCTATACTAATCCTCAAAGTTCATCTTAGGTCTACATGCTCTAATCAGAGTTTATCTAAATCTACCTTCCAAGGTTTGTTCTAAACTCCCTCTGATACCAACTGTAACGCCCCAACCCTAGATACCCAGAGTTGGTGCATTATTACATAACATTGGCATGATCACAAGAAAGATCAAATCTCGAAAGACCGATTGGTTTAGTAGCCTTGGAAACACTAGATATATTCATAAGTCTTACATTACATCATAAAATGAAAAACTACAACAACAACATATTTTCTCCATAATCCACACTCATATCCCCACATAATATCCCTGCAGGTCATTCATAATTTACTTCTTCACTTCCTGGGAAAAATAAAACATAGAAAAGGGGTGAGCTCAAATGCCCAGTAAGGATACCAATATAGCGGAAACTTTCATAAATAAGAATAAACATTTAAGGAAATTTATAACTAAAAAAAGCCTTTCAAACTTGAACATTCAACATAGTATGGCATAAATAAAATGAAATAATTCCATTTACTTATTCACATGGATATTCTACTAATCGAATAATCACACACAAAATCAATAACCACTTTCATAATGATGGAATGCATAATGCCAGACTATCATAACCACATAGCCAAGGCCTCGTGCCAAGACTACAAATAATATTTTGTCAAGGACTTGTTCCAAGACACTAGTTTGTCTCATGAGACCTACCGATGCATCGAGGAGCTATAGTGGGCTCCACCCATCACATATTAAGTCCAATGCATTCCCATATGAAAAGGTTTAAACATAACATAAACATTCATATTAAAACTAGAATAAGAAATGTCAATACTTTCACCATAAACCATGAATGGTATAAAAATAGCACATCCACAGTCAAACAAATCAAAAAACCTTCAATATAATATTGAAGTTTTGTATCATAATAAATCAACTTTAAATAAGCGTAAAATCAATCAAAGGATGTTGACATAGATGAAATCAAAATTCTTTTTAAAGAATTATCTCTTTTTATTTTGAAATCATTTAGAATCCATATAAAATAAAACATTTTCTTTGAAAATATTCTTATAAGCTTGTAAGGGAAGCTTTGAAGATTTTATAACGGCGGAAAATAGCCACACCCGCCGTATTAGTTAAAAAAACATTCTTACCTTAATTCTGTTGAAAAGGTTAAAAAGGACCTTGTTTTGAAAAGGACGGAAAGATTCCTTTATAAACCACTTATAAAAGTCAAAAAGGGTATAAATTACTTTAACTCATATTCTAGTAAATAGTAAAAATGTTTTGAAATACATTTTTAAGAAACATGGATATGGATGATAAAGAGATCCTAGTAGATTATTACGTATAAACAACCTCGGATAATGAAGAGATTGTGAAATAACCATTTACTTGTACTTTTCCTTGGTTGGGGTAGGTTAACCTCCTTTATAATAGTGAAATTATTGTTATTAAATTATACAAGAATCATATATATTAATATGATATCATATATGATCTTTTAACATTGATTTGTTAATAATATCTTTTAATTATCGTCGTTTCGGGTGTTAACTTACTCATTTTCTTTTATATGTTTTGTTACATAAGCCGTGTTTGTTATGGATTGGTTGTATCTTATTCATATCCAAAATGATATCAAGTCCTTAAACATCATTTTTAAATCATCAAATGATAATTATACTTTAATGGATACGATGGAGAATGAATCTCATCGCGTTCGTGGAGACGGTAGTCCATACGTATGCACGAGCGACAATATCATTCTTTTGATATTAAAATAATATATAAATGGATGTTATATTATATATAAAAAATAATTAACATGTTATATTTATTATTTACATGAGTTACACATCATTATTATACCCATCCAAAAAATAATATATTGAATAACAATTACACCACGACGTGGAGACGGTAAGCCGTACGTACGCACGTATGGTGACATGTTATTCAAAGGGTGGATAGAATACTGATTATGGTTGAACCATATTTATAATAACATCACAGTATATATATGATACTGGAGTTATTATTTTACAATGGTAACAACAAAGGAATAAGAAGTGGAAGAAGAGAGGAACTTGGAAAAGGGTGGTGAAATCATTACCTCTTCTTCAGTTTCTTCTTTTTGATTTGATCAAAAGGGATCCTTAGGTTGGCTTTCTGATCAAACTAAGGCCTCTAGGTTGTAGTGAGGGATGTTGGGAGAGTATTTGGGCAGAGTTTGGCCGATCCAAATGGCTTTGAAGGTGTGAAGAAAAGAGAAGGAGGAGTGCCCTTTTATAAGAGGGGTGAGGGGCACCTTTGGAAAAGCTAGAAATATTAATTTATAATAAATTCATATTCGGTTTCTAATGGATAAAAAGTTTATTATTTAAATTTTAAGGTGGGATGGGTCGAAAACAACTCAACCAATAGAATTTAGACAGGTTTGGGTACTTATATTAACCTTATATTTAAGTATTAACTCTATGTTAATTAGTTTCACTTTTACAATGTCTCTTTGTATTTTTATATAATATTTTTAATAAACTTACTATATACATCCAAGAGACCCCCAAGTGGTCCATTAATAATGAAACTATCATTATATAAGTATCTTGGCCGAACCTTAGATTTTTAGGAATTTAATATCAATTAATAATATAATATTGGTTTTAAGAACTCTTTTATGTCAATTTTGACACTATTCAATAGTTGATTTTTGTGAAACTCATAACAGATTTATTACTTCGAAAAAAGTAAATTAAATCAATACTAATATATCATATTATCCTATAAAATTAGTTTAATTCATTAAAAGTTTCATATTATATTTATTTGGGTATTAATAATATCACTTATTTTAATTTTTCACTATTATATTAATTACTTCATCATCATTGTGTCATAAATATATTAAATTATTTAATGTCTAAAAATTATAAATAAAATATCATTTTGTAGGAAATATTTTTATCTTTCTAATGAATATTTATAATCTAAACTACAACATATATAACACAATGTAAAAATTGTTTTCCTAAAAGTTATATGCTTGTGTCATTTTTGTATTCATTTTTACTTAATTAAAATAAAATGTCCCTATCACCTACAAGTGGCTCCATGGGGTCCCAAAATCGACCCAAGGATGCCTATGGTCGAACATGTATCAACCAAGAAGGTTAGGGCACGTTTTAAGGTAATTTAGTATTATTATAATATTATTTTTTAACCCCTATTTACCGGATTTACCCTTAACCATGGTAAATAAAATATTTACCGCAGTAATTATTCAAAATGTCTAAAAATAAAAGCTACATATTTACACAATTTGAAAATCCTGATTCCAAATATGGAATCCATTTTTCCAAATTCAAAACACAGAAGTGGCATAAATTAATTTAAAATTAAATCCCGTTGTCAAAACAAAAAGCATGTTTTAAAGATATAATAACTATCAAAAGATTGATACTTGTTTATGTCCAATTTCAAAGTGAAATTAATTCTAATGAACACCATTGGATAAAATTGTAAAAATATATTCTAATTATACTTTAAAACCACTCAAATTTATAATTTATCACTATTAATTATTTTGATTAAAAAAGTTGTTTTTAATTAAAATTTAGTAATTTTCACTATTCATCAAAATATTAAAGTTATCCGAAAAGTACCAAAATATCACCTTAGGCTAAATTCGAAATTCCGAATCCAACAATGAAGTCCATTTTGAAATATAAAATATATATAATTTCAAAAAGTATGTATTACTATTCATAAAGGCTTGTTTGATCAGTTGTGGTGTGTGTTAAAACTCGAAGTTGCGTACAACACACGCTACTATATTAATTAAAGGAAAGCGTACCGTGGAAGCTTGGGATGTTTCATTTTAAATTTTTTATGTCCCCATTTAATCAAAAAGTATAAAATATTGTATTTAAAAGGGGTTCACTATTAAAAGTTGATAAAAGTGCAATACTGAAAATGAATTTGTTCTTGCATTATATCTAAGAAACTCATAATATGGATTCTAAAATTATAAGGATTATATAAACCTTAAAATTTAGCTAATACTATTCATAACCTCTTTTGAACGGCTTGTTTGGTAAGTCATTGTGCACTTGAACTTGGTGTTGCGTGTAGTGAAAGTTATTGAATTATTTTGAAGAAATAACACACTATGAAATCTTGGAGTGTTACAACGGTCAACATGGATGACATAGTGGATGAGAAGGAAAATATGGAGCTTCTTTATGGAGACTTACCCCCTGAGGGTGTGCCACCACTATTGGACGCATCGGGGAGGATTAATATTCAGCAGAAGAACCTTATAGGTCTCCCTACACCCACTGAGGTGTTGGTAATCGGCTAGAATTCCAGTAAGGGAAAAGAGCACGTCAGAGCTGTCAAGCACATTGACACATCCACTTCAGTGTAGAGGACGGAGGAAGACTTTGAGAAGGCCACATTGCGCCAACAAATTTTTGAGAAGAATAGGTTGGTCGATAAAATCCTGGCTGAATGCACTGCAGAGCGATGACCCAACTACAGTGATCCTAGGCCGGGGCAGCAGGGGCAGGAACAACTACCCCTCGACGAGATGCCCCCAGGAAACCCTGATCATACCACTCATGTGGATAGGGAAGAAGCTAGAGCTCACAACAAGAGGGCATGGAATGTCTCTCCAAATCCTTCTGAATGGCGCGACAATCTATGGAACCCCACCGGGCTCCCGCAGCAGCCTCAAGGGTCGGGTCACTAGCTACTCCATGAGCCGCTGAGCCTGTCTACCAAGTTGAAGTGCCCGACAACATGCTCATGGTTAGCAATCCACATCAAGAGAGGGAACCCCGCCCAGATGATCCTATGGCAGCGCTCATATCCTGCCTTGAGGAATTGGAAATGTGGTAGGTGGCAATCCAACCAGATTGCAAGACATACCCGGGATGGGTGGATGATATGTCGGTGCCTTCGGGTTTCAAGAATCCCACCTTCTCACCCATTAATTGGAC
This sequence comes from Viscum album, assembly GCA_963277665.1. Classification (NCBI taxonomy): domain Eukaryota; kingdom Viridiplantae; phylum Streptophyta; class Magnoliopsida; order Santalales; family Viscaceae; genus Viscum; species Viscum album. The sequence continues at coordinate 838,296,700 of OY728159.1, forward strand.
ATGGGACCCACCGCAACACCTGGTCCACTTCAACTCGAGGTGTGGGACCATGTTAGGGACTCTAGTGCAGCTGGAGGCTTCCATGCTCCACTATTTTGTTTAGAAGTTTGAGGGGCCGACGTTCGTCTGGTACAGTCAGCTCCCCGTCGGATCCATGACTAGCTGGGACGACCATCACAAGAAATTCCTCTACCAGTTCTGCTCTACCACCCAGAAAAAGAGCATCGTAGACCTTTTCAAGTGAAAGGAAATGCCTGATGAGCGAGTCACAAACTTTATCGCCTGGTGTAAGGGGCTCACATACTCCCTTGACATGCCACTGACTCAAGAGAAACTAATGAAGATGTGCATAGGGAACGTCAAGATGGAATTGGTTCCTTCCTTGATCACCCAGAACTACCCTGGAGGATTCTGAGACTTCTCTGATAGGGCCCAACACCTAGAGGAAGCCCTGTAACAGGCCAGCCAGGCACGTCTGTTGCCACCTGTAATCCTAGCGAGGAGGGTTTCCAGAGCCGAACCCACCACGGTGGCCCAAATATAATCCCCCGGGTAACTAGAATTACTACCAGTATCATCATCCCCATAGCCTCGAAGAGGCCCTCTACCTCAGGCGCAGCCTCCATCTCAACAACAACCTCAGAATTGGCAACCACCCCCGCGGAATGCGCTGCCACCGCCTAAGCGGGACAATCAGGGTCCGCCTCCTCGACCAGCCACTCCGGCCCCTTGCCAGGGCTAGGCTCCAAGGGCCTCCTTCCCGAACAGAAGAAACCAGACCTACTCATTCAACAACAATCAGGATGTCGGTTACTTCCATAGCACCTTGGAACAGGGGATTGTACGCTTGCGTGAGTGCAGATGGCCGGAATAGGTGAATCTCACTGATCGCCTCAACTACTGCCCTTATCATCAGATTCTTTGGAAAACCCTCAAGTAGTGTTATGTGTATAAAGACTGGCTCCAAGACCGTGTTGATAACAATGTTGTCAGGCTGGGCCCAACCCCGGCACAAGTGGTAGGTGTCTTTATAAGGCCAGAAAGTAGTAGTGACAGAGAAGACGAGTGGCAATAGGTTTCTAACAGTGGGTCCCAAAATTACAATGACTGGATGGCTAAAAAGACGGTTTCTTATGCCCATGACATCATTCAGGCATGCCTGAATCAGCCGGAGCCTTCAGAAGCTGCACACACCACTTATGCATCATCATCTCAGCCGACCTCTTCTCAAAAGAGCAAGCATTAGTGGTGCAAGAATAAGAAATGCGCCCCACCAATGACATCATCGTCCCACACTCTCGGCAACTTCATGCCAACAAAGATGGGGATCCCTCCAAAAATCTTCATAGTGGTGGACGACTCTTCAAGTGATAGTAAAGGGTACACTTCGTTTAATATTTTTGAGTTGGAAAACCCCTATATGACTCCCGGTGACGTGGACTACCAGAAAAACCTCGCCAACATCCCAAACCGACGCCAAAATCGGCAGAGCCGTGGATATATGGGTCATTGAGGTGCATCAGTCAGCACCTCCTGTCAGGCCATGCATTCCACTAAGACCAGATAGTAGGCCCAGTGCAGAACTCAGCACACACAGCCTCTTCATCCGATGTAGACATGCCCACCTCCACCACCGTTTTTGCTACTGGATTAGTGAGAACCACTTCGAACGTGTCGCGACCAGCTTCACCCTGCTACAGGACAATCTCAGCCATCCTATCCTCATCTGGAAGCTAATCTTCGGGCTTCGACTAGTGAGCTTCGAGATATACCCACTAAAAGCCAACCACCGTTCTGGTCGGTAGGGCCTGTCATGACTCATATCATAGAGAGGATTCCTGCAAGCAGAAGTTCATCCCTGGTGTGAAAGTATGATGTTATCAAGAACCTCCCTGGCATCCCAATGAGGCTTTCCATACTTGAAGCCCTTCGACTGTCGCCAGATATGCATGAAGCACTCACCAAGGATTTAAGAAGCCCCCTACAGTTTGAGACGGAGGTATCAGCTGCAGAATCCTTTCATGATGAAACAGTTGAAAATGCCGAATGCCAGGCCCTCATTTCATTCAATGGAGAAGACAAAGGCTCTCCCATACAGGGGCACATTCACCCACTGTACATCACCAGCCAATTTAATGGCGTGGAGGTTCGCCGATGTCTCGTTGACACTAGCTCTGAGATCAACCTTATCCGGTCACAAACACTGTGAAAGATAGGGTTATCAGAAGACGACCTGCCTCTCTCCGATTTAAAGATCTAGGGATATAATAGGACAAAGCAGAACCCATTTAGGAAGATCCATTTGAAGACCCAGTTTGGTGGCCTAGTTTCCAGTACCGAGTTCATGGTTGTCTCCCAGGACACTGCATACAATGCATTGATGGGAAGGTCATGGCTCCACCTACATGCAGCGATCCCCTCATCATATCACCAATGTCTGAAATACTCCCTCAATGGTCGAGCAGGTGTGCTCCAAGGAGATGCGTCTCATTTTTCCTCTTGTGAAGCCCTCTATTTGGACTTTGACTATTACAAGATCAAGGATAAGCAGATTCTGGAAAGTGAGATTGAGCCTGCCACGGTCACAACTGACCCCTGGGCAGGTCTGGATGACGCCTACGTCTTCCCGATCCATCGATTGGAGGCCACAACCCCCGAAATGGTGAAATGTTTTTGTGTCTCTCGTACAAGATGAAATCATATTACCATGTCCAAGCGACGTAGGAAATCCCCTCATACTTCTACACACTCCAGGTTCAGGTGATTCTGGAACCTCCTACCCCCGTACGGTATTAAGATGTCCACCCCATGGAAACAGCAGTACATCATACGTGTCTATTTCTTCAGGATAGGATTAACCGACTCATGCCAATGCACCAATATTGCTTTTATATCATCATGTGTGACCCCTTGGGCTAAAGAACATATGGGATCAGATCAACTGCCTTCATCGCTATGGTCTCAGTGGCACGTGAATCTCCGGATATGTTGTCCATTACTGTCCAGGCTGGTACCAGCCCCCCATCAGGATCTGCTGACCCAGAGGAATCCCCTCCTGCTGATGATTCCTCCATAATTTATGAAGAGGATTTGGAGGATGCTCCCCACGCCTTTTAAGAAGGCATCTCCTCCACAGTCGACGAATTGGTACAAGTGAACCTTGGTAGCGAGGCAGATCTGAGACCCACATTGATCAGTGCCACCATGTCCCTCATGGAGATGAAGTAGTACATAGATTTCTTGAAGTTTCACCATGATGTATTCAGCTAGATCTATGATGAGATGCCACAACCAGATCGTCAGGTAGCCTTCGACCTCCTAGATCTCCCGAAAAATCATCGCAGGTTTAAGCAGCCTCCTAGGAAGATTCACCCTTCTCAAGGTTCCATGGTCGAGGTCGAAGTTGAAAAGCTCATCAGAGCCAACTTCATCAAGGAGGTCCAGTACCCCATGGGGCTATCCAACATTTTGCCTGTCTAGAAGATGAACGGACATATTAGAGTCTGCATCGACTTTCGAGATCTCAACCATCTTTGTCCGAAATAAGATTTTCCCCTTATAGTGACAGAATTGTTGATCGACACTACGGATGGGTTCTAAGACCTCTCCTTCGTGGATGGTTACTATGGATATAATCATATCTGGATTTCCCATAAGGACGAAGAGTCCACTGCTTTTAGGTTTCCCCAAGGTACCTTCTGTTACCATGTTATGCCCTTCGGCCTGAAGAATGCAGGTGCCACAAATCAGCGGGTCATGCACCACATATTCAAGCCAATCCTTAGGATATTGGTGTAATTTTATGTGGACGATCTGGTGTTCAAATCTCACTAGCACCAAGACCATCTCAAGGACCTTGAGAAAGTGTTCGGCTTCCTCTGTTCCTGCCAACTGAAGATAAACCCACTGAAATGTTCCTTTGGTGTAACCTCCGGGAAGTTTCTTGGATTTTTTGTCATGTACCAAGGCATCGAGATCGACCCATAGAAGATCAAGGACATCAGCCAGATGCCTCCCCCAAGGAATATTCGGGAGATTCGAGGTTTTTAATGCCACATAGCTTGTATACGCCGATTAATTATGAATCTGGATGGCAAGTGTAAGCCATTTTCTCATTTCATGAAGAAAGGCTCTACCTATGAGTGGGATGAAGAGTGCCAGACCACGTTTGAGGAAATCAAGTAGTATATGCTCTAGCCTTTAGTCTTGATGCCACCCATCTTCGGGAAGCCACTGATCCTATATGTGAATGCCCTAGAATGGTCTCTCAGCATACTTCTCACCCAGAAGAGCAATGATAGGATGGGAAGTAGTCTCTACTACCTCATCCGCATGCTCCTCAATACAGGGACCAAATACGATCCCATCAAAAAGAGCTACCTTGGGCTAGTATTCCCAATACATAAATTGTGACACTACCTCTATCACCACAAGGTATAGCTGGTGTCTCGCATAGACCCGTTGAAGTATATTATGAACTGCCCCATGTTGACCGGCCGTCTAACACAGTGGGTAGTAATCCTCTAGCAGTTCGACATCAGGTTCATTGTTCAGAAATCTATCAAGGGGATGGCATTGGTAGACTTTCTTGCTGCCCATCCAACCCCCCAGGGCTAGTCTATAGAGTTGGATTTTCCCAAGGAGGCAATCCCCTTGGTAGATCCTTCCATCCCATGATGGCAGATGCACTTTGATGGTGCCTCCCGGAGCCCCACTTGTAGGAGACTCAACGATCCCAGACTCAATAGAGTGGGCCTGGGTAATTGTATTTATTACCCCGTCACAAGTCATTCTTTTGTAATCATTCCTTTTATTAGAAGGTTTCACCAACAACAAGGCAGAGTATCAGGCTCTTATCACTGACATCGAGCTAGCCCTCGAGATCGATGTGCCCAATTTGCATGTGATAGGGGATTCCGAATTGTCAATCAAGAAATTGAACAGTGGCTATGTTTTCAGAAATCCCGTGATCGTACTATTGTTGGAGCACACCCTCAAGCTAATGGCCGAGTTTACATCTCGGCTAGAAATTACTCATGTCCCTCGATCTCAGAACGGTCAAGCTGATGCCCTGGCTGGCTTGGCTACATCACTTGCAGAACCCGAGCAAGATGATCTGATTTTACATGTGGCACACAGGAGGGTCAGTTCTCCCATCACCTTAGATGATGACGACGGCTTGCGGGTAATCTATTTTACTGCCGGATCCTCCATGTCAGGACCCCCAGGTTCATCAGATGCAGTGGTTGAAGCGACTCCCGACTGGAGAGCCCCCTTTGCCGAGTATCTGCATTGTTGTTGCCTCTCGGCTGATCCGGTCAAGCACGAGTGAATCCGACGTTGTGTGCTACAGTTTACCCTTCATAGTGGTTCTAGTATTGAGAATATTCCTTAAAAGCACATGTTTTATGGTGTTATCCTTCGTTGCATCCTAGGAGTCGAGATTTCTCAGGTCATGTAGAAGGTTCATTCCATTTCCTGCAGTGCCCACCATGTTGGGCCAAATCTGTACCATCAGATTCAGAGACTGGGGTACTTCTATCCCTCTATGATCCATGATTGTATCGAGTTCACCAAGAGATGTCGCACGTTCCAAATTCATGCTAACTTCATGCATCAGCCACCAGAACCTATCCATTCCACCATGTACTCTTAGCCGTTTGTGGTGTGGGGACTCGATGACATGGGACCATACCCACCGGTGACAGCTCTCTAGTATAGGTCCATCCTAACCACCAGAGATTTCTTTTCTAAGTGGGCAGGATTTTTTCTACTCAAGGAGGTCAAGGCCCATTCCATCATTGGCTTCGTGAGCTCCAACGTCATCCAATGGTTTGGAGTCCCTCACACTGTCCTCACCGAAAACGACACCAACATCCGAGCAGCCGAACAGAAGAAATTTTATGCCATGTAGAACATCTGTTCAAACCATACCTCTCGCTATCACACATAGGTGAATGGACAACTCGAGGCATTAAAGAAAACCCTCTATAACATTTTGAAAAAAATGGTTGTTCAGAACAAGAAGAGTTGGCTAGACAAGCTCCCCAACGCCCTCTGGGCTTATCGGACAATGAATCATAATTCCACCCAAGTGACCCCATATTCCCTGGTTTACGGAGCTAAGGCCTTCCAGCCCATCGAGATCTGGCTACCTTCGTTACACACTAGGTTCTATGACTAGAAGGCGCCGAATAATGTAGCATAAATTCGTCTGGCTGAATTTGAAGCACTTGACGAGAGTAGGCTCTGTGCCCTGCACAACCTGAAAAGGCATCGAAATAAGATAGTTAGGGCCTTAAAAAAAGGATTTCCTCTGTTCTTTTATACAAGGAGAATTGGTATTGGCCCTCAAGGCACCAATGATCCCCAGCAGGAAACCACCCATGTTGGATCCCAAATGATAAGGACCTTACATAGTTCAATGGGTTTACCCCAATAGAGCATACTCCCTGGTGGCCATGGATGGTGAGTGTATAACTCCTCCCACCAATGCCAAGTTCCTCAAGAAATAATTTTCTTAAGCCTACTAGTCCTGCACGACCATAAAATGGATGATCCTACACGAACATAAACTGTATGGTCCTGTATGACCCGAAACTGCATGTCAATCCTGCATGACCATAAACTTCATGCTAGTCCCGCATGACCCTAAACTGCATGCTGGTCCTGCATGACCCTAAATTGTATGCCGGTCTCGCATGACCTTAAAATGTCCAATACTACATGACGTTAAACATTGCATCATCCTACATGATGTTAAACTATATTTTGAGAACTACGTATGGATTGATTCACATCCTCATGGAATACGTAGGAACGCTCAGACGCCTTGTCTTGATCCTATCCCCTAACTCTTCCCTTTGACTAACCCCCATAGGTATAGTTTTCTCAGAGGATACTTGCATGATATGGTGTAGTCTTCCTTATCCCCACTTATACTAGGATTATAATGGTATCACCATGTGCCCACTCCCTTTCATCTATCCTCCCACGTCCTCATTGCATGATGTTAAATTGCATGGCCTTCAAGAACTATGTACGGATTGATTACCATCCTCATGGGATACGTAGGAACGCCCAGAAATTTTGTCTGTTGGCCCAGCCCAAACGCAAGAATCTTCCCCTTAGGTCAAGATATATGGTAGGGGTGCAGACTTATACCCCAATTCACATCGATCTAATCTCGATCTGGCCATACGTCCCGCTCCCTAGAGATGTTCTTCTATTTCATAGATGGGTAAAATTATTCTTCACCCACTCCTTTGATTGGGACTCCATCATCTTCACCTTCCATAAGGGTCCCTAAATTGTATGGATTCTAGGCCCAAGGGCTCTCTTACTACTTAGGGGCAACACCCTCGCAGATGTTGAGCAACAATCCTATACAAGTCCCGCATTGAAAATATAGTAAGTGGTAGATGCTCATTTGTTGTTCCCATTTCCGGCCACTATAGGGACATTGTGTTTCGAACATGGGCCACAACTGTCCTACGATGTTGGAACCACCTCATGTTGTCCCAAAAATTGAGTGTAGTGGTTCATTCTACCCAGTTGTATCGCCAAGTGATGAACTACCTTCAGGAAATGGTAGGTTTTATTCCCCCGTATGACGGGGAGAGCCGAGACTGGCTCCTTTTTTCCCACACCAAGCACTGATCACATGGGATTAAGAGCTGTGATGAGGCGGTAACCATACTAGAGGACGTATGGCCTTTCATCTGAGACCTAGCCTCATGCCCCTTGGCCATTTCGGGCCCGCGGCCTAGGTTCTCTCTTATCTGAGTGTGCGATGTGGTATGGGATTATGTCCTCATTCACGTCGGGTTACTCGCTGTGTCGTACACATCCTCGGATGAGATACCTTATCCCCCATTCATCCTCACTACAAGAAGTTAAACTGCAAACTGTTCGGGCCTTTCCGACCAAGGCCCATCCTCAGACCCCTTGGCCTTTTTGGGCCCTTAACCCAAATTCATATCCAGAGTGTACGGTTTGATATGAGATTATGTCCTCATTCACATAAGGTTATTCATCGTGCCACAAACCCCCCTCGTAAGGGTATCTTACCCCTATGCGCAATCAATAAATACGTGTGGGTTGATTTTCATCCTCATGGGATACGTAGGACCACCCGAATGTCTAGACTTCGAGTCCAGCCCCATCTCTTAGATATCTCTTTGTTATCTGGCCCCTTGGCCTACCCTTTCCCAGGGAGAGGAGTATATGGTGTGGTATGGGATTATGTCCTCATTCACGTTGGGTTTGTAGCGACCACACCACATACCTCTCCCTCTTGGGAATTCTCTATCCCCTATTCTATACTCATCCCTTCAAATCGATTATTTTCAAGTTGAGAACCCTTGTCGACCCTCTTCGACGATTCACCAATGTGCCAAAGGGTACTCTGGTTTATTACATGGAATGGTAGATTCTACTCGGGCATGCTTTCACTAGTTTCTCAGGCTACGTGTTCCCCTTCATTAGGGCTTCCATCACCTTTCACACCTCAAGTGACCCCCCAAGTGGCATATATGCTAGGCCTAAGGGCTCTCCTACCATTACGAGCCAAAGATATCGAGAGTCACAGACAAAAAATTGATATAAATCCCACATTTCAAATATGGTCTGCAGTCGAAGCTCATTTTATTGTCCCCATTTCAGGCTAACATGATTTGGATGCTTTGTTTCGAACACAGTAAACAGTCATCCTCCATCATCACGCCAACTCCATTAAGCCCAAAATGTTGGTTACATGATTCGCATCCTTCTCCACCTCATCATGTCTAAATGAAATCTCAACACACCTGGGACTACCCCTCAATGTGAATTTTCATGTTAGGAGGACTAATCCGCGGTAAGGGTGTCATTCAGGGCTCTGCACCAATTTCCCATTGGAACGCATTCCAGGTATTGCAATAAAAATCTTCCTCCCTTGTTTCCCACACCGAGTTTGACTCACATGGGCTTAGGGATTAGGTTGAGGTTTGCACTTACTGGGAATGTTTTCACTCCTCTCTGGTCCGAGCTCTAAGACCGTAAACTAAGATCTCTTCTAGAACTATGTATAGCTTGATTCCCATCCTCATGGGATACGTAGGAACACCCGGATGTCTCGTTTTTTGGTCTAGCTCAATTGGGAGCTAGTTTCTCATGCCCCTAACCATCTTACCTCTATTTAACCCCTTGTCATGAGCTTCCTTTCTAGGAATTTCATACGGTGTGGTATGGGATTATGTCTTCATTCATGTTAAGAATGTATTATTTCACCGTACACATTCCCCATTTAGCATCATCTCTACTATGTATGTGCCATGTGATGTTAAGTTGAACGACTGGTCCGATCACATGACCCTAAACTGCGACATTATCGTCATGGTCGGACAACAAAAAATGGCACTACATCGTGATGTACTCATTCAAGGGGACACATTTCCTCCCAAAAATCTCGACCGTTTGTTCAAACCCTAGATTCCCAAAGCATGGTTTGCCCTCCAACATTTGGATGGGGTGATAAGGTGGTCATCTCTTGTTTCTCACATCAGGCCCGACCCATGTGAGCTTAGGGAATGATTTCTGGAACCTCTGAAAACATCACGAGGATGCAATAAGCCAATATAAACAATAGAAATCATGCATGCTATGGCATCAAACAATCAAAGCATGAAAGTACGTTTAAGAGTTTGTAATAATTACAGTACCCAAGGGTCAATTACCCCCATGGATGGATTGACCTCATCAAAGGAACCTTTTAGCTCCACCACCCTCTGGATAGTGGCGTCCAGGATTTGCTGCTGCCTGTTTACCTCCTGCTCCTCCTCGATAGAAAGAGGGCTCAATTCGTTGGCTGCGACCCGATCCCACTCCACACCGATCCAGATAATGGCCATCTCCTCAGAGGCCCACTTTATGCCCTCTTCAGCCTCCGCTAGCTGGTCTTCCAATAACGAGACGAGCTCTGATTGCGCATCATGAAAAGTGGAATGCTCATCTTCCCAGGCCTGCAACTGTTCAACCTTGTTTTCAGTCTTCTGGAAACTATTGATGTTCAACGTCTTCCTCAGCTACTAGCCCATAGTGAGTCCATGATCATACTTGTGAATCTTTTCTGCCATAAGATCTTAGATGAGAATGTGAGGGCGCTTGGAATCCACTCCCCCGACATATAGTTCACATAGCCTCAAGTGAAGTCTATCCATCTTGTCCAACTATAATACTTGGGGGTGTTATTGATGAAGTGCGTGATCTGCTTCCACAATCGGCAAAAAACTATTTTGATGTCCCCCTCATCAGAGGTCTTCTCGTCCTAGTCGGCGCGATTGGTAGGCTCGTATGCAGGGAATTCCCCCATGAAATCCTCAGCCGTGTCCATGTCTGGAGTTGGATCAGGTGTGGCAAGGCCTGAACAGTCTAGTTGATCATCATCATCAGATCCCACCTCGATAACCTCAGGCACGGTCCCACTGGCTTTCCCGCCAGTGACCAGGAGCGCTGTAGTTCGGTCAGGTTGGATGTCCCCCTCCACGACCATTGGCATGCCTCTAGGAAGGGTGCTTCCAGAAGTCCCGACCAACTTCGCCGTAGCAGCCCAGGCCAGTTGGAGGACTGTAAATTCCAAAAAAAATGGGGATGTGAATGTCAGTTAACATGGTCCGGGGATGGCAGTCATAAATTCGGTAGAGGAGACATATACAGATTAAATCTGTGGTCTCTCTCTTGGGATGATGTCTTCGGGACCCCGAGATGTGGCCCCATGTATATGGTTGGTAGGTATGGAGACTCTGGGGGAGCTGCCTCAAGTGTCCAAGCCCTGCCAGACACGAATGTTGATGCGACCATGGGTTTGGATCCCGAAGGTCCTGTGTCGGCACCCACTGAGGGGTCAGAACAAGATCTATGCACAAGATTTTCCTGCATAGTGCAGATGCTGATAAGGAATCCAGAGTAACCTAAGAGCAGACCCTGAGGAAGGAACTTGGGATTTTACCTTGAGGACCTCTGCAAAAATATTTATGATCTGAGGTCTGATCGCCATCTTCACCCTCCTCTAACGGACTCCCTCTACCGGACTCATCTCCCCAGGAGGACTCATCTGATTCTTCCAGTAGAGGGAAGTGCTCCCTCAGGTAACCAGATGACAGTTGTGGAGGGACCGTACGATCCAAAAACCCCCTGACCCAGTCTGTCATTGGGTAAAGGGCCCCCCAGGATTGGATAACGTCTTCCAGTTCGGCCAGGTATTTCTCTGCCTCTTCCTGAGATACTGAAAAACTAACTCTAATAGGGCCAATCCTTGGCAAGTCCATCCCTATGTGGTTAAGGTGCTGCAACAACTCAGTTGGGCCGATGAATTGTCGGTTAGCTTCCCAGATGTCCCAGACCTCTAGGAATACAATATTCTCAAGCATGTCAATATGGCATAGCCATTTCCCCAGGGCCTGAGTAAAAATCCTACAGAATCCTCTCAGTGGCCACCCCTTCGGATGCCTCTGTTCTCCTAGGACCACCGGGTCCTTTTTCGTTGCTGGATCCGCTACCACTGATTCCCCCTCAACTAGTGCGGGGCGTCGCTGCTACAGCAGCCCCGCCACTACGGGATGCCCTTGCTACCTTCCAGCCTTGGCCATGAGGTGGAGGAGGGTCACCATCCCCGACTAGAATGGTTTACCGCTTCAGCATGTCCCCTTAGTAGGCCGCCCCCCAGCTCTAGGCATATTCCTTTACCAGCCCGAGGACAACTGTCTGTGGAGGTAGTTAATTCCACATCTTCATGTCTTCCCGTGTTAACATGAGACACATCTTCCTCATCACACATGAGTGCTCCTCGTGACACACCTCCAAGTAGACCTGTGGGGTTAGTCGCTGCAGACACCAGAATTGCCTTGAAAACCGATGTGGGGTGTATGGATCGTAGAGATTTTCACAGTCCACCCTGACCCCCAAGACTCCACCTCGAAAGGCCATCAGGTAGGCCTAGTTCTCTTCCATCCCCTAGCCATTATCAGTAAATACCCCGGTCAGCAACGGAAACAGATGGAAATTTAATTCATCCACCCTCCACACCCGGTTCAGAACCGATGGTGCCGTCATCTTGGTCGGAAACCTCCCCACGACATTCATGATTGATGGGAATAATTTCGACCCTAGAGGTGAGATGGGGTTCAGATACTCATATATCCCCCGGATGTGTGTCGTTATCCACCCGTACAGGAGGTGGAATGGCCCACATACCCTCTATGGCCTTTTCCCTTCACTGATGTGCCACAACATCTTATACAACTTGGCGAGCATCGGGATCCCTAGGTTGACCCGCCCTCCTATTGCCAATGTGGATTCCATGATGAAAGTGCTTGCTCGCACTCCCATGTTGGTATCCCTCACCGGTAGAATCCAACCACAGATGAGAGTTGTGATGAATGCCGCCATCCTAACTATTGGTTGTTGCTCAGTGCTGACACTGAGCCCCCTGGTCTTCCACCGGCTATTCTCAAACGACCTAAAGTATGAGTGTTCCTTATTACAGGCCCTCTTTGGAAATATTTGAGGTCTCACTGGGAAATGATGGTCTACCGGGAAGTTCAAAAACTTTTTGAACCAATTCTTGAAGTAGACATCCCTCACCGCCTCTTTATCCTCCCCTAGCACAAGCTCCATCAATTCCATCTCCAGATATGGAATCTGTTATGAATCCTCCCATAAACCCATAGTAGGGATAAATTCTTCTTACATCACCCCCAATATTGGGACCCTCGAGATCTGATGCACGTCCCATAAGCTAATGCCGACCTCCCCATGATACAGGTGGAAGGTATTAGTCCCCAGTGACCACCAGCTCAACAGCTCCAGCATCAGCTACTTCAGCTAGTAGATTTGAAACTGGGAAGCCCAAGCTTCCTCATACATGACCACTCTTCTCATCTCTGCTCTAAACACCTCACACGAGGTGCCTACCCAGTAGTCCCAAGCCCAATCATCCAAGAAGTTTCTGACCTGGCGCAGGTCCCATTCCTCTGACAACTCCTTCTTCGGGTTCCCCAGTGCCACCTTGAGGATTGTTTGGTACAAAGGAGGGACATCTCTAGCTACAATTCATTTTCATTGATGTTGTTCATATGGTTGTATAAGAAGTTGTCAATGACAGTGTAAAATCTTCTCGGGCATGGCCATCAGCCACCCTGAACTATCGGTGCTGGCATGGCATGCTCCTAAACCAGTAAGCTGGCTCGCCCCTACTTGCTTCAGGGATGAAGACGTCATCCCTCTACCCAAAGCAATCTAAGGGAAACCTCCTACACAATGGGTAGTTCTTATGGATCTCTGATAGTAGCTCCACCAATGAACTATGGTCTGAGTGGATACGGACTAACTCTCCTAGCCCCAGACTGTTCACCATATCATCCCTCTAGGTGGCATCCACAAGGACCCCCTAGGATGCTTCTTGGTAAACCATTTAGTTATGGAACTTGGATGATTTTTGGGCTGGTTCGTGAAGCTCTTCTGCAGATCATGTTCAAAAGGACTCTTTGCAAAGACTGTTCGTAGACCGATACCTAGGAATTCAAGTGCTGAATTGCAGATCACAAATGTGGAGTGAAGGACTCGCTGTGCGCCGCGAAGGCTCGATTCACAGAGAACACTAGTGGAGTACGTGGAGCTTCGCGAATCGAGAGCACAAATGGAAAAAATTTCATAGAAGGGAATGGACAAAAGAGATGGATGCCCCCCTATTTATAGGCGATGACCTTTGGTGCTTCACGGTGCATCCAGTTCGTGCCGAGCTTCATGACGCTCTCAACCCACGCATCCCCTATCTGCCTCGCAATACCTATCCGTGAGCCGTCATCGCGAACGACTGAGGATTTTCGCGATTACCCTCAGACTTCGACCCTTGATGTCTCCATGGCTCCAAGTCTGAGGGGGGGAATTTGCTAGCACAAAAATTCAAGATAGAGAAGAATCCAAAATGAAGGCACTGTTGACTGGCTCGTGAAGCTATTTCGCGGGGTCCCCCCAGTATCGCGACCACCGCGAAGCAAGGAGGCTGAACGCTCTGCGAACGCATTTGACATTCGAGAGCCCACTACAATTCAAGGAAGTGGGATGCTCCGTGAATGAATTTGATTTTCAGGATCCCACCATGAAGTAAGGAGGAAAGTCACTCTGCGACCACATTTGACATTCACGAGCCCGTCGCGAAGCAACCAAGCCCCTCTTCATGCCACGTAAGCTCTGCTTCGTGGCACCTCTTGCCTATAAATATCGGGCTCCCCTGATCCCAAAGGACATACAGTTTGTCCTTTAGAATTACCATCTTTTGAATCATAAAGCACCCTTATACTCTGCGAACCATGTGCTGTGCGAGGTACTTATGCTCCACAAAGTGCCTACCCTTTGTCTCATTTTGAACCCCCTCTTCTGAGAGGGATTCCTTTCATGAAGACTAAGGGCCTTTGCGAAGGAAGGGGGTTCCCAAGGGGACCCGGGTCGATGCAGAGTTTTTATGCTTCACGAAACACCATTCATATACACATGATCCCCAGGCTAAGGCAGGGTCACTTTACTTCTTGAATCACATTGCTACATTACACCTTGCTTCGTGAGGCACCTTTCTTTTGTGAGGCAGTTCTCTACGAATGCCTTTCCACTTTGCGAAGCACCTCCCATATGCACTTCTTCCCTATAATTAGGTTGAAGCACCCCACTTTGCAAAGCACACCCCTTTGCAAGTGCCCTCCACCACGTGGAGCAACAGATCTTCACAAGGCCCCTTCCTATGAAACCCTCTGCTTTGAAATTTATTTCCCCATGTGACCCTCTAGGTATGAATGATGTGATTTCGAAGTCCCTTGGACAACAATAGCCATTGCATTACTTTGCCTCAAGCTTCTTTGCATATGCATGCAAATGGCTATTACTTCATTGCATAGCCACTCTAACATGGTCCCCTCAATGGTTCGCTCCATGACACCACCTCACCACAGATTTTCCTATCCCCTCTCTACACCAAGGAGTAGAGGGTACTCGTTATGTAATTCCTAGGGATGTCGAGTGAATCGACCTCGTCCAAGATATATGACGTTAAACTGCCACGAACCTCCATCCTCAGCACATGACGTTAAACTGTGACCTCACCCCATGCCTTGCACAAGGGGTACCCCCACCTTGGACATTCTCCATGTCCACTTGTCTCCACATGGGATGATATTTAATTTATGGGAGTGGTGTTTGTCCACTGGGGAAGGGATACCATCTCGGTGTAAGCCCCAAGATTTTCTTATCGGAGGTAGCATCCCTGCTCCTCCTTTCATCATTGGTCTTTAGGGCCAGTGAAGGAAATGGTGATTCTCCTTTCTTCGGTACCAAGTCCCTCTCCCACTGCGCTTTTTCACCACATGCCTCCATTCTAGAGTAAGTCCCAACCTCTATGAGTCTCCATTCTAGAGTAAATACCAACCTCTATGGGCCTCCATCCTGGAATGAGTCCCAACCTCTTCGGGTTACTAACCACGCATAAGCCCCTATTTCCTCTTTGGGCCGCTAACCACGTGTAAGCCCCACTCCACTTCTCACTGAAACACCTTTCGTGACATGATCACCAGGTCTCCATTACCTCTTGTTTCTCACACCGAGCATGAATCATGTGGGCTTAGAGTAAGCACTGACCCTGATAGCCTCTGCCTGGGAAACCAAGAGTTTAATCCCCACACCATCCTGAACTGCGTGGACTTTGATCCTTGCCAAAGCAGGGTATGTAGGAAGCCTCCCAAAGGATAAATCCCAACCACCAGTGGATCCCCGGGTCCACCTTCACGTCGGTTCACTGACACCACCATCCCAATCTACGTGGCCTTTGATCCTTGCTATGGCAGGGTACATAGGAATCCTCCCTAATGTTCAAGCCCACCATCCACCTGGACCCCAGTTCCCCATTCACGTCAATTTACCGACTCCTACCTCATCCTAGGCAGCCTAGAGAGTAAGCCCCATGTCATCTGAACTACATGGTCTTTGATCCTTGTTATGGTAGTGTACGTAGGAATCCTATCTAAGGTTCAAGCCCACCACCAACCGTTGGACCTAAAGTCCACCTTCATGCTGGTTCCCAACCACCTGAACTACGAGGTCTTTGATCCTTTCAAAGGCAGGGTACATCGTAAGCCTCCCTGAGGTTCTAGCCAACCAACAACCATTGGACCCCAGGTCCACCTTCACGCTGGTTTCCAACCACCTAAACTTTGAGGTCTTTGATCCTTACAAAGGAAGGGTACGGAGTAATCCTCCCTGAGGTTCAAGCCCGCCAACACCCTGCAGTTCCAACCCCCTTTACGTCGGTTCACCCCCATCCTGCATGAAATTAAATTGTGGACCTCTTTCAGTGGTAAGATGTTGTCACTCCATTCATTGTTATGCCATTGTGACCCTATCCAGTGATAAGATATTGAACCCCAATTGGTAGTAATCCATCGTCATATGAACAATGTGGACTTTGATTCCCTACCACGGGGATACGTAGGAATCCTCTTCGAGGCTCAAGCCCAAAACCATATTCATCCTCATGACTATTCCATACCATTCACCCTCCAATTCATTTAGCCACTCTATCATCCATCCTGATTCTTACCAGGGCTGCCACATCCCCATGGGATCATGCCACCTCATATCCCATTCCCTTAAATAGTAACCAGGAAGTCAACCACGCGTTGGCCCCAATATCAATGTTCCCTCTAGGGGGTTACTCCATCCGATCCACTCTAGTCAGTATTCTAATCAGCCTAATCCGTCTCTGTTGGATGTTAAACTTGTGTCATTTCCTATGTTAAAAAAGGGAAGATGAGGAAAACCTCAGATACATGCCCATGGAAGATGATTTCCCACATTCGATGTGGGATGCATCGGTCTTCCGCGCCCTCGAGAATCCCTATAATAAGGAACATAAGATATACACAACAATCCCCAGTGTCCAGAAACACCAGTGATGACCAATGTGACTACTCCCCTAATGGATGGTTGCTTCCCTGGCTAGACCACATGGAATATCCTGATAGAAGAAGTGCAATTAACTGGTGTCCATGAAGATATCGCGCTGGGAGGAGTTTCATGAACAACATCATAAGTCTATGAGGGAGTCCCGGACTAGGTGACAAGTTTCGAGGAGGAATATGTGGAATGAAGAACCAACATCCCATCATCCCGTTTTGATCATGGAGAAGAATTCCCTGAATAAGGATCAGATTCTGCATGCCTTTGGAAAGTGGGAATGCGGGGCAACAAAAACCGCATCTCTCTTCCTCCACATATGGATGCACGTGCCCTGGATAAAGCATCGAAAATAGATAAGAAAACACGATTTCATTGACCAA
Organism: Viscum album; assembly: GCA_963277665.1. Taxonomy (NCBI): domain Eukaryota; kingdom Viridiplantae; phylum Streptophyta; class Magnoliopsida; order Santalales; family Viscaceae; genus Viscum; species Viscum album. The sequence continues at coordinate 838,314,060 of OY728159.1, forward strand.
TTCATCCCTTGGATCATGGTGATCCCAAACATAAGAATCCACTTATTATTACTGATTCCAAGCCATTACGGTCCCCACCATAGGGGCAACCAAACAAAAAATCACTTTCTATATCCCACTAACACACTACATGTTGTTTCTATTAGGTTTATTAATAATTTTCATGTACCTGGATTAAAATTACTAGAATGAGGTACTCAAAAACTGTATCTTAACCTTTTCAATGAAGCGCCAACAATTTATTCAACACCAAGGTTTTTTCAAACGATATTTGGAAAACTTATGATGAGATTTTAAACATAGATCTATGTTATTTGATAAGTGTATTTGAAAATTTAACAAGTTATAGAATTGTATTAAGTTATTTCTTGTGAAAAAATGTGAAGTCAATTTACTTTTTACTGTGTTTATCATATGAAGGTGTAACTAATTGAACCATCAGTGTACGTCTACAATGTAGAGGTGGGACCAACTACTAAGGTGTATCTAATGAGAAAGTACCTTATACTAGATCTGACTACAACACAATATAATTAAGTATAATGTTTTTAAAACATTTTTACTTTTGATAATATAATATTTATAGAGTTCTCTTTTGGATACTGTATTAATGTGCAAACCATGTAACCTTTTGTGTCAAATTAATCTTCTAATTTTATTTGAATGCTTCATTGTGAGTTTTTTAAAAGATTGTGTGACTTAGTTTGGTGAGTAGGGTTTATAGTCTTCTGATATTTTGATACAATATAATTAGGGGATGTTTTTTAATGTCTTAATTTCACATCATAAAATATCTGGTGAAAATGATATTCTATTAGAATAAAGATTCATCTTTTGATTGTTACATAGTTTGGTCTTTCGCTAAACAAGTTGTATTAGAGCCTATTAGTTAACACTCAGCCAATAATTCATGTATCATTAACTATTACCTCAATGATGTATTTATTTTAGTTGGTTTTATAGTTACTAGATGATATGATGATGGAAGAAGTCAAGGTTCAAATCAGTTAGTTCAATATAACCAATTATGGATTAAGAAAGATATTGATAGAACAATATCTCATACTTAATGATATTCAACTTCCATTGGGTGGATAAAATCATAAAAAGATATATAATAGTGAATTTGAAAAGTTATAAAAAAATATTTGGGCTTAGTGAGGATGAAATTGAAAAAAAACATAGTCTTCAACATCTGGGAGAAGAAGACAACAACTAAACTGATGGAAGCCCTAACAAGATTATATAAAAAACCAAAAGCATTGAAAAAAGTCTTTCTAATGAGATGGTTGTTTAAAATGATGTTATCATAAGGATATTCCATGGAAGATCTTGTTAATGAGTTTAACATATTTTTTACTCTACGTGAAATAGTGAAAAAAAATTACAGATGATTTATGGGAAATCAAAATATATTTATTTATGTAGGAATAATGGGATGGTGTGGTTAAGACATAATAAATACTTATAGAGTTACTAATATTATGTTAGATGAAAAAAATCTTCTCTATGGGGAACTCAATAGAATAGATTTCCATGTTCCTTATGGTAATTATTTGAATGCTAATATAAAGGGATTCAACCCTTATAAAAGGAATCATTAATGATTGTAAGATAAGTCATTGTAGAAAAATATCAGACTATTCATTGGTACAAGTTTCACTTTATAATAATTTAGGATGCATGAAAATTATTAAAGGAAATATATAAATCGAAAAGAAGGTTTCAAAAGGGAAAATTTTAGATATTCATAATTCGTTAACATGATAAAAGATTGTAGATAATTGCTACTCATTGGTAGTGTATCACTGGATTCATGTATGGCTCACTTCGGTGAATCCTTCCACTAAACATACGATCAAAGGTCCATGGTAAACTATGTATCTGGAATCTTTGAGAAATTTCATCTACTAGACGATGAAGATTTGAAAGTGAATGGAAAAGGAGATGTAAATCTCCGAATGAATAATGTGTACTTCATATAACAAAAGGAAGTGAAACACATTCCAGGTATCTAGAATAACCTTATATCTATGTGGTATCTAGGCAATGTAGGATAATAAACTATATTTTCAAATTCCATTTTGAAAGTGACTCTGTTGTTTATGATTATGGTGTGAGGATTAAAGGATGACACACTCAACTTGACCAGAAATTCACATGGAAGTACAATGGTGGGCATTTCATCCTCAAAACATCTAGAGGATTGAAATTTTTAGCTTGATCACCTTTTTGAGAAGAACATAATGATTCAGGATGGTAATGGAATTCTGAATCTCAATCAAACAACTATTATAGTTGTGAGAGATGTGTAATGGGAAAGAAAATGTGGGTTTCATTCAACTTGAATGTTCATAATCCTAGAGCCTTGAATCAAGAGGTTGTTAACTCGAATGTATTTGGACTAGATGCAGTTCAATCTCATAAATGATAATTTTACCTTTTAATATTTATCAGTGACATGATAAGTAAGTTATGGATGTATTTCATTAAGAATAAGTAAATTTTTTTAGTGATTTTTTATAGTGTTAATAAATTTCTAAAAGGGAATGTGGATGGAAGTTAAAGTACACCAATCCAGTAAACAATATCTAATTTCACAAACCAACTCAGATTACCCATACAACTAGACACCCACAACATGTATCAACAATACCCTAAGGGAATCCCAAATATCCCTAGGATGGAAACTCGTTCATAGGCCTAAATGAACCCCTTTGGGGATAATTTTTCCAAAAAAATAGAATAGATATAAAACATATGTGTGATATATAATATAAGAAAATAGAAAATGACATAGAAGTATGCATAAATAAATGACTATACCCTTATTAGGGACAAAATAGAATCTTATCCAATGAAAAAACCAAAAATAAAAATGAAAATCCTAAATCCATGTGACATAAGGGTACACATACCACCATCTCACTCATCCCTACCCTTTATCCCACATACTAGCCATCACCAATAAACTGCATTGAATTATGGGTCCTAACAAATTTTTTTTATATATACTGAATTTTATATATAGGGTGTGTGAAGAAAAGGACTAGTATGATCCCAAAAAGTGTTCTGTATTCATACTTTATAAATAAATAAATAATTATAATTTTATGGAAATAAAAAAATGAAAGAATACTAGTCACAATTTTATATAAGTCATAGATAAATATCTATTTTTGTGTCATTTATAGAAACATGCATAAATAATATTTTCCAAAACCACGAGTAAATAAATAATTTAAAGAATATATTAAATTTTAATATTTCAAAGACAAAATCAATAAATAGTTTTGAGAAGCACAAAATTTCAACCATTTAATCATGATGTCACTAAGGGGAAATACCCTTGGGTAAGTTAAGTATTATTAAAATAGGATCCTCAAAACATTGGGATAAGTGAAATATCATCTTCATGCACAAAATACATAGGGAGAGAAACCTAAATTCATAGGGAATGATACCACATGTGTTATTGGATCCCCATCATGTCTAAAAAATGTTTAATTAATTATGTAGTGTAAATCCATTGCTAGGTTGACACAAACCATCCTGCATTTATTTTCCTATACTTCCCTCATAAATAAAAATTTTTCCATGTAATATAATTGTAATATATTTAAATATTTTATTTGGTTAATTACAAAAAACACAAGAAGTTCATAAGTCATATAAAAATGTCCCAAAAATTATTTTCACATGGATTTTTATTTCAACTCAAACCCACATTCAAGGAAACATTATTCTGAAATATTCCTCATTCAAAACAAATATCGTGGATCCAAGGAATTATTTAAAAAAAATAGGCAAGAACCTTAAAATATGTGTAAGAATAACATGTAGATAAAGAAAAACCAATTTACAAAACCACCTACCTCAATGGTCATGTTCGCAATGAAAATAGAAATGATCTAAAAAACATGAATTATACCTCCATCTCCTAATATCGATCTATAAAAATTTCCATGAAATAATATCCAAAACCATAGATATATTCATGGTAGTCCAGATCTATCATTTATTTCAATGTGAGAAGAGGATATCTTGAATTTGGATGAAGATAAGGTGAAAAATGAACAAGTGCCTTTAATTTCCAAGATCTTCCACAAATATAATCAATGAAATACATCTCTAGAAAGGAATAAATGACCATATAAATCAGGGGTGAGCCTTAAGTTAGAGACCCTTCGAAATAGGAGAAATAATTTGGGATTTGTATTTTTAAAATTGGATAAAAATATATATTTTTGTATTATTATAAACCATAAGCATGGTTTAGCTGCACTATTAGACAAATAGTTCACCGACCATGATACACACCACTATCTAAAAAAGGAATCTTCTCAGTAGAGGGTCACAATACTATCCCAAACCATGAACTACCTATACACCCCTCTTCGAAAAACCTCATCCCACCATATGGTTTCTACCGAATGTTATATGGTTTCCATGAACCATTTTCAAACTGTGTACCTTGAAAAAAACTCTCCAAAACTCCAAGAACTACTGATAATGATATAAGAAAATAAAGGAACAAAATTGGTATGGAATAAATTTCATACGTATATGAAAGTTACACAGAGGTGTGAAAATTATCCCCATTAAATAACTTTATACCCATAAAATGTCAAATCCAAGAATGTATACTCTTGAAAACCTATGGCCAATAATCCCCCATCATTGATTCCCTTTACCAAGTCTCATAATAATATATCCCATGTTTCCAAAGAACTCCTGAAAAACATAAAATACTTCCCCCAAAATATCTTTCCATGATAATCAACTATATTAATAGGCTGATCAGTCATTGATACATCTGATTTCAACTCCAGATCATGCCAACTCAAAATATGGGAAGGGTATATATGATACTTCTTGATCTGAGATACATGGAATATATTATGAATTAAAGTCAATTGAGAATGTAATTTTAGAATATATTCCTCCATCCAAATATTCTCAAGAATATAAAATAGTCCCATATTTCTTGAAGAAATATTTACTTACATTCCAAACCATTAGTGTCCCAACGGAGGTGAAATAGTATAGAAGATATGGAAACCAATTGTGAACTCAAAAAGAAAATTATGATGACCCATATTGGAATTATGACAACTTTGAGTTTTAACAATTCATCGACGTATAACTAATATCTTTTTTGAAATCTCATGTATGATTCTTGACCATATAAAGGATGTTTAACCCATTTATAACCAACAAAGGGGTGATTTGAATGTCTTACGACATAAAGCTTTAAAGGGTTCCTTTTATATACATTTTACGACTACTATTCTAATTAAAACCTAAAAACACGAGATAGATATCTCAAGATACACCAAATTCAAATACAAAAACATAGAGCATGTCCTTAAGAATCTGAATAGATTACTCCATCAGTCCATCCATCTGGAGATGATATGTGGTGTTGAGCCTAACTCGAGATCCCATAACCACCTAAATACCCTTTTAAAATTGATAGGTAAAATTAGGATATCTATCCGATACGATGGCTAATAGAATTCTATATAACCTCACAACCTATTTTATATACAACTTTCCAAACTCTTAGACTTTGTTGGTGTCCTAAATTGGAAGGAAGTGAGCTAAATTAGAGGTTTATTCAATCAACATCCATATATATTTCCTCCATTAGTGATTACTTGGTAATATAATGATATAATACATGGACACTTAATCCAATTTTCATCATGACATAAGGAAAGGTTGAAGTATCTTAGATGGTCACTGGTGTTATTGCTACATTTTTTGATAGGTATAACAACAAGACATGAAGTTAACTATATCTCATATTAAAATAAGCCACCAAAACTAGAACTTCACATCATTTTACATCTTTTTAATACCTAGATAAACAATCCACTGATAGTAATGACATGCCTCCAAAATAGTACTTCTCACCAACAATGGAACTATAAAAAATTTAAAGAAACAAATAATTCCTTCCGAGAAGAGATACCACTCAGGGATTACATCCCCATCATATAATAAATCCATCATACTCTTTAATTCATGGTATTTCTGTTTTTCATTGGAAACCAACTCATGTAGAGATGATGTTCGCTAAATCCCCACAAAAAAGAGATATAATCCTTCCTCTTTGTGAATCCACATGAATTCTAGTAATGGGACTCCTAAGATTCCAATAATCCTCAATTTGTTCTTTAAAAATATGATAGAGAAGGTTCCACACCATGAAAATTGTCCTACAATGACAATATATTATCCATGGTTTTTGAACCATTGTTATAGGGAATAATATTTCCATTATTAGTGTTAAAACATGGCTGTATGCCTTCCCAGATCATCCTATTATAATGGATTACTAATATAATGGATATAGTCCCACATATATCTATTGTTATAGGGATATTTGGTAGTAAGACACATGTTAAAGTGAATAAAACCAGTCATTGTACATGGGAAATTGGAAGGAATTATTATTTTCATATTTTTATGAAAACCATGGTAGTACAGTAGGATATAACTTTGGTTATTCAAATAAATGAAAATAAGTATACCAAAAGTCCATGAAGACTACATTTTTTTTATAAACTTGGAAATATTACTCACATTTGATCATGATTTTTGAAAACTGAGGTGATAAGTGCACACTAAATTTCCTACATCCATAATATACTAAAATTTATCAATAAGCCACAATCACTAACATGTTTTTCCAAAACAATGGTGAGAGGTGTACCTTGAATCCAATATGACCATTTGTTTCAAAAACCATTCTAATAAGCCTCAGATAAAACCCTTTTTTTGTAAGAATATGGCAACATGCCAATATGGAATTGCCTATTTTTGCGATTTCTAAGAACCATGGAAATATGCCTTTCACCCAAATACGAATTTTTTATTTTTTTTAAAAGATTAAAAATTACAAATAAATAAAAATATTTACATACATACATATATGTTTATATATATTAATACATATAATGTATCATAAAACAGAGGTAAGTGATGAGAGTATTATGGAATAGTTTCTAGGACGAGAAAATTAAGGATACATTTATTTTATCAAAGGATATAGCTACAGTTTACTAAATCATGTAAATATGTGTATGGTATGTAGCATATAAGAAGGTTCCATATTGAACAAGGATAAATATGACAGAAGGTACCAATTTATTAAACTATGGAAATAAGTGCTATTACAATAGACTTTTGACACAATCCATGTAGACCATGACCATATCCACCTATGGCCATAATTTCATATAGTAACTATAGGATAGACTGAAATTCCATGGATATGTTGTCCAAAATTCATTCAAACCATGGATTGAAGCTATGAAAAAATATTTTTCGACTATTTCTATGGTTTAAAACCACAAAAATATGATAATTTTGTTTCCTTTTCTATACTAAAAGAATAATCAACGAAATTCAGTTTTCATGATATATAGTCAACGTCAAAATCAAATGACAAAAAAAACTCCATCTAACACCTATTCTTGAGATTCAATTATTTTTGAGAATGTAGGTTACTCATACACGTTTTAACTGAGTAAATAGGGAACATTTCCCAAAAAAGGTAGTGTCACTAACACTTGAGGGTGTTCGTAACCACTAAAAGTTTAAAATCATGAGTGGGGTAATTATTTTCATGAATTAAAAGTTGAAAAGATCTATAAAATACCACTTCCTCTCCCTACATAAGAAAAAAACCAACACCTATAATTGAAGCATCATAATAAACCAGATAGACTTAACCATACTCTAGAAAAAATAAGATAAATGTTGAGGCAAGTCATCATTTAAAATTGTAAAAATGATTCTGAAACATTTAGTCCCACATGAACTTTACTCCCTTTTAGATAACTGTGGTAAATAATGATACAATATTATAGAAATCCTTTTATTAACCACCAATAGTATCTTGAAAATACAAGGAAACTCTAAATTACAAAGTAATTTTGTGAATCCACTCATAACATAACAGCTCTCACCATCTTATGGTTGAAAAAGATGACAATTTATAACACCAAATTTCTAAAGAACATAAATTTTTAGATACAAAAATAGAATTTAAATATCTTTAAATATTGTTTTTGTTCTTTAAAGATTCCAAAAATAGCCCCGTGGTGAAACACATTCTCTTCCTTGGATCTTTAGTAGAACAAAATGTAATCCAAAAATTCCATTGTGAATGAAGGAAGGTATTGGTGGAATATCCAACTCATCAGAGCTATGAAAACTAAATGATAATTAGTTAGGAAAAAATACATAGCAAAAATTTAAATTGAACACACCTAATCTTGAAATATATCTTAGAGGTGTCATATTCCCTAACTCTATGATGGAGATACCCTAATCGAATGTGGATTTTTTAGAACCTCTTTTTCCATTAAACTGCCCAAGAAAGTCATGAATATGTGTAAAATTGTATTTATTCTTGATCTTTAACTGATTAGGCTTCTGATAATTGACACATAAATGAACCATCCCATTGGCCTTTTGGAGATAATTACAAATTTTACCCAATGTGATAACTTCATACAGATAAAACCTTTGTATTTCAATTCATACAACTATATCATCAACTATGACTATAGAGACTTGGTTTTTGGCCTAATAATACATTGAAATATTTCTAAGAATATTTCTTGAGATGGGTGGTGAGACGACGCGCAATTCTGAGGCCTAGTGTTCCCAAAATTAATTTTATAAAAATGTGAAGTGTTTTTATATTATGCACACGTGGTTAACTAGTGAAGATGGTATATCATTTACACAGTTGATAGGACCAGAAATCTGAGACTAAAGTTGGTTTCGGAACACAGTGTTTCCTCGATCCACAATATAAAATAAGATAGTGTGGGACGTTCGGACCCCTCCCTTGTTGGTGGTGGGTTAAATGGACAAATTCAATTATTAATTTATTCATATAATATCTCAAACTATAATATCTCTCGAACGGGGACTTAGATGAAAAATCTGAGACCAACGTTGAGATAAAAACATAGGTTTTACCCAAGGTAGAGTATAAACTTTGTCGGTGTAAGAAGGTTGGCCCATATGCCAGTGCAGATGATTAATTAAATAATTAAATAATTGTTTGTTTAATTATTTTATTGATTTATTTTATCCTTATGATAGGTTAAAAATTCATCGTTATGAGATCTTGGCCCCATAACCCTTTTTCCAATGATGAATTCTCCTCTCCTCTCCTCTCCTCTTCTTCCCATTGACGAATGATGAATGAAGAACAATGAGGACTTGGATCTCGATGAATTGAAGCGCAACAAACACAACAACTTATTCCAATCATTTTTCAAGTGTGATATTCATCGACGACAATGGATCCAATATAGTTAGGAACTCATCTATTGGTGTTTTATGTCTCTAGATTAAAATTTTGAGTATATTGATATTTTTTCCTTGATCTGTGCCCCTTAGTGCTGCATTTTAATGTGCTAACATACTGGAATTGAATTATTTCTCTTTGTTTAATTTTTGTTCTTACTCCTGGTGCCCCATTATTATTCTTCAGCCAAGAACGCTTTACTGAAGACGTTTAAACTTTTTTTTGGTGCTTCTTCCCCCACCGTTCTTCACATTCATCATCGTTGGACAAGAGAGTCATGATTCAACTCTGTTAGGGCGGGTCCGAATGCGGTCGAACCCCCAGACTCTTTGCAGTGGAAAGAACGAAATGCAGATCGACGATTTGAGGATGAATTGATAAACACCTTGTATGGTGTTTGGTAGACGAGCCTAATCATTACCATAGGTTTGTGTTTGTGGTAGAATATGGTAAACACAGTGAGCATCAATAATAATAATTATTATTATTAATGATAATGATGGAGACTCATTGATAAAAATTGAAGGAGGATTTTATTATTATTATATTAAATAATAAGGTTAATGGTGTCTTTTAGTATGTGATTAATTAAATGGAATGGTTATAATTATTATCAGAAAAACCATGATAAATTAATTAAATGGGATAAAATAAGAACATTAATGATGATTTTTATTATTAATAATTTTATAAATAATAACATTAAAGTGAGAATGGTGTTGGGGCGCCTCACGAGATGTGGCCATGTTGGACGCACAAGCAGGGCATGAGGGAAGGAGGAGGCATGTAAATAAAGGTGTGTGATTGATTTATCATTTATTCACTTTTAATAATCATTATAATATTAATGAAAATAATTTTAAAATAAAATAAATAAGATTAAAGAGGAGTCAATCATGGGGCTAATGAACTGCACATATAAGAGGTCGAGCGTGGGTTTTTCATGATGGGAAATGAAAAAAAATAAATCATCAATATAAATAAAAAAATATAATAATTTTATTATTATCTTTGTTGGGAAAACCATGTTTCATCCGTAATTTATCTATGAGACCTCAGTTCCATGAACCATTAGCGATAGTGGGACCCTGACTTCGAGACGGACATTTCGTGTCTGATATTTGATGTATTTTTTGGGTTTTCTGGTCAAGTACCCAAAACGATCAATTAATAATAATAATATATTATTATCATCAAATCTTTGACCCACCCAATCTCCGACATGCAACGTCTGATTGAATTGTTTTTAGCAATGATGTGACCCTGTCTTTAAGATGGATGATTCAAGTACAATATTTATTATTAAATCCAGGTTTTTGGATTGGGTCCACAAAACACCCAATATTATTATTTTTATTATTGAAGGATATTGTATCTAACATGTCTACCATATAAATTGTCAAAATAATGAACAATTTGTGGTGCAAAATTCCTTTGGATGAGGAGGTACTTTTGAGATACTCCACATGAGTTTTGGCGAAAGGTGAGGTAATACTGATAGCCTAGGGAGCAGAACAAGGGTGTTTCTTGTGGTGAGAATTTGGATGGATACTCTCTTGATGATTCATGATGCAGGTATTCCTTACTCCTTTGCACCAGTAGAGACGAGACTCCTCACATCATCTGTGCTTGATGATTTTCTACTATTGGACTAGGTGTAGGTCCTCCATACTTTACTCACATTGACTCAGGTACCCCACTACCAGGTAGGGTGAATGTACTCAAAATTAGGAGTGAGTACTCCCCTATTGAACTAGTGTGTGGGTCCTCCTTATGCAGTGCTATAGTAGGGTCGATACTCCCATACTTTACCAGGGCACAGGTCTTGTAGTCACTGAGTTGTAGTCCCCTTCTGATTTAGGGTGCGTGTCCTCTTTACAACTTGTTCCAGTAGAGTCAGTACTCCACCTTCCGTTCTAGGGTGCGGGTCCTCTAGAATAGGGTCGATACTCCCCTGATATACTAGGGTGGAAGTACCCCATAGTGAAGAAACTACCAGAGTTGTACTCCCCTACCGGGTAGTGTTCAGGTCCTTACTTATGGTGTAGTACTCCCACAACATTGAGTAGTGATGGGGGGTGCTTCATGGGAATTGGAGCTCCCTCGACTACAATACATGGTTACGAGGAGCGGGCCCCTCCACTTGATTCAATCGATACCAATGTAGATGTTAATGCTCCCTCAATGGACTATGGTGTGGACCACTTCTTACTAGAGAGGCTGAGACATTGGGGACTTGAGCTGTGTACCTGCAACTGAACGTAGTGTCCAGGAGTGGGCCTCTTCACCTGCTTTCCCTTGGTCTTGCCTCTCATGTAAGACCGTGTATGCAAGACCTCTAGTGTTGGGAATTGTTGTATGTTCTAGATGAAAGTTCCCAATGGGGAACATCATTTCGAACGTACCATTAGGAATGGTTGAGTTGTACCTAATGGAGTACATCTCTCAAACGGCTGCCATCATGGATGGACAACTCATGGAGCATGTTCCCATGATCCTTGAGTTACGGTTTGAGCCTTATTTGGAAATCCTAGTAATTACTTGAGGTTAGAGCCTTATGTTTCTTTTTGGCTTAGATGAGTATATCTTGATTCCCTGGGAATATGTATGGGTATATACCTTGTGTGAGCTATGAGATTGAGATCCCCTTAATCTCACATTTGGGTTTCTTTGAGCGATCATATATACTATTGGGTGGATTTGTACTCTTTCCGTTAACTGTTGTTGTACCTTGTTCCATCTTACTGATCCCCTCTTCAGTACCTCTCTTGCTACTCCCTCGATCCTTCGGGGCATCCTAATGAGTAATCTTATTCTCACTCCTTCATGGTATTTTCCTACATTTGGTGTTCCCTTGCAGATGATAGACATGTTGATCGGGATATTAGAGGAGCTTAGGGATATGGGGTTCATGAATAGTGTGTGGTTGTTATAGATTGGGATTTATGAGTGGGACTATTCCTGCTATTTTACTTTTTCATTTGTTCCGAGGTTGTGGAATTTTTCTAGTTGGGTGTTTATTTTTGACCCTTTCCATTTCAGATTTTTTCTATTGTACTTATACTATTTAGAGGTCAATGAATTTATGTTGGTTCCTTTTTTATCACAGCGTGGTACCTAGATTTATTTTCCACTATAGTTTTTCATTGAGTTGGGTGTGTGTGTGTGTGTGTGTGTGTATAGGTTTATAGGAAAAGTCCTGACTGATTTTTTTGTGCCATCGGCACTAGTCACCAGCCCCTGGCCTATGGAGGTTGGCTTGGGGTAGTTGCGTCTTGAGCCCGGATATGGTTCAGGTCATGAAAAAGAAATGTAACTAATAATATAATTAAATAAAACCCTTTAGACATGATCTATAATAGAAACTTCTGAGCCCGGATGTTTGAGTCAGGACTCCACAAAGAGATCTATGCTACCATAGTTCCTTGTGAATCCCCACCTATATCGGGTTGCTGGATAAGGAATTGGTGATAGATATATTTTTGTTAGAAGAACTTCATACACCTAGTTGTGGTAGTATGCGAAATAGAGATGAGACGTCTTTTGTAGCTAGAAAACACCAGATGATGAGATCTCAATGTAGGAGAGCTTGTCATGATCAGTCTTAGGAATGAGGTCATAAGGGACCCAGACAACATAGTAGAAGCATGGTGGAATAATCCCTCTGACTTGTGAACTCAAGGATTGGTTGTGTAGCAGATGCCCTTAGTGAGAAGTGCGAGAAGTCCAAGACAGACATAGTGTGAGAAGTTTCAGAGCAGTTAACTTCCCTGAAGTTGACACCAGTGGAACATGAGGGTACAAATTTTCATCAGATAACAGTGTTGAATCCTTTTACTCTCGAGCATGTTAGCGAGTCACAATTGCGACTCATCAATTGTGAAATCCTATGTGACTAGATATCCTTAGGTGTTTTACCATAAGGATATACTGAAGGAGGCCACCACAATAATATGTTCTAGTGTCGAACAATGATTCCAGTTGTGACATGGGATGTTGAGGTTTTTATGGGGTGGAAAATTGTCCCCCCGAGTTCTATCAAGTCAATCTAGACTATTCAAGGAGATAGTGAGGTTTCATAACACCATGCCTTACCCCAAATAATTGGAGTGGGTACAAGATTTCTTACACGTGTTTCAACTGATATGATATTTTTATGTACTTACACACGTCATCAAATGAAGAAAACCTTAGGAGGGTGGACCACCCCTTTGTTTGAAATTCTTTGGCAGTAGAAAAAATGTACAGGTTTTCTTAGGAGCGGGATAGCTAAGTGTTGGCTTAGAATTCTGAGGCCCGATGTGCCTGAAATTAATTTTGTTAAAATGTGAAGTTTTTCTTATATTTACCACAAACAGGTAACTAGTGAAAATTTGATATATCTTAAATGGTTGATCAGATTGGAAATCCAAGACCATGGATGGGTCTAGAACATAGTGTTTCCCTATAGGCATGATATAAAATAAGTCAGTGTGGGACATTTAGACTCCTCGCTCGTTGGCGGTGTGTTAAATGGATAAATTAAATTATTCATTTAATATATCATACTCGAATATATATCGAATGGGGACTTGAATGAAAAATATAAGACCACCGATGAGATAAGAACATAGGTTTTACCCTAGGCAGAGTATAACCATTATCAGCATTAGGAGGTTGGCCCATGTTCCAGTGTGGAAGATTAATTAAATAATTAACTAATTGTTTATATAATTATTTAATTAATTTCTTTTAACCAGATGAGATGTTATAAATTCATGGTTATAATATCTTGGCCTCATAACCCTTTTTTCTAGTGACAAATTCTCCTCTCCTATCCTCTCATCCTCTTCTCGTTGACGAACGACGAATGAAGAACAACGAAGCCTTAGATCTAGGAGAATCGAAGCACAATGAATACAACCAATTATTATGATCACTGTGCAAGTGTGATATTGGTCAATGACAACATATCCAATTCAGGTAGGACTTATATTTTGGTGTTTTACATCTCTGGATTAAAAGTTTGAGTGTATTGATATTTTTTCTTGATCTGTGCCCCTCACTGTATCCATTTCAAGTGCCACCATACTAGAATTGAATTATTTCTCTTTGTTTAATGTATGTTATAAACCCTGGTGCCCCATTCTTATTCGTCACCCAATAATGCTTGAACTATGGAGTTTAAACTTTTTTTGTGCTTCTTCACCCACTATTCTTCCCATTCATCGTTGTTGGAACATGGAGTTATGATTAGACTCTACCAGGGAGGGTTCGAACACGGTCGAACCCCTGGAACCTTTGCGGTGGAACGAACAGACAAGATCATTACCGCTGGTGTGTGTTTCTGGTCAGATATGGTCAACAATGTGAGAGTCAATAATAATAATAGTTATTAATGATAATGATAGAATCCCATTTAAAAAAATTGAAGGGGATTTATTTATTATTATATTAAATAATAAGGGTAATGGTGGATTTTAGTGTATGATTAATTAAATAGAATGGTTTTAATTTAATATGAGAATAACCATGATAAATTAATTTTACGGGATTAAATTATAATATTAATGATGATTTTTATTATTATTAATTTTATTTATAATAACATTGATGTGAGAATAGAGTTGGGGCGTCTCATGAGATGGGGGCATATTATACGCACAAGATGCGTAGGGGGACGGAGGTGGCGTGGAAATAGAGGTGAGTGATTGATTTATCATTTATACACTATTAACAACCATTAAGATATTAACACTAATAATGTTAAAATAAAATAAATGAGTTAAAATAGGATTCAAACATGGGGCTAATGTACTTAACAGATAGCAGGTTGAGCATGGGGTTTTCTTGAGGGAAAAAATAAAGGTTAAACAAAAATAAAAATAATATAATAATGTTATTATTTTTTTTGTTGGGAAAATCAGGCTTTGTCCGTAATTTATCTGCATGACCTCGGTTCCACGAACTTTCGGTGACAGTGAGAACCTAACTTTGAGATGAAAATTTCGAGTCTAATATTGGATGTCTTTTTTTTTGTGTTTTAGGATTAGGTACCCGAAATGCCCAAATAATAATAATATATTATTATCCATAAATCCTTGACATGCCCTAACTCCTACGTGTGACATCCAATTGACTTTCCATTAGTGACGAGATGTTCTTGTCTTTAAGATGGTCGATTCAAGTCCAGTATTTAATATTAAATCTAGGTTCATGGATCAAGTCCACGAAATACCCAATAATAATAATAATAATGAGGGATCTTGTATCTGACATATCTCTCTCATACGACGTCAAAATGAAAAAATGTTTGTGGTGCTGAAATCCTTGGGACGAGGATGTCTTTTTGAGATATGCCACATGAGTTTTGGAGAATGTTGAGGCTTGAATGATAGCCTGAGAAGAACTAGGGTGTTTCTTATGGTGAGAGTTAGGATGAGTACCCCCTTGACAACTCAATATGCAGTTATTTCTTACTCCTCTACTCCGGTAGAGACGGGACTCCCCACATCATGGGTGCAGGTTTGTTTTCCGCTAATGGACTAGGGTAAGGGTCCTCCATACATAACTCACATAGAGTCAGATACTCCCCTACCGAGTATGGTGCAGGTCTTCTATGTCAGGAGTAGGTACTCCCCAGTCGACCCAGGGTGCAGGTCCTCCTTATGCAATGCTATGGATGGGTCGGTACTCCCCTACTTTACCAGGGCGTAGGTCCTCTAGTCATCGAGTTGTACTTCCCTACCAATTCAGGGTGTGGGTCCTCTTTACACCTTGTTCCACCAAATTCTTTACTCCCCTGCCATGCCACGGTGTAGGTCCTCTAGCCGAGGGTCGGTACTCCCCTGACGTACTAGGGCGCGGGTCCCCCATGATGAAAACATTACCAGTATTGTACTCCCCTACTGAGTAGGGTGCATGCCCACACTTATGGAGTAGTACTACACCATCTCTGAGTAGTGACAGGGAGCGGGTATTTTATGGGAGATGAAGCTCCCTCGACTGCAGGACAAAATTATGATGAGTGGGCCCCACCACTAGATGAAATCGATACCAAGGTAGAAGTTAGTGCTCTCTCGATGGACTGAGGTGTAGACCACTTATTACTGGAGAGACTAAGACATCATGGGTTAGACTAGAGTAGTGTTTCTCCTACTGAATGTTGTTTTGATGAGTGGGCCACTTCACTTGATTTCCCTTGGTATTGCCTCGGGTGCAAGACCGTGTGAGCGATACCTCTTGTTCCGGGAACTATATACAATTCTAGCAGAAATTTCCTGACGAAGTACATCATTTCAGACGTACCATTAAGAATGGCCGAGTTGTACCTAATGGAGTACATCTCTTAGACGGGTGCCATCAGGGATGGCTAGCTCATGGAGAGTGTACTCCTAATCCTTGAGTTATGCTTTGAGCCTTCTTTGGAAATCCTTCTAATGGATTGAGATCAAATCCTTATGTTTCTTTGTGGCTGAGATGAGAATATCTGGATGCCCTGGGTATATGTATCACTACCACAATAAAGGTCAAGGGAAGATCTGCCCTTTATCAGTGCTAAATAAAAATAGTTGATAGAGGGGTGTTCCTTTATCAGTGCTAGATAAAATCCCTAATAAAGGTAACCATTATCAGCACTAAAACAAGTGCTGATAAAGGGCGCATTTATCAGCAATATTAGAAGTGCTAATAAAGGTTTTTCTTATTAATTTATATAAAATTATTATATTTATATTCAAAAATAATTTTTATTTGTATACATTGAATAAAAATTAGTTTTTTATATTCAATATAAATTTTTTAATAGTTCAAAAATATATAAATAATGTTTTAATAGAAAAAGTATTTCGACGATTATAATTATATATATATATATAATTAAGTAATTATAAGATTATAATAAATTACATTAAATAATAAATATATTTATTAGATATATTAAAATTATTATATTTATTTGAGATTTATTAGATTAATTCATTGTATTTATTTTATTAATAAATATATAATACCATTTAATATATATATATATATATATTTATAATTAAAATTATTGAATATATATGCGTTTTCCAAGGAATTTGGTCAACAAATATATCGGTATATGTTATTTATGCATGAATGTTCATTTGTATATTACATGATGCGATATATATTGATTAATTTATAATGATACCCATATGAACTATATATGTTCCAAAAAATGTACTCATAAAATTGCATTTAATATATTTAATTAATAAAAATATTTTATTATATTTGTTATGATATATATAAATACCTTTCAAATACATTTATAATTATAATTTTATTAATATATATTAACAATTATATACCAATATTTATAAATATATACTATTTATAGTTATAATTATTAATAAATAAGTATATATTTATCCAATATATCTTTTTAAATAATTATATATGAATATAAATAAATTATTAAAATAATACATTTATAAAATAAGTATTTATCAGCGCTATAATTTTAGAGATGATAAATAGCCTTTTTATCTGCACTTTTTTAACACTGATAGAGATAGAACTTTATTAGCGATAAAAAAGAGATTATAAAACACCTATTTATTAGATCTATAATTTTAGCATTGATAAATATGTACATTCCGAGAGCCTTTTTAGCATTGATAAAGGACTATATTTATCAGTGCTAAAAAGAACTGATAAAGGTATGTTTTATCATTGCTCTTACTTTAGCGCTGATAAAACATACCATTATCAGCTCTTTTAACTAGCACTGATAATGGTTCCAGTGGTTTTTATAAAATAACAAAAACATGCCCCTCCTCTCTCACACCCATTCATGCCTTCACAAAATCTGAACCCGACCCCTCCTCCGCCGCGACCCCCCCCCACCTCCTCCTCCACCATTGTTTCCTTTTCCTCCTCCTCAGCCATGACCATCCTCCTCACCCATAGCTGCCTCTACCTCCGCCACCGCTTCCTTCTCCAGCACTACCTCTACCACCACTGCCTCCTCCGCTGCGATCCCTCTTGCACCATGATCCCTCTTACTTGGTATCCCTTAATAGTTTATAAGGCCATATTGTGCCTTTTTTACTTGTTTTCATGGAAGGAAGAATCATCAATCTTGTTTATATGTATATACCATATGATTGAATAATGTTGATTTCTACGTGGGTTTTACCCCTTATTATGGAATAGGTTAAGTACCAATTGTATAGAAAAATTCCCAAGGGGCCTTCAAAGCATGAAAATATTTTAAAATTTAAAATTCAGTACTATATAATGGGTTTTAAATGAGATTTTTACACCTATTGATTTATAAATAATGTGTTTGGGGTGTGTAATGTTCTTGAAGTGTCCTAGAGGGGTTTTTATATTTTATTGGGGTGTGTTAACCCATACGAGTTTTATTATAAACATTGTGATAGACATTCTATATTAAAAATATTATTATTTTTAATTTTTGGATTCCATGTGGTTTTATAAAATTATATTCAAAATATTTGTCTTAAGAGTTGATTTGTAAGATATTTTAAATAATTTTATTTGGATTCTCTCCCTTAAAATGTTTTTTTGGTTCATTTTGGGACATTATGAGAAATGGTTTTTTTATAAAATCCTTAAGATAAAATTATTCCCATTTTTGTTTTTTTCTATCTCATGGGTGGTTCCCTATACATGTGGTTTTCTTATGACAGAGAAAGGTGATGTTTCTTTCAAGGAAATTTGAGATTGGGTGATCATTTATTTATAAATGTATTCGATTTGGAAGATTCTTGATGCATTGAATTTATTGATTTCTAACCACCTTGTTTGATGTCTTAGGAATCTTAGGAGACTAGTTATTAATATAAATATGTGTAAACCATTGTATATGATGTCTATAATATTTGGAGGGGCCCACTAGACAATGCGAGATAATATATTAGAGAGTGATCATTAGATCATAGAAGTTAAGGAGATAGAATCCTATGTCCCATGGTATTTTTATTCTCCTAAGATATTTATCCCTTGACCATTTGATTGTGGGCTGCTTTGGTGGGTACTAGTGACGGAATAACCAATTGGTAGGTTGTTGTGTGAGATATATCAACGATTATTTTAAATCTTATATTATGTTGAGTACAAGTTTTTTATTGATTATCCCACAAAAAATATTCATCATGGCTATATGAAATTGTGACTTCTCCCTTAAAACCATTATAGGTATAGTACATGGAGTGGGGTTGCTTATGATGTTAGTTGAAATGATAATGTGGATTCCTTACGAACATAAGGGTAGGGTGTTGACACACCTTTCCGTCACAGAGTCTAACAAATTGAAATGGGATATACCTTGAACCCAAAGTGATTCAACCTTTGAAGAAGCATAAAAAATTGACAAAGGCATGAACACGGATTAAAATGCACTTTGGTCGCGCAAGTTCCACCAAGGTCACACATGTATACTTGCACGCCACCCAATGGTCACACAGGTGACTAGAGTTCCCTCTTTGATTTTTCACTCAGGGTCTTCCCTAGCCTATAAATACCCTCTGTGGGCCCCCTATTTCAGGATAGAAAAATTCAAAAAACATAGATTTGAGCTCTTGACACCCTAGTCGCTTCTCCAAGCTTCCGAACACTTCTAAGGTAATTTATTACCTATAACAAGAGATCTAAAGTGGGGGAGTAAGGCCTAAGTGTTGAAACACATCAACACTTGGGCGCTTAAGTGGCCAACCCTTAAGGGAAATGGCCACACTTATGCGCCGCCATACCCCTTCAACAGAACATGCGCGCCCCTCTTCTAGAAGCCTCTAGGGATAGTACTAAGGCCTTGTGCCAAGCCTCGCCCAAGTATTTCCCTAAGTGTTGACCGTCGCGCAAGTACCCATGTGTCATACAAGTATACTTGCGCAACCAGGACTTGCGCGCCCACGCAGGACTTGCGCGCCACCTTCTTTTTGGGTGCCCCTCCTGCCTATTTCACCTCTCTTATGTCTATCCACCTCTCCTTTTCAGGATTCAGCCTTCAGGACCGTCTTCAAAGACATTTATGGCATGGTTCATTCCTTGGCTTCCTTATCTAAAAGTAATTCTGTGGAAAATGTCTCAAAACATAGTGATTTACATGCCTTCATGTCACTAAGGTGAGAGACTTCATTCATTAATCCTCATCCTTTTAAGATCAGAGGTTTCCTAACCGGGTCCTTCTTTTTAGGAGTAAGCCACTGTCATAATTCCATTAACTTAGGCCTCCTTCTCAGGAATAAGTCCTATGTCTCAAGTCTCCTTAACAAATGGGCCTCTTTCTCAAGATGAAGTCCCAATCTCAGGTTCCCAAAAAATGGGCATCCTCCATATGAGAAAGCCCCAAATCCCCTAACATGGGCCACCTTTTCAAGAGTAATACCCAGTCTTAATTCTCTTTAACTAGGTCCTCTACATTAAGAGTAAGCCCCGGACATAGTTCTCCTTAACCTGGGCCTCTTCTTTAAGAGTAATACCCCATCATAATTTCTCTTAACCAGCCATAATTTACTTTTGATATGGGCATACTTCTCAGGAGTAAAACCCAATCTTAAGTCCCCTCTAATTTGGGCATCCTTATTAGGATTAAGTCCTAAATTAAGTATCCAAATCTCTATAAAGCACATATACGTTTATGGACCTTGTTTTCGGGTTTCTTCCCTGAAGTAAATCCTAATATTCATTCATCAAGGCATTAAAACGTAAATAATCCTCACATCATTTCATATAATTGCATCTTTGATGGAACAATTGTATAGTTTTACCAATACCTCTTGTTTCTCACACCGAGCATGACTCACGTGAGCTTAGAGTGTAAAAGTAATTATGGCATCTTTCTTTGATCCATCATTCATGCATAAACATCATACTCCCTTACTCAAACTATGTTGGTTCTGATTCCATTTCTAAATAAAGGATACGTAGGTAGCCCATCTGTGGGTACGATCCCAAATTTGAAATAATCCATGTTCTTCTGAATGACAATAAACTTCAAGTGCCCCACTGAGTGTCTTTGAAACAAGTATGGTCATCATAATGACCACGAGAATTTTATGTATTGAAGGTTACCATTGAATAAGAATCTCTAACAAATACAGATTATTTGTAATGCCCCGACCCCAGTTAACTAGAGTCTCTGCATTATTACATAACATTGGCATGATCACAAAAGATCAAGTCTCAAAAGACCAATTAGTTTAGTAGCCTTGGAAACACTAGATACATTTGTAAACATTACATTACATCATAAAAATGAAAACTACAATAACATGGTCTCCCTAGTCCACACTCATATCCTCACTGACTATTCTTGCAAGTCAGTCATAATACACTTCTTCACATCCTGGGAAAAATAAAACATTGAAAGGGGTGAGCTCAAACTCTCAGTAAGGATAACAATATAGCGGAAACTTTCATAAGAAAACATAAGCATTTAAGGCAATGTATAACTAAAACAAAAGACTTATTGAACTTGAACTTCAGCATAATATGGAAAAAGTAAAATAAAATAATGCTATTACTTACTCACATGGATATTCTACTAGTCGAATAATCACATGAAATATCAATAACCACTTTCATAATGAGGGAATGTATAATGCCAGACATTCTGAAACATTTTGTCAAGGCCTTGGCCAAGATGTCTAAAATGATTAAGGCCTCATCCAAAACCATAAATCAAATTGGGAAAGGGCCTCAGCCAATTCCACATCTAGTTGTCTCATGAGACCTACCGATGCATCAAGGAGCTATAGCGGGCTCCACCCGTCACATATTAAGTCCAATACATTCCTCATATGAATAGGATTAAACATAACATAAATATTCGTATTAAAACTAGCATACGAAATGTCAACAATTTCTCCATAAACTATGGATGGTATAAAAATAACACATCCACAGTCCAATATTTCACAAACTGTTCAATGGATGTTTTGTATCATAAATCAATTTCAATTAAACTTAAAACCCATCAAAGGATGTTGACATGGATGAAATCAAAGATATTTGAGAGAAATATCTATCTTTTTTGAAATAATTTAAAAGTCCCATAATTATAAAATAAAACATTTACTTTGAAAATATTCTTATAATCTTGTAAGGGAAGCTTCGACGAAGTTATTATGGCGTAAAATAGCCTCACCCACCGTATATGTTAAAAAACATTCTTACCTTAAATTTGTCAAAAAGGTCAAAAAGTACATTGTTTGGAAAACGACGGTAAGATTCCTTTAAAAAACGTATAAGGGTATAAATGAATTTAACCCATTTTCAATTTAATAGTAAAAATGTGTAGAATGACATTTTTAAGAAACATGGATGTGGATGATAACGAGGTCCCAGTAGATAATTACGTATAAACAACCTTGGATAATGAAGAGGTTGTGAAGTAAACCCTTACCTTGTACTTTTCCTTGGTTGGGGTAGGTTAACCTCCTGTATAATGGTGAAATAATTGTTACTAAATTATACAAGAATCATATACATTCATATGATATCATATATGATCTTTTAACATTGCTTTGTAACAATATCTTAGATTTATCGTTGTTTCGGGTGTTAACTTACTCGTTTTCTTTTATATGTTTTGTTACGTAAGTCGTGTTTTTCATGGATAGGTTGTATCTTATTCAGATCCAGAATGATATCATGTCCTTAAACATTATTTTTAAATCATCAAATGATAATTATACTTGAATGGATACGACGGAAAATGAATCTCATCGCGTTCGTGGAGACGGTAGTCCGTACATACGCACGAGCGACAATATCATTATTTTGATATTAAAATAATATATAATTGGATAGTATATCATATATACAGAATTATTCTCATGTTATATTTATTATTTACATGAATTACATATCATTATTATACCCATCTAAATAATAATATATTGAATAACAATTACACCACGACGTGGAGACGGTAAGCCGTACGTACGCACGTGTGGTGACATGTCATTCAAATGATGGGTAGAATACTAAATATGGTTGTTCCATATTTATAATAACATCAAAGTATATAGAATATACTGGAGTTATAATTTTAGAATTGAAATAATAAACAAAGAGGGAGTGGAAGAAGAAAGAAACATGGAAGAGGGTGATGAAAACGTTACCTCTTCTTCGGGTTCTTCCTTTTGATTTGATCAAAAGGACTCCTTAGGATGGCTTTATGACTACAGTAAATCTTATAGGATGAAGGGAGAGATGTTGGGAGAGTATTTGGGCAGAGGTTGGCCGAACCAAAAGGCTTGAATGTGTAAATGAGGTGGTAGAGGTGGGGGCCTTTTATAAGAGGAGAGGAGGGGCACTCTTGGAAAGTAAGGAAATTTTACATTATTATACAATGATTTTAGGATTATAAAGTTCCCACAGTTATATAATTTGAGGGTAAGGTGATAAGTGTTCTAACTCTACCCATACAATAGTCTTTGGACAAGTTTAAGCCTTGTATTGTACATTATCTTTTCATTTTATTAAAATCGTTAAATAATGAGGTCATCGCTGCATCATAATGATGTCATAAATAATTTAATTTATTTAATGTCTAAAAATAATAAAACAAATACTATGATATAGGAAATATTTTTATCTTTCCAATGAATATTTATAGTTAAAAATATGACTTGTATAACCCCATGTAAAAATTGTTTTAGTAAAACATTTCATGTTTGTGTCATTTTTTACTTTAACATTAAATAAAAGGTATTTATGTCATTTTCCAACTAAAGTAGCTCCATGGGGTCCCCATGTTGACCCATGGATTGTATTGGTCGGCCATGGCACATCCAATGAGGTTAGGACAAGTGTCAAGCTCATCTCATATTATTAAAACATTATTTTTACCTTAAACTACACTAATTACCTCTAATCGCGATTAAGAACTTAAAAGTTACTATTCACCAAAAATTATTTTAATCTCATTGAACCACATTTTAGTTCTTAATGATAATCATGTATGTCGGATTTTTGAAAATCAAAACACAGAAGTGGTAATATTGCATTTAAACGAAAAATCAGTTATTTAACTACCACTTAGTGGTTTCACTATTCATCAAAAATTGAAGTTTTTCAGAACAATGCCAAAATTCCACCCTAAGCTATAATTGATATTCCGAATTAAAAAATGATGTCTATTTTAAAAAATTCCAAACATATAATTTGCATTAATTAATTTTATAATTAATTCCCACTGTCACAACAAATAGCGTGTTTTTAAGAAACAATTTATATCAAAAGATTGGCAATTGTTTATGTCCAATTTCAATGTTAAATTAATTATAATGACCACCATTAGATAAAATGGTAAAAATATATTCTAATTATACTTTAAAACCACTAAATAGTATAATTTATCACTATAAGTTATTTTTATTAAAAACGTTTTTTTAAGTATTTTTCCCTATTCATAAAAAATTAGAAGTTCTCAGAAAAATACCAAAAATTCAACATAGGCTAATTTTGATATTCTGAATCCAAAAATGAAGTCCATTTTGAAATATAAAATTTCTATAATTTTAGAAAGTGGTTATTACAATTTATAACGGCTACTTTGATTAGTCGCGGTGTTTTAGAACTCAAAGTTGCGTACAATGCAAGCTATTGCATTATTGAATGAGAAGCGTATTGTGGAAGCTCAGGGTGTTACATTCTCCCCTCCAATAAATTGCGTCCTCGGAATTTGAAATTTTTTCTTTGAAAATAAAAGGTTGAAAAGAGAAAATACCTTTGTGGAAAACCCACATCGGAAATAAGATTAATAAAATTTATCCTTAATAAGAGGGAAATGGAAATAAAAAAGTCACCACCAAATTATGATCTCGATAAGGAGAACATTGGTGGAAAATAGAGACATATAATTGGAGGAAAAATGTAAACATTTGTAGGGAGTGATTGAGGTCATTAATCACAATCAACTGTCAAATTGAGGGCCTCAAAGCCTTCAATCTATGTTGATTTAAAATATCATCAGTTCAACAAGACATAAGGTATTAGGATAACACATTTTTTTTGTTTTAATATCCCTTTACTAAAGTTTAAGAATTAAGTAATTAATTGAATAAGAGATAGGTATATATATATTTATGCTTGACAATTAGAGTTTCAACCTTGAACTCATCTTTCACTCAAAAAGATAATAGAACTCAAAAATATTATACTTATCCTAATTGTATAAGGTTCCAAATGTTAACACATACCATTTAGATTCTTAAAATTATTTTGTAATAACCAGGGACTTCCTGTAGGCTAGTGGTAGGAAATAAAGGCCTGTCGCACTATAGTTTTGGGTTCGATTCATGCTGCTTTGTCCGACGCGACGGTTATGCCTCACCCTGTAGGTTGTTCTTTTCCTAAAACTATAGTATTATAATATTCCAAAAATAATCTTCATAAATTTTTTAACCTTAAACAATACTATCCAAAGATCAACTTAATCCACTCCAACCTTTATAGTTATCCAAAATACCTCCGTCCAGACTTTTTCTAAAAGGTCTTTTAATTCCAAAATCAATTGTAACATCAGATTCCCCAAACAAAGTAAAGCTTCTCTTATTGTCACATACTTAAAATATGATTACCTTCATCATATTAAAACTTTACTGAAACAACAAGTACTGTAGTACAATACTTATATATATCACATTATTCTAATAACTAGAATATAATCCATGAGTCCAAAAGCACCAATACATTAATTATTCTGCTTCAACTGTAGTAACAGCATAAGATTTTCCTTGATCCCTTGGCCTTTTCTGAGGTAAGTTTCCCTGATGCTTAGGAAATTCATTTGCATAATGCCCCATTTCCCTAAAATTGTAGCATTCAACATTGATATCCTCTTTCCTTCCCTTGCAATCATGCGCCTGGTGACCTTTTTCTCCACATTTATAAAAAACTCCCATCCTTTTAGGCAAGTACCAGGGTGATTCTTCCCACAATTATCACATAATAGAAAATCCTTCTTTCCATTTTTCCCTTTATCTGTCTCTTGTTCCACTGTTCTCTTCTTCTCTTTCTTTACTTTGTTGTCATAAGACTTAGAGAATTCCTTTTCTGTCTTGATAGCACATGAGACATTATCTTCGTATGTTGAGAAAGATTGTGATAGTAAAGCTCTACGGAGAAATGGTTTTAACCCATCAAAGAAATGATCAATCTTACCTATTGGGTTACGTATATAATCTGCCTCATACCTCGCCAACCTTGTAAAGTTGGCCTCATACTTTGTGACATTCTCATCCTCCTTTTGTCTTAGACTTAGAAATTGCCTTTCCATATATGCTCGATGGTCATGAGGAAAGTATTTTTCTAAGAAAAGCTCTTTGAACTCCCTCCATTCTATATTCGATACGTCATCATCTTCATTTGTATTTTTAATCAATGACCACCATTGATCGGCATCTCCAGTGAGGCGGTAAACTGCCATGATAACCTTCTCCCTTTCGCTACTCCCCAAGGTGTGGAATATTTTCACTAAGGAGTTTATCCATTGCTTAGCTACAAACGGATTTGTACCCCCATTAAATGTTGGTGGTTGTTGCCTCATGAAGCGTTATAACATTGATCCTCCACGTTGCAGATCAGGGTGCTCCATATGAGTATGGTTTTTATTAATAACCTAAGTGGGTTGTCCCAGTATGGTAATAAGTTGATCAGCACCAGTTGTATCTCCAGATCCACAATAATTATCTTAAGAAGGAGGGAAATCCCTACACAGAGTGCGTGCATTGATACGGTTTCCATTCCTTCCACTAGGTGCCATTTCTAAACAATGGCATAAACTAGATTAGTTTATGAATTAAAATATGTAATTCCATATTTGTAAAACACTTTACATAAATTGAACTATTTATGGATATAATCCATAATCATAAAAAGGAATGTTTTCTTTGAGGAAGTATATAATCATCACCCTTAATAGTGGTTTGTAAAGAAAATGAGAATTATCCTAAGCATATCCCCCAGGAGTGTCGTAACCAAGAGTGCAGCAAGGCTCGTTGTCGTGCACCAGTTCCCGTTCGAGTCTAGCTCAAAGCAGTGTTTTCGGGTTTTACCCCTAGGTACATCTGTGCCAGAGCCGCCTCTACCTGCTCGTATCCAGACAGGGATGTATTGCTCGGAAAACTCACAACATCTCTACAATACCAAAATTTTAGGAAGTTCTTCTATACTAATCCTCAAAGTCTATCTTCGGGCTATGTTCTCTAATCAGAGTTTATCTAAATCTAGCTTCCAAGGTTAGTACTAAACTTCCTCTAATACCAACTGTAACGCCCCGATCCCAATTACCTAGAGTCGGTGCATTATTTCATAACATTGGCATGATTACAAAAGATCAAGTCTCGAAAGACCGATTAGTTTAGTAGCCTTGGAAACACTAGATACATTCGTAAACATTACATTACATCATTAAAATGAAAATGACAATAACATGGTCTCCCTAGTCCACACTCATATCCTCACTGACTATTCTTGAAAGTCAGTAATAATACACTTCTTCACATCCTGGGAAAAATAAAACATTGAAAGGTGTGAGCTCAAACGCTCAGTAAGGAAAACAATATAGTGGAAACTTTCATAAGAAAACATAAGCATTTAAGGAAATGTATAACTAAAACAAAAACATTATTGAACTTGAACTTCAGTATAATATGGCAAAAGTAAAATAAAATAATGCCATTACTTACTCACATGGATATTATACTAGATGAATAATCACATGAAATATCAATAACCACTTCCATAATGAGGGAATATATAATGCCAGACATTTTGAAACATTTTGTCAAGGCCTCTGCCAAGACGTCTAAAATGATTAAGGCCTCGGACTAAACCATAAATCAAATTGGGAAAGGGCCTCGACCAATTCCACGTCTAGTTGTATCAGGAGACCTACCGATGCATCGAGGAGCTATAGCGGGCTCCACCCGTCACTTATTATGTCCAATACATTCCTCATATGAATAGGTTTAAACATAACATAAATATTCGTATTAAAACTAGCATAAAAAATGTCAACAATATCTCCATAAACTATGGATGGTATAAAAATAACACATCCACAGTCAAATATTTCACAAAATGTTCAATGGAAGTTTTTTATCATAAATCAATTTCAATTAAACTTAAAACCCATCAAAGGATGTTGACATGGATGAAATCATAGCTATTTGAGAGAAATATCTGTCTTTTTTGAAATCATATAAAAGTCCCATAATTATAAAATAATACATTTACTTTGAAAATATTCTTATAAGCTTGTAAGGGATGCTTCGACGAAGTTATAATGGAGGAAAATAGCCGCACCCGCCATATAAGTTAAAAAACATTCTTACCTTAAATTTGTCAAAAAGGTCAAAAAGTACATTGTTTGGAAAACGACGGTAAGATTCCTTTAAAAAACGTATAAGGGTATAAATGACTTTAACCCATTTTCCATTTAATAGTAAAAATGTTTTGAAAGACATTTTTAAGAAACATGGATGTGGATGATAACGAGGTCCCAGTAGATAATTATGTATAAACAACCTTGGATAATGAAGAGGTTGTGAAGTAAACCCTTACCTTGTACTTTTCCTTGGTTGGGGTAGGTTAACCTCATGTATAACGGTGAAATAATTGTTATTAAATTATACAAGAATCATATACATTCATATGATATCATATATGATCTTTTAACATTGCTTTGTTAGCAATATCTTAGATTTATCGTTGTTTTGGGTGTTAACTTACTCGTTTTCTTTTATATGTTTTGTTACGTAAGTCATGTTTTTCATGGATAGGTTGTATCTTATTCATATCCAGAATGATATCATGTCCTTAAACATTATTTTTAAATCATAAAATGATAATTATACTTGAATGGATACGACGGAGAATGAATCTCATCGCGTTCGTGGAGACAGTAGTCCGTACGTACGCACGAGCGACAATATCATTATTTTGATATTAAAATAATATATAATTGGATAGTATATCATATATAAAGAATTATTATCATGTTATATTTATTATTTACATGAATTACATATCATTATTATACCCATCTAAATAATAATATATTGAATAACAATTACACCACGACATGGAGACAGTAAGCCGTACGTACGCACGTATGGTGACATGTCATTCAAATGATTGGTAGAATACTGAATATGGTTGTTCCATATTTATAATAACATCACAGTATATAGAAGATACTGGAGTTATAATTTTATAATTGAAATAATAAACAAAGAGGGAGTGGAAGAAGAAAGAAACTTGAAAGAGGGTGATGAAAATGTTACCTCTTCTTCGGGTTCTTCCTTTTGATTTGATTAAAATGACTCCATAGGATGGCTTTTTGACTAAAGTAAAGCTTCTAGGATGAAGGTAGAGAAGTTGGGAGAGTATTTGGGCAGAGTTTGGCCGAACCAAAAGGCTTGAAAGTGTGAATGAGGTGGTAGAGGTGGGGGCCTTTTATAAGAGGAGAGGAGGGGCACTCTTGGAAAGTAAGGAAATTTTACATTATTATACAATGCTTTTCGGATTATAAAGGTCCCACACATATAAAATTCTAGGTTACGGTGATAAGGGTTCGAAATCTACCCATCCAATAGTCTTTGGACATGTGTAAGACTTGGATTGTACATTATCTTTTCATTTTATTAAAATCGTTAAATAATGAGGTCATCGCTGCATCATAATTATGTCATAAATAATTTAATTTATTTAATGTCTAAAAATTATAAAAAAATACTATGATATAGGAAATCTTTTTATATTTCCAATGACTATTTATAGTCAAAAATATGACTTGTATAACCCCATGTAAAAATTGTTTTAGTAAAACATTTCATGTTTGTGTCATTTGTTACTTTAACATTAAATAAAAGGTATTCATGTCATTTTCCAACTAAAGTGGCTCCATGTGGTCCCCAAGTTGACCCATGGATTGTCTTGGTCGGTCATGGCACATCCAATGAGGGTAGGACATGTGTTATGCTCATCTCATATTATTAAAACATTATTTTTACCTTAAACTACACTAATTACCTCTAATCGCGATTAAGAACATAAAAGTTACTATTCACCAAAAATTATTTTAATCTCATTGAACCAAATTTTACTTGATAATGATAATAATGTATGTCATATTTTTTAAAATCATAACACAGAAGTGGTAATATTTCATTTAAACGAAAAATCAGTTATTTAACTACCACTTAGTGGTTTCACACTTAATCAAAAATTGATGTTTTTCAGAACAATGCCAAAATTTCACCCTAAGCTATAATTGATATTCCGAATTCAAAAATGATGTCTATTTTACAAAATTCCAAACATATAAGTTGCATTAATTAATTTTATAATTAATTCCCGCTGTCACAACAAATAGCGTGTTTTCAAGAAACAATTTATATCAAAAGATTGGCAATTGTTTATGTCCAATTTCAATGTTAAATTAATTATAATGACCACCATTGGATAAAATGTTAAAAATATATTCTAATTATACTTTCAAACCAATAAATAGTATAATTTATCACTATAAATTATTTTGATTAAAAAATTTGTTTTTAAGTATTTTTCACTATTGATAAAAAATTAGAAGTTCTCAGAAAAATACCAAAAATTCAACATAGGCTAATTTCGATATTCCGAATCCAAAAATGAAGTCCATTTTGAAATATAAAATTTCTATAATTTTAAAAAGTGGTTATTAATATTCATAACGGCTACTTTTATTAGTTGCAGTGTTTTAGAACTCGAAGTTGCGTACAATGCAAGCTACTGCATTATTGAATGAGAAGCGTATTGTGGAAGCTCGGGGTGTTACATGATTCTCTATCGATGAATATCCTCAAATACATATAAAAGATTCTCTAATTTTTTCATATATCAAATCATTGATTTTCATATCTTAAGGAAAGATCATTTTATACTTGGTAATTTAATAAGGTTTCACGAACATAACTTAAATCTATAAAGAGAGTCCCGTAGTAGAAAATAATTCCCCTAAAAAAGGTGTGATTAGTCCGACCTCCCATCCCCTCAACTATTGCAAATTATTATGTATTATCGGTCCATAACTAATGTGCACTTACCTTTGGAAAGTAGTTCCAAATGGATATAGAATAATTGGATGTTTCCAGTTCTACGAACAAACCCGTTAAAAACCACTTGGAACATTTGAATCGTTAATCAATAAGGTCATCCCCAATTCCAGAGGAAACAAAACAATGGTGAACCTGACATGAATCCTTAACCAATTTAAAATGTTGTTTTACTTATTTTGTTAGGCCCCTATTTAAACTCAATAAGAGGTCCAACAGAACAATCAGTAACATATGTGCTCATCCAAAAGATGTAACAGCTGAATTTATCTTGATTATGATTGTTATATCAAAAAGTAACACTTTTCCAAGATCTTCTACATTACAAGAATGGAATTTCTAAAGTTCACGTCTGTGAATGCCTCTACTGTGAAAACCTCTACTGTGAATGCATCTACTGCTACTCCTACTGGATCGTCGTATGCTCTGAGGGTGACATCCCCTACTCAGCATCTTCAATGCTGGGTATCGAATGAACTGGTTAAGGAGTACCGTCAACACGGTACCATTCCAACTCTAGAGGCTGCTCGAAAATCCCTCCAAGTGAACAACTCACCCTGGTCGTTCAGACAGCGAAGACCATCAATCAAGAAGCAGGTGGTGCTAACTACCATCTCCAACTGTTTCGGGTCATTATCCCTGGAATGCAACAACCATTCCCTACCATATTCTGAGGAGGTAAATGAGAAGGCCACACAAGGCCTTAATTCAAGGAAACATGAATCCTTCCCGAGGGATCCCACCAACAATCACCACCAGACTCGTGCGGCAGTGCGCCCTCGATATGATGAGGGTGTCGTCTCCAGGAATTCGGCTCAGGTTTCTCGATCGTGAGTAGGCAAGATGAAGCACCGGAGGCAACAACTGGTTAACAGTGAGCAGGTTCTTATCTCTGCCGTTTCCAAAGAAGTCCACCAACCTAACTTGGTGGCAAGCAACGAGTGGGCACACACACCCGTCCATTTTCATTCCACTGTCCAACAGACTCGTCTGCCAACAGAGCACCAATCCCACAAGGAAATTCCAGCATAGTACTATAGACAAGAACATACACCTCATAATAAATCATTGGATAGTCACCAGGCTTGTCTAAATACATACGATGGATCCCGCCAACCCAATGCATTGACAATTGGAAAACAGGCCCATACACCTACTTACACTCATCAATCCTGCCAGCAGCCTCGTTTGTCAGCATTGAAGGAAGTTCGTCAACCACATTCAGCAGAGTGAAATCAGCAGGCATGTACACAAGTTAGTATTGATAAAGCCTACCAACAGTCTCGTTTGGTAGCATTCGAAGAAGTCAGTCAGAAAGCTCCAATGAAAAACAGGAGGCAGACTCAACTCTCTGCCCCCATTCATGAGTACCGTTAGAATTCACTGGCAGGAAAAGGAGGACAAGAGCAGGAACACACACCTACTCCAAGAATGGAATGGATGTATATCCCCATTCCAGCTGCTAAAGTCACCAAGAATATTCTGTCAATGGTGAAAGAGTAGAAGAAAATCCCTTATCATATTTTGGATTCCTATCAAAATATTATAACAGCTTCAACAACATCTCAGGGAAAGACACATAAATCTATCCCTACTAGTGGAGTGACACATCAACATATCACTCCAGAACAGACACACACCTCTTTTCCAGTCCAAGAGGGTTTTGGGGTGTACTCCCCCATATCATACGGGCAACCAAGTCAGGCACAAACACCTAATTTGAGCGGAGATAGTCAGCCTAACATGATCCTTTCTCATGAGCAGGAAAATAAAACTGCCCATAATGACAACTTTTTTCAAAAAGTGGTTCTTAAAGTGAGTAAGAAGGCATCTAAGAAGAAGACCCACCTATCACAGTCAAGAAACCGAGGACCGATCTGTAATAAGGCCTTACTCGATACTGGTGTTCTTAATGCACTCAGACAATTATCTGTTGCAACTCAAGATTTTACTCCCTCAGTTCCCAATAGTGGGAACCTTAATTCAGAATGTCTGCATCATACACTTCCTCATGAAGTCTTACTTCATGACAATTCGGTCGATCTCCAAGTTTCATCTTCATATGAGAGCCACAAGAACCCTCTGTGTGGCCAGAAGACCAAGGAGAAAATTGTTTCATCTTCTGCTGTAACCCACCATGGTGGTCCTTTCCATGATGATGAATTTAGCGGCGAAAGTACTCTCTGTAGTAATAATGAACATTGCCTGGAAAATTCACCAATGAACAATGTAGTGATGAGAAATCCCTCTTATCTTGAGGCACTTGAAAATGTGAGGCCAGTCATGTCTGATGCTTTACCAATAGCAGGTGAAATACTATCTCAATCAGAAGATAACCCAGGGTGTAGGTCATTCTCCGAACCACCCCTAAGTCATGCATCTTCTAGTTTGATCAGTGAATTCTCTACCATTCTTGTTGAATCCGATTAAGCAACAAGGAAACACCATCTCTGGTACAATCAAGTATAATAATCTACATTGAATGATAAATAGTAAGTACTAAATATGAGAAATCAACTGGCGAAAGGTGAAGTGCCGGTTATGTTTTGGCCTTTGGCTGATTCTCAGTATGACATTCCAGAGATGTTGATGGAAGATGGAATTCATGATATTTATCTTAACATATGGAAAACTCTTTGTCAGTTGAAAAATAAAATATTATCTTATGAAGAATATTAAAATCATTTCAATATAATAGAAGGGTTAAAAAGCCAAATTTATTCGGCATCTCTCTCAGTTTCTCGATATCTGAAGGCTGAAAAGCAGTAGAGAGCCCTTTAGTGTTCACACCTTGGCGCACTAAGAAGATTGCGCCAGTTAATTTGCAATTTCTCATCTGGTATTCATATCATGGGATGGGGTGTTCATGGAGCACTACATTTCACTATACTCTCCAGTCATCAAATCCCTCCTAATGTGGTTTCATGCAATGTTATTTCCCATGGTAGGCCACAACCAATGGGATCTGTTTGTAATCAATGGCTTGCTCAAGAACATGCCCCAACTAGTTCTTCTCAAAATCTGGAATACAGAGAAAAAGTTGTTAAATTACTCCTATATCAAGCAAAAGAGAATATTGAACATGCCTCTTGTTTAGAGAAATCACATCATAACACTACTGGAAATTATATCTTTCCCAACGCTTCTATACCAAAGGTTTGAAAAAACTGTTGGTATAGGTCCCCTTTCCCAACGGTTTGGCCAAACCGTTGGGAAAGGTAGACCTATCCCAACGGTTTGGCCAAACCGTTGGGAAAGGCCCCCCCAAATTGGCCACTTTTCCCAACGGTTTTGCCAAACCGTTGGGAAAGGTACCTAAAAATGCCACTTTCCCCAACAGTTTGGCCAAACCGTTGGGAAAGGTCCATAAAAATGCCACTTTTCCCAACGGTTTGGCCAAACCGTTGGGAAAAGTGGGCCAAAAATTGAATGTCCCACCCAGAATGAAAATCACAACCAATACCTATACCAACAGTTTTTAAAACCATTGGTATAGGTACTTCCATTTTTTATCAGACCTTCGTACCGAGAACATTATATAAATCAAAATTTAAAATATTTATGAGAATATATATTTATATTTATGTAATTATGATCACAAAAGTCATGTTAGGTTAGTGGTTGAGTCGTTTAATGATAAACGAGGGGTCCTGGGTTCAAATCCCAACGAATGTTTTATTTTTGGAATTTATATACCAACGGTTCCATTACCGTTGGTATATATTTCATATTACCTATACCAACGGTTTTTGGAAAACCGTTGGCATAGACCTATCCCAACGGCTTACTTGGCTATGATTCTCCAAACCGTTGGTATAGGCTATACCAACGGTTTAGAGGCCTATAACAATGGTTCCAAACCGTTGGTAAGGGTTAGTTTTCCAGTAGTGTAAAGTGACAGAAGTGTTAGAAATCATCCAATGGTCTTTTGAACCAGGTGATAAAAGCGGATACAGGTTAATGCATCCATCAAATTTCTGGACTAAAGTCCAAAAGATCATGAGAGGTTTCAAAAAGTTCTTATATAGAGAAACTCAACAGTCAACCTAGCTTTCCATAATGAGGACTCTTTTAACACAACCCTCAGAATCAACAAATAGGATTCTAGGAGTTGAGCAAAGAAAGCAGGAACAACCCCATCCCACAAGACTGGGGACCTTTTCAAATCCTCAATATCTCCCTCGGAGAAAGTTAGTCTTCACTCGATTAGTGAAGAAGCCCCAAGAGGAATGAAGAGCTGAATTATCAGAAGATTCCCTCCAAATTACGGTTCGTCAAGAAGTTTCTGAGGGATCGAATCAACAAAATGGAATGTCTCATCAAGGACATGGAAGAAGAAAAAATCGTAGAAATGCTGATAGAAGGGATGCAATGCATTATGCATCCATCAATGTCATCAATTCCATTTTTTCTAATCCCCCGGATGAGGCTCACTCAGAGGGATCAGATGAGGAAACTCCTGATCAAGAGGTTGTATGCACAGACACAAATGAAGAAGGTGTGCATACACGAAATCAAAGGATTACCCAGAATCTAGGTAATCCTTCAAGCAACCCACTTCCCCCTCTCTGAAAGGTGTCAAATAATTGGAAAGGAAAGAATCAGGTTACATACCCTTCCTCTGGAGAAGGCCAATCACTCTCATTAGAGAAAATATTTTCACAACAGGAGGAAGAAATTAAGGAAGTGAGGAGGTTGAATGCAGAACTACTTCAATGTAGTCTTCCTCCTAAGCGTGCTGGAGCCAATCAGCCAAGGGAATTTGTTGTGGCTACTGAGATGGATCATGAATATCCTCCTCTACCAGTACACCCTCATAAGTATAATCCTACAGGTTATACCCAACAACAACCGACAATAATACCATCAGTGGTAGTCTCGGTCATCACACCTATCCATGCTCCAGTTGTTACACCTACGCAGGTCCAAGCTCAACCGGATGTTTCTCAAAATATAATGACTACCATTGAGTCATTAACAGATCGGTTGGAATCTATGGAAGGAAAGAGTACACTCGTTCAACCAGAGAGGAGAGATTATCCTGAATGGGATGATGCAATTCCTCCCCCATCAAACATTGCAAGTACCACATTCCCAATATTTAATGGTTTTAGAGACCTAGAGCAACACATAACACATTTTGTTTCTCGTTGCGATCCTATGATGGGAACCCCTTAGCAACAAGAAGCAGTTAAGATTGGGTGTTTTTTACAGTCATTACAAGGGCTTACTTTCATCTGGTATACAAGCTTTCAACCCCGGTCAATTACCGAGTTGGAGGATCTTCGTCAACAATTCCTTCTTCAATTCAGCTCAACTTTTCCAAAAACAATAGTTTTTTATCTTAAAAATTGTAAGAAAAGGGATAATGAAAGGGTGTCAGATTTCATTGCTCTCTGGAAGGGATTAACATATTCCCTGAGCTTAGCACTCCCTCAAGAAGAGTTGTTTCCAATTTGTGTCGCAAATTTGCTAGATGAGTTGCACACACCGTTGATCCCTGTGAAATACACAGGAGGGTTTCGAGTCTTTACTTCAATCGCTCAACAGATTGAAGATTCTATTACGAAGACTAAGGATAAAGCTCATGTAATTCCATCAGCTCCAGGAATGAGAACGGGTAAAGTAGATACTGCTACTGTTATGCTTAAACAAGCACCTGTACTTGCTTCTACTTCAGAACCTTCATCTTCCTAAAGGACTCCGCCTCCTGTGTGTCAACAATAGAGGTTGTTTCGTCCTGATGATCAAAGAGATCAAAAACAGAAACAATTTGAGGATTTTTTTAGAAAACTTTACTCTTTACAAAATGAACAGGTTCCTGGATACTTCATTTCAGCTCAGGAAAATAATTTGTTAAATTTCCAAAGCCCAAGAGGCCGAATAAGGAAGGATATGAAGACTGTCCCAACTATTTCCCATTTTATCAGATGTTGGGGCATCCCATTTAGGAGTGTTTTGTCTTCACAGACCTCTTGTAAAAAATGGTGGACTCAGGAAAAGTCAAGTTGAAAGGTTTTTCAGCTCAGGTAGCTTGTGTAACTGCTACATATCCAGAGGAAGAAGGCGAGTGGAAAGAAGTCAAGAATAAATGTGCGCAAAAATATAATGATTGGATGGTTAGAAAAACTATCAACCAGACTCATGCCATTTTTTAAACCCAATTAAAGAAACCAATTGTTTCTTCTACTATGAATGCCATGGAAAACCCTCATTATCATAGGGAAAATACTCAATGAAACGACATAATTCAAAGAAAGAGGAACAATCAGAAGAAGATGAGATCAGGTAAAAGCCCAAATTATCTTTGACTATGGAAGATTTTATTCCATCTACTTCAAAGCCTAAATGGGAACCACCCCAACAAATGATAGAACCTAAATTGGCTAATCAGATAGAGTCTTCATCAGAGGAAGAATTGATCTTTGGTTTTGTTAACATGATTCACTTAACAGATCCATATGTCGGTCGTAGTTTCGATTTTGATGAACCTGAATTCCCCGTACCAAACAGAGAAATTAGAGGGAGTTCCAAAGGTCTAGGTTATAGAGGAAGACATGGATATCCCAGAAACCACTATTCCAATTCTACCCCTTCTAGAACTGTGTATGCAGCAGAAAATCATGGAATAGCCCTCCAACAGGCTCAAGAAGAACAAGAAAATTCTTCCACCAATAGCAGACTCAGTCCTGGCACAATTATCCTGGAGGATTGGTAAGAGGTTCCACCTTCTTAATCTCAGCAAGTAAATAGACCTATTCAGCCTAATTTTCCAAATCTAGGAGTATTACCAACTTCTATCCCGATACAATATGCATCTACTACCAACTAATCAACTTCTAAGGCACCTGTGAAACCATATGTTACAGTTGGGAAACACAGACCTTTTGATCAAAAGTCTGATGTGTTGAAACTCTTGGCCCAAGTATCGGCCAAGTAATTAATCTTGGATGCCTTGAATTTATCAAAGGATCTTCAGGAGGCACTCATCGAGGATTTGTCAAGTCCTCATGAGTTTGAAACTGAAATTTTTGTGCTTAAAGCCTACCATGTTGAGAATAATCCAACAGTATGCCATGTAGTGATATCCTTTACGGATGAAGATGAAGATGATGTTGTGCATGGCCATATCGGACCTTTATACTTAGTTGGAAAGTTCAATGGTGTAGACGTCCAAAAAGATTTCATTGATAATGTTTCAAGAGTCAACCTCATCCCCATTCGTACACTTCGTCGACTGGGCCTCACAGAATCTGATTTATCTCCTTCTACTTTCATGTTACAAGGATATGATAAAAATGAACAAGAATCCCTGGGAAAGATTACACTCAGAACTCAGTTTGGATATCTTGTATCTAATTCAGATTTCATGGTTGTTGATCATGACACATACTTCAACATCTTGCTTGGTAGACCCTGGCTACATCAACATGCAACTATCCCTTTGTTATACCATCAATGCCTCAAATATTGTTTCGATTGTCAAATTGGGACATTGTATGGTGATAAATCCCCTTTCAAAACATGTGAGTCTCAATACATTGAGGCAGAATTCTATCACCTGAAGGGTAAAGAGAAATCAATGACAAGGGAGGTCACCAAAGTTAATGCTCCATTTGGTTTGCAAAAGATTCCCATAAATCCTTTTACACATGTGAGTACAGATTATGTGTTGCCTATTAGTCAAATTGACGTTATAGACCCAAATCAAAGTACCCTTATGGAAAATTCCATAATGTCAATTACGGAAATCAAGTTAGAAAGTATGGGAGAAATTAGTGATTCACCAAGAAATGATGAAAGATCAAATAGGGATGTATTCATTTCATCTGTTGAAATCCAACATGTCTATACTTCGACAACCATGCCAGAAGAAGTTATAATAATGTTAGAGGTGAACGATGATGTCAATTATCAATCAATTATCTCCTATTTATTACCCAAGGAAGACCCTTCATCATCAATTGGGTTGGAAATGGAAGCTTCTCCTTTAAGATGATCAAATTTTGATGCCTCTTCTGATCATGAAAATTACTTTTCATCCACTATGCAAATAGAAACAGAAGAAATAACACATTTTGAAGAAGAAGAGGAAGATCTCAGGGATGATCCTCCAACATTTGAAGAGGGTGTCTCTACTACTGTGGATGAACTCAGAGAAATAAATTTGGGTACAAAAGAAGATCCACGCCCCAATTTAATTAGTGCAGCCATGACTCTTGAAGAGAAATAGATGTATATTTCCTTTTTAAAGCAAAATCGAGATATATTTTCTTGGAACTATACAAAGATTCTAGAACTTGATCCTAATTTTTCTACTCATCGTTTGGGTTTTCCAGAAGAACATCAAGGATTTAAGCAAGCCACTAGAAGGACACACCCAACCTATGCTTTCAAAATTGAATCCGAAGTGGATAAGCTTATCAAAGTTAACTTCTTCAGAGAAGTTCAATATCCCAAATGGTTGGCTAATATTGTCCCTGTGAAAAATAAGAACGGACAAATTAAAATTTGCATTGATTTAAAAGATCTTAATCGGCATTGTCCTAAAGATGATTTTTCAGTTCTAATTAGATAACTCTTAATTGATGCAACAACTGGATATGAAGCACTTTCCTTCATGGATGGATATCCAAAATATAATAAAATCCTAATGGCTCCAGAAGATGTGGAATCTACAGCTTTCAGAGCCCCTCAGGGTGTGTTTTACTATCGGGTAATGCCCTTTGGCCTGAAGAATGCAGGTGTAACATATCATCGTGCCATGCATTGTATCTTCAAACCCTTTTTCGGGAAGTTGGATGAATGTTATGTGGTTGATTTGGTGGTTAAATCCAATCAACGTTCTAATCACTTGGTTGATTTGGAAATTATATTCCACAAACTTCTGCAACATGATTTAAGATGAACCCCTTAAAATGTGCTTTTGGGGTAACCTCAGGGAAATTTCTCACCTTTGTTGTATTCCATCATGGTATTGAAGTCAATCCTGAGAAGAAAAAGTTAATCCTTGGTATATCAGCTCCTCAGAATTTGAGAGAATTGAGAGGACTTCAAGGAAATGTAGGCTATATTTGGTGTTTCATCCCCAATTTGGCAGGCAAAAGTTTACCCTTTACCAAATTGATGACAAAGGGAGTTACATACTCGTGGACTGAAGAATTTCATGAAGCATTCGATATTCTCAAGAAATATCTCTTGATTCCACTGGTGTTGATGCCACATGTTGAAGGAAGACCACTTATCCTCTATGTGACAACTCTAGAGTGATCATTGGGTGCCTTTCTTGCTTAGAATAATGATGCTGGGAATGAAAACAGCCTATATTATCTCAGTCGGACTATGCCTGAAGCAGAAACCTGATACTCAAGTATTTAGAAGTGTTACCTAGCATTAATCTTTGCAGTTCAAAAGTTGAGACACTACCTGCAACATTATGATGTCCAATCGATATCTCGCAATAACCCATTCAAATTCATCCTTAGTCGTCCAATGCTTATAGGACGTCTGGCAAGGTGGACAGTTATTTTGCAGCAATTTGATATTCAATGTGTCTCCAAAGGAAATAAAAGGCCATGCTCTAGCTTATTTCCTTGCTGAAAACCCTTCAGTAGAAGATAGATCTTCAGATTTTGAACTTTCTGATGAGGAAGTCTTTTCTATTCAAGATAGTCTTCAAATATAGGAAATGTACATTGATGGTGCCTCCAGAATTCCAACAGGGAAGAAAATAGAAGATCCTAAATTCAACAATATTGGGTTAGGAATTTTACTCATTTCCCCAGAAAAGGTTGTGCTACCTTATTCCTTCTCATTTTTGGGAGGCGGTACAAGTAATGAAGTAGAATACCAAGCTCTTATCACACGATTGGAGTTGGTACTTCAAGAACAAGTGAATCACTTAAAGGTGAAAGGTGATTTAGACCTGGTAATCAAACATGTCAATGGGGATTATGCAATCAGAAAAGAAGAGTTAATCCCTTTGTATGATTACGTCAGAGATTTAATGGTGGAGTTTCCTTCAGAACTGACATTTTCTTATGTCCCGCGAAAGCAAAATGCCCAAGCAGATGCACTAGATAATATATCCACAGCTCAGGTAGATCCAAAACGGGATGAAACAAGCATCAATATTGCCCATCGTCGTACAATTTCACCTTATGTTCAAATCTAAATAGAGAAAATAAATGAAATTAGTCCCATTCTTGAACCATATGGTCATACTATAGGATGGATGACACCTATCAGGGAATACCTTCAAAATGGAACACTTCCACCTGATAGTGCCAGGAAAGAACAAATATGGTGACATGTGGTCAATTTCACTCATTATGATATCCCAGATCACCTAGAAAAAATTCCCTACAAGCATGGTTTTGATGGAGTTCTCTTCA
This sequence comes from Viscum album, assembly GCA_963277665.1. Taxonomy (NCBI): domain Eukaryota; kingdom Viridiplantae; phylum Streptophyta; class Magnoliopsida; order Santalales; family Viscaceae; genus Viscum; species Viscum album. The sequence continues at coordinate 838,355,870 of OY728159.1, forward strand.
TATGCATTGATGGTTAAGAAAAAATGGCTATCATGAAATAAGTACATGCAGGAGTCTGTGGTGCCTATCAGTCTGGACATAGACTATCTGATCAAATTCAAAGTCTTGGATACTTTTGGACTTCAATGATACCAGATTGTGTTGATTTCACAAAGAAGTGTCATTCATGCCAAGTACTTGCTAACTTCATTCATCAACCCCTATAGTTTCTTTATACAGATAAATACTCGTGGCCATTTTCCACATGGGGATTGGATGTAGTAGGACCTTATCCTTCGGCTACAACCAATCAGTTTAAGTACATTCTTACTGCTAATGACTTCTTTTCCAAATGGAAAGAGGGAATACCTCTCAAAGAAGTTAGTTCTAAATGCATTTTTAGCTTCATAATGTCTAACAACATTACCAAATTTGGTTTCCCTCATACCATATTGACGTACAATGGCACCAACTTCTGTTCATCTGAGGTGAGGAAGTTGTATCAAGAATACAACATCAAATCCAATCATTTGTCTTGGAATCATGTGGCAGCCAATGGCCAGATAGAAGCTTTTAACAAGACTCTTTCAAACATACTGCAAAATATGGTGGATAATGATATGAAATAATGGCATGATAAACTCTTTCATGCTTTATGGGCTTATCGAACTACAAACCGCACTGCAACGCAGTCAACTCCATATTCATTGGTATATGGAACTGAATCAGTCATTCCCATTGAGGTTCAATTACCCTCTCTCAGAGTAGCCATTTGTGATCAATCATCTATAGATGAAAAATCTCAAAAGCGATTGGATGAATTGGAACGATTAGGCGAGATAAGATTGTGCACCTTGCAACACATGGAAATCTATCAGAATCGAATTTCAGAGCTTTCAACAAAAAAGTTCATCTTAGTTCATTCTTTCAGGGAGAATTGGTATTGGATCATAGAACTCCAATGATACCAGGAAAGAAACCTCCCAAAATGGAGACAAAATGGTAAGGACCTTATTCAATACAAAAGGTCTTCTCCAATAAAGATTATTCTTTAATCTCAATGGATGGAGAAATCATCACTACTCCAACCAATGCTAGATTTATGAAGAAGTATTTTGTGTAATACAAAAAACAACATCCAACATGATGTTAAACTGTGTTTTCTTAGCTACAGGTTGATAAACTGTACATCACCCTATCGTCCAACATGACGTTAAACTGCACCATCTCCGGTCTATACATATGACCATAAACTATTCGCACCATCGTCCAACATGATGTTAAACTGTGACTTCCTAACTACATAACACTAAACTGTAAAAAAGTCCCTTACGTCCAACATGACGTTAAACTGTGTTGTCTTAGCTACAGGACGCTAAACTGTACATCACCCTATCGTCCAACATGACATTAAAATACACCATCACCGGTCTATACATATGAACTTAAACTATTCGCACCATCGTCCAACATGACATTAAAATGTGACGTGCTAACTACATGACACTAAATTATATAGAAGTCCCTTACGTCCAGCAAGACGTTAAACTACATAATCTATGGTCCATGCATATGACCTTAAATTTTTTTCATCCTTTCATCCAACATGACACTAAACTGTATCATTCCTTTTCATCCATCAAGATGTTAAATTGTGAAAACAATCCCTAATACGTCCAACACGACATTAAAATGTGTCCTTTTTTGTCCTCACTGCATGAAATTAAACTGCACAGTCCCCCTTTCATCCAACATGATGTTAAACTGTATTGTTTCCATTGTCTTAGCTACAAGACACTAAACTGTACAACACCCTTTACGTCCAACATGATGTTAAATTGCGTCCCTATATTTGCCCTACATGACGTTAAACTATATTTTGTCCCTTCTAAAAGACACTAAACTGTGCAGCACAAATAGTCCTCACTACAAGACTTTAAACTGCATAGTCCCTTCATACGTCCTACATGACATTAAATTGTGCATCGTTATGGTTGTTGCTACCTCTTTTTTCTCACACTGAGTATGAATCACGTGAGCTTAGATTAAACTTCAACCATAACACCCTCTCTGGGCCGCTAACCATGTGTATGACCCATCACCATATTTTAGGTCATTGTCCCCAAGAACAACTTGGTCACTAATTCATTATTTAATTGAACTACGCAAAATTTGATCCTTTACTTCTAGGCTAGGTACGTAGCCAACCTCTTGAGGTTCAATCCCAAAACCAATCTCTTCACATTGGTTCACCTTTATCCTTGCTACATGACGTTAAACTGTACATCAATTCTGTCCTATATGACAATAAACTACATTATTCTTTGATACCCTCACCTGAGAGAGAATCATTATTTAAATTGATCTCCAATCATGATATATTCTAAAGACTATGTGCATAAATGGAAATGCCTGAACATTTTATCTTGGGTCAAACCATCATTGCACTAATGTCCCCTTTCACCCTTCTTATGTACAATACAAATATGTACAGAGGGTATTTCAAGAAATACATGTGGCTTGATTCCCATACTTGTGCGATACGTAGGAACATTGAAGCATCCCTTTAATCCAGCCCCAAGTCTTTGGGCCTAACCCCAAATTTTACTTTCAGTCCTCTGGATGAAAAGTCCCCATGAAAACACACACTATGTATTCATTATAATGTTCCAAGCTCTATGACCCTAAACTAAAATTTCCTATAGTTTCATCCCATATGACATTAAACTGTATTTCAAGAACTACATATGGCTAGATTCCCATCCTTATGGGATACATAGTGAAGTGCAGCACCACAATTCAAGACCCAACCACAACATGATTATGGTTAGCTTTGATCTATTTATTTCTTAAATGCATGGAAAAATACCCACTTTCATGTGTCATATTCCTAAACTTAAATACTTATAGATCTCCATAACACTTTTCTTGACTTCTTGTCACAAAATGTCCAATTGCTGAGAGTTCTTTTTCCTGACCATGCAACACATGTCCATAGGAAGCCTTTCATAAACAGTCTACATAACAGACGTGTCAGCCAAAGATGCTATTATTTGACTATGCAGCCAATGCCCTTAGGCGGCCCGACATAATTCAACCCCCTAACGAGTTTGTCAAATAGTGGTAACTTCAGTCGTGGGAAGAAAATCTCTTTTTTCCTTAGTTTTCTGAATGAAAATATGTAGGGATCCACAAAAAATGTATATCCTTAACATTTCTATCCCATAATCTTTTTCATGATCTGAAAGTATTCAAGTCTATGCTTTATATTTTCCTTCTCTACAATTGGGTCAGACCTTCGTAGGAGTGACATTCATCCTGTTCTTAGAAAATCATTTTTGGAAATATCTTTTCTATATTCAAGTACCTCTCTCCATACATCAAACTCTATGATTTGGAAAATTTGAATCCCCATAAACGTCCACTGGCTTTTTAGCAGTAGAATGGTAAATTTATGAGAGTTCTTTTGCCTGACTATGCAGCACGTGCCCTTAGGCGGCCATGTGTAAACAGTCTACATAACAGACTTGTCAACCAAAAGATGTTATTATTTGACTATGCAACCAATGCCCTTAGGTGGCCCTACATAATTCAACCCCCTAATGGGTTTTGTTAAATAGTGGTAACTTTATTCTTGGGAACTACTACTTCTAATGCCTTTTATCCATTTTTCCTATCATTCCCCAGATTCAAAATTTCTTAAGACATCGTTTACATATTTTCCCTCATACATGTACATGGTAATATGTTTTGAGATAAATTATAAGGGAATTGAGTCGATGTTAATCCATTCGGTCAAAGCTATTTCGACCTTAAACATTAGCCTTTTATGTCTGACATGCATGACTTTAAACTGGCAATAACCAAAGACCCCTGATTTCTTTTTTTCCTCAGAGTCAAATCCTCTTTTCTCTCCAGATCCAACTCTGAGGGGGGACTTTTGTTGATGCTAATTCCCATCATAGAGTCTAATGAATTGAAAAGGGAAATAACTTGAACCAAAAGTGATTCATCCTTTGATGAAATATAAAAAATTGACAAAGGCATGAACAAAGATTCAAATGCACTTGGGTCACGCAAGTTCCACCAAGGTCGCACAAGTATACTAGCGCACCACCCAATGGTCGCACAGGTGAATTGCACACCCTCTTTTATTTTTCAGTCAGGGTCTTCCCTAGCTTATAAATACACCGTGTGGGCCCCCTATTTTAGGAGGAAAAAATTCCAAAAACTCAGATTTGAGCTCCCAGCACCCTAGTCTCTTCTCAAAGCTTTCGAACACTTATAATGTAATTTCGTACCTAGAACGGAAGATATAAAGAGGGTGAGTAAGTACAAAGTTATGAAACTCATCAACACTTGCGCTCTTAAGTGGCCATCCCTTAAGGGATATGGGCACATTTGCGCACTGCCTTACCCCTTCAACAGAACTTGCACACCGCTCTTCTAGAATCCCCTAGGGATAGTTCTAAGGGATTGAGCCAAGCATTTCCCAAGTATTACCCTAAGGGTTGACTGTCGCGCAAGTACCCATGTGTCGCGCAAGTATACTTGCGTGACCAGGACGTGCGCGCCCACGCAGGACTTGCGCGCCACCTTCTTTTTGGATGCCCCGCCTGCCTATTTCACCTCTATTATGTCTATCCACCTCTCCTATTCAAGATTCAGCCTTCATGACCATCTTCAAAGCCATTTATGGCATATTTACTTCCTTGGATTCCTTATCTGAAAGGAATTATGTGGAAAATGTCTCAAAACATAGTGATTTACATCTATTTATGTCACTAAGGTGAGATACTTCATTCATTCAACCTCATCCTTTTAATATGAGAGGTTTCCTAAACTGGGACACCTTTTCAGGAGTAATCCCCAGTCATAATTCATTTAACTTAGGCCTCCTTCTTAGGAATAAGTCCTATGTCTCAAGTATCCTTAAAAAATGGGCCTCCTTCTAAGGAGTAAGTCCCAATCTCAGGTTCCCAAAAAATGGTCATCCTCCTTAGGAGAAAGCCCCAGATCCCCTGACCTGGGCCTCCTTTCCAAGAGTATTCCGCAGTCTTAATTCTCTTTAACCTGGGACTCTTCTTTAAGAGTAAGCCCCAGCCATAATTCTCTTTAACCTGGGCCTCTTCTTTAAGAGTATGCCCCAGTCATAATTTCTCTTAACCCGTCTTAATTTACTTTTGATCTGGGCTTCCTTCTTAGGAGTAAAACCCAATCATATGTTCCCTCTAATTTGGGCATCCTTATTAAGATTAAGTCCTAAATTAAGTATCCAAATATCCATAAAGCACATATACCTTTATGGACCTTGTTTTTTGGTTTCCTCTCTGAAGTATATCCTAATCTTCATTCATCTGGATAGTCATACATACATAAGCCTCAAATAATTTATTATAATTTTATCTTTGATGGCACAATTGTCTGGTTTTACCAATACCTCTTGTTTCTCACACCGAGCATAACTCACGTGAGCTTAGAGTGTAAAAGTAATTATCACATCTTTCTTTGATCCATCAATCATGAATAAACATCATTGTCCCTTACATTAACTATGTGGGTTCTGATTCCTTTTCTAAACAAATGATATGTAGGTAGCCCATCTATGGGTACGATCACAACTATAAAATAATCCATTTCCTTCTGAATGACAATAAACTTAAAGTGCCCCACTTAGTGGCTTTAAAACCAGTATGATCATCATAATGACAAAGAGACTTTTATGTATTGAAGGATACCATTGACTAAGAATCTCAAACAAATACAGATGATTCTCTACAGATGAAGAACCTCAAATACATATAAAAGATTCACTAATTTTCTTATATATCAAATCATTGATTGTCAGATCTAAACAAAAGCTCATTTTATACTTTGTAATTTAATAATGTTTCATGAACATATCTTAAATCTATACAGAGAGTCCCGGAGTAGACAATAATTCCCCTAAAAAAGGTGTGATGAGTCTGACCTCCCATCCTATCGACCAATGCATATTCTTAAGTCTCATAGGTCCATAACTAATGAGCACCTACCTTTGGAATGTAATTCCAAATGGATATAGAATCACTGGATGTTTACAGTTCTACAAACAAACCCGTTAGAAATCACTTGAAATGTTTGAATCTTAAATCAATAAGGTCATCCCCAATTCCATAGAAAACATAGGGAAATCCATAAATGGGGTTGTGTAGGTTGATAACTAAATATGAATAAAGAGATTTATTGTTGATATATTGTTACCTATAGGTATTGGGATATTCGTGGTATATTTTTTAACTATAGGATATTCTAATGATGGATACGTTTAGTGAGGCTTCTTAGGATGTGTCATGTATTAGCTTCTTATGTATTAACCTCTTGCTCGATGCTAGGTATCAATCATTGGATTTCTAAGATATAGGATGAGGCTTACCTTTCATGCTTGTTCATTATATCTTTATTGTTATTATATATCTATGATGACGATGAGGCCTAGAGACATTGGGATTCTAATGTTGAGATACTCCACAAAGGTTAACATTATTTCAAAAAAAATTAATGTTTATGCTTTTCAATAAATCATGGTGTATATTCGGTTTCCACATAACATAAATAATTTTAGTGGTTAGTATTGTATTGAAGGTTAGATTGGTTATTCCACTTTAGGACCTCATTTATGTATGTGAGTTTATCCATGGGACCCACCTTATGTTAATGGTTTGGATCATGTGAGAGGTTGGCTATGTTATACCCACCATACTGTTTTTTGGGTGGTGGATGTAATTCCATGAGGGATATAGTCACATCACAATTCATGATCAAGATATAATGGTTCTACCTAGGGGATGAGTGTTGTAGTGTATACCTTGTGGAAATTCAACAATGTGACATCATATGGTGTACTATTCAATAGACCCTTAGGCTACACCATAATGTACCCTATTCTTGAAATGAAAAGTTATTTTTTTAGACGTTTTAACAAGGTTCCCTTATTCCTTATTTTTCCCTCGACCCCATCACCAAAACCCCTCTTCCCCATAATTTTACCCTCTCATAATTCACTCTTTAGGATCCCTAATAGTCATTTCATATTGGAGAACCCACCACCTTGGACAACCCACACCCCCTCCCCAATACCCCAGTACCCCCCCACCCCACCCTACCTGGGCAGCCCACCCTCTCCATAGATATCCCACCTCCTCCCCCACACCCCTGCCACCCCCTACCCCCCGGGCATACCATCCCTTCCCCTTTGAACCTTTTATATTTCACTAGATTTTCCCCATTTCTCATCGATAACCCCTCTGCGCTACACCACCCTCCCCTTCCTCTCCTCTTGGGTCATTCTCCCTCACCTGGTGTATGTTTCATCTTTCATCACTTGTATTAGACAGCCTATGATACTTTTTTACATATCTTAATCCTTTTATATATTAGTGTCTTCCCCCCCAAATCCAATATTTAAATGGGCATGGGTCAATTCCAATTGGAAATATATTGATACGACCCAGGCTACTATCATAACCAAAAACCAACCTATCTTTCCACTAACCTAAGAGGCGTTCATGCTCCCTACGGGATAACAATGATCCCTTGGAAAAAAGATACAATTAATGTGGAATATTTTACCCTTAAATTAGAGTAAATTTAAAATGATCTTTCTCATGAAAAGTAGAAATGTCCCATTCAAAATATGAACATATAAGAAAATAGTAGATACCTAAAAAATAAATAAACAGGAAGCAGATATCATAGATGGAAAATAAAATCCAAATATTTACCAATAGAATTATTTAACCAGACATGTCCCATTAGTAAATCTCATTGGACCTATTTTGCATAGTTATCGCATATGAGTTCTTATTTTATGTTTTCTCTTTAGTTGGAATATCCTCTTCCGAATGGATACTGGATCATAAGTCCATATCAGATGCTATGGTAAGCGGTAGTTAGCCAACAGTATTAAAGTGCTGAAAAAATAATTAGTTTTTTTATTAGCTTATATCTAGTCCAAAGAAACCATTTAAAAATATGTAAAGGTAATGTTATGATACAATATATGTATTTTAACGAAAAATTATATAATGAAACGTTTAATTGATTTACATTATTCCTTACAGGGTTAGATTATTTTAAATGATTTATTTCCATGTGACATGACTTTTTAGAAAGTGAAAAAACTCAGTGTCTGCTCAATCACAATGGTAATGGGAAATCTATTTCACTAATGAATCAAAATTTCATAGCTCTATGAGAACTCATAGGTATTTTCTATACCTTACATAATCCTATTCATGTGATCGTGTCACATAATCTCCTTTGTATGAAGGCTTCATGTGAACCGATCGTGAGATCTCACCACATGATCAAATAACATAAACAAATAACATAATCAATTAATGTAATTCATTTAAACCATGATTCATGTATTCTGGTCTAATTAACATGATCATATAAAGCTTCAAGGGTCGTGTAATCATATAAATCTCTTAGGTTCATTTATCCGCGTGATCCTATTATGGTCATGTGATCACATGACTCTAAACAAGTCATGCACTTAATACGATATTTCCAATTAGTCACGTGCCCCTTTCTTACTCAAGTAATTTTTTTACCCAAAAGCAACTGTTTTCATAATTAATAAAAAAAATTTCTTTCTTATGATACAAATGAAATCATGAATTGAAGCTAAGGAGGCTATAGTTCATTAGAATACAATGGTCGGTAGTGGGGAAGTTGACCAATGCATTGTCTTTTAGTCCCCTCACAATAATCTTAAAATCTTGATGGGATCTAATATCTTGAATTTTCAATTTTCTAATTAGTTTCCCTTATATGTGGGTGGGGTGACTAGGAGGATGGGGGTTTCGAGGAGTGGTGGGGGTATCTAGGAGGGGAGGGAGGTGTCCAAGATAGAGGGGGGGGGGGGGCTTCTAGGAAAGAGGGGGGTCTCTAGGTGGGAGGGAGGGTGGGGGTGTCCTGGAAGGAGGGGGTGTTTTTTAGGGAGGGGGTGTCCAGAAGTGGGGGGATGCATCCAAAACGGAGGGGTGTCTATGGAGGGGTCCATGAGTGGGTTTTCTAATAGGGGAGAGAGGAGGTGTGTCCAAAAGGGAAGGGTGTACAGGAGGGAGGGTTGTCTAGGTGTGAGGGTGGGTGGGGGTGTTCAGAAGTGGGGGGTGTCCAGGAGGGGAGGGAGGTGTCCAAGAGGGAGAGGGTGTTCAGGAGAGAGGGCGTCCCTATGTGGGAGGGGGTCTCTAGGTGGGTGGGTTTTTCCTTGATGTTGGGGGTGTCCCTGAGGGAGGGGGGAGTCTAGGGGGTGTCCAAGAGTGGGGGCGGTGTCAAAAATGGAGGGGTGGGGGGGGGGGGGGGTCCATAGGGTGTCCATGGGTGGCATGTCTAGAAGGGGAGGGATGGGGTGTGTCCAGAAGGGAGGGGGTGTCTAGGAGGTAGGGGTGTCTCGGTAAAGATCCATTCAATTCCATTCAATACTAATAATATACAATGGGTAGATCACTTCTAGAGTCACCTAAAGTTGGTCTGTAGTGAGGCATCAACAGTTCCAAACAACTAATCCAATTCCAATCCCATGTAAAGGCCCCTGAATTATATTCCAGTTTAATTAGGGACCAATATATCTTATTTAATTTCATAAAAACCCAACATATGCATCATTTACCATTCCCACATTATATTTCTATGAAACACACATTTTCTCTACACCAATGTTGTAGTAGAATACTCCTGCTAGAAAATTCTTTGATGATATATGAGTTTGATGGAAGGAATAATTTCTGACCTAGAAGAGTTTTGATGACACTCTCATCTAAATCAATTTTGACCCCCAATCTTAAAATGTGGATGAAACCTACAGAATGAGTTTTTTTACGAGAAACTAAATTTTAGAAGATGTATCCCTAAAACTTATATATATATATATATATCCCTTCTTCCACATTCCATTGGATTGGAGTCCACCGATTGTTTCATAGAATCTCTATGTTTCTGATTTATGTATTTTTAAACTATATTTTTGGTAATGTTTTGTGAAATTTTGTTCCTATTCCTCCAATATATTATTTTTTTGGTGTTTTTCTTGATTTTTTCTACTGTATCTCTTCAAAAAACATGAAATTTGAGTAATAATCTAAGTTCATGAATTTCTAGCAGAGGACACTATATACTCCAATCACATATTCTAATTTTTAATATCTTAATCAACTAAGAGGAGGAATCCAAATTTATACATGTTTGGTTTGGAGACCAATAAATTTCTCTAATGATCCTCATATCTCTTTATATCCTCAGAAAATCCAATATCTTCCCCTTGTTCTAGCTCCCGTTCTACCCAATACAATAGAGGAATTTAGGTACATGGAAAAAAGATGATGGTGTTAGGTAGAGTTTGATTATATTTATATGATTATGGATTGATCAATGTTCAAAACCATGTAGGATTTGAAATTTAGTACACTTATGATATTTCTAAAATTATATATGATTTAATAATTCATATTAGTGAATGATGGTGTATGAATATTATTTATTCCATTATCAAATAGATGATAAAAATATTGTTGGATAATGAAGTATATTAATGGGTATACACTAAATTCATCCCTTTTGTACTAACATCATTTTACGATTGTCTTGTAATTTATTTTAATTGTCTAATACATTATTTCTAGGGGGTCAGAGGGGGAGGGAGGTTGTCTAGGGAAAGGGAGGGGTAATAATGGGGGGTGGTGGGGGGGGGGTGCTATCTAGGGGTAGGGAGGCGGCTATCTAGGGGGGTTGTCTCAAGGATGGGAGGGAGGAGGTTTCTAGATAATCACAGTAAAGAACTAGGAGGGAGGGGGTGTCTATGTGGGAGGGTGGGTGGGGGGTGTCGCTGAAGGAGGGGGTGTCCAGGAGGGAGGGGTGTCTAGGAGTGGGGGGTGTCCATAAGTGGGGGTTTCCAAAAGGGGAGGTGTGTCTAGAGGGTGGGAAGGGGGTGTATAGGGGTGGGAAGGGGGCTGTCTATGGAAAGGGAGGGGATGTCTTGGGGAGGGGAGAGAGGGGGGTGTGGTTAATCACAGTAAAGAACCATGATATCAAGATAAAAGTGACCTAGTATGATCATGGACTAGCTAATTGTGTAGGTTCCCATTAGGCCCTCTCTAAAACTGAGAAATATATTCCTTCCATACCTTCAATGTGACCTTTCATATTTTATGGGGTCCTTTGAGAGGCATAAGTGGTCAGGGTCCCAAAAGGGTTGGACGCGATGTCTAATGTGGAGGTGCTAGAACTCATTCCCTTTGACCAAGCATGGGAGAGTACACTCTTAGAGGCTCCTAATATATGTAACTATTAGGATTATAACCTATATTGGATGGTAGTATCACTCGGAAAATTTTATAATTTATTCTAAAATTGAATACTCCTATGAAATTGAATACACCATCTTGTATGTGTTATATTGTATAAATTGAATAGATTCCTCCCATTTTCTATTGTCAATAAATATATCCTTTTGGATTCCATGTTGTTGTTGACATTTCTTCCTCTTCTTTTCTCATCCATGTAATCTTAACAAAACAATATTTATATGTTAATTAATCATATTGAGCCTCTTCTAAAATATTAATTCAATCTAAGAATATATGGACATGTAAAGGTTGTAACAAGTAACAATTTACATTTTATTAATTTATTCATTCATACTAATGTTTAATTTATTTCATTTTGGTATTTCCACCATAATATCTATTTTCCTTTATAGGTAAAAAAATTCTTGAGTTTTAATTCTTTGTTTGATAACTAATACCATGGAAAACAATTTTTGAGAGGGGATCATTGATGCTAAAATGATGAAACATTAATGTTTTTAACTGTTTGTTGGATAATTTTAGTTGAATTAATATTAAACATTGTTTGAAATGTATATAGATGTATTTTATTAATTATTTTATGTATGTGTATATAGCATTGTTTGGGAAAATCTTGTGCGTGTCATTTTTTCTTCTATGCTTAGTTTGTGTGTAGGTGTTGTTTGTGTTGTGTGTACAGGTGTTGTCTCATGTGTGTAGGTGATGTGCATGTGCAAGGTTTGCTCAAGAAACATGGTCATTATCAGAACTAATTAAGAGGTGATAAATGTGTATTATATCAACGCTCAAAATAGTACTGATAAATGGGGGCTTTATCAACACTATTTTGAGCACTGATATATTAGAAATTTATCAGTACTCAAAATAGAGCAGATAAATATGGCCCTTTATCAGTGCTAAACAAGTGATGATAAATGGGGGCCATTATCATCACATTTTTTGCATGGATAAAGGTGACCCTTTACGAGCACTAATTTGAGTGGTGATAAATGAGACCCCCTTTCTCTTTGTTGTGATTAACAACACTTTTTTAGTGCTGTTAAAGGTTGTTTTTTTCACTCTTAAAATCCCTATTTGTAGTAGTGTACGAGCATATACCTTGTGTTAGCTGTGAGATGGAGATCCCCTTACACTATCATTTGGGGCTCTTTGAGCGAGCATATCTACTATTTGGTGGATCTGTACTCTTTCCATTCACTCTTGTTGTACCATGTTCTCTCTTACTTCCCCCCTCTTCGGTACCTCTCTTGCTTCTCTCTCGAGCCTTCAGGGAATCCTACCCAGTAATGTTATACTCACCCCTGCTTGGCCTTTGCCTACATTTGGTGTGCCCCTGAAGATGATGAACATTTTGATCATGATATCACAAGAGCTTAGGGATACAAGGGCCTTGGACTGCGTGAAGTGGTCGTAGCTTGGGATTCCATAGTGGGACTCTTCCAGCTATTTTACTTTTTCACCCATTCCTGGGTTTTAGAACTTTCATAGTTGGGTGTGTATTTTTTCCCCTTTCCCTTTTAGATTTATTTTTATTGTACTTGTACTATTTAGTGGTTGATGCATTTATTTGGGCTCCTTTTTTACAGCAGTGTGGAAACTTGCTTTCTTTTCCTCGCACTTTAGCATTGAGTTGGTTGTGTGTGTGTGTACAGGTTTTTAGGAAATAGCCTCCCCGAGGTTTTTGTGCCTTTTGGGCTAGTCTCCAGCCCTTGGCCTATGGAGGCGGGCTTGGGGTAGTTGTTTCTTGAGCCCCAGTATGGGTCTGGTTGTGACAATGTGGTATTAGAGGGTACGAACATTTCTCTAGTCGACAGTGTTGACTCCTTCACCTCTTTAGTGTGTAAGAGAGTCTTAGTTGTGATTCATTGACTATGAAATTCTTTGTGACTAGATATCCTTAGGTGATTCACCATTTGGATATTCTGAAGTAGGGAATTACATGACTTTATTCTATTGAAAAATAGTGATTCCATTTGTGACATGGTATGTAGAGGTTTGGTCAGGGAGGAAAACTATCCCCTAAGTTCTATCAGGTTATTCTAGACTGTGAAATGAGATGGTGAGGTTGCATAAGCCTGACCTTTCCCCAAATAGTTAGAGTGGGTACATGATGTCCTACATGTGTTACAACAGAGAAGATAAATATGTGTTCCTACACACATCATCAACTGAAGAAAAACCTTATAAGGGTGGACCACACCTTTGGTCAACATTATTTGGCACCAGAGAAATGTATTGGTTTTCCTAGGAGTGGGATAACTAAGTGTGGGCTCAGAATCCCGAGTGGCTTCCCTAGTTTTTATTTATGAGGATGAAAATATTAAAGGAGGGAATAGTTTAGAGACCCAATTTTGGGACTAATAAGGCTTTGAAATATTTCTAAGAATATTTCATAGTTGGAAGTTGAGAAGGAGTGCAATTCCAAGACCCAGTGAGCCCGGGATTAATTTTATAAAAATGTGAAGTGTTTTTTATATTGCGCATGCGTGGTTGACTAATGAAAATAGGATATCTCATAAAAGGTTGATCAGATCGGTAATCTAAGACCATAATTGGGCCTAAAACATAGTGTTTCCATTAGGTGAAACATAAAATAAGTCAGTGAGGGATGTTTGGACCCCTCTCTCATTGATGGTGTGTTAAATTGATAAATTAAATTATTAAATTATTCATTTAATAGACCAAACTCAAATATCTCTTGAACATGGACTTAGATGAAAAATATGAGACCACCGATGAGCTATGAACATAGTTTTCCCCTAGCCAGAGTATAACCTTTCTCTACATCAGGAGGATGGCCCATGTGATAGCATGGACTGCAAATTAAATATTTAAATAATTAATTATTTAATTATAAGATTAATTACTTTTAACTCGATGAGAGGTTATAAATTCATTTTTATGAGATCTTGGCCTCATAACCCGTTTTTTCAATGAAGAATTCTCCTCTCCTCTCCTCTCATCCTCTTCTCGTTAACAAAATATGAATGAAGAACAACGAAGCCTTGGATCTAGGAGAATTAAAGCGCGATGAAGAAAATAACTTCTTTCGATCTTTGTGTAAGTGTTATCTTCCTCAACCAAATGGATCCCACATAGGCAGGACTCGTCTTTTGGTGTTTTACGTCTCTAGATTAAAATTTTGGGTAGATTGATATTTAATCCTTGATATGCGCCCCACACTGCAGCCTTTACAAGTGACAACATACGGGAATTTAATTATTTCACTTTGTTTAATGTATGTTCTTACCCCTGGTTCCCGATTATTATTCATTGGACAAGAACACTTGACCAAAGATGTTTAAGCCTTTGTTTTTGGGGATTCTTCCCCCATCTTTATTTTCATTCATCATCAATGGACCACATTGTCACAATTCAAATATTTCAGGGAGGGTTCAAACACGGTAAAACACCCAGACTCTTTGCGGTGGAATGAATAACATGAGGATCGACAATTTGGGGATTAATTGATAAACGAGTGGTATGGTGTTTGGTGAACGGTCCAAGATCATTACCACATCTGTGTGTTTGTGGTCAGATATGGTCAACACGATTAGTGTCAATAATAATAATAATTATTAATGATAATGATGGTGACCCATTGATAAAAATTGAAGGAGGATTTATTTATTATTATATTAAAAAATACAGGTAAAGTTGAATATTAGTGTGTAATTAATTAAATGGAATGGTTTTAATTTGATATGAAAATAACCATGATAAATTAATTTAATGGGATGAAATTATAACATTAATGATGACTATTATTATTAATAATTTTATTAATAATAACATAGATGTGAGAATGGAGTTTGGGCGCCTCATGAGATGGGGGCGTGTTGTACTCACAAGCAGTGCATGCGGGAAGGTGGAGGCGTGGAAATAGTGGTGTGTGATTGATTTATCATTTTTTCACTTTTAATAATCATTCTGATATTAATGCAAATAATGTTAAAATAAAATAAATAAGTTAAAAAAGGAATCAATCATGGGGAAAATGCGCAGCACATATATGAGGTTTAGCGTGGGTTTTTCTTGAGGGGAAAAGAAAAAAACTAAATGGTAAAAAAAATATTAATATAATATTATTTTTGTTGGGAAAACAGTGTTTTGTTTGTAATTTATCCGTGCGACCTTGGTTCAATGAACTGTTATAGGCAGTGCGAATGTGTCTTCAAGACAGACATTTCGAGTTCGATATTGGATTTCATTTTTGGTTTTTTGTACCGGGTACTAGAAACTCTCAAATTATAATAATATATTAATACCATTAAATCTTTGACCCGCCCTAACTCCTATGTGCGTTGTCCGATTAACATGCCGCCAGCAGAAATGTGACCCCATCTTTAAGATTGTCTATTCAAGTCTAATATTGAATATTAAATACTAGTTCATGTCTAAGGCCCATGAAACACCCAATAATAATAATAATAACAATATGGGGTATTGTATCTGATATATCTCCCACACACGGTGTCGAAATTACGAATCGTTTGAAGCATTGAAATCCTTGAGATGAGGCGGTCCTTTTGAGATAATCCACTTGAGTTTTGGAGAAATTTTAGGTATGACCGATAGCCTGAGTAGCAGAACTAGGGTGTTTTATGTGGTGAGAGTTAGGAAGGATACTCCCTTGACTACCCAATATGTGAGTATTCCTTAATCCTTTGCTCCGGTAGAGATGGGAATCCCCACGACATGGGTTTAGGTTCATTTTCCCATATTGGACTAGCGTGCAGGTCCTCCATAATTAACTCACATAAAGTCAGGAACTCTCCCACTAGGTAGGGTGTGAGTCCTTTGTGTTAGGATAACATACTCCCCTATCAACTGAGGGTGCATGTCCTACTAACATAGTGATATGGTAGGGTTGGTACTCCCCTAATTTACCAGGGAGCGAGTCATCTTATCACCGAGTTATATTCCCCTTCCGATTTAAGGTGCAGGTCCTCTTTAAATCTTGTTCTAGAAATGTCGGTACTCCTCTTCCATGCTAGGGTGTGGGTCCTCTAGCCTTGGGTTGGTACTCCCCCAACATACTAGGGCGCGAGTATCCCACAATGAACAAACTACCAGAGTTTTACTCCCCTACTAGGTTGGGAGAGGGTCCTCACATATGGAGTAGTACTCCCCCATCTACAAGTAGTGATGGGGAGAAGGTCCTTCAAGGGGTTTGGATCTCCCTTGACTACAAGACATAGTTACAAAAAAAGGGCCCCTCCACTTGATGCAATCGATACGAAGGTAGATGTTAGTGCTCTCTTGATAGACTGAGGTGAGGGAAACTTATTACTAGAGAGACTGAGACACCATTGGTTGGACTGGAGCACTATTCTCCCAACTGAACACAATGTCAAGGAGTGGGCCTATTCACTTTCTTTCCCTTGGTCTTTCCTCGGGTGCAAGACTGTGTCAGTGATACCTCTAGTGTCGGGCACTAGAAGGATTTATAGTAGAAAGTTCCCAAAGAAGCATGTCCTTTCATATGTACCATTAGAAATGTTTGTGTTATACCTGATGGAGTACATCTCTCAGACAGGTTCCATCAGGGATAGCCAGCTCATGGAGTGTGTACTCTTAATCTATGAGTTAAGATTTGATCCTTCATTTGGAAATCATGGTAATGGCTTGAGGTCAGAGCCTTTTGTTTCTTTGTGGCTGAGACTAGTATATCTAGATTCCCCAGCTATATGTATGGGAATATACCTAGTGTGATCTGTGAGATGGAGATCCCCTTACTCCCTTGTTTGGGTTTCTTTTAGGGATCATATCTACTGTTGGGTGGAGCTCTACTCTTTCCATTCTCTCTTGTTGTACCTTGTTCTCACTTAATTCACCCTTCTTTAGTACCTCTGTTGGTTCTCCCTCAATCCTTAAGGGCATCCTACTGATTATTCTTATACTCACCCCTTCTTGGACTTTTCTTTCATTTGGTGTTCCCTTACAGACAACAAACATGTCGATTGGGATATTAGATGATCTTAGCGATATGGGGTTCTTAGACCGTGTTTGGTGGTAGTATCATAGGATTCGGGAGCAGGACTCCACTAGATGTTTTAATTTTTCACCCGTTGTCGGGTTGTGGCACATTTCATGTTGGGTACGTATTTTTTCCCCTTCCACTTTCAACTTTATTTTCCATGTACTTGTACTATTTTGAGGTCAATGTATTTATGTTTCATCCTTTTTCATATAATTATGGTTCATTGATTTCTTTTCCTCTACACATTTACATTGAGTTGGATGTGTGTGTGTCTATATAGGTTTTTTGGTAATGGCCTACCTAAGTTAGTTGTGCCTTCAACACTATTCACTAGCCCTTGGTGTATGTAGGTGGGCTTGGGGTAGTTGCGGATCGAGCCCCTGTACTAGTCGGGTCATGACGAAGACTCCAACAGTTCCATTTGGTAATATGAAATATATTTTGTTAGTGTTCTTGGCATTAGATCTATTGATCGATCCATCTCAATTTTTGGAGGTGGACCATAAAATTCTCCTAGAAACACATCAAAAAATTCCCTGACCACTTCATGGTTGTCGACACCCATTATAGACAACATGCGAGAAGAGATATATTTTCTTAGCATAAATACATTAAAAATTGACTCCATTATCTATCAAGATGGATAATGAAATTTTATAGGATAGATGGATAGGTAATTTATATGAGAGGCTAAGAGATTGATAATTGAAATTGGCTCTTGAAAGAAGGATTTTATATTGATGAAGATGACCACTTTGGTTCATCAAAGGTATTCTCCAATTGATTATGCATTTCATTTTTTTGAAGAGAATTATATATTCCATGCCTTAATGGACTCTTACTAATAGCCTCTAAAGTACTTTAAAAAATCATAGAATTCATCTAGTTTTATTTAATTTATAAAAGCGGAATTTATAAAATTTTTCACCATAATAAAAGCCTCATCAGGCTTCATGTCACGATGACAATGAGTAGATGGTATATACCACTGAATTGCTAGTGATACTGGAGAGATGATCCTCAAATATAAGAAAACCATTAGTGAGCCTCTATTGGCTAGTGGCTGGCAGATGGCCTCTTGGTAGATGTAGTGATTCAAAAATGCTCCACCGAGTAGCCGTTAGATTTGTTTATTATGTTGTACGATCAGTATGATACAACTCGTGGGACTATTCCTTGTACTGACAAGTCATGCCCTATTGTAGCTATATAAACTCTAATTTTTCACTTCATACTTCTTTCTATGACACTATTTTATCAGGTAACTTTATTCCATGAGATCAACACATCCTTTAAAAATTAAATAGTGAACTGTATTGAACATTCAATGTTCATCAAGACATTAATATAATTAAAAAAGTTTAGGTTGATTTCATTTTCTGTTTCAATAAATTCAATTAATGTAAAATCATTATATAAATTGAAGTAGAATCCAATGAAATGATTATATAAAAAATTTAGTGTTTGCGATCAAAAAGAAAAAATAAGGGAGAGATATTGAGGTAAAGTATAGAACTGTAATGGGGATATCATCACAGTCTATGACACAGACTGTGAACACCATATAATCAACATGATTTTGGTTTACCAGGGGATTATCATGTAGACCATTATCTATAACACTTCCTTACACATTCAAGAGACATCATCTGAGATGTGTGATATTGAAGAACAGTAATGAAAATACGATAAAATCAACAAATGGTAAACTCTATTTAATTATATGTATCTATTAAATAAGGACTTCTAGAACAAGTTAACGAAGTTCATTTAGTGATAGGATGCAAAGAAACCTTTTATTAATAACCCATGGTAGCTTATGGATCTTTACAGTAAGATCTATCCATACACTCACTCATAACCTGCCCCTTAAGTACCAAGAACCCTATCTCTTCTCTACCTAAACCAAGTACCAACAAGGATGTACCTCCCTATGATACCAAGTTGTCACAACACAACATGTATCACTCACCAAAATAGCTACCCAAATTTGATTGAAATAAGACCCAAAGGGTTCCCCCAATCCCCTTGGTAAGGAAACTAGGGTTTGGTAATTGATGAACACCTTTGGGAATGATTTTTCTAATAGAATAAAATAGATATAAAAAGTCCACATGAAATATAACATTACCAATAATAAAATTAATCTAAGTTACATAGCAACAACATGCGTAAACTATGAATAAAAACAAGATATAAGATGGTCCAAGAAACACAAAATCATAAACTAAAATCCCAACTAGTGTGACATGAGTGTTTACATCCCTCCATACTATCACAAACATCCCACACCCTCTAACCTACATACCCATTATCACTAATAGGAAACAATCCATTACCAATACCCCGAAAAACATGTTTTATATATACAAAATGGTATATGTATGTAGTGATCACAACAATCCAAGTAGGATCCCACCATGTGTTCCTTAATAATAATAAAAGAAATAAACCAAAATTTCTCATTTTAAGGAAATAAATATAATTAAATCATGGTTTTCATAATTTTATATAAGGCATGGATAAATGAATATTTTTATATCATTTAGAGAAATATACATCAAATAAAAATTTCCAAAACCATGATTGAATAAATATTTTCAAAATTTTATTAAATTTCCACATTTCAAATGAAAATTCCATAAATAGTTTTAAAAGAAATTAATAGTCAATCATTTAATAATGATAACACCATGAGGAAAATAACTCAGGTGTGATAGGCATATTTAACAATGATCCTCACACCTTAAAGATCAGTTAAATATCAAGTGCATGAAAAAAAAACTCTAGGATTAGAAACCTGAATACCCATAGCATGATACCACATGAATTAGTGGATCTATATCATGTAAAACAAATTTTTTGTTATTTTTTTCACATAAATTCATTATTATGAAGCTACAAGTCATACTAGCTTGATTTCCTTATACACCCTACCAAAATACTAAGGTTACCATTTGATATCATCATAAAATATTCAAAATTTTCATGTGTAGTATTTTCAATCATCACAAGAAGTTCTTCAATCATAGAACAGTGGCCCTAAATTTTTTTTCACATTCCTTTCCATTTCAATTCAAAACCATTTCCATGAAAATGTTATTAAAATATTTTAAACATTAAAAACCAATATAACAGAACCATAATATGATTAAATAACCATTTAGGAAATTCCATAAGAAATTATACAAGAATAATAAGTTAAATGAAAATCCTACTCACAAAACCACAAACTGAAATAGTTAAGTTCCAAAAGAAAACACACCGGATCTATGAAAACTCGAATTTTCTCTCTCTATTCTATAACCGATATAAAATATTTTTCATAATATCAAACCCAGAACTATAGATTTGGTCATGTAATTCTAGATTTATCTTTACTTTCATGGATATTTGGAGGGGATTGATATTATTTATGAAGAATAGGTGAATAACAAACACATACATTTATTTTCCAAGACTCACCTCCATTTAAATAAATAACATCACTCTCATAAGAGGATAAAATCCCCAACCTTTTCATGTGAGATCCTTAGGTTTGGGACCATAAGACATAAATGAAATAATAAGGTATTTATGTGGAAAAGAAGTTAAAAAATTTAATTTTTGGATTATTAAAAATTGTAATTATGGTTTGGTCACACATTACAAAAAACAATGCACAAGCTATGTGAGTCCTACTATCACCAAGGATACCATCATAGTTTGGTCACATGGGTAGACAAACAATGAAAAAACCATGAAATATTCCACTATCCCATGATACATTCTTTTCTGGGCAAGTTTGCATGGTTATCCCAAACAATTGCACAACTTGTACCCTCCTCTCATAGAAAACTAAACTCACTTCATTGTTTCTTGGGAATGCTACAAATGATTCACTAACCCTGATATAACTGTGAACCATATGAAAAAATCCAAAAAAAAAATCGATAATGACCTCATAAAAACAAGTAAAAGGTGATAAAAAATATCACAAGTATATAAAATATTCCCCTAGGTGTGATAGTGAGTAAAATGAAATTAACTTCAATACTTTTTATCATATAAAATTGATAAATCTAGATAAAACATTACCAAGAACCCTAGAATAAAAATGGAGTGGTATAGAGAATGAACTAAAATTTGAAGGAGAAGGAAAAATAAATTGGTTCTTCCATCAAAAGGAGGGACTTATTTATAAGATGAAATGAATACTTTATGGATTTATGTAGCCACCTACATTGTGGAACTTAATGATTGAAACTTTCATGATGAGTAAGATTTTACGATATCTGACTCTAATCAATGTTATTATCATAAGTTATAGAATGATTGGAATTACATCATACTCTTAATTTATATGTATGATTTTATATTAGTAGGTTCGGAGAGTTCACAGATTCAAGAGATGAAATGTATGTTATATAGAGGATTTGACTAAGGGATCCTGTCAAGGCTAAGAAAATATTGATGATAAGGATGTTGAGGGATATAAAATTATTACCCTGGTGTCACCCTAGAAATAATACATCAGTAAGATCATTGATAAATTTTGGTTGAGTAGATGTAAATCTATCTTAACCCACTTGATGGGCACTTCATGCTATCAAAGTCACATGCACCAGCATCATATGACGAGTCTTACTATAATGATGAAGTACCATATAAATTATATGTTTAATACTTAATTAATGTTATTAAATTCACAATTCTAGGTATTATATTTTTACTTGGATCAAGAATTCAGTTTATGTCAATACCCATAAGAGATAATTGGAAATATATGAAGTGGTTCATCTGATACTTGAATGTATCGTATGATATAATTCTCTATTTTGGTAAAGGTGATCCTTAGCAAGGAGTAGTAGAAGAATATTTTATTAATGATTCTGACACATGGAAGAGAATGATGGGATTCATGTCTATATTGGTAAGAATATTATCTTGTTGGATGACTCAGACACAACCCATGGTTACTTTATCTATAAGAAAAGATTAATAAATTTTCGAAATAGAATTTGAAAAGTAGTTTTTCGATTTAATGTGTCTTATAAATGAGTATGAATAGTTACCAATAGGGAGAATATTATTTTGTAGAAGTTAGAGTGAAATTTAAAATTCTCATAATCGAATGCTTCATGAAAGAACAAAACACATTGGCATGAAATTATTTTTTACCTAGAATCTACTAGAAGACAAAGTGTTAGTTATTTGGAAGATATCTGTAAAGAGAAAAATCTAATAGACAGGCTGATAATGGTTTTAGTCCATGAATGTCATGAACCGACCCGCCAAGGCTAACCTATCCATTAGCAAGCTGAGATAGAAATCCCAAGGTTACCTCCAACAAGATTGGGGTCGATGAACAATGTAGAGTAGGAATATCACACACATTAGAGTCCTTATCCAATTGTACTTGTACACAAACACACACACATATTCGAATACCCATACAATACTGAAAATTAAAAGTTAACTATTACCATAATGCATGAAAAACATCAATCCCACATCATAGTATGAAAAGTACTTGAAAGAATAATGTTCCAAATATAATCCCACCAAAACTGATAAAAGAGTCCAACATTAAAATTATGAGGGGATTTCAGTCAAATGAAACAATTTTTATAAACTATGGTTTATCTATATCACTATGCTCCACCTAATATTTATCCTCTTAGTAATCCATCAAATGTCTATCTTTTTTAAAAGATATAACATGTATGGGAAGATTACATGTAGGGGAGAGTTTAGAAACACCCAGTAGGACACCCATAATCAAAAAAAATAATGCATCAAGTGAGTTTACAGATCATCAACACGAAGGAATTTCAATCAGAATATTTGACAATGAAATAATAATAAATAACTAGATATACATATGGTAGAAACCAGGCCTCAAATAGGTCACAACCATACAAATAGCCACCAGATTATAATCAAGGATTCAAGGTAATTATCATTCTGGAGAACTCACTCCATGATCCATGCTGTCAATGATTGAAATTAATTTGAGAGGTTGTGATCATTAGTCATATCTAAATAATTACTCTCTAAAACATCAAATATCTCAATACATTGATAGGGTATCACTCACAGAGACATGGGAGAGTCCAAAAACCATAATTGGATTCATCTTCTAAGTTGGGTATCATATGCTCATGTAAGATATTCATGATGATTACTCAAACCCTACCTTGGGAAGGTAATGAAATGATATAGGATCACATTCCATATCAAAATGATGGATTCCTAAACTCAATATAAGACGTATATAATAAAGGGGATCATAATACAATTCTCAAGATTTAATTCCACATCATATCCTCATGGGGATGAACCAAGGGAATGCACTCAACTAAAACTGGTCCATAGTGAAAATTCTTAGTTCCTAAACATACTCTGAAGAAAGTAAAATTCATGTATAGGGATTAAAAAATGTTTCTCTCAAAGTCTTGAAGTGCCTATGACTTGATGTCTCATTTGGATGAATTTCTTCAAATACATGAGATGTTTTTTAAATATCTGGAACGTAGATATTGTTATAGCACTCAAAATTATTCCTTCATTCCATGTATTGTTTCACATGCCCATGTACATTGTGTGATTCCAATGTACTATTTCAATTAATATGTACCGAGACGTGATTGAGTACTAGGCCTTGCCTATGTACTCTAGCAATGATCGTGTGTTTTGTTGTGGCGGTACCCATATAACAATAGGGTACATTATGATCCTCCGTCTGTAGATTATGTAGTTTATGATATGTGTCACAAGGCCTTTGATATTATTTTCTATGTATAAAACCTATAATTTATTTGGGAAACACATTCCATTTGTTCTTTAAACCTCACACCACGTAGCCATGATTTTTATAGAAATAATGAAACATTACACATCTTAAAATCACACCACCTCCATCACTAAATCCTAAATGAGACTCAAAGTTATTCATGGATATCAATCTAGTTGATCCCACCCACTACTAGTGGCCATATTTTGGCTGCCTCCTCCACCTGGGATACAACTCCCAGCACACTATGTTGTTATCACATGCCAAACCATAAAACGGGGAAACATTGATCCAATCCTAAAAAACGTATGATCATCCATATTCATCATCAAAAATCATTCTCTTAATCAATCATAATCCCAAATCAATAGTTACAATCCATTATTCTAAATAATGACCACAATATGATCACCCACGAGTTATTAGTCAAACCACTAGACAAAGAAAATGGAAATGATGAACGTGTTAATAACATGGGAATAAATTCCTAAAAAATATATTAATGAACCATATATATATTTGGGTTATCCACGATTCATTTCCATTAGAATGATGAATGAAGAACCAGGAGGCAATAAAAAAACCATCAATTTCTAGCCATAAGATTATAATATGATACCCAAAAATGATCCATTGATAGATGAAACAATATTATTATATAAATTGAATCACAATCAGCATGGTATAAATAAATGTTGATGAAATCTACAAAAAAAAAATCTTTCCATAGTTTTGAATCAATTGATGATGAAGAATAATTCCATGCCACAATCACTGGTGAGATCCACAAGATCGAATTGGCAGACCGATTAATAATTCATGATCTTTTGTTGACCGTCAAATAAGGGTCCACAAAAATAAATTCACAATACCTATAGTTAGGAGGATAACCCATGGGATTTTCCATAAGAATATTTAAATAGGATGGGATAGACCTTGGAAAAGTAATTAATTAATTAATTTTCTAATCCCCGCATGACCACTTTTTAACCATATACTAGATGTTGATAAAGATTATGTCATACCTAGGGTAAAAACCACATTTTCACTTCAATGGTGGTCTCATATTTCAGATTCGAGATTCCATTAAGGATTTATTCTATTATTTTAGAAAAACTATACATCCTTGAAAAAATATATTTAGTATTTATGTTATATCCATACGATGAATCCTTGGGCCCCAAAATCCAATTCTTACTCAACAACTTGGTATGAAAATATTGTTGAATGTTTTAAAAATATTTGTAATAAAATAATAGAGTTGTTTCATTCTCCCCACCATAGGGATTTTCATCTAGAAAAGGGAATAATGGTTTACTAAAAAGATTTGGTTACTAGGATCGAATATGGTTCTACCATTATTAGGTGTTCTTATGAAGATTCTTATGTTGTCATTAAACACACACAAATAGAGTCACTCACACATGGAGGAACATCACCTACAGATCCTAGATCTCTACTAGGTACTCTTCAAATGTATCTATATCCTTGATTCCCATCTCACCCTAGTTGATAACATGTAACGATTCATACACATACCTCCTCAGAGGAATCACATGAATATCATCATGTAACATGTCTAAATAAAGATTAATGTATAAGTGGAACTGTAAATTTATATCCCTACATTGTATATTGAAAGGGATAATGAATCATATATATATATTAATTTCCACCTTGACCAAATATACATAATCCATGTCAAAGTGAGATCTCTAGAACACATGGTCTATGAACTCCAATTCCAAATGCCTCAACCATCAACCCACATAT
The DNA here is from genome assembly GCA_963277665.1 of Viscum album. Lineage (NCBI taxonomy): Eukaryota > Viridiplantae > Streptophyta > Magnoliopsida > Santalales > Viscaceae > Viscum > Viscum album. The sequence goes on from OY728159.1 coordinate 838,381,731, forward strand.
GACTTATGATGGATATGGGTAGTCATCTTCCACACCTAAATTATCTACACCTTACAATTCATTTCTCACACAAAATGTGGGAAAATAAATGTTGAATCTTCTGGATCAGTCCAATATAGTGATGACCTATAGGGTCTCCCATACGAGTCCTTTAATAGTTTCATACTGATGGAGGAATGGTATATATTATTGCACATAAAATACACCGAGGGTAAGTGATCCAACCAACTATAACCAAAATCCAACATGAAAATCCAAATCATGTCCTCTATAACCTGAATGATCCTCACAATATAGTCATTAGTCTACAGATAAAACATCATTCTCAAATGACACTGAGTCCCAATGGCCTCTTAAAAACATCTCCATAATCATTATGTAAAGTGTGTATAATGGTATAAAATAATAAAAAAGTTAACTATGTGAGGTCATAATATCTCAATCATATAAATTCATCCCAATATCTATACTGAAATCTTTTATAGGATAATTAAAAATTGGGAAAACATTGTGAGTCAGTCAATGATTACCAATATAACATAATATCCTCTATATTATCATGGGAACACCATCACAATTAACATAGATATACCATCCCAAATACACTATGGTACCTCTAGAGGTTCATCTAGAACCACTGAAACCTAGTTCTCATCATTCACCTTCTAAAAAGTGAGACAACATGAGAAAAACTCTACTATATACTTCTTTAATATTAGAAACCAATTCATAATTTGAAGTCCCGAACATATGTTTTCCACACATACATGAAATCAAAGGGGTAATGTATGAAAATAACTTATAAACTTCTCATATAATTCCATTGGGATCATCTTCTTTCCTTAAAAAAGAATGTTGTGTTCCCCACCTCTACAAAATCCATGAAGATCTTTTCTATTGGATATACAAATATGTAAGGTATCATAGTTAGTATCTCCAAGATGTTCCTCCCTAACATTATATATAAATGGAGGACTAATAACCACCGATCATAGGTAAGCTAGACCATCCACTTCCACAAAAGATAACTAAAATGTGGCTGACAGCTCTGACGCCTCATTCAATAACTATAAATAAGATATCATGCTTAGAGAATCTACCAAAATGTTATCATTACTAGGAGTATAGAAAATATAAAATTCCTATTAATGGAAAAACTATATCCATTTCCACTATCACAAGTTATAATCCTTCTATTATATGATATACTTTAGACTCTTATGATCAGAATGGATGATAAACCATTGACCTATAATTTAGTGTCACCATATATTCTAGGTGCAGAAAAATTATACCAATTCGAAATAGCAGGTCATGTAGTTCCACTCATGATGTATCAAATATAGGCACCCATAATATATCACATAATACCTCAAAATCATGACAAATTCAAGCCCAGACTTGAAGTCATTGAAGAACACTGCATACTGAACACCACCCTTTAGATGTCTAAAAATGGGGGAACTAGAAAGTCTCTACCAAATATCCTGAAAATCCTTATAGAACATCTTTATCTAAATGAAAGGACTAACCTTTTAGGTCAAAGTATTCAATGGTTCCAATAACCTTGTGGATTTGGGCATGAAACTCTAGTATTAGCCTGTAAACCCAAGGAAGGTCCACACCACCATCATGCTCTTGGGTGGCTCATAAGCTTGCACTGCCTCAACCTTCACTAGGTCAAATTCAATACCCTTTGCTGAGATGATATTCCCAAGAATTTGGACCTCTAAAATATATATTTGATACTTTTAGATATTCCCATAACATTTTTCTTCTTAGATTATGTCCATGACCATCCTCAGGTGTCTCATGTGCTCCTCCTCAGACATCGAGTACACTACAATATCATCAATGAAGACCACCATGAAAAAATCTACGAAAGGATGAAAGATAAGGCCCATGAGTTTCATGAACACTTTTGGGGTCCTCATCATTCCATAAGTCATCACCATGTACTCAATGTGATCATATAGGGTTATGAATGTCATGGTTGGTATATCCACAACTTGTACTTAGAGCTGGGGATGACCCGATATAAAGTTAATCTTTGAGATCCATATCGCTCCTATAAACTAGTAGAATAAGTATTTGATCCTAAGTAGTGGATAATTATTATTCACTGAAACTTTTTTCATGTGATCTAATTACAAAAAAAATCTAAAGTTCCCATCTACCTTTTTTAATGAACCATATTATGGCTTCCCATCGGTAAACACTGGGTCTTACAAATCCCTTCATGTGAAAGATTGCGAACCGCACCATCGGATAAAAAATATATATGATCTCCATTCGATATGTTGATACAGATATTTGAAAAATCAATAGGTGAGGTTATAGATATAATTATATCTCTTAGTATATAGGTAATAATAGAATATCCTCAGGAATTAAGTCCCTATACTCCACCACCACTACATGAAACTGAAAGACTATAACATTAATGGATCCAAGGGGAAAACTAGAAATTTTTTTATTAATTAGATGTAACCTCATATATGTGATCTCATACTTCTTATATTTGATTTTTTTCTCACCCTATATGGAAAAACTCATTCCCTCATCATGGACCCACCACACCCTCTGCCTAAAAAATCAATCAGGGCATGATCCATGGATAGCCAACCCATACCTAAGATGACATCATAACGACTAATTATTCCTACAAATAGATCCCATAAAAATATATCTTTTAAAATGTTTACATAACACTTTCATATGATGTTTTTGATAGTATAATTACCTTCAGTTGGAGTCTCTTACCAAAATGGCTGAGCTAGAGGCACAACTAAAGTCTATATCCCAGGAACAAGAGAAGTGGAAGGAAAATAGTATCTCACATGTGTTTATATCCGTAATAAAAATAAAGTAGTTAATATTCATATCATAATTCTAATAATACATAATTAATCTAGACCATAGTTCTCCATTGACCATAGTAATCATAGTTAATGACAACCAGCTCCCTGAGCCTCACATGGACCACCTATGGGTAGTGGTTGCAATAGGTCAAAATATCTGCTGCCTCTAGCTAATCTCTATAATTCTATACCATGTTTACCACCATAAAGACCCCCTAATACTATCTATATCTCTTTATAGGTGTTACATAAACCATCTATTTGTTAGTTTTACAATATTTTAGTCAATATCACATGAAATCTTCCCAACCATTGCAAGAGAAATACACTCTTTCTATTGGCTGACTAGATCCATATTGAGAGCCATGAACTATAGAAAAAATATCTTGAGTTTATATCCAGAAGCATATATCATGCCCAGTTCCTTGTGTTTTAAATAATATCCTAGCTTCCAAGGTCCTATCATGTGTATTCCCACCACTTAACCCAACTATTAGTGTATGATCAGATCAAAATATTTGTACAAACAAATCTCACTCAAGCACTTCAATATAGGTTCAAATGAAATTTGGTATCTCTGTATACCTGATATATCATTTTATTCCCCACTAAATGGTTCATAATTATAAAAAATGATCTTGAACCATATCCAAATAGTATTGTGAGTGGCTGGTGAACCTTGATGAATACACTTCCATGGTCATGTTGCCCTACTGAAGCTATAGAAGCTCTTGTATGTGCATTTCTCATTATGTTGCTAGATAGAACTCCTCCATGAAGAAGTTCTTGAACTCCATATAATATAGATCCATACCATTAAATGTATGAGTCTATAAAATCACCCAACTCCCTATATATCCTTGAATATGACTCTCTTTTAGGATCACCATCAAGTCTTGAGGTGCCCTCAGAAAGACAAAACTCTGGAAACTACCTTTATCTATTCCAAAACTATATTAGGACTTATATTACCCTAAAAAATAATAGGTAATTTCATCTAAAACTCATGCAACTCATTTACCCTATAAAAATCCTCATTTGGTACTTCCCGAAAAACATGCTTTTGAAAGGGTAGTCGTTAGAGAGAAAACCACTCTGAGGCACCACCTACTATACAAGACCCCATACAAAATAATTTCTAGTAGGATAATAATACTTATTATATTTATATAGAATCTAAGATGGATTCTGTCATATAGGTATCCTAAAATAAAATCAATATTTACCATGGTCAATAATTATATTTATAGAGATACTGAATAAGGACATGGAAACCACAAACTATTCCTATAGTGTGCATGTACAAATTTTTCCCTACAAATTATTTATATATATACTGAGTCAACAAGTAGGTCATTTGAATCCCAGTGAATTGATACATCAGTCACTTCACCATTAATAGAGTCATTTTCCTCAAAGACAAACTCAAAAAACATTACCATTATTTCCGTAGTTCCCAGTCCAATCGAATATCTATAAAAATCTCCCAACTCTAGTCCTAAGATAACAATACCTAATACCACTCTATCATAACCTAACTCACTTAGGCCCACCTATTTGATGGTATGACAAGTGTGATTCCCCAATCCTTCCTCCAATTTTCTAGGGGATAATGAACAGTGTCAAGTATGAATATCACACATATGGGATGACTTAACCTATGGTAACTGAAGACACATACACACATCTCTAAATACCTATAAAATAGTAAAAATAGGAAGATAAAACTCAATTGATACCATAATGCATGCATAACATCTATCCCACATTAGAGTACAAAAAATAATTGAAAATCATAAATGCCAAAAAAAATCCCACCAAAACATATAAAAGATTCCAACCTAATATATAGGAGGGTAATACTATCAAATACAATACATAGTACAAACCACTATTTTTCTAGATAACTGTGCTCTTCCTGCTTGTGGGTTTTCTCAGATTCCATCAAAATTCCTATTTTCTTCATAATACAAGAAATGTGTGGGTAGATCCCATGTAGGAGTGAGTATAACAATATTCAGTAGGACACCTCTAAATAAACAAACATAAAGCATAAAGATTCTAGTAAACCCATCATCATGACGACATATCAATACAAATTTTAGACATAGAAATAATAATAAATAACCTAGTTATACTCATGATTAACACAAAATTTCAAATAGGTCATAACTATACCACCAACTTCATGATTTTTCTTGAGGCTTAAATGTAATTCTCATCCAGGATAACTCACTCCATGAGCAATGTTATCACTACAATCTCTTATCTGAGAGGTTTTTCTTGTCAGTCCCTTACAAAAAAGTAGACACTAAAACACAAAAAATAGTGAAATATTGATAGATGATCACACCCATGACCATGGGGTACATTGAAAAACATAACTAGATTATCCTTCTATGTAGGGAATTGTAAGCCCACGTATGTTGGTCATGATGATTCCTCACACCCCACTTATTGAAGGTGTTGAAATGATAGAGGATTATAGCACTATTCCTAATGAGTGATTACCAAACTCTATCTATGACTAATCTCATTGAGGGGATCATAATCCAACTCTTAATATTTAATTATATAATGTACCCTCATAGGGATTACATAGGGGAACTCACTGTAATGAAATAGGTTGAAAATGAAGTGTTAGAATGCCTCAATCTTCCCAGGAGAAATTAAAGTGCTTGTATTGGGAGTACATGACATGTAATTATAAGTATAGAACTAACATTTCTCACTATATAGACGGGAATGATTTTATGTAAATAAAAAACATGTCATTATAGATGCATGGAGGGTAGATATCATTATTTAACTCGATGTACCATAATTTTGTGTCTGTTTATAGTGGTTTGTGCCCGTATACTTTGGGTCATGCCTGTGAACTTTGGATATTCATGTATTCCTAGCCATCTTTTGTTCCCATGAACACCTAGGTTATATAGTGATGCACTGACCATAGGATAAAGATCCATGACATGTTTCACATGGTATGTGCTATTCTATTCAATATGTACAACCTGACATCACAGGAGGGGGCTACACGATGTGTGTTATTTGGACTACAAGCCATGTATTCAATAATTTTACAAAAAACCAAAACATTGACTCATATTATACTCACATATACACTTCTACCAAATCCTATATGAAATTCACTATTAATAATGTATCTCAGTTAGAATAATCATGTCTGTCACTAGTGATCATATTTTTGCCTCCTCCTCCACCTGGGAGATGACACCCATCGTATCTTTCCATCGACAAACACCAAACCATGAATAAGGAAAACATTATTCTTATCCTAACCAACCTATTATTTTCCACCATCATTGTTTCATCTTTAAAACACTATTGATCATGATCTAAAAACTTTGGTGAAAATCTATTATGTTAAATAACAACTATGCAATGGTTTTCCCCTAATTATTGGTCGAACCACCGATAAACAAAAATTCAGTGATGAATGTGCAAATAACGGGGAATGAAATTTATAAAAATAAAGAGTAATGAACCTCATATTTTTTTGGGTTACTGTTGATTATTTTTCTTTAGAATTATCAGCAATGAAACAAGATTAGATAAGTAAAATACCATTAATTCTTTACCAAATAAAGATAAAGAGATACTAACAAATTAACTGTCATTCCAAAAATTAGTTTTTGATAAGGATTGACACATGTTTGACATGGGAAAAAAACGAAGGATAAATATGAAAAACAATATCACAAATTAGGTTTTTATTGATCACTAATAATGAACTATTCCACATCTGGTCATTATATAGAACCACAAGCTCTGATTGGATCATTTATTTCAAATCTAGAATCCATTATTGATCATCCAATAATTATCCTCCTATTGATCCTATATCAATCCCTAATGTTATGTATCTAACCCAAGGTATTTTACATAAGCTCATTTTAATAAGTGGTAACATGGTCTGGGGAAATAAATAAATAAATTAGAAAATATATTTTTTTACCAATTCACCCATGATCAATTTTTAACCAAACAGATGATGTCGAAAAATATTATGTCATGTTGAGGGTAAAAACCACATTACAAATAAAATAGTTGTCACATATTTCTAATCCAAGACCCCATTTCATGGTTTTTCCATTATTCCAGAAAACAAACTACGTATAAGTGACATAATATATTTATTATTTATAATATATTCATACCGAGCATCCTAGGGCCTTGAAATCCTATTATAATTTAGTACCAAGATTTTAAAATATTTTTTAAAATATTTCAAATAATTATAAGGAAAAAGGAGACATTACATTGAAATCCTAAGGAAACCCTATTCCTTAGTGGGATTTCAATGAGTGCAGGATGTTAGAGAACACTATATGTATAAAGGAAAATGTCAATTTTTTCCTAAATGTTAATTTTTTGATATGATCCATAAATTAGTATTAAAATGGGATAATTTTTGGATTATGAATAATTTTAAAGACAATAGATCAAACTTACAGAAATGTGGAACTAGAAAATTTTATGATGGATTTTTTAAAACAGCACATGAAATAAATTAAATACAAAAGAATAATTTTACATATGTTTTTTAATTTATGATGAGATATTAAGGATGGATATATGTTATTTGGATGTGTGTTATAGATAGTTAAATAGATGTAGTAGTTGATTTGTTTCTTTCAAGTGAAGAAAAGTGTTGTAAATGAATAGTTGACCATCTTTATCAGATTTTGGTGCAACCTATTCAACCATTTAGGTACCAAAATAAAGTAAATGTGATACATGTTTTTGAGGTGTATTAAATGAAAGAGTTCCTTGTACTAAATTGAATTGTAATGTTTTCTCCTTAGATATATTGTTTGTAATCCTTTTTTACTTATAGTAATATAATATCTAACAGTTTTTTCCCATAAATATTGTTTGTAAGTCTGAACTACATAACATTGTTTTTCCACATTATCTTTTCCTATTAATTGAATTATTTGATGTGACTGTGTTCATATAGGATAAATGTAGTGTGACTTAGTGTGGTGAGTAGGATTCATATAATTCTTATACTTTGGTATACTAAGCTCAGGGGAAATTTTCTATTGTATGACTTGTATAATTATTAGTATTTTGATTAAGAGATATTTTGGTAGATTCAAGTTTCATCTTATGATTATTTAACACTTTTTTCTTTAACCCAAAATATTCCACCTCTCCACATCCAAATCTATTAAATAATGTTGTTTAGTCCTCCTTTATCTGATTTAACTCAAAAATGTCCAACCTTAACTGATGACACATCATCAAATGACAACATCTGATCTTGATTCAAAAATCCATGAGGCATCACAGAATCACCCAAACAACAAAAATAAAATCTAAACTAGAATACCTATGTAATTACATGATTGTATCATGAAACAATAGCTTTGTCTATCATGTTCTCACCATAAGCAACAATTCACCTTTAATACGACTCACTCTCAAACCTCTTCAACAATATATTAGGCTCGATGCTAGTATCCAAACTTTATCCCACAAAACATATAATTTTTGAATCTGGTATTTTCCTAAGGAACCAGATATTGGTAGATCTTTCTGTGAAACTATATCCTTGTTTCATCATTCCCATCCATTTATTGATTTCACAACATCCAAAAACATTCCAACATGAGTGAAGTCACCCATGACTGATAAGATACTCCCCACTATAAAAGTACCATTATCATTTCCATGCCAAACTAAAACACATTATATACATAGCTAATTTCTTATCCATTACTATATATAATTTATAAATTTGGTTGTACCTCTCCTACTTGTGCCCCAATGTAAACCACCAAACTTAACTGGTTTTTATCCCATGAGGATAGTCTCCCTCAACATCCTCTAAAATTCACCTAGAATAAGTGTCTCATCGTCCAATAAACATTGGTGCATTGCCCACGATATGGACAATATTAAACCAATCCTTGAGCACTAACCTAAGTATGTAAAATACTATACCAGTGTTTCTCCTCCCAATCTATGATCAACCATCCTTTCAAATCCAAATATTTCTATCAAGTACCTACCCTGATTAGCCACACCAATATAACCTGATCGATCATCAATGTCACATATTAGCACAAAGGGAAATCTCCCACTCTCATTGGATCCTTGATCCACCATCCACACTAGAATCTTTCCAATCATATATGTTTTAAAATGATGCATATTCACTCACCGATTCATAGCGAAATTGGATCCATGTGTATCCAGCATGAACCTAAATTCTTGCATTGAGGACATTCATAAAAACACATGAAAACACTCACTATATACTTCCTAAGGTAGAGTGAACCTCTAAAGAAGTATCTCATGAGTTCTTACCCATCATATTACTCAATCTCATTGAAACCCAATGAGTGTACACTCCTAAACAACCTAATCACACTACCTGAGTCATGTTAAAATGATTTATGTCCCATAAAAAATATGTTTGGCCACCAAAACCAATGACCATAACACTATAATAGTTTAATCTACTTAAATTTCCTAACATATTTCATTTTTTAAAAGGTAATACCTTGGTCAAAGTCCAAATCACAATTTATTGATAAGAAAAGGATTACAAAAGACAGAAGGATGAGATTTTTTGACAATCTATATCAAACAAAAGTAATAAGTCAGCTGGCAGAGTGTCCATCCAAGTCATGCTCTGAGGTACTCCTTTGCTAGCAACAACATCTGCAACAGAATTCGCTTCACTTTAGGCATGAGTAGCTATGTAATCAATCCCATGGAGAGAGTTCAGAAAATTAATCCAAAGTGTGGTAAGTGTCTAGGCAAGATGAATGATGCCATTCCAGATGGCATGAACGATAGTGGTAGAGTCACTTTCAATTCAAAGCTTTATCCAACCTCTTTGAAGCAAAAAATCAACTGCAAGGATGACCCCCATAATTTCAACCTCCAGAGATGAAGAATGTCCACATCCAACATAGAGGCAACCATGACACTGGCCAGCTGAGTCTCTGAAGATGGCACCACAACTGGCAGGGCCTAGATTGCCTTTAGAGGCACTATCAACATTCACTTTGTTCCATCCCGGCATCAGTGATTTCCAGATTACTTCAACGAAACGTTTAGGCTTTAGGATTACTAACATATTTCATTCATTTCAAGGAAAAACTCATAATCCATAATCAATCATGAGTCACTCCAAAATAGTTTGAATCTACACACACCCCCAACACACCCAAAAAATAGCTTCTAGAATTATAAGGGGAAGTAATCTAATAGATATTTACCTATAAACCCAACCTCAATACCATGATCACGAGATTTTATATGCCCCTTCTAAATCCTCTTAGGGGTATTAGTATAATTTCATAGTTAGTTAAGTATAATTCTACCAAAAAACTATATGGGTTAAAATAACATATGTTGATAGTGACAATTCACATAATAGAACCCCATCAAATTCATCCCCATAATGGGTTTATCTCTATGGAATAAAATCCATATAATAACCCAATAAGGGTCCCTTTACATCCCTCACAAAATTGGTACTATATAGATACCACTATAAAATTAAATTCCATAACAGCCACATGAAATTCAATCAGATAAAATACCATGGACTATCTTAGTATAATTCCACCGATATGTTATATGGGACAATTACATATAAGTTATTTTTGAAAAATTATGAAACTAATCCACTCATCAGTGAAATTATAAAATAAAAGAACCCATTTTTCATATGAATCCTACATTCCATCTATGATTCATGTACTGATGCCTCCTACGAATAGGCCACTATACAACCACAAAATCATAATATTCATTAAATAAATCATATTTAAATTAATATCAAAATTATAACAGTGAAAATGAAGACAAAAAATTGTGTCCCCTGGTATCCTAGACTTCCCATTAAAAAGGTGTTCTCGATGAAATAGTCATAGGTCCATCAAAAACTATGACGTAGACTTATTACCCATTTACCACATCCCTAAATAGTAATACAATGGAAAATAAGCTCTGATCCAACTTTGTGACACCCCTGTCTAGAGACCACTAAACAATTCCTCAGAATGTGCAACTTATCTTCAAGAATATATTACCGTATGCTACAGGTTGATGAATAGTAGAGAGGTCCTAAATCATATTTTAGGGATACTTTTACCTCAATTAATAATTATGTAAAAAATGAAAAAAACTAATACATCCACACCACATAATGAACATATGTATAAATCATTATAAAAGAGTCATGCTATAAAAAATTAAATGCAGTCCTATAACCATACATAAATTTATCATCCACTAGGGTAATCACGTATAAAAAATAAAAAAAATCATAAAATTAAAATATAACATACTTCCATCACTGTGTATCGACAACCCCATCATCAATACCCATTTAGATTATCTAACTCGATACACTTCACAACATGTGTTTTGAACTGAATATTTGTATATAGTCAACACCTGAACCAGATTTCCCATAAATGGCATGAGAAATAAATGATTTTAGGGTTTTACTAATTTCCAATAATATACACAATAATATACATGAATTCATGAGAAAAATAATCATTCCAAAAAAGCGTGTCTAACATCCTATACGAAAGGGTCCACCATTACACAATACAAATTAGGTAATAATCCACTAAACAAGACACCCTGAAACCTAATCATACCTACATCAGTTTAGTTCCAGAATACAATTATCCCCTCAAACCATCATACAATTATTATAGATCATACCTCAAAAATAATGGTAGGGAATCCACTAAATTTTCAACCACTTCCTAAAGGGATTGTCTATGGTCCCATGTCCATGTATTGGACTCACATTCTCACTCACTGTTGTCTTTAAACCATTATCTCATTCAAGTTGAAGTTTCCATATCTTAACCACTACCTTATCTCTCATTGTAGGATCTTCCATACATGTCTCATATAATATCATATTTTTTCTTGGCCCCCTCACTTGAGGGAGGTCACACATTCCCTCATCGACCCTCTCACTTAAAGAAGGGTCACAACCTAACCACTTCCCTCTCCCTGGGTGGGTATCAAAATGACGGGTGTACTAATACCCTCTTACTCATGGTGGTCCCTACGAATACCCTCTCACTTAGGTAAATGACATACATCCAGACTATAACCCTATCACTCATGGTATTCTTTAATATCCTATGAAAAAATTAAATATTAATAGCACATACAACCCATTTAATAATTTCAATGCTTGTTATATGAATTCATTCACTAGAGACCATTCCCATCACCTTGAACACATCACATCGTCCATGAAAAACAAGCTAATCAGCTCTACATTCTCATCTCACCTAACATGACCACCACTAGGTACCTTCAAACCCATCCAAATATTTAATAGCCATCTCCATCTTCAACACCCTATGATATTCACACACCCCTTAGGCACTATTGGTGGAATGATATTCATTTTCTTCGTGAAGAAATTAATACCACCATAATGAGAGAAAATTTAGTGGCCTTACTTCCATGGAATAGAGGGATGATGGAGAAAAAACATTCGGAGTTGAGTTTATAGGAAGATGAATACTAATTTCAAATTAATAGTGAATCTAAATAGAACATTAGACGTTAATTAATTGAATGATATATATGATTCTTTATTTTATATATATTTATAAGGGTAATAGTGAACCATGATAGCTAGTTCAAGTAGTGGGATTACTTGACAATTGATAGGTTCTTCCTTCAAAAGTTTTTATGCTGGACAAGAATTTTTACTAATTCAATGAAGACAGTGACATAAATCACTAGATGGGAACTCCCATATAATACAAGTTCTCCTCACTTTGTGTATTATAGAGCATGAATAATTGAAATTGATCTATAATTACATTGAGTAATATTATTTTATAATTCTCTAGTAGATTAGGGAACAATACTGAACCACATAATCCTTGTTATTATTTCACCTTGGTTTTGTTTTGATCATTGGATATGATTATCGTAAATGTTTTCTCTAAGTAGTTTTATAAAATCGTGTATATTATAGGGATTGTTTCTATATAATATTTGAACATCGAAGTATGGGATTCATTATCAATATTTTATCCCTTGTTTGTAGATATTGTGGAGTATCTTCTGATAGGTTTTCCAAAATGTTAATATTGAACTAATAATCGGTATCAGAGTTCAAGGTTGGAGTGATTCAAGAAGAATAATCATTGGTAATGTTTTTTTGTATCTTGGTTTAGAAGCACCATTTCACCCTTTTCCTTATAAGAGAATATTGTAATGTAGTTCTTGACCATTCATATTAAATTTAAATAATGTATTTGGAGTTCTAAAATATTATATGTATGATGTATCATGAGATTAATGTATAAGTGGAGAAGTTTTATGAATAAATTTTGGGTTATGGAATATGTAGATAGAGGATTTACTTTTATATAAGGACCCTGATATTTAATTTTTTGGATCCAAGAAGAAAGTGATTAATATGGAAGAATGAGAGAGTCTAGATAAAAACACATAGGTTGAAACAAATGTCACATAATCAGAATGTTTCATACAATATCCAAGAAGTGACGAAATCATCAAAACTCATGAAGACCCTTAGTGATATGTATGTGAAGCTAAATCCATTGAACAATGTGTTCTTACTACACAAGTTATTCAAAATGTGACTATAATAAGGATTATCCTACACTAATAATTTAATTGAATTTAAGGCCATTTTATGTTAGTTGTATTCAATGAATATAACCTTTAGAGATTCAGTTTGGGATTTTTTATTACTCTCTTCAATTGTAGAGTGATGAGATGTGATTGTGACTATTATGAGTAACTCTAGAATGAAAATAGGGCATGAAGTTAATGAATTATCATTACCTAATATCGAATGAAGATATTTCTATGAAGTATATATATGTATCCTTCGGTAATCTATAAAACGTGGAGGGAAGAGGACGTACTGTTGGAGGCAAGTGTCACTAAAAGGGAAAAGGAAAGTAGATCTATAGCTGGACTATCATGGTGGATGGTGCTCCCATATGTTTTCATTTCTATAGGAAATGACACATCTAAAAGGATTGTAGATAATGGAGTGATAAATATAGACTATATTCCTTCATAAGTGGATATGTAAATGCCATAATGAAATATAGAAGTAGTTTTCTCCTAAGTACAACTAGTACATTGCAGCCTTTATTAATAGACTCCATAGCTTCTTTCCACACTATATACTTAAGAATAATAATTATTAAATATACCTATGTAAGGTATGGTAAAGTTAATATTTGTGAATTTAATTCTCTTGACCTATTTGGGAAAGGATATGTTTCAATCCATACATGGAATTAAACAAAACTGGAGGTTACGAACATGCCCCAAATTCCATGCCTCTTGAAGAATATAATATTAATTTGGAAACTAGATGATATGGGTTTCTGTAAATAATTCATATATAGTGTATAAATATTTCAATTAGATATATTATTATTAGAATAGTAGTTAAGGATGAGATGTTATAACTGATAGGATCAATAAAATGAATATTGGATGACAGAGAATTATCTTCTGAAAAGTTATGGCATGACCGTCTTGGTCATCTTGGTGATAAGGGGATGAAAATTCTAGCTACCTATATTGAATTTTTATATATAAATCTTATTTTTTTATTTTTAATTAATGATACTCAATTTATGTTGTATGATTCCAATTAACATGCAATGGATAATGTGACATAAGTTGGAAAAGGAAAGTAAAGAGATTCTCTACACATTGTTAGGTAATCAAATTACATCCCCAGAATACCGGGATGGACATATTCAAAGAAAATAAAAAATTTATAATGATTGAAGTTCTTGTACTAAATTTTAAGACATGTTTTTGTATGGTTTAATGAATTTTGTAAATCAGCAATATATTGTAAATAATTTGGTAAAAAGTGGATGACTGAAAAAACTATATGGGATAGCCTATATACCTGTCAGTAAAAGATAGAAATATGTTAAATGTATTGGAATAAATCAAGATGAAATATTATATAAACCATATCATTTTAAATTTCATTTAATGCTACTAATTTTGGTGTTTATTATCATTTGGTTAAGGGGTTTACAATATTTAAGTAAACATGAAGATGTAAAGGAATTGGAGATCTTGATAATACCTCTAAATTTATTATTTATTATGAAAGATAATTTTCAATTAGATATTTAAGTTTAAAATATATTTATTTTTTCATAATAAATATAATTTTTTTAATAATGTTTAATATGGATTTAGAATGATATTTTCCTTATTTAAAGAATTCTTAAATTTTATATTATCTCATAAGGATCAACCAACTATAATAATGATCAATCTATATAGATGGAAGGGTATGAAAGCATAGTCATCCCAGAAAGATCATCTGAATCCATTATAATGATGGTTCATAAGTACCATCTATCTCATAAGGATAGAATCATGTAATTAGAAACTATGAGTTAAAGTGGATTCATATATCCATAAGGATATTTATCCAAGTCATTAGCATGATTTCTATGTCCCATAAGGATGAATATTGGATCGATAAGGATGATCCCATATCCATTATCATCCTATAAGGATAAGCTGAGATGAATGGATGAATCATACTGGTGATCCAGAAGGATATTTCCATAAGGATCATTTACCCTGAAGAAAATTTTGATCCTAAATTTTTTTAAAATTTAAAATTCTAATGTATATTAATTGTGATGATGCCAATTATTTTCCTAAGTGTACTAAACAAAAACACCTAGAATCTTATATAATTCAAACTATAAAATTGTGATAATATGATCAATAGGTGTAAATAATAAGATTAGTGAATATCTAAAAATTGAGTTTCCAAAATATAACTATTCTAATGAAAATAAAATCTGGAGATACAAAAGATTTTTCTAGGAGTTCTGAATATCATTATGTTTCATATATCCATGATTCAATCATGGTTTCATAAATATAAAATACTTTTAAATTATAATTATTGTTCTTTATAACAAATGTAAATCTTTATGGGTTTTAGTAATAGTGAATATGAAATTGTATTTTTTTCTCATGTTTTTCACTTGAGTATAAACCGTTTCCACTTGAGTTGTTGAGTAGAAGAATGATCTAGAAAAAAATTATTATAATTTTTTTATTATAAAATGAGAAAATTAATATTTTAGTGAATATACAAATGTTTGAAATAATTGAGTTGATAGAAGTGATGATATCTTAAGGAATTAAAATATCAAAAAAAATATGGGATTATATAATGAGAAAAAGATAAGCATGATTTACTAGAAGTGATAATAATTGAATGTAATTAAAAGATAAAAATTAGATCCTCAACTTCACATGATGTGTTTCTATTAAATTTTATATAAAATTTGATAAATATTAAATGTGTATATTTTATGGAATCACTTAATAAGGAATAATAAGAGTTGTTCAAGTAGTATAAAAATAGAATACTTATTCATCTGTGTGGAAAATAAAATAAAAAATCGAAGAATATGAATGAGTAATTCTATTATTTTTTAGAGACACCCATGTGTGGTATTTAAAATAAGAGATATCAAAATAATGGGTTATTATATGTGAATCTAATTCATTTTAATTACACGATATCTTGTGTATATTTTAATTATTGGAATTCTGAGAAGTACTTAATGAAATGGATGGTCTAGCACATACAAAAATAGTGTGAGATTCTCTAGAAATAATTAATGTGTAAAATCCAAAATAAAATATACTACTCATGAAGAAACATTTGTTGAGAACTGATGTTTTGATTGTGCTATAAGAAAGTTTAAATCTCCCAAAGATGAATATTAGAGTGAGATGATAAGAATAAGATGTTCCCTTGATGATGAAGTGCATATTTCAAGACTAAAATGGAGAGATATTAACAACTATGTTTGGAAGAGAATAATAATCCAAACTGGCTATGTTGGTCAGATAAGAAGAAGAAGGAGAGAGGATCAATAGACCCTTCATGGAACTACATTCATAGATAAAGGAGAAGAACAATGTATTAATAATATTATATCACTTGGAATGTTTTTTAGGGACATGAATTTATTTATATATTTTTTTGGGGAAATATATTATAGGGATTAATTATTAACATGACAATGTCTAATCATTTTATTCTAAAAATAATTGGGAGGCCTAGTATAGAGAAAATTAAAATTTACATGGGGAATTATTGAAGATATTAAGCAATTTAGAGACACTATATATTGGGAGATAAATTTATATTTTTGATGAAACAACTTCCCCAGTCTTACTTGGTGATCTTCTTTAATAGGAGAAAATACTATGAATAATTAGTGTGATACATGTTTTGATATGTGTTGTGTGATGCAACACTATATCACTTATGTAATATAGTAATCCAACACCCATGTTATTTGGTGTGCATGAGTTAAAAAAACAAACCACTACCATTTTAATCGATAAAAATATTATAGTTGAAAAATTTTAAATCAAATAAGAATGATCACAAAAAGGTGTAATGAACCACATTGGGTTCAAAAATTGTAAAAATGTGGTGTTTTGTCTTTATTGACTTAATTTTATGCATGTGGTTCATGTGGGTCTATTGAAAATAAGAATATACATTTTTGTATTAACTGACCACAATGGGTTTTAAGACTAATTGGGTAAAAAATTCTTAAAATATGTTAGTGGTTGTCGGAAAAAATTTGTTACATATGATTTACCCTAGGTTTGTCTGAACTGGTCCACTGGGAACTACAATTAACATCAGAGTATTGATTCCATATGATTTGGAATTACTATTATATCACAATTGATGTCATAATATAAGGCCTATATCTAATTCTAACAAGAATTTTCTTACCTTACTATATTTTCACTCAAGTACATGCGAATTACATATTTCAAGCCACCTTAAAAGTGAACTCATAAGTTCCTTTGAAGAAAAAAACTATCTCTATCCCTACCAAGATATATTTGGAGGTCTTAGATAAGACCCGAATAAATAATAATAAAAAAGTGAAAAAATGTATCGAAAATTCTCACAGAAGTGTTAGGAATAATCACTAACAGAAGGTATTAATAGTTGTAAATATCTTCAACAAGCTGTTGATGATTATTCATATTATGAGAGAAGAACAAGTTGTGATGAGGATGAATTTAATGAATCAAATAGTTATTTTTATCCAAAATTGACGTAATACATGAAGAGAATACCCATTAATGTTTTCAATTTTATATTTTAATATATATATATAGGGGACACAAGGAGAGAATTCACACCTAGAATAAGAAATTTAAAGTTGAAATTGTCACAATTTACATGGTAATATTATATATTGATGATTAAGACTTGAAAATATATTTATTTTAGAAAGAGTTGTTTTCAATGTTTGGGAATAAAAATATCTATATAGTGGTGAAACTACATAAAGTCTATATAGATGTTAAATCTTCCCATTTTCGTTCTAATGAAAAAAGGGTGAAAGAGAAAGAAACTTATCCAGTTGAGATAAGGGAAATTCATGAGGATAAAACAACAAAGATTAATAATTTTTTTTGAAATATTGAAATATATTATGTCTGAAAATAACACTCTCAATTTGAAGTGCCTAATGTTGGAAGTATGGATAAGAAATATGGATTTCAAAAATGATGAGTCTTCTTGAATATTTTATAATTGGAATACCTTTAAAAAATTCCAAGATGGATAAATTATTCAAATAATACTCCAATTAGTTTAAAATATATCTTGAGATCCTCGAGAGATACTTCCACATCAATCTCATTTAAAAATGATTCTATTAAATAAAAAATACATATTTTCAAAATATTTTTCGATTGTATATGTAAATTTAAAATAGAAAACTATAAAAATATAGAGGATCAAAAATAATAATATAATCAGTATAAGATCATTGTATAAGGTAGTCACGTCATGGAAAATCACATATCCAAATAATATAAAAAAGTGGAAAACTAGTCCAAAAATAGAAATATACCAAATCAAGAAAATTTGGAAATATTTCACATAATGTGAAAAATAGATTAATTATGAAAATTCGGTATTATTTGATGTCTAAGAATAGGTATATTGAATGTTGGTACAACATTTTAACCAATTTATATTATATAATCTCAAAAGAAATGTTGAGAATTGTTTAAAGGTAAGGAACAACTTTTGGTCCAAAGAATACATCATAGAATAGAATAAATCCATCCATAAATAAAATATTTGAATACATTTATAATTGTTGTATGTTTTTTAACAAAATTTTACATTGCTATGATGTGTTATGAAATATACCAAATTAATATATCTCTTACACTAAATAAAATATATGGCCAAAATAAAATTTCAATAATAAAATGGAAAAGACACCTGTCTTCCTTGAGTAGTAAATCAATGAAGAATAATTCTAACCACACTACCCTTAAGAAGTAAATGAAATATCATGAATGAAATTTCACTATAAAGATAAAATATGCAATTTTTGAAAGAGATCGTACAATATGAATCATTGAAAAATGGACATGAACATCAAATTAATATGGATAATGTTAGAAACATGAATGAAAGAACCAATATAAGAGATAGACAATTATATTAGATTTTTGTTGACTCTATTCATAAAGTGGATAATATTTTACTTAAAATGGTAATATTAAAATTTATAAATATGTGTGTGTTATGTTAAAAGTGTTTGGATACCATGATAAAAAATGATGTATATTTTTCGAGGTTAAAAGAATCTATTGAAGAGAAATTGAAAAATACCAATGAATCCAGTTGTCATGAAGGCTACTATGAAAAGGGATTCAACAAAAATAAAATAAAATTTGAGATAATATATTTTATAATCATCAGTCCATATCAATTTAAAATGGCATGAAAGATGGAGAACACTATGAAAAATGATATGACTCTATTTTTTAGAGTTAGTAATCCAATTTCATATTGGAAAACATTTGAAAACAACTAGTATCTCATGCTTCCAAATGGTAAAAAACTAGAAATTATAGAATGAGTAATAATGAATAGATATAGGGACTTTATACCTTCAAATTAAGGATTCTATGGGTCGATATATCTATCTTTTCCTTGTGCATAACACCAAGAAAGAAATGGAAGATCCACCTTATTGCCTATAATATTTTATTTCTCTTCAAAATCTTGTAATTAATGTAAATATATTTAGAGTTCAAACCTTTAAGGGGATATTTCGAAAGAGGAATTAATTATAGAGATTTATGAAATTATTTTGAATATATATTTTTGGATATACCCTTAAAAACTAAATGAGGATGCATGATTTTCATTCTCCTATCACTTTTTTGACTTATATTAATTATGATTATCAAGAGGGAGTTATCATCTAACAAAATGATGAAACACACTTTCACCTGAATGATTATAATATGTGTATTCATGTGAGTGTAAAATATTGACACTATAAAAATATGTTCGGGAAGCCCCAAACAAGTGAAAGTGAGTGTCAATAACACATTTAGGTGAGGTAAATGAAAAAACATTTATGTAAAATTGTTAAAAAAATTCTATAGAGGTTTATTCCTTGTAATGTTAGAATTTATGTGTTGATGTCACATTTATATATAAAATATGGTACCACCCTTCCTTCATGTAATTAATGTAGAACTTGGAAAGTGGATTAGTAAAATGGGATAATATGAGTTTCTTAAAATTAAAAGAGATTGTTTGAGGTAAGAATACTTTCCCTTGATATGTTTTGATTTTTAAGGGGGGGATTTTTCCTCTATTTAAATTACTATAAATCAAGGGGAGAGGTATTAATGACTCTTGAAGTGATTTGGAATTGATAAAAAATATAAAGTGTGATATTTAATTGACTTTAGATGTATGAAGCTTCTGTTGTTTTTGTAATCAATTAGTGAAAGTAAATTTATATTTGAGGTTTCCACTGAATATCAAATGTAGTAATTGAATTATTTTGGGAAATGAAATCAAGGATGTTTCCCATGCATTGTTGGGTAATCAACATTCCACCCTTGAATACCAAGAAAGATATATTTAATGAGTAGCCTAAATATCTAATGATTGAATAGATTTCTTAAATGTCAAAGAAATGTTTTGCGGAGATTGAATAAATTGTTTACATCTGTTACATAAAGTGAGGAATTTGAGAAAAAGTGGTTAGAAGATTAATATGTAACCAATATCCTATATACCTATCATTACAAGGTTGAAAAATGTTCAATGTGTTATATGAAACCTCATATATGTAGTAAAAAACTATTCTAATGTAAATATGATTGAAGATATTGACTTGGGTGTCAATTATCACATTAATAAAGTTTTATAAAGTTTGAAATGAAGTTTAAATGTAAAGGAATTGGAGTTCTTGATAATACACCAACATGAGAATTTATATACAAGAGACATTTGAATAAGTTATGGAAGGTTTGGAATTAAAATCATAGTTCCATAGAATTTTTTTAGTTGTTCCTATGTTTTTTAAAAGTGTTTTTATTTGATGAATATAAATTGAGAATGATCTTGTGATTATATAATGGATTATGGATTTCTATATAATCCCATTAGGATCATCTATCCATAATGATGATAATCTTTTAGGTATTTAGGGCTAAATAAGCATGGATATCATGTAAGGATCATCCAAATATGTAAGTATAAAGAACCATTATTATCATCCATCCCATAAGGATAAAGTTATTTATAGATTAAAACTACTTATGTAAGAATCATGGATCCATATGTATGATCTTAACTTTCATATGGGTGATTTT
Source organism: Viscum album (assembly GCA_963277665.1). NCBI lineage: Eukaryota > Viridiplantae > Streptophyta > Magnoliopsida > Santalales > Viscaceae > Viscum > Viscum album. The sequence continues at coordinate 838,403,357 of OY728159.1, forward strand.
TATGTCCTATACAGATGAGTCTTGGAGACAAATGAATGGTCTCACAAGTATCATCATCCCATAAGAATAATTTTAAATATTTTAAGGATGATCTGATATATATAAAATATATGAAATGGTGTTTTATAAGGATGCACTAGTAACAATATTTTATCCTTATGAGGATTCTAAAAAAATTATGTTCTCCATAATTTTTTATTTTGAATAATAATAAATATGATGATTTCCAAGCTATTTTTAAGTTTCCTAATATCATAAGAACCTAAAATTATATGTGATTCAAGATATAAAATAATGAAAATTTAATCTTCATATGATAATTAGAATATAAAATTATATCTAAAAAATGGGGTGTATAGAATATAAATATTTTGATGAAAATTAAAAATAAATATATTGAAGTTATGCCTTGTATTTTTGAATATCATGATCCTACATATACCCATGGTTCAACTTTTTTTGATGAGTATGAGATGAGTTGATACAAAAATCATTTTTATTGATAACAAATATGATACTTCTTGTATTTTCAAGAATAATTCAGGTGAATTAAAATTCATCCTTGATCTATTCATCAGAGTCTAAATAATTTTGTTTCGATTTGTTGAGAATAATATTGCAGTTGAACAAACATAAAATAATTTTTTATTGTAATATGAGAACTTCCAAATTTCATTGAATCTGGGAATATAAAAACTAATCCCTTCAAGAGAAGTTTTTATCTTCAAATGAATTAAAATATCACAATATAATTTATGATTTTAGTACGAGATGAAGATATGAAGGATGAGATAGCAAGGATATTTGCTGTGTTTTGATTGGATTTTTTTTTGAAAATGAATGTGCTATAATGATGAAAATGGGATCATATACACCACATGATTTGTTTCTATTGTAATATATATAGCCTTGGAGGAATATTAAATGTGGATATTTATTTGAATCATTTGATAAGGAAGAAGAAGATATGTGAATTTTTTAGAGAATGGATGACTTATTCAGTCAAGGAGAAAGGAAAATAGAAAAAATAAATGAAAATGATAGGGTATATTTTGTATTTTTCTGAGGATACCCCATTCCTACTTTAAAAATGGGAGATATGAATATTATTGATTCTTTCATTTTAATTTAAATTAATTTAATTATATTATAGATCATTTATATATATATTCTTGGAGATATGAGATGATCCTAAAAAAATAATGTTCTATCACATAAAAAATGTGTTTATGAGTCTCTCGCTGTAATTAAAGTGTGAATTCCAAAAAAAAATACTCAAGAAGAATAAAGTAGTTGATAAATGATGATTTGTGTGTGATGAAAAGTTTTCTAAATATATAAAACACTAAGAAAATTAGAGTGATTTAAAAATAATAAAATATTTTATTAATGATGAAGTTGAGTTGTTGAGTCTCAATTGAAGAGATTTTACTCGTAATGTTTTGAAGAGAAGAAGAATCTGACCATGATGAGTTACTTGAATCAGAGGAAGAAGGAGAGTGGATCAGTAGGTTCTTTATGGTAATTCCTAATACGATCAATGATTGGACCATTTTATTAAGTTTTTTATATGACCAAGAAATATTTTGAAGAGTTTTTCATTGCATTATATATTAACCAAGTATGATATATTTTTTTGTCCTACTCTTCAGTTGAGAGTCTTTAACCATAATATTCATAAAATAACTGGGATGTTCATGTCACAAAAACTATTGAGTTGGATGATATATACATGAATGCATTATTTTAGTTGAAGAAAGTTGACATTGAGGGAGAATATCATGTTTTGGATACATTCTAATCCACAAAATAACCTAGAAATTATTTTTAGGGGAAGGGGGAAATGCTATGAGAAACTAGTGCGAGTCTTGTTTGATGATGTGTAGTGCGGTGTTCCACTTTATCAATTGATAAATATGGTGATCCCACACCTATGTAATATGGTTTATTTGGGTTAGGATAAAAATATCCCACTTTTATTGTAATTATATAAAATATTATATTATAAAATCTATGAATCAGTTAACAATGATCACAATAAGGGGTAGGTTTCCTACGTCAAGGTCGAACCTTATAAAAATAAAATAATCTCTCTATACTTCCTAACATTCGTACATGTGGTGTATATGGTTCTCGTGAAAAAATTATGATTCATTTTTTTCTTAAATGAAAAAATATATTCTAATGGCCAATGGGGTGGAAATTTATTAAAATACAATACAGGATTTGGGAAAAAAATAGACACCCCTGATTCACCCCTCCCACTCAGTTGTATCTACACTAGTACACTGGGACATACACTCCCAAATGATTGATGATGTCTGAAATCAATAATTACTTATTAGGGATGAATGTGTCTTTGGAAATAAACCTAAATAATCTTTCTGAATAAAATATAAAATGATAATGCATTGGATGTTGGAGCTATTTGATATGGATATTTGGGGACTGGAACCAGTGTGTTGTCGTGGAGGGTCACTCTAATATTTGACAATCAGCGATGATTACCTAAAAAAATTTTGGGTGTAATTTTTATGGAAATTTTTTGAGTTGTTTATATGTTTCATCGTAATGAGGGTAATGGTGGATAAATATACCCAACGTAAGTTGAAGTTTTTATGGTTAAACAATAGAGGAGAGTATGAAAGTAGGGTTTGAATAGGTACTATTGGATAAAGGGGATTATATTTGATAATTTCATTATAGTGATGTTGAAACTTAATGTAGTCTTCAAGAGGATGAACTATATTATGAGGGAGAAGGTAAAGAGTATGTAAATTCAAATGAGGGTTCCCAAGATGCTTTGGGAGAATGATCTTAACTACATAACATAATTGATCAATCAGATTACATTATCCCAAATTAAACTTAAAATTATGAACATCACTTGCTTCATAAGTAATGATGATTTAAGCTACCTAACATTTTATAGAGTGAGCTCCTATATCTATGTTGATTCTATATTAGGAGAGAATATGGAGGCTAAGTCTTAAGTACATTAATTTTTGGGATATAGAGATGAAGGGTTTTGATTTTGACTCTAGGAAAATGACTATGAAATTCATCATAAGCTAAAATTTGATCTTCAAGGAAGCGATTCTTTGGAAGGATTCATAATTTGTGGGAAATTATTATGATATTATAGTATCATTGGAAGATAAAGTTCATATAGATAAACCAGTAAAAGCTATGTAATTTATAGTGAATGTAGTGACCACAATATGACCAGAAGCACTAGATAATCTAGTGGAGTTACCAGAAGATATGTGTCAAATTATGATGGCAATAATAAGTCTAGATGTTTCATAGTGTTCATGAATTTTTGAATCTCAAGCACTTGAAGATAATATTGTAGATGTTATAATACCATAGGTTCTTCTCGATATGAAAAATTATAGAGATCTACTAAGGAGAGATTCCTAGTATGAAGGTATGGTGATAATTCAAATTGATTACTTATGATAGATTATAGAGAGAAAAATATCCTATATGTGGTAATAATTTTATTATAATCTGTTTAATTCAAGTTATTTGTGATGGATAAAATCAATTCCTTCCATATTTCCAGAACACGGGATCTGTCATAGAGACTCATTGGGAAGAAGGTTCTTCAAAAAATGGGTTTATTAGCTGAACAAAGTGGTTTATAGTTGATATTTGTAAAACGAAATGATGGTTATGAAGATATTTCAATAAATAGAAGGTTTTTATTTATCAAAAATATTTTCATTAATATTTAAGCATATGAATATTAATATAGTGTTGATTTTGGTTTCCTCTAGATAATTTGGATTTGTAGACATTATTTCTTTATGGGGAGTTAGATAATGAAATTCATATGGAGTAAAAGTATTATTTTATTATATAAAAATAGATTAATTTATAAATTAAAATTTAGAATTTATGGATACAAATAAGTACACAGGTTCCGGAATAGGATGTTTAATGACTTTATAAAGGTACATAATTTTTGTGGGAGAAATTGTTACAATTCTTACAACCAAAAGTATTTTCATAATAGGAGATTTATGATCCCAATTCTCTATAATGATGATATACTGGTTTTTGGTAATATTAATGAAATAATTGAGGATCTTCATGATGAGATTTCTAAAAGTTTCAACAAGATAGACCTTGTTTTAGCAAGGAATGTTTTGGGGATGAATACTTATAGGGAACTATTTTTGTTACTTTATACTCAAAATTAGAGGAATCTATCTAAAAGATTATAGTTAAATTTGGAATGATAGAGGAAAAGAAATGTCCACACCTCTGGATAGACACTTTAAAAATTTAAAAGATAAATCACCAGGAATAAAAGTTACGTTTGATTCTACAGAAAAGGTTCTATACAAATAAACTATCATCAGTTTGATGTAAACTTTTGTTTTTACGAATTCATACATTATGAATGAAGTGGGGTTCATCATTAGGTTTATGTTGAACCCTGTAATAGAGCACAATGAGGATGTGAAGTGGATATTTTTAGTACGTGGAAGGTTATTGAATCCTAATAGTTCTCTTTGAAACAAATTAGTCTCTATCAGGTTTGTTAGACTAAAAGTTTTGTTGTGAGTCAGAGACAAGAGAGATTACCTTCAGTTATGTGTTTAATTTTAGTGAAATAGTACTGAGTTGTATATTGAATCTTTAACCAGTGTCTTTAGTCTGAGAAAAAAGTGAAGTATGTCTCTTTGATGAAAGTGGGGAAAGAGTTTCTGTGAATGAAATGGTTCATAATTTTACTAAAAAGGGACCCCAATTATAGAAAGTTGTTATTTAATTCATATATCAACATTCACTTGAAAAATAAATATGATGTTTCATTATTTAATGAAGAACATTTAGATGAATTACCACATCATCCAATGTATTTTGTGAGAAAAAGTCTTATAAATTTGAAATATTGAAGTTCATAATCCAATAGATATACCAATGAAGGTGGTTTTTATATAATTATTTGGGTGGTGTTGTACCTCAATTAGACTTGTGTGACTAGGAGTAATTATTGGGGAACCATAATAATCCATAACATTTGATCATGGAAAGAAGGGTGTCTATAGAATATGATGGAAGAAATAGTCACGGTGATGAATTAAAACGAATATCTACATTTTTGGGGGTGTGGGATTCATTTTTTAGTGGATGAAATTAAGACCACTAAAAAGAGAATAAATTTGGTGTCCATGATTTTAGTGATTGGAGGGGTGATGGAGAGTTATCAGTTGGAGTTGTGTTCACTAGATACTGAATGTAGATGCCTTCTATAAAGGTGCAGTAGAATAAAACACCATAAGATCATTCTTGAGGGTATATATAAGATTCCATTCCCCTAATATATTTGAAATTAGAAAAGGTTACCATGATATCTAGTTGTTATGGTGGGATTAATTGACTATATAAAGGTTCTTACATGAATATAGGCCAAGGTGAATGAAAAATCATGATTTTTTATGGTAGTTGAATCTTGAAAAACTAGATGGGCACTCCAATATAATGTAGAGTCTAGTAACTTTGTGTATCAAATAACTTGACAAATTGAAATTTATCTACACTTACTTTGAGTAATAGTAAAACAAAATCCCCCCATGGATTAGGGTGAAAAAATAAACTATATAATCCTTTTTTCTTGTGCATTAGTTTTATTACAATCATTTCATGTGATGATTTATTATATTCATCTTGTTGTTTTAAATTAAAGTGTAATGACTTGGGTGTATTTTATTCCATGATCTGGACATCATAGCTTCTGGTTCATTGAAAATATTTTTCTGTTTATGAATTTACAATGGGGCATCTTATGGTGGGTTTATTGAAAGGTGGTCATGAACCAAACAAGCTCCACCTAATCCAATCCTTCAGAGGTTGTCAACATTATCATAAAATTACAACATCACGACTCTCACATAGGTTACATATCATATCACTCATAGATGATCAAGGATACTATTAGTTAGTGGAAATTACTATCCATTAAACCACGTTCAGTTCCAATGGACTAACCCCACTCACAACACCTGACTAACCACAATACTCCCATAGTATAGTGCTTCTCACCAGACCTGAGAAGTAAAAATATCTCACTCTTCACTATTAGGACTATGTCCTCTCATGCCTTCTCTACTAGAAAAAGTAAATCATCTTAGGATACCGTAATCTTATATCTCACCTTGAAACATACCTAAGGTCTCTCATCAAATTTATTAGTTTCTTTTCCCCTTAGAAAAATAATCATCGTGTAGGCCCAAATTACCCAAGTGTTGAGGAGGATTCGTACCAGGACTAAGGGGAAAATATCATATATCTTTATATAGGGATCTCTCATTCCCTACCAACATACCCATTCCCATGCACATGAATACACCAAATCAATCACATATAAAACAGTATATGAATTTATATTATAGGTACTACCTACCTAAAACATGGACTTTATAAATCTCTAAGCCCGTGCACATATTTTTCCAAGCCTTTCTATTCATATTCCTAGCTTGTACCACCACTAAAGATATTATATCATGCAATGATATAAAAATAATTAATTATAACAAATTATGATTAATTATTAAATTTTATATGAAGATTCTTAATCATCCGAAAATCACTAGGCATTAATGCATCACTAAAATAGTGACCAACCACACCCATAAGGTCTATAGAGTGAACCTCCCTCAATCATGTGAAACATATAAAACACCTGAAACCCATTGAATAATTAATTTATTCTATATTAGGATAAAAACTTAAATAAATTCCCAAAGGGACATACCTCAACCAAAATGGTGAGAAAAAACATTTGTTTGCCACTATGGGACATCCTCTAGCCAAGACACACCAAAACCCCACAAAATCAAGATGTCATCAAGAGGATTTGGTAAAATCATATTAATAAGAATAACCCATAGGCATTGAAAATTGGTGAAATCAAAATGAAAAATTAACAGAAGGACATAGAGAAGAATATAACTTATGTCCATTACAAAAACACAGCAAAAACTACCATTTTTAAAATGGGATCGAATGATGGGAGGAGAGGGAGGAGACTAATGAATAAACCTCCTTGTAGCCACTATTTCCGTAAAATAAAATGAGGGATGATTGGAAAAATTCTAATATACCCCATTAAAAAATTTTCCCTAGGGGTCTATTGTGGCTTGGCCACCAATAGTTCTAGCACAGAACACCTTCCTGGGGGCAGGCTGCAGCACAACCCAATGTAACACCTCATGATTTTTATTTGTATTCCTCTTCAAATAAAACCAATATATATGATAGATTTTGATACACACAAAACCAAAATAAAGTGAATAATTTTTAATAAAAATAAAAAATTAAATACATTTCAATGTAATTACAGAAAAATAATTGAAAAAATCAATGATATTTTAAAATTCCAAGTGTTATATTTGATATAGGAAAATAACATTAATTCTTAAGAAACTATTTTGGTGAATTATGTATTTTTAATCAATATTTTAATTTTTAAAAATGAAATCAACAAAATGGACAGATAAAATTAAATATTTTGATTTTAAGATAAATTAATAACATCCATAAAATTATTAGGTAATTATAAAGTAATAATTCATTAATTGTTTAAATGAGAATATTTTGTTTCAAAACACTATTATTATATATTTTATAAAAAAATTACATTATTTAATGGTTTAAATTTATTGAAAACTTTTTTTAATATAGAGAAATGAATAATCATCGATAAATTTATAATAAATTGGGTACAAATGATGATGAAATCATTTGGTGATAAAAACATATATTTTTATTTAAACCATTTTTATAGTGAAAACATATTTTAATCTTAATGAATAAAATTGTTTACTAATAATTAATGTTTTTAATGAATTTTATTTATAATATATTCAATAAAATAAATTAGTAGCCATCTAATGGTTATTACTGTTAATTAAATTAATTTCATATCGTTTTTATGATTAAATATACATATTTTCTAAAAATGGATTTTATGTGCTATGTAATATAAGATTAAAAATAATTTTTACAACATCTAGAAATTGTACCTTGTAAAATGGATTCTATAATTTTAATTAAAATATTCAAATTTCTCAATAAGTAGAATTTCATTTTTTAAAAAAATTATTTAAAAAAGTAAAAAAGTTTTACCACGTTTGGGGTATAGTGGGGTTAACAAGTGGGTTAAATTAAATGATAATAATTATATTATGAATAAATATGTTTGAAATTTGATTATATATGTGAATTTAGATCCTAAATTATATTATACTTGAACATTTGGACACATGGTTACAATTCATCTAGAGAAATACATTTATATTATTTTAATGTTTAAACAATTTACAAAAGTATCACCCCTATCACTTATAAAAGGATCCTTCCCCCCTCACTCCTTCAAAAAGTTAGAGAATTATAGTTTTAAAAAACTCTAAAAAACCCTCCCCAACACTATTGAACACACCATAAAGATTATATTCTCATGAAAAGACTACTCTTTGAAGGCATAAACCATTTATCAATAGATACCTTAGAAGAATTAAGGTGTAAACTATTAATTATATTTCATATTTTTATTTTCCTCTTACACCTCCTCCTAATATATCCTACCTACAATGTAAAAAACATGAAAAACTAGACAAGTCAACCAAATATGTAAAAGAAAAATAAATAATACATATTTTTGATAAATACAATTTCATGTCAAAGAGGCAAAACTAGAACGAAATAAGAAGACAAGTCTAGAAAATCCCCCATGTGACCATATATCACCACAAAACCATCCTCCTACAAAGGAAATGATAACATGATATACTAGTATGCTATATAATTTCATTCCCTTTATATGAATCAAGAGAAAAACTTTTATAACTACACATAAGAAAAATTAGGGTGTGAGTAAAAATCTAAATTACATCCCACCAATGAATCTATACGTGATATAATGTCATGAATGCGATATCTCTAAATTTAAAACAAATCCAGTTTAAATTTAATTTTCATGAAGTAAAACAATTTTGTATGATAAAAATTAGTTTTCACAAAAGAATGATATTTTCCCCAAATCCATGAATATATAAAGTATTAAAGAAAATGTGTAAGAATATAAAAAACCTCCCATGGATACACCATAAGATAATCATGTGAGCAAATAACCATGAAAATACCGCCATGTTATTAAGCCGTCAAAAATGAAAAATCACACCAGTTGAGCTATAACCAATAGGTATACATGTTAAAACTGAAATGAAATTACCAATCCAGTCCTATTATTGATCTACCCAATATAACCTCTAGTATAATTACACACACTAAAGTGACATAATTTCTCACGTGTCATCACACACAAAAAGGGTGAGAAGTTTTTCTCCTGATTAACCCAAGCTTATACAATGTGACATGTTTTTGAAAAATACATTTAAAAATCAGGATCAAATTTGATAAAACATTTTACATAAAATAAATTCTAATTATAGGCTTTAGGACATATTTTAGAAATAAAACAACCGTCAAAAGAATTTAACTAAATACATGGTGTGTGAAAAATTTGTTTTTAAATAAAAACCCTTTAAACACATGTATCACATAAAAATATTCCATTCCAATATACAAGCATGAATTTTCATCGATTAGCCCATCTTAATTTATAATAACTTAAAGAATTTCATGAATTAAATAATCATTTAGAGTAACACCTACCTCAAGAATAGAAGAAACCTATATTCTGTTGATAATGGAGATTGTAATTGAGAAGACCAACTTTCGAAAGAAAAGGAATAAAAGAAAACCTCATAGGACCAATCAAGATTTCATCATGGTTATTATAATTTGAAGTCACATCACATGGAAATATGAAACCATGTCAAAAAATACTAAATTAGGAGGGGAAGATTTCACGTACCTAAAAAAAGACAACCAAATGCACTGGTGATCAACCACACTAAGCAAAATGGTATAGGGGAAGAGGAATCACCCAAAACTCCCTTCACAGGATCTAGGGTTCAATAGAGGTAGAAAAATTTATAAATATGAGAAACATAAAATGGGTATCTTGATAAAAACATAATAGAAATGATGATTTATGGAATAAACACTTATTTTATGATGTAAATATCCTATAAATCATATACAATAAAAATCACATTTACTTTATTTAAATTTATAGTGATCGATGATTTTATGGAGTAAAAGAGGATCAGATGGAGTAAAATGAATTTATGAAGTAAAAAGGATTTTACGACTTGTATGATTCTTATGTTGTAAAACATCTTACATTTATTTCTTACCATTATGCTATAAATAGTTGATTTACATCAAATGTTTACTCTGTAGTCAACACAAAACACCAGGTTCTATTTAAATTTAACAAAACATCTCCAATACCCATTGAACATAAGAAACTATATCTTAATGAAGATAATGAGTCTACCTTTTTAAATAGTGAGTTTTAATTCAATCCACTATTAATGTTGTTTTTTCTTTGGAAATTCCCCATGATTCTAGAAATGAAAAAAAGAATGAAACTTCTACATCATCCACCATTTCTACTCCCATATTTAATGGTTATGCCCTCCACACTTCTATACCATATAGGCTAAGGGAATTGTTTTGCTACACACTACATTATATATGTTTTCCAAAATCAGAACAGATTACACAACCATAGTGGTTTTGGGATCAAGATCAACATCCACCTATTCAATCACATCATAATGATCTGGTTGATACCTCCTCAACTAGGAAAAACAAGGCATGTCATGAATCCATGTCTTGAGAGATGGAAATTATAACCAATATTCCACCTTTCAAACTTATCCAATGATCTCAAAGGGCCCCACACACCTTGGTTCAAACATACCTTTCTTACCGAACAAATAATTTTCCAGGTGATATGAAACTCAATGAATGACCCCATCACTAACCTCAAGCTCCAACATTCACTTTTTATGGTATACATTGGACTTATGATGAGTCCATGTCGTAAAACCCCCCTTCTAGTTAAACGGGACAATTTATATTTTTTACTGAGCTAGAATAGACCTTACAAAGGACCACTCTCCCAAATCTTCCCAACACAAGAGAGATCTATATGGATGCCCATATAGTACCCAAAAAGGGATCATCTTAATCAAATCCTAATAAATAATTTTCTTGGAAAATTCAACTAGAGGAAGCTTTTTTTCCCAGGATCCAATGAAATAAATCACACGTTTCCAGATTCATATTATCAAGAACATAAATATCCATCTATATCTGACCATCCATATTCATGTCATATGATGTGCTTAATTTCAAATAAGAACCCACCACCTCTTGCAAACCCTACCAAAACCTAGATGTGAACCTTGAGTACCTATTAGATTAAATCATTAAGGGAACCCAATGATTTCTAAAAGTATCTTAGATATATATGTCCTTGGGTTTCTCTAACATCTTTATATATTTAAAAGGGAAGAAATGTCCCAATTTAATGAGTCAATCAATGGTCATCCAAATTGTGTATTTCTCACTAGAATTCCAAGGGAGCCCAATGATGAAGTCAATGTAAAATTCATCTAACCCCCATAACAGAATTAGAAAATGTTTCAACAAATATACATGTCCCTACTGTTCCTACTTAATTATTTTACACGTAAGGAACCGTGATACATATAATACAAAATAACATCTCATCACTGACCACTAATACTAATATATTAGATCACGAAAAATCTTGGTAGCCCATTGATGTACAGAATGAAAAGATACGTGTCCATCATTCCAAAACTACTAACTTAAAGAAATCATAACAAACAACATGTTTTGGAAACAAAAATCACCACCAAGAGATTAAGACCACTCATCTATGGTATTCCCACAATTATGGTTTTTACTAAATTGATCAAAATTGTTTTTAGATATTTTATAAAGATGAAACTCCCCATAAAATGATGATTAATCATTCTGCAAAGCTATTAAAACCTACCCATTATGTTTTTCCTTTCCCAATATAATTATAGTGAAACAAATCATCATAGAATACCCCTCTAATGATTCCTTCAAGGATTGAGTTGGCTATTTCCTACTCAATGCATCAAAACCCACATTTCCCTTATAAGGAGAATAAGAAATAAAAAAATAAATTATCTTGAGATTCTAAACCCAGAAACTATATCATAAGATTTGATCCATTTGAGTACAAAAATAATTTATTATGTTTTGACATGAATATACTATAAACCTCTCACCAAAGAGATAATGACATCACATATTGAGATAATACATAACTGTTGCTAAATCAAGATCATGTTTAGGGTAGTTATTCTCTTTATGGAATAAACAGCATGGTCCATATGACCCTAAATATTTTACCTTCATCAGGACACACTCCAAAACCATAAAAAAATAATCACAAAAAAAATCATAACCCAAGCCTAGATATGAAAGAATCAAAATCAAATCTGGGTTCATCCTCACCTTTAGTTCCTCCAAATATATCTAACATCTATCACCCCAATCAATCTATACATTGTGATGTGTTAAATCCATCATCATATATGGAATCTTGGAAAAGTACAAAATAAAACCACCTATAATATCTAGATAATACCAAGAATCTCTCAAAATCAAACACATTACTAGGATTCCCATGGGACAGAATCACCAAGAGATTTTTAGTATCCCCTGAAACTACCCTCTCAAATATAATATTTCCTAAAAATTTAACTTACTAGTTGGAATGTGTACCCCACAGGTGATGTTCTCTCACAGTTCCAAGAATGATATCCCAATGACCTTCATTCTCCTCCTCCAACATAGATTACACAAAAATATATTCTATGAACATGACTGTGAACAAGTCAAAGATCCATTGAAATATTAAATTCTTAAATTACATAAATACCATGAGATCATTAGTGTAACCAAAATTCATACCTAGAAAATCTAAATGACCAAAATAGATTAGAAATACTATCTGAGGTATATACTCTTCTCAGAATCTCAACTGGTGGTACCCTAACTGAATGCCAATCATTGAAAGCTAAATTGCACCACTAAATTGATCAAATATATCATCAATTATAGGGAGGGGATATTTTTAATTACCATTCAACTTATTTATTTTTCAATAATATATATAGAGTCTAAGGATCCCATATTATTTCTTAGAGAATAATACTTGTGAATCCCAAGGTGAAATGTTCAGATGAATAAATTCTTTAGCATCAAGGTCCATAAGATAAACCTTGAGATACAATAAATCACCATGTTCTATCAGATAGTATGACATAGAAAAGTGACTCTTGCCATGTAGCAGATAGATGGTATACACGATCTCTATCTATGGTGGTAAAATATAAAAATCATCCTTAAATACCTCAAGGTAAACGTTTACCACTTCTAGAAGTGGGATGCTCACATAAAGATCAATGTAATCAAGGAACATCTCTAAAAAAAAGAAAGAGATCACCCCGACATTAGAAAAAAAGAATTTCCCTCTCCGATCTAGAATCCCACTCACCCCAAAAGACATTAAAGACCCCATTGAGAGATATAAATTGAACACAATGATGATAACCATCATTTTGATCCTTAACACTAATCAACCAATCCAATCCAATAATCTATTCGAATATTTCAAGATCATGAACTAAGAATAACCACACTACCTCAAAGTTAACTATCATCACCGAACACGAGGGACATTTGAAACCTTGTTGATACATTTTTTCCAATAGAATAGTATGATCAAACTGGAAGGACATAATTTTAGAGTTAAATCCCAACATGTTATCCAATATTGATGTTATAAAATAATGAGTATCACTTTATGAAATAAATCATGAACCATTAAATATTAAATAAACATTGCGCCTCTAACTGTTGTTGGACATGCCTTAGATTACTTTAGCAAAAACTCTACTATGTAAAGACATCTCACCTAAGATCATTCCAAAAATTGATAATTACCATATACATCCCCCTTAGGCTACAGAAACTATACACCTCCATCTAAATCATAAAAATAACCTATAATACCTAGGTGATAGTGGATCTAGCCTTACTTCTCTAAGGCATCCTTCCATAAGAATACCTCAGATGTACAAAATCTCTACAAATCTGACAAGTCTTATAGACCACTTTATAGTTATGTTTGGTATGATGAGCCCTTATAAACTAATATAAGACAACCAAAATTATTCTTGAAAAATCCCCTAAAATGGCCTTGAAGAAAACTATCTACCTTTGTGCTTCCTTTTATAGACATAAGAAACATCTTATCTAACACCCGCAACAACTGAATCTCTTCCCAAACCTATTCTCTTGACAATGTCTCACTCTAAAATTTATTAATTATCATGATCCTATAAAAAGTATGAAGGAAAATAAGAACTGACATTGAAATAATTTCATCCCTCAACCCCACCTCAAACCATATATATTTAACATAATCAATGTTAAGAAGCTCTGGTAGCAAGTGAAACAAATCAATAAAATTGGTGGAATACTCTATAATGGAACAATCCCCTTACTCCATGGTTAGAAACTCAAAAATATTTTTCACACATAACATCTTAGGATAAAACATTTGGTTGAATTTTTTTAACAGAATCCTAGTTAAGATCCTCATGTAACATAACTTCGCAAATGGGATCCCGCCATCTCATTTTAGGCCCTCCCCGAATTTATGTTGAAGAACCTACCTTGGATTCCTCAAGTGTTTTTAGAAATCGTAGGACCATACTAATCAACTTAATGGATTCATTAGATTTTGAGGGTCCATTTTCTCTATATAATATGGTAGGATTATGCTTAAAAAATTCCGAGACATGGTCTACTAAATATCATAGGTTCCCAATACCTACTTGACCTAAAGTATGAATGATGCAGATTATGTATTCCACCAAGTATGGATCCAATAGAGGATTATCATATAGAAACTACCTCAAAAATCCTTACATTGATTAGGATGATACTTTCGTCGAGTAGTTATCTAATAAACACAATATAATAACTAATCAGTTTAAGATAAATTTTCCAAATCATAATACCAACTTCCCTTATTGATATTAAATATTTAAACAAAATAAATTTAAATAGAATCATATATATTTCATGAAAAAGAAAAAGAAAAAGGAGGGAACATATCCCTTCAAATAAAACCCATATCAAAGTTCATTGAAATAACCTTAAAAACCCTGTCAAAATATTGTAAAAAATCCATGACCACCCCTGGTAACTCAGGTTCAGTCACAAAACTCATATTTCTAGGTCTCATCCTCAACTTACTATCCAAATTCTAATAGACCTCAATATGTTCAACCAAAGACACCAAACCAACCCTAGACAATATCACAACACATCAGACTAGGCATTCCTTCATATAACAATTTATTAAAAACCAAACCTTATAAACAATACATGTCATTAATGTAGATCAAACTAGAACAAGTAATACTTATTCATGATACATACAATGTCAAAAAAAACTGGACCAACCATAATGATTGAACAAGAAAAGTCTACATAGTCTCTTATGTGACCATCTGTCACCACTAGACCTTCCTTATATAAAGATTATGATAACAATAGAAGGAAACATGCTACATAATTACTTTCCCTTTCACGAGTCTTTGAAGAAAAATATAAAACCATCTGAAGAAAAAAGTAGGGTGCGGGCATAAGACCAAAATGATTCCAGTAAATAATATATTCAATTTATAATTTCAATAATTCATTAGATATATCCTGAAATAAAATAATTTTTACAATGAATCGTCATAAAATAAAACTATTTTGTAAAGCATCCTTTGGTTTTTAGCAATTAATGGAATATGTCATGTAAAAAATAAAATAGGAAGGAATAAGAAAAAACACCCATGGATAAACCATATGATAATCATGTTATAAAATAACCATCCAAATACCATCATGTGACAAAACAATCATATATGAAAAGGTAAATCATTTGGGATCAAACATATGGGTATAAAACCTTGAACTAACAAAATCCCCAAATCCAGGCCATAGGTGGATCCAAAAAAAATATAAATTATAGTGTAATTACACACACTGAAGATACATAAAACCACTTTTGGTATAAAAAATGGAGACATTCCTATTTTCTAATGCACCGAAGGTTTTCCAATGTGAAATGATTTTCAAAAACCCATTTAAAAACCACACTCGCATTTAATAAAGCATCATCACATCAAAGCCCTTATGCTTCCCAGATTTAAGAATTGTTTCATAAATAGAAACAAAAATTAAAAAATTTAATCAAACACATAGTGCGGATAATTCCCATTTTTAATTCAAAACCCTTTAAAAATGCATCTCTTCTAAAAATTACATTCCAATATCAAATCATGCATTTTAATTGAATAACCCAATGTAAATGGTAATAAATTAATGAATTTCATGAATTAGAACACTTGTAGAAGGAAAACACAATTATAATAGAGTAAAACTACTCACCTTCAACAATGGAGGTTGTAAACGAGCATATCAGCCCCTACCAGACAAGGTACAAAGGAAAACAACAAAGAAAGGATCATGATCACATCCCGATTACAAGAATTCATTGGAAGAGTAGATGTCATCTCCAAACTAAGATAAAAAAATACTAAATAGGGAGAGGAAAATTACACATACTTGATGGAAGAAAACCAACCACACTAGAGACCATCCACACCAATTAAAATGATCTAGGTAAATCGAAATAACCAAAAACATGCACCATGAGAGTAAGGTTTTAAAGGAGGAAGATATTGTTCCAAATATGAGAAACATCAGATGTGAAATGTGATAAATATTCAATGGGATAAGGATTTAAGATATACAAACCTTGTTTGAGGTGTAACATTTTAATAACTCACAAACGCTGAAAATATATTCCCTTGATTTTAAATTTACCCAGATTAATGAAATTACAGTATTGAAGTTGGTCTTACATTGTAAAATGAAATTATACCTCTTTGAAAATTCTTTTCCAATAAATAATCTTACAACCAGTTCATAGAAAAGGACATACACCATCAATAAGTGATCATTGATTTATAATAACACTGAATTCATCACCCATCACTAGGTTCTGTATAAAATTCCCAAAACATATCCAACACCCTCTGAACCCAAGAGACTAGCTCTTAAATAAAAAAGAGAATATTTTTTTACAAGTATTTTAGAGTAACCATACTAATATAATAATATCAGTGTATTTGATGCACTAAAATTTTACTATGTTAATATGATACCCATTATCTTTCTTCCTCTCACCTTTTCTAAAATAAAGGTAATTCCACTCATGTTACTCAATGACTATTTCCTCCGTGTAAAATGTTTATTATTTTTTTCATCACATCCTTATATGTAAAATTATAAAAGATGAAATTAATTAATTAATATGCGACTTATTAGATAATTATTATACTATATATATGAACTATTATTTTTTGCGACTATGTTGGATGGATAAGAAAATAAGAAGAGGTTAATATTACAGAGTGTTGGTTTTTTTTCAAATAATATAAATCAATTCAATTTGTAAAAGACTTGAAAACCAAATGATAATTTTCTGATATTTATTTCATAAATATAATACGTTATGGGAACTTTTGATGCACGCATTATGAAGGAAAGGGGGAGAAATGATGATGTCAGTCATATACAGTTTTTATTTGAAGGAATTATGCTGCAGAAAGATAGGGACATTTCAGTACTTTCTGTTATAACTCTGACGATGCTTAATTAGTTCTTTCAAATGATATATATCACAATAGTAGAGTTCATGATGAAATATTAATAATGGATATGGGAATAAGTGTATAGAGAAATGAAAAAGGAATGTAAAATCTAGTGGCGGTACAACAGAACAGTTTAAGGTGGTGCCATTTTCAAGTGTTTTAAAAATTTTAGGGCCTAAAAATCAGAAAATGGAGGGAGTTGTTTCTTTCAAAGGGAGGTGTGAAAAAAATAACATGGTGCACAAAATATTATTTGGTTTGCTCATAAAATAAAGTGGTGTCTGAAAAATTAGCATGCTATGTGAAAAATAATGTGGTGCATGAAATATTAGCATGGTGCACGAAAACTTAAGCGGTGCACGAAAATTGGCGTGGTGTGTGAAATAGAGGATTGCTGTTTTTCTGGAAATAGGTGTTTCAAGATCCAATACTCAAAAATTGTAAAAGGCATGAGGTGCGTGAACAATTGGAGCATTACAAGAAATAGGATGTTGCACGAAAGTGTTTTTATGTGCATGATGAGGGTTTTACACGCGGATTAGTGTTTTCGCGCATGGTTAAAAAGGCCTATAAATCCGAGGTGACACCCTCTCATTTGTTAAAGCTCGACACTAAGAGAAATATTTATCTTTGAAGTGCATAAAATTATACTTTAAGTGAGTTGTGCGTAAATAAAGAGGTTTGCGCGAAAAGAGGAAAGGTGTGCGAAAAAGTGAGAAGTTTCGCAAAAAGTGGAATATTGTGTGGAAAAAGGAAGTTGCGCGAAAAATATTTTCCGTGCCAAAAGGGAATTTTTACGTGCAATCCATTTGAATTGTGTGTAAGATACCCTAAAGGTTGCGCAAAAACATTATGGTCATCGCACATATTTGGTTGTGCGTAAGATAGTACTTACCGACTTCTAGGTAAGAAAGTGAAGATTTGTACTTCAGAGAATACATATGTTTAATTGTAAAGAAGCACTGAGAAAATGTAATTCCCTAGTTGTGCTAAGAGGGTGCACACACACTTTAGGATTGTTTTCCAAGTTCACACGAGTGTATGGGTATATCCTAATCATTGTATTCCACATCAAAGGACTGTTTTCTAGTAGATTGTGTGGTACTGAATTATTTCCATTCCGTACCAAGGACATAGCTACTCTTGTTGAGTAGTGAACCTTATAAATCTTCTGTTCGTGTGGTTGTGTGTGTTCAGTAGAGAAGAAACTCTTTAATAGGAGGCAAAGGTTTTTTCAAATTGAAAGAAACATAAAAAGAAAAATACATCACTGATTCACCCCTCCCTCTATCAGTGATACTTAGATCCTGATTGGGAACTTTATTATCTACCTTCCTTCCCTAACATTCTTTAGAAAATGTAAACGTCGCATGTTTGTCTATTTGGGATACGACAAACGTGAGTCATGTATTTCATTTTCCATCACTTCCTAAAATTTATCGTAATAAATTTAATGAATGAATATTATGTTTATAAAATTATTACGTTTTGTTAATGGTTATATACATATTTTTATTCAGCAATAAAATCGATTGTTTTTATGGAATCAAAATTCAAAAAAACAAGATTTTAAAGATTTTCATAAAAATAATCACCATAAGTTCTATGAAATGACCATGAAAATCATAAAAAATACAAATAATATACTATAAAACTTTATAAATATTTTTTTATATAATGATATCATAGACATAATGTTATTACCAAAACTATTACATCAAACTAGAGAAATAATGGTTGAACTACTAATAACCGATGATCAATATTTATAAAAAATAATTAACCAATATATAATAAATTAACATAAAATTTTAATATAAAAGGTATTAAACATGGAAATTTTATTAAATAACTGATTAATAATTTTTATTTTATGATAAATGATGTAAAAAAATTTCCAAGAAAGAAAAAATTCAAGGCAAGTGTTTCAAGTCTAAAACTCCCATATTCGAGATATGTTTTAAATTTCACACCAATTTATATTATAAGGAATATATGCTTACACATTGAAATAGTATACTTTAATTAAAACATAAAATCATGTAAACTATAGTTCAATTTTATGATATCTCTTTCAAGATGTTTGGATTTACGTATTTTAAAATTTTAATGTTTTATTTTACCGTCTAACTTTTATGGGATTTTTTATGTTTAAATTTTATTTTGGGGAAATTGTATGTAATTTCTCACCTAAACCCCATATATTTTCATATAATATGGTTCTTTTAGGGTTTTAAAGTATTATTTTTATTTTCTCTATCTTTAGTACTCATGACCACTAAAATATTATTTATTTGAAAACCCTTACTGGTTTATTCATTTGGGTCAGGAGCCTTTCTCTTACATATCCATGTTAATTTATTTTCTTTCAATAATATTATTTCCTATACATCAATTATTTTTAATGGTAAATTTATGTTAAAAAGGAATTTTGTTTCCAAATTTTGAATGGAATATTTTTACTATTTTCTATATAATTCATTTTTGGGTTTTTTTTAAAAGTGTAAATAAATATATGTTTAACATTTTCAAAACAACATATTTTCCCATCATATATACCATTATTAATTATTTATCATAATTTTCACATACATATGGTTTTACAAAGTAATATATTATACTCTTAAATGTTTTAAAGAGGGATTTCATTCCACTTAGTAGTTTTTTATCTTCCACTTCACAATTCAAATCATTAATTTTATTTGTTTTCAAGGTATAATTGGTATATTAAATTGGGAAAAAAATAAATTAGTGGAATACCTAGGAATAAATATAAATTTATGTTATCATCCAAAATTTTTGATAAATTAAAAAGTGTGTGGTTTCTTAGAAAATACATCCATGTCTTGATATAAACAAATGGATGCACGCATTGGAAAATATGAACCTAGGGTTAATAAAACAAAAAATTTATGATTATATGTTAACCTAATATTTATTGGTTTAAAAAAAATTCGATTAAATACACACTACTTTTGAAACTCTCTGAGGATAATATTTGGATATTTCACATGATACTTTATAAACCATTGAACTTGAGGTATCAATGATCCACATCTTGGTATATTTTTATTTGATATCATTAAAAAGTGTTATGTAACCCATATTTTCTTAAATTGTTTTTCATGTATGTGAATATACATTAATTATTATTATACTTATATGGGTATATTCTTTAATTATACCATCATCCTTTCTTTAAATTGATTTACATATTGTCAGAAGGAGGTTTTTATGAAACCTATTTATTTGCCGTGAGTTAGTTATGATATTCTAGAATTATGAATGATATTATGATCATAAAAGTTTACCTTATATTCTTATCCTTGTTTCTAATGAATTTTTTGTCTTATTTTTTCCATTTATAATTTATAGATCATACCTTACTATGTTCATAAGATTTATGTTATCTATAACTCTCTACCCTTATATTGGAAATATTTTTCTCCTTCATTCCAATGTTCATTAATATCCTGGATTTATTATATATTAATTACATTTTTGACATAACTATATAACCACTTATATGTATAGTGTAAATACAATACTATTTTAAGGTTGTTTACCAAGAATGTTTTTATATTGATTTATTGGGGAATTATTGATAATTTTTATAGTAAATATTTCAATATGGAGAATTATTATTTACAAAGGAATATTGATTATTATTTTTACTTATTTATTTAATATGATGAATGAATTATAATTATTTGGTTATGGTTGGGGCCTAAATTTATATTTCCTCTCAAAGTATCAGTTGGTCTCAAGAGAAAAACAAGTTTGATAATTCTTTTCAAGACATATCAATTTATTTAAAATTTCACAGAATGATGATTTGATATTAATATTAATATGTCCAACAGTAATATTTCCATAATATTGTAATTAGTTATTAATTCCTATTTTATTAGTTACATTTTTATGTTATCCAAGGATATAAATCATGTAAAATTTATTGTGGAATATTTTATTGTTATTTATTCTTTATTTATCATTCATTGATTATTACCTGATAGCTTCCACTGTAAGCTAATCCTTATTTAGCATTTGAGTTAACCACTACTTATTTTTAAATTTCCCTAGGTTATAAAGATGTGTAATATTATTAATAATTCTATAGGAGTTTTATGTGTGGAGAATGTTTTAGGATATGTTGAATAATTATAGTAAAATAAATTAAATTTTGTATAAGGGAAAAAATGTCCATTGGGTGAGAAATATATCGAATTATAGTTACATATTTTACATAAATATATAAATCTACAATCCTAAATGGAATTAGATATTTAAGTGAACCAAGATTTATTATTTATATTGAAATTATGAAAGACTATATTTGGGTCTCATCAGTTGGTATCGAAGATAGTATATTAAGAATATGTTTTAACCTATGGATCTAGGAGTGTAGGTTTGAGTTGTCATAGTTGGTATCAGATAGGGGTCAGATCCATTTAGAGAAATCGATGTTACAAATTAAGGATATTTTGAGAGTTATAAATAATATCAAGGGTTAATAAGTTTATGTGTTATCATAAGTTCCAAGGTACAAATACCATTTCGAATACTTAAAGGCTTGTTTTTAAAGGGATTAAATATATTTTGGAAGTCATTTATGAGAAGACATTATTACAGAACATATAACACTTTTGTTTATTATATGATTTAGTGTGGCTGTTTTTTGATAGGAATTTTAGTTTTTCAAAAAATATAAGGCATAGATAACTATTTGGGATAAAATATGAATTTAAGACAAGGGGATTAAGGTTATTTTGGAGTGGATTATTATATTTCATAGATAATTTATTTCCATGATATTTGGGTATACGATATGGTATGGAACTTTTTCATGATGATTAAAATTAAATAATTTTTGATATTAAAGTTAATTTGATTTCAGAAGAAAATGCGATCAAGTCATTATTATTTTTTGGTTTCACATTTTGGGAGGAATTGTTTTAAATAGATTTTTGTTTTAGTTATTTATAAAGTGGTTTCAATTGTACTATAGTTTTATTGGTAAGGCTTTGTGAATTAATGTATTACCTCTTAACAAGAAGGTATATTTATTAGGATTATTATCTTAAATTTTTATAACCATTTTGGTTTTATAAAAGTTCCAGTGATAGGAGAAATATTTTTTGGATCTCAAGATCCATAATGATTTTATTTTCATGCTTCAAACATGAAGAATTAATATTGTAATGTGGGATGAGATATATGTGGAAACTAATCAAAACATGTTACCAAATGTTGAAATTACACTTATAGAATGGAAATAAATCGTGTAAGTATATTTTCTTAAATTTTATACCTTGATGGTAAAAAAAGTAATTAAAAAATGGAACAAAACATTATCAATCCATAGAACTTAATAATCAATGTATGTTTTAGGAAATCCATTTACATTTATGAGTTTTATGATGTTATATACCTGGTTTTAGAAAAATTTCATTAATAAATTATATGTTTTTGGGTAGTAACTTATTAATTTCATATCATGATATAATATATATTTTATATTATACAAATGTTATGATATATTAAATTTGGGAAGAAAAACTTGAATTTTCAAGGACTGAATTTATTTAGGGGGAGAACGTACCACCCTTAGATATTGGAATATATTCTCCTTTAAATAAAAACATTATATATGATATCTCGTGATACATATAGAACCAAACTAAAGTAAATTATTCTTTACTATAATAAAAAATTAAATTAATTACAATATTGTTAAATTGAAATTAGTTGAAGAAATATATAGACTTTTAAGAATAAAAGGTTATATTTTACATTGAAAAAAACAAATAATTCTGGAAAAACTGATTTTATGAATTATTTATTTTTAATAAATATAATAATTTTGTAGAAAAAAAAATCAATTGATAAAAATGAAGAATTTATTATTATAACAACTTAATAACATCAATAAAATTAATAGTTAATTATTAAAAGTATTAATCATATAATTGACTATGTGGAAATGTTTTTTAAAAAATTATTATTATATTCTATAATTAAAAAATAAATTTCTCTCATTTAGGTAATTTAATATATTAATAACCATATTTTTAAAATGATTAATAATTCATTCATTCATTATTAGTTTGTTATAAATGAAGATGAAATCATTTGATGGTCACATGATATATTGTTTAGAAAACCATTTTTTCGTGCATAATATATGTTAGTCTTTATAAATTAAATTAACAACTAATTATTAAATTTTTAATACAATTTATAGATAATATATTAAATCATGTAAATTAAAATTCATCTAATGGATTTTACTATGATTTTAATTGGAATCAATATATTTTTATTCTTAAAGATACATGTTTTCTAAATGTTGTTTTTACGTGTTATATCTACTAAAATTAAAATTATTTTTTACCACCTCAAAAATTTAATCTTATAAAATGTATTAAATATTTAAAATATTCATATTAAAATTAAGTAATTATTTCTATTTCATTTTTAGTTATAATATTATGATACCATTGTAAAAGTTTATTACCTTGTATGTAGTTAAAAAGGGTCAATGATGGGGTTAAAGTAGGTGTTAAGGATTAAAATATCCTAAAACCTATTCTAAATTTATTTGTATGATATTATTTATATACTAGTTATAAAATAATTGAATTATTTTCACATGGTTCAACATGATCGTGATAAATACATTAATATTATTTCAATGTTAAGAGTATTTATGAAAGTTCCACCCCTCCAACTTATAAAATGATTCCTCTACACCTAACTTATTCACACCATTTTGAGCATAATAGATCGAAAAAATATAAAAAACCCCTCCCTAACACTATTAAAAAAATACTAGAGATTTGTTTCTCATCCAAGGACCAGTAATTGAAGGCGTAAACAACTTAGTAAACATCCCTCCTAAAGAGTACTGTGATAACTTTTAATTACTTTTCTTGTTTTTATTTTTATATTGTAACTCATCATAATCCACCCTACATATAAAAAATATAATAACAAAATTATAACTAATCTACATAAATTTTAATATGTTAATGGAATAACCATTATATACCTTCCTATTACCTTTTCATAAATAAATGAAATGCCTCACATGTAATGTGCACACTACCACCTTCATGGATGACATTTTTTACTTTTGTCCTCAAAATTTTAAATTTATAGTTATAAAATATGTATTTAATGAATAAATATGATATTTATAGAATATTTAGGATTTTATAAGCATAAACCAATTTTTACATTCTTTCCCTCCCATTCACTAGAAAATGAAAATGTTGCTTGTGTGTATATGCAGACTACTAACTCCACGAATGTCATCTTCCATTTTCTATTACCACATAAAATTGATGGATATAATAATGAAATTATTGAAGTAACATGTTATTTATAAAATTATTAAGGTTCTAAAATGGTTATAAAAGTATTTTTATTCACTAATAAATTTAATTATATTTATTGAATCAAAATTCTTAAAAAAATATATTTTTATGATTTTCATGATAATCATCACCATATGTTTCATGAAGGGACCACGAAACTCCATAAATATATTAAAAAAACTATAAAAAATTATAAAAATTGTGTAACTGAATAAATCATGAAAATAAAATGAATATGAAAATCATTACATAGATAAAGAGAAAGAAGGGTTGAACAACTAACACATGATGGTTGATATTTACTTAAAATAAGTGTTAGTTTTGTAATAAATGAAAATAAATGACTAATATAAAAGATAATTGAAATAAATATTGTTTTTAATTAATTTATTAATAAATTTATTTTATTATACATGATTTTAAAATATTTCTAATCAAGTAGGGATTCAATGTAATGGTTTCTCATCTCAGAATTTATTCTCAGAGATATGTTTTAAATTACATGTATATTCTTATTAAATGGGTTATATAATACCTATATAAAATATAATATATTTATCAAAAATTAAAATATATTTAATTAATGTTTAATTTCATGTCCTCTCTTTCAATTGGTTTTGATTCAAGTGTTATAAATATTTAAAGATTTTTTTTCATAATCTCACCTTTTTAATGATTTTTTAGGTTTCAACTATCAGTGGGAGATATTTTATTTTACTTAACACCTAAAACAACTATATTTTATTATAATATTAATATTTTTTTAATTTATTATTTCTATTTTGACAATCTTTATTACTTAAAATCACTAAATATAGTTTATAAGAAAATATGATTTTATTTCTCCTTTTTCATTGGGGACATTTACCTTCCATATCCATATTATTTATTTATTTTAAAAAATATTCTTTTTTATACGTAAAATATTTATAATTTCTAATTTATGTTAAATTTTAATTTATATTCAAAATATTAAAATAAATAATTTTATCATTTTCTTGTATAAGTCATTTTTGACATTATTTTCAAAATTCTGAAAGGAATTTCTTTCTAACATATTCTTTATAAAACAATTTTCCCATCACAAGGAAAATTATTAATTATTTATATTTATTTAAAGGTTTTTTTATATTAAAAATTAATATCCAATCTTAATTTTCTATGATTATTTTCTAAAAAATAAATTATTGTATTTTAATAAAAGTTTTATAAATGGATTTTATTCAACCTATATATAGTATTATATAGAACCAAATATTTTTTATCATTTACTTTATTTATTTTCAAGGTTTAATTATAATTATGAATTATTCATATAATAAAATATTGGAATATATAAGGATAAATATAAATACTTCTTAACAAAAAAATATTTTGGAAAAGTAAAAGGTGAATGGTTTCCATGTAAGGACATTAATCTCTAAATAAATACATCTTGATGAAGGCTTTAGAAAAGACGCACCTAGGGATAATATCCCTAAAAAATATTGTAGTGTTGTTAATTCAATGTTAACTTGGTGAAAAACTATTGTACGTAATTTCCCATATAGTTTGTAACTCCCAACAGATATGCTTTTAATATTTCACATATTTATTTACAAATTTTTTAACATGTGAAATAAAATGATCCTACACTTTATCTATTATCATATGGAACTATTAAAATGTTTTAAGTTACATATATTTTCATGAAATAATTTTTCATCTATGTAATGATCATTTAAATATTCTTACACATTTATGGGTATACATTCTAATTATACAACCCACTTTCATTCTCTTGATAGTTTATGATAATGATGATAGGATGTTATTATGAATACTATTTATTTCCCACATATTCGATATAATTTTATATAATTATGAATTATTTCATGTTCATAAATGTTTATTATTTAATATTACCAAAATTTATGATGAATTTGTTGTCTTATTTTCTCAATTTTTAATTTAATGTTCATACAATAGATTATTCATAAGAGTCATCTTTTCTATCACTCTCTATTTCTATATTACATTTCTTTTTTTACTTATCATGTCCATATTAATTAATATAATTGAAATAATAGTTTTTTTCCAATATTGACTTAATCATATATCTATTACTCTTTATGGTTAAAAAAACATATAAATTGAAGGATAGTTTATACGAAATTAGTTCCATTTCTTTACTGGGGAATTATTGATAATCCATATACTTGTTATTTCAACATGGATAATTATTGTTTACTAAGACCCGTTGATTATGTATTTTTTATTCATTACATTCATATGATAAATGCATTATAATTATTTAGTTATGGGTCGAGCATGAAATTATATATCCCCTACATTAATTGGTAGGTATTATTAGATAAAATAGTTTGGGTATTTGAGATATGTCTTAACAAATGTTTTTAAAAATGTGTTGGCATGATGCCATGATGGTAAGAGTAAGTTATTAAACATTATTCATTCCATAAGTATGTAATAAATTTTTTGTTCCCATGTGATTATATACATTTTTTAATTATCCATGGATTTATTTTATGCATTTATTAGAGAATATTTTTTTCATATTTATTATTCCCATATTTATCATGCCTTTATTATTCCATGATAGATTTCTCTATAATCTAAACCTTACCTATCATTATCATCTCACCCCTTATTATGTTTTTATTTCCATATGTTATAATTAAGAGTAATAAAAATGATGTTTATATAAGATAATAATGTGTGTAAATTTTTTTGGAAGTTGTTGAAGACATTTAGTAATATAAGGAAATAGTTTATAAAATTAAAATCACCTTTGGTTGAGAAAGAAATGGGTTTTGATAGTTAATGGTTTTCCCTAAATCTATATATATCTAAAACTAAATGTAATTGGGTATGTAAATGAATCAATATTGATTAATGATATTTTAGTTATCATTATATATTTTTGGGTAATGATAGCTGTTATCAAAGGAACTAAGTAAAGAATACATTTTTAGCACTTGATATGGGTGTGGGGGTCTATGTTGTAACACCCAAGAGGATAAATCACAACATCCACTACTCAAATTCACAAAAAACCCACAAATAGGGGGTCCCAATTATATACCTCCAGAGGGACCTCCATGATGAAGACTGTAACACCCGAGACTTTTATGTGAAATATTTTTTTTATGTTATATAAATCATCAAAAGAATCTTTTACTATACACAAAACTAGCTTGGCATTCTTTACAATCAATCGCGACCTTCCTCGATAGCTTGTGTCGTACGCAATATTGAGTTTCACTAAACAACGATATGCTATTAAAATATTATTAAAACTAGCCGTTATGAGTAGTAATAACCAATTTTTGATATTTTATAAATTTTATTTCTCAAAATGGACTTCATTTTTGGATTCGGAATATCAAAATTAGCCTAGGGTGAAATTTTGGTATTTTTCTGAAAACTTTCAATTTTTGATGAATAGTGAAACCACTAAGTGGTAATTAAAAAACAGAATTTTTCATAAAACGTAATTTTACCGCTTCTGTGAGTGGAATTTTGAAAATCCTAGAGACATGGTAAATATCAAGGACTAAAATGTGGTTCAATGAGATGAAAATAATTTTTGGTGAATAGTAACTTTTTACTTTTTTTTACCACGGTTAAAAGTAAATAGGGTAATTAAGGGTAAAGATGATATTATTATTACACTAACACATATCATAATTCTATTGGATAAGTTTAATTCGACCCAAAACAAACTTAGGAATAAAATATGACCATTTAGGCCCACATGGATTAGATTAGGACATTTATTATTAATTTATTTAAAGAAGGGTTAAAATAGTTAAAATCAATGTTTAATAAGTAAATAATTTTTAATATGGGGTTATACATAAGATAAATTCAACTATAAATATTCATTAGAAAGATAAAAAGATTTCCTAAATAATGGTATTTTATTTGTAATTTTTAGACATTAAATAAGTTAATTTATTTATGACACAAATATGATGCAGTAATTATCTTATTAATGAAATATTGACATAATTAATGTTATAAACACCAAAATTAATGTCATTTGAAACTTTTTATGAATTCCACTAATTTTTTAGGATAATATGACATGTTAGTATTGATTTAATTAACTTGGTTCGAACTAATAATTCTGTTATGATTTTTACAAATATCAATTACTAAATAGTGTCAAAATTGACATAAAATAGTTTTTAAAACAAATATTATATTAGTAATTGTTATTTTATTCCGAAAAATCTAAGGTTCGGGAAAATGACTTAGATAAGGTTATATATATTAATAATATACAACTTGGGGTTCTTTTGGCTGCTTATAGTAAGTTTATTAACCTTATAGTATAAGAACACAAGAAGACACGGTAAAAGTAAACTTATTTAACTTATTGTTAAATCTAAATGATAAGGTTAAAATAGGAACCTAAACTTTTCTAAATTCTATTGGATGAGAGGATTTAGACCCATCCCCACCTTATCTTAGAAATATATCAATTTGGAGCTATTTAAAACCGAACTTGACTTTATAATAAAATAATATGTTTAGTTTTCCCAAAGGTGCCCCTCTCCTCCCTTATAAAAGGGAACCTCCTCCCCCTCTTCCTCACACCACTTTGAGCCTTCAAGATCAGCCAAACCCTGCCAATTCCTCCTCTCCACTTCCCTAGACACATCATAGAGGTCATCGTCTTCTTCAAAGACCAATTTTAGTGCCCTAAAAGAAGGTCTCAAAGAAGCACTTCAAAGAAGAGGTAATGTCCGTTACCGATTCTTTCATCTTTATTTCTTCTTCCACTTCTTCTTCTTTAGTTGTTTCATTATAAAGTAATAACATCAGTATCACTAATATACTGATATGTTATTATAAGTATGAAACAACCCTATTTCACCATCTATCCATCCTACGGAAAAAGAAATCACCGCGCGTGCGTACGTACGGAATACCGTCTCCACGCCGTGCTGTAATCTATTTTCCACCACAACCTTACTTGGATGGGTATAATGGCATAAATAATAACTTTATATGACTATTATAAATTGATACTGATTCTGAAATAGTATACATACACACCAATACAATTCCACGATCATAGGAACGATATCATCACTCGTGTGTACGTACGGAATACCATCTCCACGATGTGATGCTACTCGTTCTACATGATCATCATTTCATGATGATTATATAAATGAATTGAATGAATTAATATGATATATATTACACTAATACCATTTTGGAAATGCGGTATCTATAACCAAAATATAAGAAGAAGAATTTATTCGACAAAACACGCATAAGAACAAAAAGTTATAAACACACGAATAACAAGTAGCAATGAAATATTACTACTAAGAAGCTACGAAAATGACCATATATGATATCATAAAAATAATTATGATTATGGAATAAGTCAATAACATTATTTAAATCATTATACAGGAGTTTCGGACACTTACGAAGCAAAACAGACCTATGGTAAGGGAAATATCACAATCTCATTTTTATTCGAGATTGTTTATACTTTAGTATTTACTGGGGTGTATTTAATCATCCACATCCATGTTTCCTCAATATGTAATATTATTTCCATCCATCCACAATTGTTTAAATCCAATTTTACCCTTCGGTGAGTTTTTTAGTAAAAGATATGAAAGGAATCTGTTGTCGTTTTTTGTACGAGGTACATTTTGACTTTTCCGACAAAAGTACGAGAAGAATGTTTTTTTATCATATACGGCATGAATGGATTTTTAAAACATTTTTTCCAAGAAGCTTCCTTTACAAGTTTTCAAGTTTATTTTTAATCAACTTCTTTTAGTTTAAAATTGTATGACATGTTATGAAAGGATAAATGTTTTTGAAGTAGAAAGGATATTTTCCTCAAGAATGGAGTTCAAGAGTTTTATCAAAATTATTTTCCATCTAAGACAATATAGGGTTCTGTTTGTATCCCTATTATTACATGGATTTGATTTTGTTGTGATGGAAATATTCATATGGATTCTTTTATCTTATATGAATTGTTTTATGATGTCACGATGTTTAAGATTCCCATTTTTATTACATAGGTTATGTAATGATGTATGATTTATGATTTTGTGGCACACATAAGAATGGTATCATTATGAGATGGGTGGGACCTATATCTCCCTCCAATGCATTGGGTAAAGATTTTATATCTCATGAGATAGACATGGCTGGAATGGTAGGTTATACCGGTTCAGTGAAACAGGACTGAAACGAGGAGTGAACTCGGTTCAGAAATGGACTTTGTCCACTAAGATAGTCTTGGTAATGAACCTTGACTAATAAGAAATGATTCTCTATGATTATGTGTGTATGCCACAAAGCTTCATGTTTTAAGTTATGATTATTGTGATTACATTTCATTGCCATGATTTATTCCATGTTATGAAATTATGATCTCTTTTGCAGGTTAAGATTTCCAAAAGTTATGTGCTTATGTATATGATGTGATTGATATTTCTTTTTTTTACCCTTACTGAGCATTTGAGCTCACCCTTTTGTATGTTTTCTTTCCCCAGGTCAGGAAGAAGGTTATTAAGTAAGATATGCCAAAAGGGACTATAGATATGATGAAATAAATGGGAGACAGTGTAGATGCTTTATGAACCAGTTGTTTATGTTTCCCAGTTTCTAAAGACACTATACCTATATGGTCCTTTTGTGGTTTTGTTATATGTTGTAATAAGTATGCTTCAATTTTGATGTATTAATAATGTATGTAAAGTATGGGTTGTTATAGTTGGTATTAGAGGAAAGGTATAGTCAACCATTGGAAACTAGGATGTGAAAGATTTAGTAAGAACCCTAAGGATAAGTCTAAGCCTAGAACACAATATTAGTGTTTTAGAAATTGCGATGAGTAACCTAGGATACAACCTTAAGTGTGAAATTTTATTCTTGAGTATGTGGCTTTCCTATTATAATTAGTGTTGCTCACACAATTCTTCTTGGTTTTAGTCAATGGCTGGAACCCTAAGGAACCGTGTTAATGTGGAATGCGATGGGAAATGCAATGATTGTCCCCCTGAGTAACCAAACGTTATGGGAGCTGGAATGCAAAATCTTTTAGCCATGCTCACACAACTTTCTCAAGCTATGAATCATGCAGGACTTTCAAACGAGCAAAGGAAGGAGCAACATTCTGTTGAATCCTTCATGAGGCAGCGTCCACCTTCTTTCAGCGGGTCTACTGATCCATTAGTTGATGAACAATGGATTAGTACTACTGAAAAGATATTTTTATTTCTTCAATGTTCTGAACATGATAAAGTCATCCTAGCAGTGTATCATTTGGAAGGAGTTGCAGATCAATGGTCGAATCTTATTAAGAATATGAGGCAAAGGGATGAAATTGAGTCCATGGAATGGGACGAGTTCATGAACTTATTTTTCAATAAGAACTTCCCTCGTATTTTCCGAACAAAGATGGAGAAAGAGTTTCTTGAACTAAAGAAAAAGGATGATGAATCTGTTGGTACCTATGAAGAAAATTTTACAATACATGCAAGGTACGCTTCTGGTATTATTATCCAACCTGAGATTATGATTGATCGATTCTTTAGTGGCTTAAATCCAACTCTTCGAAGGGCGTTAGCCATAAGGGACTTCAATAGCTATGAGGAAATCGTTCGATGTGCTCTCAAAGTCGAGATGGAGATTGGAGTAACCCATCAGTCATATGGGTTTGATAAGAAGAGGAAAATGGAATTCAAAGGAAAATCTAAAGAGAACACTGAAAAGAAGATGAGCTTTCCATTATGCTCAAAGTGTGGAAAGAAACATGGAGGGAGTTGTCTTAAAGGGACAAGTAAATGTTTCAAATGTGGGAAGGAAGGTCATCGGGAATTTGAATGCCGCGATGATGGGAAGAAGATGTCTAATGATGCAAACAAAGGAAGGGATACACAGAATGAACCTACTACACTTCAATGTTTCATGTGCAAGGAGATGGGACATTATGCCAATAAATGCCCTAATCCAAGGGTTGATGATGATGTTCTAATTCAACAAACTCTTAAGGCTAAAGACAAAGGAAAGTCACATGCAATTTCTATCAGCGATGTGGAGTACGATAACAATGTGGTGAAAGGTACACTTACCATCCACTCTAAAGTAGAAAATGTTTCATTTGATTCTGGATCCACCCAATCTTTTATTTCTAAAGAATTTTCAAAGGGTATCACTATATTACCTCAACAATTATATGTTGAGTTAGCTTTGACAACACCTAATGGAACAACAGTCACATCAAAAGTTTATAATTCTTCTCCGATCGAAGTTTGTGGGAAAGTGTTTCCTACAAATCTTGTGATCCTTCCTATAGTGGAATTTGATGTGATTCTTGGCATGGATTGGCTTTATTTATATGGAGCTCATATCAATTTCCAAATAAGGGAAGTCACATTTCATATTCCAGATCAATCTATGATCTTCTATCAATGCAAGGATGAACATAACCTTCCAGTGGAAATTTATTCCATCTTATGGGTCTTGATTCCACTAAATGAAGGTTATTTATCTCAAATGTTTGGTGAGAAACTCACGATGAAGAATATTCCCATTGTACGAGAGTTTGATGATGTCTTTCCGGAGGAAGTACTGGGACTTCCACCAAATCGTGAAGTTGTGTTCTCAATAGAACTCGTACCGGGTGCTTTGCCTATTTCAAAGACACCTTATAGAATGGCCCCAATTGAGTTGCAAGAATTGAAGAAGCAACTCTAAGAGAATCTTGATAAGTGATTCATACAACCTAGTGTGTCACCTTGGGGAGAACCTGTTCTATTTGTTAAGAAGAAAGATGGATCAATGAGACTCTACATTAATTATCGAGAACTTAACAAGATCACTATCAAGAACAAATATCCTCTTCCACGCATTGATGACTTATTTGACCAACTACGAGGAGCTCAATACTTTTCCAAGATTGATCTTCATTCAGGGTATCATCAATTAAGGGTCAAAAGGGAGGATATACCCATGACAGATTTCCGTACAAGGTATGGACACTATGAATTTATAGTGATGCCATTTGGTCTTACTAATTCCCCTACTATCTTCATGGATCTGATGAATAGAGTCTTTAGGGACTATCTTGATCAATTTGTGGTAGTCTTTATAGACGATATTCTTGTCTATTAAAAGGGCAAGGAAGAACATGAAGATCACTTGAGAATTATATTGAAGACCCTGAGAAAGGAGAAGCTTTATGCCAAATTTACCAAGTCTGAATTTTGGCTTCAAAAAGTTGCATTTTTGGGTCACATAATCTCAAAAGAGGGGATATCTGTGGATCCAGCAAAAACATAGGTTATCGAAAGATGGTCGAGACCAACAAAAGTGACTGAGATCCGAAGTTTTCTTGGTTCGGCTGGATATTATCGACGTTTTGTGAATGATTTTTCACGATTATCTATTCCACTCACCAAGTTGACTCAGAAAGGAGGTAAGTTTGATTGAACGGAGGAATGTGAAGAGAATTTCAAGGAGTTGAAAAGAAGGTTATCCAGTGCACCTGTGCTCACACTGCCTTGTAGTGGAGAAAGGTTTGTGATCTATAGTGATGCATCCAAGAAGGGATTGGGGTGTGTTCTTATGCAAAATGATATGGTTATAGCTTATTCCTCACGACAGTTGAAAATCAATGAGAAAAATTACCCAACACATGATTTGGAGTTAACTGCGGTAATCTTTGCATTAAAGATTTGGAGGCATTACCTTTATGGTGAATGGTGTGATATTTATACTGATCATAAAAGTTTAATGTATATTTTCACACAAAAGGAGCTGAATATGCGTCAAAGAAGATGGTTGGAGCTGATTAAGGATTACGACTTCTCAATCCATTACCACCCTGGGAAAGCAAACAAGGTGGCAGATGCATTAAGTCAACAAGACCATGCTAGTTTATCCATGATGAGGATCACAAATGATCCAATATTTATGGATTTACAAAGGATGGATCTTGGAATTATAATGGAAGGGGAAAAATCTTATCTTTATCAAATAAATGTTTGACCATCTATACATGTGAAGATTAAAGAGGCACAAAAAGAAGATGTCGAGTTACAAAAGAAGGTGATAAACGTTCCTGAATTCAACCTTGATTGTGATGGGATCATAAAGATCAGGAATCAGGTTTGTGTTCCTCCCATCCCCGAATTAAAGAAGGAGCTGCTGGATGAGGCTCATAGTTCTTCATTCTCTAATCATCCTGGAAGCATGAAGATGTATAGGGACCTGAAAGAGTACTTCTGGTGGGATGGAATAAAAAGAGATGTTGCTGAATTTGTCTCTCGATGCTTGGTTTGTCAATAAGTTAAAGTTGAGAGACAGAAGTCTAAGGGGATGTTACAACCATTACCCATACCCGAATGGAAATGGGAAAACATCACTATGGACTTTGTCACAGGACTTCCTAAAACATCCGAAGGCAATAATACTATCTGGGTCATAGTTGATCGTCTTACAAAGTCTGCACACTTCAATGCAATAAGAGAGGATTTCTCTCGGGATCAGCTTGCCAGGATATATGTAAAGGAAGTGGTAAGATTGCCTGGAGTGCCACTTTCTATTATATCCGATCGGGATCTGAGATTTACCTCAAAGTTCTGACGAAGTCTTCAGCATACTCTGGATACAGAGTTGAGTTTCACCACTGCTTATCATCCTCAGACAGACGGTCAGTCTGAGAGAACAATTCAAACCCTAGAAGATATGTTGAGAGCTTGCTCTATGGATTTCAAAGGTGGTTGGGATCAACACCTACCTTTGGTGGAATTTTCTTATAATAATAGCTTTCACTCCAGTATTCAGATGGCTCCTAATGAAGCTCTCTATGGAAAGAAATGCAGAACTCCAACTTGCTGGGATGAAGTTGGGGAAAGAAAGCTATTAGGACCTGATCTCGTTGATGAAATGGCAGAAAAGGTCAGATCTATTCAACAACAAATAAGAGCAGCTCAGAGTCGACAGAAAAGTTATGCCGACAACCGAAGAAAAGACCTAGAGTTTGAAGTGGGTGATAAAGTGTTCTTACGAATATCTCCCTGGAAGAGGGTCATGAGATTTGGAAAGAAGGGGAAGTTGAGCCCTAGATATATCAGTCCATTCGAAATACTGGATCATGTTGTGAAGGTAGCTTACCGATTGGAGCTTCCACCGAATCTCTCTCAAGTTCACGATGTGTTCCATGTATCTCTCCTGAGAAAGTACATACCTGATCCTTCACATGTACTCAGCTCAGAAGTTGTACCACTGGAGCATGATCTTTCTTACGAAGAACAGCCGATAGAGATTCTAGATCGTAGCGAAAAAGTCCTACGAAACAAGACCACTCTATTGGTGAATGTTTTATGGAGGAACCACCAATTAGAAAAAGCTACATGGGAGCTTGAGGATATGATGAGGGAGAGGTATCCTCATCTGTTTGTAATAAAGAGACGAATTTCGAGGGTGAAATTCATTTTAAGGGGGGTAGAATGTAACACCCGAGATTTTTATGTGAAATATTTTGTTTTTATGTTATATAAATCATCAAAGGAATATTTTACTACACACAACACTAGCTTTTCTTTCTTTACAAGCAATCGCGACCTTCCTCGATAGCTTGCGTCGTACACAATACCGAGTTTCACTAAACAACGATATGCTATTAAAATATTATTAAAAATAGCCATTATGAATAGTAATAACCACTTTATGAAATTTTATAAATTTTATTTTTGAAAATGGACTTCATTTTAGGATTCAGAATATCGAAATTAGCCTAGGGTGAAATTTTGGTATTTTTCTGAAAATATTCTATTTTTGATGAATAGTGAAACCACTAAGTGGTAATTAAAAAACTGAATTTTTCATAAAACAAAATTTTACCACTTCTGTGAGTGGAGTTTCGAGAATCCGAGAGACACGGTAAATATCAAGGACTAAAATGTGGTTCAATGAGATGAAAATAATTTTTGGTGAATAGTAACTTTTTACTTTTTTTACCACGGTTAAAAGTAAATAGGGTAATTAAGGGTAAAGATGATATTATTATTACCCTAACACATGTCATAATTCTATTGGATAAGTGTAATTCGACCAAAAACAAACTTAGGAATAAAATATGACCATTTAGGCCCACTTGGATTAGATTAGGACATTTATTATTAATTTATTTAAAGAAGGGTTAAAATAGTTAAAATCAAAGTTTAATAAGTAAATAATTTTTAATATGGTGTTATAAATAAGATAAATTCGACTATAAATATTAATTAAAAATCTATAGAGATTTCCTAAATAATGGTATTTTATTTGTAATTTTTAGACATTAAATAATTTAATTTATTTATGACACAAATATGATGCAATAATTATCTTATTAATGCAATATTGACATAATTAATGTTATAAACACAAAAATAAATGTAATTTGAGACTTTTTATGAATTCCACTAATTTTATAGGTTAATATGACATGTTAGTATTGATTTAATTAACTTGGTTCGAACTAATAATTCTGTTATGATATTCAAAAAAATAAATTACTAAATAGTGTCAAAATTGACATAAAATAGTTTTTAAAACAAATATTATATTAGTAAGTGTTATTTTACTCCTAAAAATCTAAGGTTCATAAAAATGACTTAGATAAGGTTGTATATATGAATAATAAACAACTTGGGGTTCTTTTGGCTGATTATAGTAAGTATAATAACCTTATAGTATAAGAACACAAGAAGACACAGTAAAAGTAATCTTATTTAACTTAATGTTAAATCTAAATGATAAGGTTACAATAGGAACCTAAACTTGTCTAAATTCTATTGGATTAGAGTATTTTGACCCATCCCCACCTTAGCTTCGAAATATATCAATTTGGAGGTATTTAAAACTGAACATGACTTTATAATAAAATAATATTTTTAGTTTTCCCAAAGGTGCCCCTCTCCTCCCTTATAAAAGGGCACCTCCTCCCCCTCTTCCTCACACCACATTGAGCCTTAAAGATCAGCCAACCACTGCCAATTACTCCTCTACACTTCCCTAGAGACATCCTAGAGGTCCTGGTCTTCTTCAAAGACCAATTTTAGTGCCCTAAAAGAAGGTCTCAAAGAAGCACTTCAAAGAAGAGGTAATGTCTGTTAGCGATTCTTTCATCTTTATTTCTTCTTCCACTTATTCTTATTTAGTTGTTTCATTATGAAGTAATAACATCACTATCACTCATATACTGATATGTTATTATAAGTATGAAACAACCCTATTTCACTATCTATCCATCCTACGAAAAAAGAAATCACCGCGCGTGCGTACGTACGGAATACCGTCTCCACGCCGTGGTGTAATCTATTTTCCACCACCACCTTACTTGGATGGGTATAATGGTGTAAATAATGACTTTATATGACTATTATAAAGTGATACTGATTCTGAAATAGTATACATACACTCCAATACAATTCCACGATTATAGGAACGATACCATCACTCGTGCGTACGTACGGAATACCATCTCCACGATGTGATGCGACTCGTTCTACATGATCTTCATTTCATGATGATTATATAAATGAATTGAATGAATGAATATGATATATATTACACTAATACCATTCTGTAAATGAGGTATCTATAACCTAAATATAATAATAAGAATTTATTCGACAAAACATGCATAAGAACAAAAAGTTATAAACACACGAATAAGAAGTAGCAATGAAATATTACTACTAAGAAGCTAAGAAAATGACCATATATGATATCATAAAAATAAGTATGATTCTGTAATAAGTCAATAACATTATTTAAATCATTATATAGGAGTTTCAGACACTTACAAAGCAAAACGGACCTAAGGTAAGGGAAATATCACAATCTCATTTTTATCCGAGATTGTTTATACTTTAGTATTTACTGGGGTGTATTTAATCATCCAAATCCATGTTTCCTCAATATGTAATATTATTTACATCCATATACAATTTTTTAAATCCAATTTTACCCTTTGGTGAGTTTTTTAGTAAAAGATATGAAAGGAATCTTTTGTCGTTTTTCGTACGAGGTACTTTTTGACTTTTCCGACAACAGTTCGAGAAGAATGTTTTTTTAACTTATACGGAATGAATGGATTTTTAAAACATTATTTCCAAGAAGATTCCATTAAAAGTTTTCAAGTTTATTTTTAATCAACTTCTTTTAGTTTAAAATTGCATGAAAAGTTATGAAAGGATAAATGTTTTTGAAGTAGAAAGGATATTTTCCTGAAGAATGGAGTTCAAGAGTTTTATCAAAATTCTTTTCCATCTAAGACAATATAGGGTTATGTTTCTATCCCTATTATTACATGGATTTTATTTTTTTGTGATGGAAATATTTTTATTAATTCCTTTATCTTATATGAATTGTTTTATGATGTCACAATGTTTAAGATTCCCACTTTTATTACATGGGTTATGTAATGATGTATGATTTATGATTTTGTGGCACACATAAGAATGGTATCATTATGAGATGGGTGGGACCTATATCTCCCTCCAATGCATTGGGTAAAGATTTTATATCTCATGAGATAGACATGGCTGGAATGGTAGGTTATACCGGTTCAGTGAAACAGGACTGAAACGAGGAGTGAACTCGGTTCAGAAATGGACTTTGTCCACTAAGATAGTCTTGGAAATGAACCTTGACTAATAAGAAATGATTCTCTATGATTATGTGTGTATTCCAAAAATATTCATGTTTTAAGTTATGATAATTGTGATTACATTTCACTTCCATGATTTATTCCATGTTATGAAATTATGACCTCTTTTGCAGGTCAAGTTTTCCAAAAGTTATGTGCTTATGTATATGATGTGATTGATATTTCTTTTGTTTACCCTTACTGAGAATTTGAGCTCACCCTTTTGTATGTTTTCTTTCCCCAGGTCAAGAAGAAGGTTATTAAGTAAGATATTCCAAAAGGGACTATAGATATGATGAAATAAATGGGAGACTGTGTAGACGCTTTATGAACCAGTTGTTTATGTTTCCCAGTTTCTAAAGACAATATACCTATACGGTCCTTTCGTGGTTTTGTTATATGTTATAATAAGTATGATTCAATTTTGAATTATTAACAATGTATGTAAAGTATGGGTCATTATAAAGACCCATGTAAATGACACAAGGGTTCCCTAAGAGGCCACACTTCCCACTCGGTTGCCCTATGGTGTGGCCCTACTGGATATTGTTCCCCGACCGCCAAATGTGGGGTTTGATTTAGACTAACCCCCCATCATGACATATGAAATTCTAATATAACATGGTATTGTACCTTATATCACCCCAATGACACAAAAACCTCCTCTTTGGTGTATCTCCTGACACCCTTCCAAAAATAAACTCACAAAACACACACCTAGCCAAAAATAACCTGCTTTATGGTGTGGTTTGTTTCTTATAATAATAACTCTCACCTGGGTTACCCCAAAACTTATTTAATTATATCCCATGAACCTAACATACTTACTTGGCCTCTTTAAATATCCATAATAATCTCAATAAGATGTTCCAACCCTCTAAATTCTGACCAAATTCCCAATTCATGAAACCCCCTACTACGGGACGAAAAATTAAATTTTCATCTGAATTTCACTACCCTTAAAAAAGGATTTCATTATAACCATGACCATGTTTTTATGAATTTTTTAGGTTAGAGTTTTATTTTTTTGTTATACTATGTTATGGTTGAAATTATGAGGTGAAATACCCATTTATATAATATTATGTATGGCATGGGACATACTTATCATTAACCTTATGATGTATGTGATGAGGGATGTTAAACCCATAGGTGATATGATTATGGATTGGGATGATTTGAAAATTTATTTAATTTTTCATTAGAAGAGGTAAATATATAATGTTATGTGACAATTATATGTAATGCAATAGAATTCTTATGTGCTTATGAAATCCTATGAGAAGTGATGCCCAATATTGTGTCAAATCTCAGGACTAGGGATAATCTTCCCTTTTATTATTATTCCCATGGATATTGATTATTTAGCTACTATTGATGTTTTAGTGGGTATGCAATGACCATTTTTATATTATCACTTTAGGATGATATTCCAACTTCTAGACTATTTCTTTCGGTTGTTATTATATTCGATGTAACTTGATTAGAGGGATATACCACCCATGTGATGTGTGTAATGTGTGGATGAGATGTTATGGAAATTGAATAAAACATGATATTTGATACATAGTAGGTATTGTGGTGATATGTTTAGAGACACCATGACATTGGCTGAAGTAAGTACAATTTCTTTCAGTTGGCTTGTATGAAACATGTGTTTGTGAATTTTTTTATTATTATAGCTGGTTATAATTTACTTATTAGAATATTGCACCATATATCCACTATTATTATCTATATTTGTTTAGGGACACAATTTTTAGAAGAATAATTATTTTTACTCACACCTTGCTCTATAACCCTTATACCGTAGAGGATTTTATTGTTTGTAACACATGTATGTGAAATAGAATAGTTATAGAATATTGAGCTATGGAGCTTGGTTGAATATAGGAGAGGGAATCAAATGAGGACTCATGTCTAATTTTGTGGATGACCTCTATCTGTTGTTGTTTTTGAGCCATGTTGTTTGTTATTTACCCAATAGTGGTTCTATTTATTTCCATATAACTTGTATGACATTACATTAGCTCATTTTATAACATATGAGTTTTTATTTACATAAAATAGATATTTCGACATGATTCCAAACATTAATCACTTTTATTTTTTGAAAACTACTTTTACATTTCAATTACTCTGATTTATAGTTTTCTATAATAGATATGATATAGTATTTTAATGATATAAATAGTCCCTCAACATTATTTAATAACATCTAGTGTATGGGGAGATGATTTTGAGGAATGTGGCACTTGGTTTATTCACATTGGAGGTGATCTGGACCCAAAAATCCAAAACATGCTATGAGAATCTTATTACATTTTTTTTTACTATTTGTTCATGATCGTTTGAATTAGGATACTTATAATACATGGGATAAGCCTTATTATTGGGGGCATATGACCCATATATAATTAAATCCTATGTTTCTAGGGATGAGATTGATGTTCAAGGGTTTCATTGTTATGATTTCATGATTTTCAAGAAACATGATGGGTGACTTAGGTTTTAGTATTTTACTTATGGATTGGGATTTCAAGTGGTGTATATTAAGGGATTATAATTAAAATATAGTATTCCCATGAAATCCATGATCTATATTGGGGTCAATTTTCTTGATTATGATTTCAGTTAGGGTTATTTAAAATGGAACCAACAACTTTTATAGTGTAGTCTTATATATATTGATAGTGATATTCTACTAAACTTGACTTATATTCCTAGTAATTGAAAATATGAAACCTATATATGCCATAATTTATATATTGATTTTTTTTTATTTCTATAGATTATTGGGATTTTGTTGTTGTCGTTTTTGAATATCATAATTCTTCACAGTATTTTTATTTATGACATGTTAATCAAATAATTTATAATTTTCTTTAATAGATCCCTATATATTTATTATATATTGAAAGATAGAGATTGTGGTTTTATAATTCTTATTTAATATGAAATATAATATTATTTTCTATGTTTTATTAAACTGTGATATCTGAATTAGTCTATAAATGTTTCCACATTTGGTTAGAAGACACTATCGGTTTTTTGTCACTGAACAATTTTCACTTAATATATTACTTCAAATTTTCAATGATAAATATAGATAAATAAAGAATAATTTCATTACTATTATTGTGTTATAAATTAAATAAAGTTATATACATTTTATTCAATTATATGGAATGATTAAATTTCTATTTCGATTCACTAAAAATTTACTGAATTCATCGCAATACTTCAGTTATTTTTCCAAAAATTTTAAATTGTTTTTTTTTATAATTTTTTATGATATATTTTGATATATAAAAGATTTTTAAGTTTTTTATGATCCATTTGAAAGATATTTTATTTAATTAAAATTATGTAATAATGAAATGTTTTTTAATCATATGTTTAGTGGGTCTAAAAATACACCAAATATTCTGATGATAAAATAATATAGGATTTCATATTTGGTTATTCACTGAAGTAATATCATGAGAATTGAAGTGAATATAGATCATTAAATGAATAAAGGATTTATTTTTAGAAGTTATTTAATGTTTTATGTTTTATTATATGACATGAGATAATACCTTCCACATAGGTAGTTTCATTTGACTTCAGAAGCACTTTGTTACCTAGTTTTATCTTCTTGTTTGTATAACAAACTGCTCATCGGCATATCTTTCTTCATAAACATGAGATTTTACCAACCGTTCTTGAACTACATATAGTCACTAAATTAATTGCAATATAAATCCCCAGACCAAATATATATATTGAAATATCACCTATAACATGGATCTTTCTCACCATCTATTAGTTACTTCACCCATATTCAATATACCATGTTGTGTATACAGTGATGTTGTATACTACATCATGAAGCCAAGATTTTAAGATTTTTTCAAAATGAGTGTTCATGATATATAATATGAATACGTGTTTTGGAGAACATGAACTAGAGATGGAATATGAATCTCATCCATGACTTGAAAGAATTATAATGTCTTAGTCTTCATGGAAAACAAAAGACATGAAAATCCCATTTCTAGAACAAAATGTGTAGGCATTGGTAGAATTTGTGATGGAGATCCAGTCTCAATAAACCTAATATAAGTAATAACACAGCTGAATATATGTTAAGTTATGTTATTGAATGTTATATGTGTTCACAAGTTCAATACAACATCCACACATTATAACTGTTCACGTAGTTAGTACACCGAACTCACATTATACCAACTGACCACATGACTACTTGAACCGACCACATTTTAGGGTGAAATTTATCTATGTGAAAACTTTTTACATCATGGTCACTCTAAATTCACTGAATTTTAAAAAAATTATTATTTTTGTAATTTTTTTTAATTTTTTTGGCATGATCTATTTTTTGAATTTTTGAATATTTTAATTACTCAAATCTTATATTAATTGTTTTATGT
This sequence comes from Viscum album, assembly GCA_963277665.1. Taxonomy (NCBI): domain Eukaryota; kingdom Viridiplantae; phylum Streptophyta; class Magnoliopsida; order Santalales; family Viscaceae; genus Viscum; species Viscum album. The sequence goes on from OY728159.1 coordinate 838,447,581, forward strand.
ATTTTATTGATTTCTAAAATAAATATATATTATATTGAATCCATGTGAATAAACTTTTACTATAATCTAAATATATTTAAATTTAGTTTAAATTAATTTCATTATTATACATACAACATATATATTGAATATTTAATTTTTCATAATATGAATTATTTAATTTTTTTTCTAAATTACTAATTAATGATAACAAAGTATTCTAATTTTTTTATTTACTGTATTATTGTTAAATATAGAATAAATACATAATCTATGAAACTTGATTCTTTTTTGAAATTTGAATTTTATTGTTATATTGTCTTATTGTTTTATGGGATATCTTTGACGTATTATTATAGAGTTATTAATAATTATTTAATGATGAATATAAATTAGAATCAATTTATATTTAGGATTTATGATTTTTAATTTTTATGTTATGATTTATTTGGAACAAAAATTTAACTCAAGTAGATAATTATGACGTCCATGTTTTAGGTACTTTACTTGGTTGGAGATCAACTTGTTAGTTTTAGAGATCCTATTTAGAGGCTTTGAGGTACATGAAATGTTGAATGAGTTATGAGATACTAAACATGTGAGAATTAAAAAATAAAATTTATGATGTGATTTGAAATAATTCCTATAAATAAATTCATTTTATATATGATCTCACAATTGATTAACCAAATATCTTATGACATCTTACCACTAGAATGCAGAATTAATTTGAATCGATACTCAAGAACCTCATGCTATACCTCAAATTTAGTCATCAAATTTCTCTTAGATATTGGAGTCTATAATTATTTATATTATAATTATATTTTTTCTTACTATTTATTCAAAAACACATTTGTTTTATTTTTCTTTATAATAAATTTATATATATTCTGTTTTTCATTATCAAATTAAAAATTCCGGTCAATCTGGTTGTGAATCATTAATTCTAAAAGTTTGGACATGTTAAAGATTACAAAATTTTTTTCTAAGGGTTGTGAATCCCCAGAAAAAAATTTGTGTGTCATTCTGGTTATACCACCCCAAGAGCAGGTACACATTGTATCAAGTTATGATCCCCCATAAAATTTAGGTAGTGAAAATGCATCTCATAGAGGAGAGTGGTGTAAGAGTAGATTAGTTCCACTTTTGGCCATAATACTATAAAAATCCCCTATGTTAATTTTTTTTTATTTTTTCTAATATAAATTAATCATGTTAATTAACATTGGAAATTAATCCATCTCTTTATAGTTGTTTATTTTTTCTATTGGCCCTCGCTCTAGACCATCTGTAATCCCCATATATGAAATAATAATTTTTATTATAGGTTATACCATGTTAAGGATAGATTATCATTACAATTATTTCTTGATATGAAAATCATTATATCCAGAATCTATTCCTCTTAGATATAGGGTCTACTATATATATTTAATTATGACAATTGTTTTCATCCTAGACATCACAATCTATTGAAAATGGACATTTCATGATTGAATGAATTAATATTAATAGTGCATGGATTCCTCAGAAGACACCTCAATTTTATGGAAATGAATATGTTTATTGGAAGTATAGAATGGAGTCATACCTCAATAAGATAAGTATAGAATACTAATAAATCACAGTAAGACCATACAACCTACCATAAGTCGACCTAGATAATATTACAAGAAACATTTCTTATAAAAATGTTTTGAATTACAAAGTAATAAATATTTTATATGAAGATATTAAGAGAAATGTGTTTCATTATTTATTTGTATGTAGGAAACCTCATGAGATCTGTAATATTAAAACAAATTCTCACCTTCTCTCAAATAAGATGATTTGAACCAAACACGGAGTTCATCATACTATATACCAAGACTTCAAGATGAATTAAGATCAAAGCATGTACCAAATGTTCCACTGATTCAAGAGCATAACGAACATAATGAATTACCTTATATATGTTTTTAAAAAAATTTATAGGTTGAATGAGTACTAAGAAAACAACCTAAAAGTTTCATTCATTGAAGGTAACAATCTATTAAATCAAAAACTATAAGAATACATATTGGATGAACTCATTTGATCATTAATTAAATAATAATTAAAGTTGAATAACAGTGATGAAGAGGATACATTATAGAAGAATTGTGTTTCTTTTAAATAAAATATAAATGTTTAAACTAAAATTTATGATTATGAAATAGAGAAGAGAAATAAATGGATGAAACATTTTACTAATTTTTTTTATAAATAATGAAATGAACTGGAGGATTCAAGAAGTTATTTAAGAAGGATAATAAAAAATGTAATTAAAAGAAGGAATATAAAACCTATTATAATAAATTCTATAAACACATATGTTATTTGTGTATGAAGGAGGTACATAAAGAATTATTGTTTGAAATTAAATGATTTGAGAAAAAAAATAAGAAAATGGAGAAGAGTGCAATGGCCAATAGATGGAGTTTCATTGAATAATCAAATTCAAGTGATGATATAGGAAGTAAAAATATAATGGCTAACCTTATATTGATTTCCCAAAGTATTCATGACGTTAGTAGTTATTTTTATTTTATTTATTATGATTCTAGAACTAAAAAACATAATTCTGAAGAATTTATTGAGAAAAATATTAATTACAAAAATATTTCTTATGAATTACTGATTTATATAAAAATTAAAAGAAAAATATATGGTTATATTTTAAAAAATAAGAAAATTACTCAAGAATATTATGTACTTAAATATAAAACTTCTTCTTTAAATGCATTTTTTTCTATGATTTAGATTTTTCAGAAAAAATAGAATAATAATTTGAAGAAAGAAATAGTTAGTTTAATTGTAAATTTATCAATTTTTTTCTGGAAACTGAGAGTATTATAAAATTATTCCAATAATTAAACTAATTAAAGATATAAGTATATTTGGATACAATAAAAAAATACCTATGATATATAATACTTCATTCATTAAAATTTCTAAAGGAAGTACATCAAATAAAATATGTTATAAATGTTGTATGGAAAGTAATTATGATAATGAGTGTTTGTTAAGGTTTATTCAATCTCTTTGTTATATGAAGGATTTTATTTCAAATAATTTATCTTCTACTTTTCCCATGAATACTATTTGAAAATCTGTATCGGTATAAAATAATTTTAATACTAACCTCGTTGGACCCATGATATCATGGGTACCAAAATTGTTTTATACATGATTAATATTTTCATAAGACATACCTTAGGTGTGTTAAATATACATGGTAAATGGAAAACGGGTTATCTGGACATATTAGTGGTGCTCTATATAAGTTTTCATCTTATAATGAATGTGATGGTGGCTTCATGACATACAATAAAAACTCAAAAGTAATGGATCTGGGATTTGGTGACGTAGGTTTTTCTTATTTTTTTCAATTAAAATGTTTTATAAATTTGATGTTTAAAACATAACTTAATTAATATTTCAATATTATATGATTACAGAATGAGTGTTAAGTGTTTAAATAATACATGTTTTGTTTTCAAGTATGAAAAATATTTTATTTTATGAAAATGGAAAAGAGAATATTGATGATATTTATTTTTCAAAATTAACCTAACCAAATTTCATTTATCTTGAGTATATAAAAACAAATTATATCTTATAGAATAATAGGATTGGAAATGTGTAATTTTTTCTATTACAAAATTTTTTCAATAAATGAAATGTGATGTAGCTACCTAATTTGAAAATTAGAAATAATTTCACATTTTATTTTATATAAATTGTAAATAGCATAATATTAGCTTTATATTACTTAATGATGTTATAACTGCAAGAACATTTGAACTTATTCATCTAGATTTATTTTTTATATTTCATGTTTCTAGTATAGGTGGTAAGAAGCATGTTTTTGTGACTATTGATGTTTTTTTTGGATTTACTCAGACTTACAAAATATCTCATAAAAATTAAATTTTTTTTCACTTTTACTATTTTTTATGTTAGTTCTAAATAAAAATGTTTATTTAATTTTTTATATTATAATTTATAATGGAGGTGAATTTTTTTAATCATTATTCTAAAACATTTGGTGAAAACATGGCTTTTTTAAATTTTCTACTCCATGAACATCATGAAAAAATGGTGTTATAGAAGGGAAAAATAGAACTATTGTTGAAATGGATAGAACTATGTTAAATGAATATAGTCTTCCTAAATATTATTAGGTTTAATCTATTAATTCAACTTTATATATATATATATATATATTAAATAGTGTTTTAATAATAACATTTTTAATGGAAACACCTTATGAATTATTTGATAGGGAAAACCAAATTTTGTTGATTAAATGTTTTTGTCTGTGAAATATTATTATATTATGTACTAAATATAACAATGATAAATTCAATTCTAAAAGTGATGAAGGATTTTTTTCTGGATATTCTAATAGAATTAATTAATTTTATGTTTATAATAAATTAACTATTGTTCTTGATGAATTTTTCGACATTATTTTTTAATATATTTTAAAAATTATTATATGTCAGAATATTTTTAAGAATATTTTAATGATAACAATTTTTTTTAAAGAAAAACCCTCAGATGATGTAAATATTTAGGGAGAGCTTACTCATTCGCATTCCATTCCTAGTGTTTGGAAGTCTCATAAACATCATCCTATTGATAATGATATTGGCAATGTCTTTTTTTTATTAAATTAAGAAACATTGTTTTTAATTTTTATAAAAATTATATTTTTGTTTTTTTGTCTTCCTAATGATGTTTTTGATGATTTTAATGATTTTAATTGGATTATATATATTAAATATAAAAATACTCATTTTTATGGAAATGATGTTTGGAATTTATTTGAACCCCATATAGAGAAGTAGGTTATTGGAACTAAAATAAATTTTACAAATCAAATGGATGAATATGGTATAATTATTAATAATAAATATAGTCTTATAGAAAAAGGTTATTTTCTTAAAGAAGGTATATATTTGCATGAATATTTTTTCAATATTTCTTGAATTTAATCTCAAATAATATTATTAGAGTTTTTAGATTTATAACCTTTTTGTTTATTCAAATGGATGATAAAAGTGAATTTCTAAATTGTTCTATTTATAAATAAGTTTATATTTCTCAATATCTACATTTTTAAACTAAAATACATCTAAATAATGTTTTTAGTTTTCGAAAGGTTTTATATCAACATAAGAAGGACCGTCATGTTTAGTATGATAGTCTTAATTTGTTTTGAAATATAATTTTGGTAAAGGTAAAGTAGAACATAATTTTTATTAAAAAAACTTTAAAGGATATTTTAATTGTTAATTTTTTTTTGATGATATTGATTTTGGATCCTTACATGAATTAATTTTTAATTCTTTTTATAATTATTATGGAATTTTAATTTGATATTAGATTAATGGATGAACATAAATTCTTTTTTTGGTCTTCAAATCAATGAGATAAATGATGGAATATTTTTAAATAAATATAAATATGAAAAATATTTAGTTAATCAATTTTTAATATTCATATATATCTTATAAAACCCATATGAGTAGTAATTATAAATTATATTTAGATAATTATATTAAATATATATATATATATATTAAAATGGTAAGAGCCATGGTTAGAATTTGGTTTCATTGGACTACGTTTATACGTGATATAATGTTTAGTGTATTTTTGTAAATGATTTCAGTTTGATCATAAGGAATCTCAATTAAAATATTTTATGTGAATTATTAGATATTTTACATTAAGTGTTAATTGCGTATTATTTTATCTTATATAATAATAGTTTTTGATTTAATTAGCTATAATTATTTTGATTTTGGTTGATGAAATCTTATTGAAAAAAGTTCCTCATCTATGTGTTATATTCTTAGTAAAATCATAGTTTCTTGGTGTTCAAAAAATAAAAATTATATTGATTTATCCAATAATAAATTTAAATATACCTTTAACGACTCATATCATTGTCAATTAATATATTTTAAAAAACATAAAATAACCATGGATTTCATTTAAAAAGTAATCATATTTATTGTCTTAATTATTTTTCGATTTCAATTTCAAAAAATCCTTCACATCATTCTATAAATAATAATATAGACATGAAATTTTATTTTAATAGATATTATGTCAATAAATGTGATATTATTCTTGAATTTATTACATATATAAATCAACTGTTGCTGGTTTTTAACAAACCATTATATTTTTTAAGGAATGTGAAAATTATTTTTGAGATCGGTATGTCAAAAGTTTAATTGTAAAACATTATTTAATTTTTTATAAATATATTTAATATGAATTTATAAAAATATATATCATTCTAATATTAAACTACTTATTTTTTCATATGTTTGGAATCTTATTGTTTTTATATTTCTTAAACATTTATTTCTAAAAATTTAAAAAGTGGGATAATTTTATAAAATTTTATTTTTCTTTTGTAATTATATAAAATGATATGTATTTTGAGAGTTTTTTATTCTTTGTTTTTTTGTTATTAAATATTAATATACCTAACAATATTTTTTATTTATAACTAGTTATTTATAATTTAATGAAATCTATTTTACTATATCCCTACATATTTATTTCATATTGATATATAGTTATTTTAATTTTATAACTCATATTTAATGTTAGATATAAGAGGATTCTCAAGATTTTCTTTAACTATGATGATGTATGAATCAGTCATTAAATGTTTACACATTTAGTCTGAACTTTCTGAATGTTTTTCGTTGTACAATAATTTTTAGTTAATAGTTTTCTACAATTTTTTAATTATAACTATAGCTAAATGAATCCTAATCTAATTTTAATTATTAAGATATAAAATTAAAATATTTATCAATATTTCATTCAACATCAAGGAAATATATAACATATATTTTTATTTTCTAATATTGTATTGTTTTTTCTATGATTTCAATTAATTTTTTTAAAATTCTAAATTTTCGTAGTGTTTTTAAATGATATGTAGTTCTACATAAGATTTATTTAAGTGTTTCTTGATTCATTGTAATGATCTAATATTTATTTACATTTAATTAAACTAGAAAAAAATACTGAATTTGATGTCTACAGGGTCTAAAAATTCACCCAATCTTGTGATGATAATAGGATACAACATTTTCTATTTGGCTATTGACTAGAAAAACTACATGAGGCTTGATGTGACCATTAATCATTCACTAAACACATGATATATTTTTGGAAGTTATCACATGTGTTAATATTGAATATACCATTTGAGATTACACCTATTGTAAAAGGAGTTTCTTTCGATTGTGAAGCCATGTTGCTACCTAGTTTTATGTACTCACTAGAACAACGACATTCCTGCACACACACACACACACACACACACATATATATATATATATATCCACATAAACCCCATATTTGACCTACCATACCTACACTGAATACAACCCCTAAATATTCCTTACCAAAATCCACTCATCTACTATATGTGTTAAAATATCACCTACTGCGTGACTCTTTTATCCAATATTTTAGTTACTTCACATGAATCTAATCCACCATGTGGTGTATATAATGATATTTTATACTATTTTATAAGGGCGTGATTTCATGCAGTCTGCAAAATGCATCTACACTTTATGCCTTATGAATATGTGATTTGTGGAACTTGAACAAGCTATGGTGCCTGTAGCTCATCCACAACTTGAAAAAAATGCTAATTTAGTAGTCTATATTGAAAAATATATATACAGATTTCATTTGTAAAACCTAATGGAACTTCTAGTGGTTAAATCTACCCTAGAGAACCATATTCACTAAATATAATATAATTCAATTGACTTCCATACTACATGGTAAGTGATGATGTATAATGTTATAATGATTCACACGTTCAATACACCAACCACATTTTATAATAGTTCAAACTGTCAGTACATCGACCACACATAATACCATTTCAACTCAAGAATTCCTAAACTAACTACACATTATGATGACATCATATTTCCACTGACTATATGGAGTATACATCATGGTCACTCGATACTCATTGTATGTTTGGACACTTCATTTATTATATCTATTTTTCAATTTTTTGGAATCCAAATTTTTTTTTGAATATTTTGTTTACTTCATTCTTATATTAATTATTTTGGGTATTTTATTGATTTCTAAAAAAACATATAAGTTATATAGAGTTTAGGGAAATAATTATTTAGTGTATTTTAAATAAATTTAAATGGATATTAATTTTTTTCTCCATTTAATGATAATGCATACAACATATATATCAAATATTTAAATTTGTTTATTTAGTTTCTATATTACTCATTTATGATAAAAAAATATTAATACATGTTTTTCATTATTTATTGATGTTCATATGTTTTTAATAAGTACATACTCCATGGATCATGAAAATATTTTGAAATATGAAATCAATATTTATATTATATTATTTTCCTATGGGATATCATTGAAATATTATTTTGAATTAGTTATAATATCTTTAATTATCTATAAAAATTATTTTTATATAGTATTGTTACTTTTGAAATCAAATGATTTTTTTGGTAATGATAATTTAGGACGGATAATTTTCTCTCTATTGATAAATTATAGTTTTTGAATTTGAAGTAATTTTTCTAGTTGGGGAATAGAATTATAGTTTTATAGATCCAATTTAAAGTATTTGAGAGAAATTTAATGTCTACCGAGTTACGAGAACACACTCCTTTGATATCCAAAAATCTTTACATTGATGTGCCATGAAATTATAATTGTGTGAACAATATTCATTAACTAGACAGTCTATAAAGTTCTAAGATGAATATTTTATAACTTCTTATCACTCCCTTAAATAATTTGTTTCAATCACAAATTAATAACCTTAGGTTGTGCGTCTAATTTTTTAATAAATTTTCTCATAGTTCTCGGATTATGTAATTATTTTTTGATAAGTATTTATATCTTATAGTATATTATGTAACTTGGGATTATGGTTTTATAATATAAAATAATACTCTTTATTTAGGTTGTGAATCATGGATTTTAATGTAAGGTCCCTTAGGATGTGACTTCTAGATTTTAAAATTTAGGATCAATTGGAGCTTCCTCAAAAATTTTATAAGGGTGGTGACCATCTATATAATATTCCTTGTGTATTTCTGGTTATACCCCAACTATAAAATGTATGCATTTTATTGAGTCATGACTCCACTAATAAACTAGGTAGTAAAAACAAAACTCTCATCAATTAGAGAGGTATAATAATAAAGTAGGTCTACATTGAACCAAAATACTGTAAAAATTTCCTATGTTAATTTATCTAATTTTTGAAGGAAAATTTATTTTATTAATTAACATTGATAATTATATCATATCTTTAGAAATTTTAGTTTTTTCTATTCATGCCAAATATATACAATTTATCATCACCATCTGTATCCTAACAAAATAGAGAATATGAGTTATGCAAGAACATTAGATTTTATTGTGTATATATGGAGTAGAATCATCTAATTCCTATAATTGGTTATCCTATCTATGATATAAATGATTGAGATAGATATGTCCTATGTTTTAAATTTTTTACTATAACGAAATTCCACTATGATGAACTCTAGTGGAGTTATAGGAGGGTGAAGATGAGTATACCCAACGTAGGTCATTCGATCTATGGGACCAGGACCTCTATGAGTGGTTTCTTGCATATTAAATTTGACCATGGGGTTCCAGTTGCACTATCCACCTTTATTTCCAAGAGAGGTTGGACCTCATCCTATTAGAAATAATTTATATCCCTTAAAGAATATAATAGAATAGACCCTCAAATTGTCTCTCTGGGAGGTTGTTAGAATAAAGCCTCAAACTATGACATTGGTTTTATATTTTCTCAAATAAATTCAAACTGAAATTGAAGATTTGATTGATTGAATGGAATTATAACTAAAACAAAACATAATTTAGAATTAAATGATGAAAATTTTGTAATTAGAATTATATGGAAATATAGAATAAAAAATCAGATTCAAAGAAGAAACCATGAAAAGTGTAAATCCCCTTAAATATTCCATTTTCCATTGTCATAAATGATATTATAAATTGTATTTACTAGTTTTTATCTAATAAAAGTTACATAAACACATAAATCTCCCTAATTTTCATACTAAGGCCTCAGAATGGGAGTTTTTCCTTTATAATGTTATTCAAAGTCCCAAAGAACTTCATGAAAATAAAAATAATTGAAATCAATATACCCAATGGAATTAAAATATCATTGAATTTTAAAATTTTAGAATAGTAACATTAATTTTATAAACTGAGAAAATAAATAGAATATTTTAGAGTAAAAGAATTCAAGAATTAAGATGAAATTCTAAATTCAAAAAAATTATTCCAAAAAATTAGAATGAAACTACCATGAAATTTATAGATTCTCATCAGGGATCATACTTGGATCATAAAATCATAGATACTTAGAAGTTCAGTCAAGAACTGTTACCAAAACTTATATCTTCCCCATTCCTCATGGTTGATCCAGCTTAGTCCCTTGACCTATATAGTCAACATAATCTATATCCTTTCCATGTGTGCCCCTTCTTCTTTTATGGCTCTATTCTACCATGAAAATAAATCTAATTTTTTTATTTTATTTAAGCCTTTTTGTTTCCTTATAAAGCATCATGAACATACACAAGTTTAATTTCAATAAGCTTTAGGTGATGGATGTAATGAGTTATTCAACTATGTGGATGGGAAATTAGTTTCCTTATACTGGATGTTTTTTATTTTTCATTGGAATAATCCTATGAGAATATCGTCTTAATATCCATCTTTTGTTGAAGAGAGACAGAAAAGGTATTTGGTTTGAAAAAATCTAGTAGTGAAATGTTTATTTTTTCCAATTGCTATAAATTTTACAAATTAAACTATTTTGTGGGATAAAAATATAATACAAAATGGTGAATATCATATATAGAGTGGAAATTATTCTCAGTTAAAATTTTCACATGAGATTGGTTTTTTGAAAAGTAATTGTCGTATGAGAGTTTCAAAAATATCATATATGTTATACAATCATCTTACATGTATGAAATGGTATTATAGGACAAAAAAAATCATACGATACAAAATTTTGACAAACAAAAACTTCCTATAGGATGGAAATATCCTACGAATGAGATTGGAATAATATATGAACTAGTAGACTTAGATATTTTAATTATTTCAAGCTCAAAATATAAATTTTTAAGGAATTAATGAAATATTTATTAATGTGCTTGGTTGAAAAAATATATCTATAAATATTTTAATGTACATAAAAAATGAATTAATCAATATTCAATATGATTTCAAAAATTCCCCTGGAGAATTAAAAGCGATGAAATTCTACACATAATTATTTTTTTGGAGATTTATTCGTCAAAAATAATATGAAATGTTATGAAAATAATAAATCTTTCATTATGGATCTTGATTCTAGGGCATTGGGACAGAGACAGGTTGACATCATGCCATAGAGCTAACTCCTTATGATCATAGTGAGGGGTCTTTGACTATTTGAGGTATTATTTTAGTGACTAACACCCTTGATTATCTTGTATTGAATATGGTCATGTCACATTAATTTATATAAACATATATTTTTATAATATATGGAATGTTATAAAGTATCTATAATGGGTGATGTTTTTTGATGCACCCTCAGGGGTACACTATAAGTGTATAAATAAATATACTGAGTGTTCATCAATTATTAGTGGGTATAGGATTTTTTATTACTTATTCATGATAATGATTAATAGTATAAATGAGATACTTAGTTAGGATTATTTAACTCAATATTTATGAAACATTGACTACTATAACCAATGGGTATCATTCACATCTTATGAGGGTCATTTTTATACCTTTGTTAGTTAGTGGGTTTTGTTTATAGAATATTAAGGACTTGAACCTAAGTGGATGGGGACACTTTTAACCCGAATCACTCATATTTTATTTTGAGATGAGGAGATGAATTTTTTAGTATTTAAACATATTATTTAAATAATCAATGTTTCCACTCATGATATAGGTCAAGTTTGTGATTGAGTTGATACCAAGAATAAAGACATTATGCATTCTAAAATACAAGATAGATTCTAAAGATCTTAGAATGTTATAATCTTAGTTAAAGGACCTTAAGGTGAAGGGATTAATTTTCATGAGAACATCCCCTTGGGGTGATCTTGATTTGTTCATTAATTTGGGAGATGATTCTATGATATTATGTGTGGATTGAATAATATTAAACCAAATGATATCCAAGAATTGATTTCCCGTTCCAGGTTTCAATGATCTTTTTGACTAGATAAGAAGAGTTATTTGGTTTTCTAAGATAAATATAGGGTTATGTTATCATTTACTATGTAAAAGAAAAATTGATATTCCTTATAATAGAATTATGAGAAAAATGACCTCTATGATCATGTTTTGATGTGGTTTGATTTGACAAACAAACCATTAGTATTTATAGGCCTAATGAATCAGGTCTTGAATACTTATCTATATTTTTATGTGGAAATATTAACAGATGATATATTCATATATTACTAGTCAAGGTTGGATCATTCATTAAATTTGGACGTTTTTTTGATCTCACCAATAGAGCATCTTGTTTTTACCAAGCATTTGAAGTGTTTATTCAATATCAAAGAGGTACTCTTCTTTGGAAGCCTAATATTAGAGGATATTGTATTAGTATACCCTTTAAAGGTTTATGTCATTGTTTCTTGGAAGTTATCTAAGTATATATTTGAGTTCTATAAAATTTTATGATTGAAATGATACTATGATAGAATTATTCAGGACTCCTGTAACAACCCAAAGTTTCATTAATGGAAAATCCCTCTTGATCTAGTTAATTGTCTCTTTATGAATTTTTTTTATAAGATGTCAACTTCTTTGGTTTTATGTTATGAATTTTTACGGTTGTTAATCTAGCCGTTGAAAAGTAATCACATGATTAGTATAAATATAGGACCTTAACAAATCTAATTTACCCAGACAAAAGAAGCGATGACCTCATCTAGTAGAATTTCCCCATACGAAGCCCATTTTTTAGAGCTCGGAAAAGAGGTGGCATCCTTGGGCTTCGCCCTTGACCAAGCCCATGCCGAGCTTCATCTTGTCAAGCACGAACGTGACCGTCTACGGGAAAAGCGGAAGTTGATTGAAATTACCACTCGAGCGATGCTATCCGAGCCGCCCCAAGAGTCTGTCACCATCGCACACATTACCCATAGGTGTTATGCGGATGTTTTAAGGGGTTATGTAACAAATATGTAGTACTATGTTCATGTACATTATTTTTGTATATAATAATGAATATAATTTCTAGTCATTTTTGATACATTGTAAATAGTTTTTAAAGTACAAATGGTGTTTTTAGTTATTAATTAATTAAGAAATCTATTTTATTAAATTAAGGTATTTTTTGAATTAAATAATATTTTAATAAAATAATAATAATATTATTAAATTAATTTTTATGAAATATAAATGATCTTATAATTTTATGAATGCAATTAAAATTTTATATTAAGGTTTGAAAGCCATTTCTGTCAAACCCCGTGAATTTTCGAAAAATGTTGGTTTTTATTTTAAAAGTGAAAATTAACATATTTTTAAATTTTTTTAGATAAAATAAATTTCATTTCTATAATTAGGATGTCTAAATTATCCAATGGTGAATTTTTCATACTTTTCTGAGACAGTCAAATTTTTTGGGTAAAAATTAAATACCGTTTAAATATATAATGTGTTTTATGACATCATAATTCCCCAATGGTGATGTAATAATATACCATAATCCTTATGTTCTGCTGAAATATGTTTTATCATTAAAATAATGTTATTTTGGGTTTGTTTGACTTACTTTTTAGAGCATTAATGGACCCCTCAAGACTTATTCAACACCTTGCATTTTTTAATTAATTTCCATGGGAGTGTGACTCACCTCCACATAAGAAACCCTAATATTTTAAAACATTCGGACTTTAGCCTTATAAAATATTGTTCTCCTCTTCCCTTTTCCAAAAATCATGTGCAAAAACCATGGGATGGTTTGTGGTTTGGATTAATTTAATATAAGGGGTCCCAAACCTAAATAATAAAGAATTCCCTCACATTTCCTATATAAACCCACCCAAGCTCCCACTTCCTCCTCTCTCAAAGCCTTTAAATATCATCCAACTTCTGCCCCACTCTCTCTAGAATCCTTCCAAGGTGCCCCATTCTCCCAAGAAACCTCTCACAAGCCTCTCTCTAGCCTTTGGAAGCACACTTCCAAGTAAGGGTTTTTTCTTCCTTTCTCATTTTTGTCAATTTTCTTTAAGTTGTAGTGCCCTTTTAATTTCAATTATGAATGTTGGGGTATGGTTTCGCACCTCTCCCATACTGCCCTCTTATTTTTTGAATGATGGGAGACCCCTTTCCCTCCCATTAAATTCCTCCCATGTACACCGGTTACTATGCCAAAATTCAGAAAGGAACTTCTCTCTCCTCTTTTACATTCAAGCAATAATTTTGTATCATGAATTTAAATTCCATTACAATTGTTGGGACATGTATCTTTATGACCTCCTTACTTTCCATTACATGTAAATATGATGAGTAACCCCTTTCTCTCTCATCAACCATTTTTATGAATTCTTATGTCACGCCATTACGCTGCCGAAATCGCACCGATTTTCTAAGCCAATGTCATTGTGTAGTGAATACCATGATCATTTCTCCATAAAGAGTATTCACCTTTATTCACATTTACTTATTGATTATAAAGTTTCATGTATGAATTCCACATTCCTTTATCATGGAATAAATTATTATGTTTTATGAATCCGTGTTTTATGATCCATGTGGCACACTTATGCATGAAATGAAATGTTTAAGAAGGGTGTGCCCTTATAGTGCTCCAATGCATTGGGTAAAGTATAGTATCATTATACTTCATGTGCAATGATTGTTGACTCATGCTAATTCAAGTGCAACGACGGTTTAATCGTGCTTCATGTGCAATGAGGATTTACTCATGCTCTATGTGCAATGAGCCTTGGCTCAAGCTAATTCCATGTTAAGTGTTGTTTCCACATTTCCATGTTAAGATTATCATGCGTTATCATGCCTTTATGTTCATGTTTATTTTATGCTCTATTGATATGCCTATTGTCTAACATGTATTGTACTCCTCATGTTATTCCATGTTTACTCCCTTACTGGGCTTTATAGCTCACCCTTTTCTTATGCATGTCCTCAGGTTATCCCATGAAATGCAAAGTACGAAGGAATGTAGTTGTCATGAAAAGGATGTTTTCAGTAAAGATGTTGGATTTCATGTTTTAAGTTTTTATGTAATGATCCTAAGCCCCAAAGACACTAAACCTCTCAATATTCTTTGTTGTATCAAGTGAAGTTTTATGTAATAAATCATGTTTAAGTTTGTAATAAAAGCAGGCTTGTCATAGTTGGTATCAAAGGATAGGTTTAGTTATTTTTGGGATTAGGAAACCATTGTAAAGCCTTAGAGACAAGAATAAGTATAATAAAAACATCCCTATGTTTTGATAAGCACTGAGTATGTGGTTTATCAGACAAATACATCCCTGTCTGGATACGAGCAGGTAGAGGCGTCTCTGGCACAGATGTATCCTTGGGGTAAAACCCGAAAACACCGCATTAAGCTAGACTCGATCGGGAACTGGTGCATGACAATGGGTGTTGATGCACTCTTGGTTACGACACTCCCAGTGGATATGTTTTGATAAATTCACAATCTTAGTATGAACCCTTATTAAGGGAAAAAATGCCCCAAAGAATATATGTTAGAAAGTAGATCATGAAATGCCTAGATTGAAGCCTATAGACTCATGAGTTAAGAAAATGAGAGTTTATTTATAAGTCATCAACTTTTGTCTTTGGATTACTCTTTATGTGTTACCCCTAACATTCCTTTTATTCCAGCCAATGGCCGGTAATAGGTGGACTCGGTCTGACAATCGATGTGAAGATCTGTGTGATGACTGTACTAATGAGATGCCCAATCCAATGGGAGCGGGAATCATGAACTTTGTCACGCTTCTCTCTTAACTAACTGAAGCATTGAATAAAAACAAGGGTCAAGAGGAACATTCAACCCCACATAAGAAAGAAGAAGTCGCTATCAAGAGCTTCATGAGACAAAGGCCTCCTAATTTTAGTGGATCATCCGATCCCATGATTACTGAAAAATGGATCAACTCCATTGAAAAGATCTTCTCCATCCTTCAATGTTCTGAAGAAGAGAAGCTTTTCCTGGATTCTTACAATATGGAGGGTGAATCTGATCAATGGTGGACGTTGATCAAAAATATGAAGCCTGAGGAGGAGATCGTGGCATTGGAATGGAAGGATTTCCGGAAGATGTTTTTCGATAAATATTTTCCGCACACCCTTCGTCTTAAGATGGAAAGAGACATACTTTCCCTCAAGAAAAAAAGATGAAGAATCTGTTATAGCGTATGAGGAAAACTTCACAAGGCTTGCATGATATGCTTCCGGCTTTGTCGTTACCCCCGAATCCAAGGTTTAACGCTTATTTGGTGGGCTGAAGCCTAGAATGCAGAAAGCATTAGCGATCCGTGACTTTGACAGCTATGATGAAATTGAACGATGTGCCCTCAAGGTTGAAATGGAGATCGGGGAATCAAAGGGGTATCATGGGGAAAAGAAGCATAAGGTGGAATTCAATGCTGGTAGTCCGATGGATAAATCTGATGGTGCTAAGAAGATCCAGCACCCCACTGGCCAAAAGTGTCGGAAGAAGCACCCTAGAAATTGCCTTAAGGGGACGAGAAAATGCTTTAGGTGTAGAAGAGAAGGGCACCTAGCTATTCAATGTCAGCAAGAAGGACCCACGGCTGCAATAGAGGAGAGGAACTCTCCGTTCGAACCTCAACGCATTTTTCAATGCAACAAATGCAAAGACCCAGATCATTTTTCAAATCAGTTCCCTAATACAAGGGTTATCAGAGGAAACCAACAACCTCCAAGACAGCAAGGAAGAGATTTTTCCATCACTTCTGCCGAAGTGAACCCCGAAAATGATGTGGTGACAGGTACACTAGTTATTCATTCAAGAATAGGGAACATACTTTTTGATTCAGGTTCTACGCAATCTTTTATATCTCGAACGTTTAGTAGAACAATCCCAGCACCACCACAAATCATGGAAGTAAAGATGTCGGTGAGTACGGAAAATGGGGCAATCATTGCATCCCATGAATATAAGTCCTCCCCGGTTATAATCTGTGGATTGAATTTCTTGGCGAACCTCGTCATACTCACTCTGGTGGAATTTGATGCAATTCTTGGCATGGATTGGCTTTCCTTATATAGAGCCACCATAAATTTTCGGGAGAGGGAAATCACTATCCATATGGAGAATCAACCCCCAATTCTTTACAAGTGTCAGGAGGAAGATGAATATTTTTTAGATCCATCATCTCAAGCATGGATATTACTACCTTATGAGCACGCATATCTGGATTAGATGATTGAGACCAAGGAAGAAACCATCCTTGAAGAAATGCCTATTGTGAGGGAATTCGCTGAAGTGTATCCCGAGAAACTGCCTAGTCTTCCTCCAAGAATAGATGTCGAGTTCTCAATTGAACTTATACTAGGGGCGCTACCAAAATCCCAGACTCCATATAGAATGGATGTTCTTTTGTGAAATTTTTTGGGATATTTTAATGCTTTTGTAAAGGGTATATTGAACGTGGATTTGGAAATTTTTTTTGGGGATTTTGAAATTATTATAAAGTATGAAACTAATTTCTCTTGGAAAATGGAATTTGGAAATGATTTGTTTGAAATTTTTTATTTCTATGGACGACCAGGTGTATGGATGAATGTTATTGGATGTTGATGGTTGTTGGTATGCATGGATTGGTGCCTGATTTGGCACAAGAATGTACACATGGGAGGTTTCATGGAATACCAATGGTGGGTGCTTAGTTTTCCAGACTTTTTTTGTATTCCAAAGGCATATTTTGATTTGTTATGTGCTGGGATATGTATTTTTTAAGAAATTTTAAAAATAGAATGTGGGTTTTAAAAAGGGGGTTTTATCATTCGGATGGTTTGAAATGGGATGGTTTTGAAAATGGATATTTGTGAAAGTGGGGTTATGTATTGGTTGTGTTGTGTAATTTTCTATGGGATTGAAGCTTTTTTCAAGCTGGTGTTTGATGGTTGAAATGCTGTTTTGAGTTTGATTGAATGATTTATGGTTAAACGTGGAGGATCATTTTATGATGTGCTTCAGATTGGTTTTGTGCTTCTTGTTTAAATTATGCCACCCAGAAATGTCCAGAGGTCCTCAAGGGATAAGTAGAAGTTGTTAGTTTTACCTAGACTCCCATTGGAGTGGTGGGGTTATTTTCTTTTCCTCATTGCTTGTTTTCTCTGGGGTGGTTGAGGTTCGATGGAGGTTGCGGTGAAACTTGAGGAATTCGAGTGCTTTTTCCTGTCTTTTGGAACTCTAGATGTTGTGAAGGGAAAGTTGTCATGTTATTGTTTGAAGAGTCATGTTCTGGCTAGAGAAGGGTGATTTTTACCTTCTCCATGCAAGGTGGGGTTGCTGATTGGGACAAATGAAAATCTTGTTTTTAAGGTGCTCACGAAGGGTTCTCCATCCGGTATAGAGAGTTAACTGGAGGAACATGTTATGGGCATGGGTCTTTCATTAGTTCTTGTCTCTCATTCCTAAGACCACACAATCGTTTGATTCCTATGTGGTCAATTTGGGTACTCAAAGTAGTTCGTCACAATCTTTTAAAGGTATGTCAACAGCGTGGCTATTTGGGTCACCTAGGGAAGTCTGTAAGCGGTCATTCCAGAAGATGAAGGCTCAGTTGGAGGTTGTTCATTCCTGACTATGGTGCATCAGATGCTACAATACATCATAGCTTTTGCCATAGGTTTCAGAGTGAGGCTTTCACACAGTCAGGAAGTTTCTAGGTGTGAGGGATGTGCTTCCAATCTATCGTGTATTGTATGGGAAGAGGCCAGTTATGTTTCTTCTTTAGGTGGTTGTCTGTTTGGGAGGGGAATCATGTTTTGGAGGTCCTGGTGGTCTCTATCATGAAGTTTTCGTGGTTTTGTCTTATGGGGTGCCAACTCCCTAATGATTATTCTTATCCTTAAGCATTTTTTGCTTTTGGTTGTTGTCGGTTGGGGATGCCTGTGTCCTGGGGAAGTGGTGTGTTCGGAGTCGATGTTCATATCGGGTTCCTCCAATTTGGACCCCCTCTACTATGCATGAGGCCACCCTGTGTCGGTGGGTTCATAATGAGGAATTCAATCTACACTGTTGAAACTAAATTGAAAGCTATCATGCAGGTGCTTTTGTACTACTCAGTTTCTAGTATGTTGGGGAGACCCACTATGGGTCTCGCCAATGTCTTCCATCAATCTAGTTGGTTGTGACTCGAAATGTTGAGGGGTCACACCAGTGTCAGGGGTTTTTCTTGGTTTTCTAATTTGTCTCAATTTGGGGAAGCCAATATTTGACTTGAGTCCTAAAATGGTGGGTAGGCCAACATAGGACAAATTCGCAAAGAACATAATATTTATGGTGTTCTTGTCGGGGCAACTCTTTGCTTCTGCTGTGCCCGACCCCAATCAATGTTTACGTTTTCCGAAATGATGGGTCGTATGGATAACATTCATTAGAGATCTTAAGATGAATCTAGTGATTTCTATGTTAGGGGTCAGGGTGTTATAGGTTGTGGTAGTGTTTGGAAATGTGAGTCATGTATCATTGGTTCTTTTGCCTGGTATTCCAGGTCTTGAGGTTTCATGTCTTGGGGTAGTAAGTGAGTGTTTGATCCTCATGTGGAATGGGTTTGGTATTGAGAATATTTGTGCCCTTGTTTCGAACTTTGAATAGTCGAGTCTTTTGGGACTTTATGGGGGAAGAAAGTGTCATTGTGGAGAGAATTGTCATTCCCTCACTTGACATGCTGTATTTTATTTTATTTTATAAAATTTTTGGTTATTATTATTATTATTATTAATATTATTATTATCTTTTATTATTATTATAATTATTATAATTATAATTATATTTATAATAATTATTATTATTTTAGTTTTTTTGTTTAAATAAATTGAATTAATTAAAACCTAATATAGCCTCACCTTTACCACGCGACCGACCCCCCCATCCCCTCCTATTCGCACGGCTCACCCCCCCCCCCCTTCTCGTACCTACAGTTTACCAAACCCTTCCCCCTTCCTATTGCGCGCCGTCACCTCCCCCTCCTCTTGGACCTCCAGTGAGCCTCCTCCTCTCCCAGCTACGACCGTTGCAACTACTGATGACCTCCCTCCCGGCAGCTCGCCTCCCGCCGACCTCTTTCCCTAGATACCACACCGATATCACCATCCCTCCTCCCAGTGTTACCCTCAACTTCCGGTGAATCGAACTTTAGACGACCTTTCCCCGTCAGCCTTACCACCTCCCTCCGGCGACCACACCTCTTTACCTTCAGGTATGTCCAGTTCTGGTTTTCTGTTAGGGTTTCCTATTTTTTTAGTGGGTATGAGTATTGTATTATGGTTGAATTTTGTTAAATAGATTTTGATCTTGTCAGTTTGGATGAATCTTGACTTCTTAAGGTTTTCTTGAGGTGCGATTGTAGTGCGGTTCCAATTATCAGATGTATCTCTACAATATGTAGGTGATTACATTCATAAAATTTATTTGATTTATAAGTTAGTTTGTTTAATTATTTTATCATGCTCTTTTATTTTTATAAGTGATTCCAATGATGTTTGGAAATGTTTTTAGTGTGTGTTTGTTTAAAAAGATGGGATTTTGTGTATTTTCTTGGTGTGAGGCCGTGTGGTGATACCTTGTGTTGTTTTATAAATTGTGTAATGATTTATTTAAATTTTTTGAATGGTGAAAATCATGTTTTGATAATGGTTGAAATAATTAAATGCATATTTTGGGATTGGTTCCAGATTTTGTGATGATTTGAAAAGGTCTTTTCAAATCATTAAATTGATTATGTGATTTTCTTTTAATATTTATATTGGGTTTTATGAGTTATGAAAGTGGTCTAAAATGTGGTTTAGTGCGCGTTTGTGGTTTAAAGAGTGTTTTTGGGGTAATTATTTTTTATGGTGCTAACTTTGTAGTGTTTCATAGATTTTTTTATTAATTTTTTGAATGATATTCCTAGTGTTCTGTACCTCGCTACGATGGTTTTGGGCCACGGGTGTTGAGGTATCTTACATGTACATGCATAGGGTAAGGAATATATACAAATATTCCCTCTTTGTACATATTCCCTCATGGAATGGGTAATATGTGCAATGCATTTAGGGGTGTGTGTATATATATATATGTATAAATGCATGTGCATGTATGCACCAAGTGTCAGTTCGAGTGGTTGTCGACAAATAGAGACATGTTTGAGGTAGCTCCCCTATAACCTGATCTTTATTTAGAATTTCCATAATTGATTAGTGTTTTATTAAGAATCCATTTTCTTCTTCTACAAGAAATACATATACAATATATATATATATATATATATATATGTGTGTGTCTGTAAATGGTTTTGGTTCTTGAAAAGTGATTTCTTCAATGTTTCAAACATAAAGTGGGTATTTCAATAGACGAGTGATCTTTTGGCCGATTTTTTTGTAAAAGTGAAATGACATGTGTTTTCCAAGAAGTTCCAAAATTATCTCTAAAATGAGATTTGGGTGAACATTTTTTCTAAAATAAAATCATTCTTGTGGAGTAATGTGTACCATTTGACACTTTGAGAATGGTTTACCAAATTGGAAAACCCCTCTTGAGGCATTCCCCCTAGTTTGAGAAATGTAATGCAAGTGCTAAATTGTGATATGTGATATATGCCTAGGGTTGATGATTATTGTTGTGTTGTGTGTAATAGGGGGAATGCGCTTAAGGAGGGAGAATAGTGGTGAGAGGTAGAATGATTTTTGGATAGAGAAAGTATTGTGTACATATATGTTTTCTTGATAAAGACTCACCAACACATGAAATAGAGCACAAAGGGAAACCTGGGTATCTAGGTGGGGGAAACAAGGACTTATGGGCCAGTGGTATGGAGGTGACTTTAACCAGTTTCATTGTAGGTTTGACGATTGCAACACTTACTAAACATATGAATGAATGAGGGTCGTGGCCTTCTAAGCTATGTTTTCTAAGGGTCATGTCCTTATAAGCCATGTTTTCTGAGGGTCATGGCCTTCTAAGCCACGATTCACCAATAAAAAAAGATCCTAGGTTTCAAATGAACACTATCTTCATAGGGACTTCCCATGGTGCTTGTGATATGATTTTCAGTTCAGTTGTTTCTTGCTTGTTCCCTCTATTATGAAAAATATATTTAAATCTACATTGGTCTCCGTTAATTTTGAAATGTTAATGCATGCTCAAAACCCATTTTAAAAAGTGAATAGAAATTTTTTCCTTGGAAATGAAAACTTGTTATTTGAATTTGAAAAGAGAAAAAGACATTATTTTATTATGCCTTATTTTCAAACTATTATGTTTTAGATTTCTTATTAAAGGAAGTGGATTAGGGTGTTGTTGTATTTTGGATTTCCTACTAAGCATCTCGGTGCTCACCCCTACTTTACATTATAGTTTCAAGTTTTAGATTTCGATCACTCAATCATGGTTTTAAATTTGGTGGTGAACCATGAGGTCACTTGGAGGTATGTCTATTTGGTTACCTTTATTTTATTTTATGATGTTAGTGTTTACCCATTTGTTCAGATTATCTCTATTTATCTGTCTTTTATTTTCTAGGATAAATTGTTCCCAACTGCTTGTTTTGATATTGGACACTAGTTGGCAGCCCGTGGGGATCGGGAACGTCGTTTGGGCCATGCCACGAACTGACCCATGTAACAGGTTCAAGGTCAACCCGGATTGGTTCATGACACATAAATCACTTTCTAATGACTATGGCATTGAGAGAAAAACATTGAAAGGCCTTCTTCATCCCGACCCACCAAAAGAAACATCAAATTTCTTGTCACATCATTACCTAAAAATAATGAATACAGAAGGTTAAATCATGAAATTACTTAAAAACCTACTATCACATCACAAATGGAACCATCATCCCTCTTATGAGAAGAATGAAATTCCCCCCATCTTTAGAAAATCCATCAAGATCATCTCAAGTGTATATCTGAATACATAGTGTTTTACAGTTTGAATCAACATGTTGTGTCTCCCTAAGTCTCTATAAATTAGAGGGTAATATTATTCTTATGGTTTAAGATGATCCCTCCCCATAGTCAATGGATAATTATAATGGGGAAAAAATTTCTAATTCCATTTTCAGTATATGCAAGAAAGATATTCTATTGAGAGAATCTACAACCATTTTCCCATTCACTGGTGTATAGAAATTCATGAAATCATACTCCTAGATGATCTCTAACCAGCACATCTATCACATGTTATGATATTTCTAGGAGAATATATACTTGAGACTCTTGTGTTCATAGTAGATGTTAAAATTCTTTCCCATGAGATAGTGTTTCCACATCCTTAGAGTAAAGACTATCACTGGTAGCTCAAGATCACAGGTCACATAGTTCAACCCTTTTAGTTAAAAATAATATGAACCACAATAAATCACTACCTAACTCTACATCATATAAAAAACAATCATGGTCCATGTTGCATCGAATAACACTAAAAACTTGATACTCACATATAGAAATCGCAGGATGGGAGTGTTTAGAAATTTCTCCCTCAACTCCCAAAAATATTCTTTACACCACGATTTCCACATGAAAGGTTTCCCCATTCAGGTCAAAGCTATAAAGGTAGCTGATATCAAGGATAAATTAAGTACAAATATCTAATATAAGATTTCAAACCCAAGGATGGTGCAAATCTCCATCACACACTTGGGTTACTCCCCAACTAATACTCCCACACCAATTGACGGTTCTAGGGATACACCATCCAGTAAGATAAAAAGTCCCAAAAATTGGTCTTCCAAATTCTAAAATTGGAACTTCTAGAGATTCCAAAAAATATTTCATTCTCTGATTATATCTAGAACAATCCTCACATTTTTCAGGGGTTCTTCCTTAGACACTATGTTCAGTAGGATATAATCAACGAAGACCACCACAAACTGACATAATAAAATCTATGTAATCTAGTTCATGGCTATCATGAAAACTTTTGGGGAATGTTTCACGTCAAATGGAATCAAGAAGCACTCATTGTGTCCATAATAACCTCAAAAGTATGTATTTTGTTTATCCATATCCTATACTCATAGTTTGTGGTAGCCTAATCTAAGGTCAGTCTTAGAGAACCATCATTCCTCTACCAATTGATCAAATAGGTCATCAATCCAAAGAAGTGTACACTTGATCTTTTATACAACTAGAAGTAGGCGAATTTAATCCACATAATACCTTAAACTCTAATCATCTTTCTTTAAGATCAATATAGGGGCTTCATAGTGTGAAACACTTGTTCCTAAAAATACCTTCCTCTACGTGTCCTCCAACATCACCCTCTACTTACAAAGGTCAACAAGGGCCATATGGAATGATCATAATAATATCTATGTCATTCCATGGTATAGATCAATGCATAAGTCCATCTCGTGGTGGGGAGTTAAATCTTGAACATCCTCATACTCATCCATCACTACAGGGAACTAAAAACTCATAACATATACAACCCTAAAAGTAATTATATCCAAATGGTGTTTAATTAGATATAAAATCCTATGATTAAACCCATCATACTTATCTTGGGTTTCTATTTTACATAGAAAAGGAATCCTCATTCCATCACTACATACACACCACACCCTCTACCTAAAATATCCTTTCTTGAAATGAAGAGTAGATAATCAATCCATTAATAAGATGACGTCGTAAATAATCATTACATCCACAAATGGAATCCAAAATAAAATATCACACATAAGAGTTAGTTCAAACCATTAGATAAATTAGTTTATGGATGAGCCAACTCTAGTTGGATTCTTCAAAAAGAATGGTCCATTTAATGGATCAATTGGAAATTCTATGTCTCGAACAAGAAAAGTGGAAAGAGAGGAGTAGATCACACCCTATTTTATTAATAATAAAACTGAATTTGAGAAGACACATATCATACCTCATATCATACATGTAGCCTATAGGTCATAGTTTTGGTCTTCATGAATCCACTATCTCCCTTATCCCCCAGCTCTTTCAACACAGAAAAGAGCACCCGCGGGTGGTGGTAGAAACAAGTAAAAATTTATTTCACATAAATCTCCTCTACCAACATCACTACCATATATAGATCATTATGGACTATACTATTCCATGTTCTACCTCTTCCTCGATAGGCCATAAGAAATCTCTCTGTTAGAAACATAGTTGTTCGAAAAATTCAACATTAGATATCCCATATCATCAAAAGTATAAAACAATCTCCCCCTAGTCTGATTGGATCTGTCCCATGATCCAGTAATCACAGAAACCCTATCATGGGATCACCATCAGAAATGCATGACTTAAACATGTACCATTGTCTCTCATTGAATCCCTGACATTGAAGTATCTTCTCTAATGTAACCACTTCCATCACCAACTATCATTGTCTGGTCATCTAAGAAATACATGGACACTAAAGCATAATCCATCAATCTAACATAGTTTGGAATGTATAATGGAATCAAATAATCATAGATGCCTCTGTGGTTTCCTCTCTCAATGTTTTGATCAAAAAATAAATGATCGTGAACCATATTCATCGAGTATCGAGATGGATTTTTGAACCTCGATGAATACTCATCCATACTTATACTACCCTATTGAAGTTTTAGAATCACTTGTATATTTGCAACCCTAAATGTATATATAGAAATATTATCTCTCAAGAGGAAAATTTGTATGTCTTTGTATGATTTTCCTTATAATAGCACTATTTCACTATTCCCCACCATGATCATGTAGATTCATGAAAAAGGGTTACTATTATAACCAACATCTAGTCATCACGTGTCACACTAAGTGAAAAATGTGCTTCACTACCTAATGAAAATACTTATAGAACTATGGGACTAAATTTCCATTAAACCGGTGGGTCGTTGATACTAAAAATCATGAAGCATCCTTAGCCTATAAACCTCCTCCACTGGTACTGCCAATACCATCTACTTATTTATAGGTGGTGGTATGATTGGTTCACCACTTGGAGGTAACAACTCTAGAACATGTAATTGTATGAAATCCTAATCACTGAGGGTATCATCTTCCTGATCCTTTTTCTGAATTCAAAGCAGAAAACATAATAAAGGAATCCTAAAATAGAACTGATGTACCATATTGAATTATTACAAATGGAGAGATGACATAATGGGTTCATGGAAACCACAAATCATTCCAAAATGATGTATGAACCATTGTTTTTTCACTGAACTTGTTTCTACATGTATTGAGCCAACAAGAAGGGATTCAGAGTAATAATAAATTGATAGATCAACCACGACACTAACACTAGTGTCCCTAGACTAAGAATAATCTAAAAACACTTTATTATTTTTTCATAAAACAAAATGGATCTCACAAACTCTATTTCAGCTATAGAACAGACTCCTCTCGTACTAATCATTTACGACCTGATCCAACAAGACCTACGGTTCAACTACCCCATTACCAAATCAAATAGGCATTGGGCTAGAGACTAGAATTGTGCAAAAATATCCCAAACATGGAAGGCATTATTCAAATGAACTTGTGAACTAGAAAAAATCTCTAATCCCATACATTACTAAAATTTAAAACATCTGATTACCACACATGCATACATCCAAAATCCCACCATCAGGGTATGCCAACCATTACAATAAAGTATGTGGAATGTAAAATCCCACTAAAATAAATTGAAGATGTCCATACTAATAGAAAAGTACTTAAATCAATGTAAAAATAGGAATACACCTCTTTATATCCCCCTCACTAAGCTCCACCTGGTCATGGCCCCTCTAAGACTCCATCAGAAGGTCAGTCGTCTACATAAGATAGGTCATGTGTTGGAAAATCCCATGAAGGGGTGAGTATAACAATACAAATTTGGACACACTTAAATCACATTGGATATAACTAAATGAATAATATTCAACTCATGATAGGTAATTTCATGGGATTAAATAACAAGAACATCTAGATATACTCATAATTAGCACATAGTCTCAAGTATGATTAGAATGGTATTTTTAGAATTGGATTCATAGTCAATGGTTTCATGTAATAATATTTTGGAAGAATACACTCCATGATTCATATATGTACAAAAAAATCAACCCAATATGTCATGCTCGTTGGGTCCCCCATATAAAGTACATGTAGGAATACTGAAGAGATCAATACATAGATGGAGATCACACCCAAGTCCATAAGGTATAAAGATAACCTAATTTTAATTTAGACATTAATTAGGGGATTAGATACTGCATAGTGTTGGTCATGAAAATACTAAAAAATCCACCTAGGTAAATGATGATGATGATATAGGACCTCACTTAGGGCCTCATGAAATTATTCCAACTACTCTATCCAAGATCGAATTTCTCAGAGGGGAAAATCATCCTGTTATACAAGACACAAAACCAAATTAAGCCCTTAGGAAATGGATAAAAGGAATATACCCTAATTAAAATTTACCCTGATAAATATTACAAGAGATCTAATCCTTTTTTCAAAATGTACACAGTGTGTACTAAAATTACATGACATGTACCTTCAAAAACATGTTCTACCTAAGTAGCACAAACCATGATTTTTTTTATCGTCTATTTCCAAGTACATGACATGTCCAATCCCATGTAATCATGACTGTTTCGATGTACATGGCTCTGCTCATGTACACATGGTCTGTCCATGTCCATTTCTGAGTACATGGTATGTCTGAGACCAGAAACCCATGGTTGTATCCCTATATCATATGAGGTACACACTGATATTCCAAGTAATATTCACACATCATGGGATAGATACCACATAAAGTGTGATATTTTACTCTTTTGGAAACCCTATCACCACATTAGAGGTCCCACAGATCATGTAACTCCATATTACCCACCGTTTAACATGAAATTTCATAAAATATTAGATCTAATTAATGAATAGATATCTGTACCATCCCTTCCTCACATATCATAGGAAAAAAATAATCCAAGATTATCTGACCCTTCTCACCTTTTATCACCATGTTTCAACCATTGATCCAATTAGGAATAGTCTAAAGGTGTCATCAATAGAAACACTATCAAACTAGGATGAATAATAAATTTCAATCCATCCTATTCTATCATTGATAACACTTTATCATCATTTCACTTCAATCAGTTCCTCAGTCATGCGTCATACCCACAATATCATTCTATTTCACCAAAGACCGGTTGCGCAACAATCAAACACTAGGAAATTCATCAAACCACGATCCAGTGGAATTTACCATGATGAACATATGAATAACAGTGGGAGTGATCTATGAAACACAATATTGGAACAAATATCTTCCATTTTTTCTTTTCTCTTCATTCATCTCCTCTAGAACGATGAATTTTGATCAAAAAAATAAAAAACAATCTCTCTAATTCACAGAAAATAAACCCATAATGATAATAGGATCTATAATAAAATCATTACATTTGTAAATTGATTTGTGTTAATTAAAGGATAAGGAAACTGAGATAAATCCACATAGAAATGTCATACCTTGAGGTGGATCAAATACTGATAAAGAACTAACCAACATCATTGTCATTGGTGAGATCCTGAAATCCCATTTCATAATGATCAACAATCGATGATTCATTCTAGCATCATCTGTATGATATCTTCTAATTCTATCTCTATGTCTACATGGTTATGGGGATAACACTTCATATTGGTCATAATAAAATATTTATCGACCATTATATGTCATGAAGAATAAATTAAATTAAATAAAAAATATATATTTCTTAATTAATAATCTTCTTACAAATGTGCTCAACCGGAACATCAGACACACTCCTAGGTCATGTCATGAATAGGGTAAATCAAATTTTCTTATATAAACATCAATAACTGATTTCTAATCCATTCATTCAATTAAGAGTTAATAAATTTTCTCAGGAAAGATTCTCATGAAATTATTTAATATGTTTAATGTTTTAAAAATTAATTAATGGATCATCGAGATTTGAAAAATATTTTTGTCTCCATTCCTAAGTTTTAAAATAATCCATTCATTATAATAATGTAATATATTGAATAATTAGAGTAAAAAACAAACTCTTATCACCTCCAGTTTAGCATATGAACTGTTGCATTGATCTAACTTCCCATTAGTTATATTAAAATCTCTTCACAATCATATATCCACAAGAACATGAACCACTTTTTAGTCAACATGGTGAGTCGATTTGATAGTGTTGAGAAATATCTCAGAAAACATCAGTAGAATCCATCCATGCCAATAAAATAGTAGATTTTAGTTACCATGGATGGTCTTCGACATTTCCCAATAACTTCTATCTCTAAATGATCCACCGATATATCCACTCATATAACTATTTTAACAAATAAAGAATCATTCTAAATCCAAAATTAACGCATCATAAATCTAGCATACAACTTACCCTTTATCAAGGTATTGAATATAATTATATACCATTCTTCATGATTTTACATTATCATTGAATATATAAGAATACCATATTTAATTAAATCATTGAATCTAATCAATGTAATATTTAAAGAATCTATTCATTAATTCTATAACGGCAAAGGGGGCATTGCGAAGTCCAAAAGGGGTTACATTAAATTGAAAATGACCATACCTTGTACAAATAGATATATTCAATATATCCTCCTTATATTTCTCTACTTGATGAAACTATATCAAATATAATTCATGGTAATATATTTAACTCTATTAAATTGGTCACGAAAATCATTGATTCTGTGTAGAGGATACTTGTTATTAATATTGATCATCTAAATTTCCTCATAATAAATTTTAAGACCCTTTGAACCATATTTATTCTTAATAAGATGAACTTGTTCACCCCATAAAGAAGAACATGGTCAAATAAATTAGTTAACCTAGTTCTATTAGGGTTTCTTATTCAATTACTTAAACTCAATAGAGGCCTTTTTATTAGGAGTCATTGAATTAGGAATAGTAGTGGGTATGAAATTTATTGAAAACATAGTTTTATAATATTGGGTATAACTAGGAAAGTCATCGGGAAATACATACATATTCATAAATAATAGGATCATTTTTAATTGTGATTTTCCTCTCCCAAAATTGACAAAAATTCTTGTCATGAATATGTATTAAAACCCATATGTTGTAATTATTTTCCATTTGGAAATTATGTTCATCCTCATAGTAATAAAAAATTGAAGGTTGATTCAGAAAATATAATGTAACATCTCTTCCTAAAAAATTGATATGGGATCTATACTATGAAATCCAATCCATACCCAAAAATATCATTCAATTTGATTAAAATAATAATAAAAATATTTTAATGTAGAACATTCTTGTATATTTATATTCTAGAGGAGCTAAAGACATGATAAAATGTCATATGACCAATATGAGTTTTCAGAACTAACTCAATATCTCTTAATTGAGGTGGTGATGTGATACCATTAGAAAATTAATTATATATAGAATAGTGTGTAGAACTAATATCGAACAAAATATTTTTACTCATGGAGTGGATGATAGGTGTACATTTCACTAGGTCTTTAGTAGCCTACTCATTGGCTATAGTAATTTAATGAGTTTGTCCATATCAACTTGAATTATTTTCTGGTAGGTTTCCTTGAACTTTGAATATTTATTGGAATAGTTCTCCATATACATATATTTCAAGAACTATACTCTGATTTATCCTCCCATAACATATAATTAGTGAACAATATGGCCTTTTATCCACAACAGAAAAAATTATCTTCCTTTTAAGCATGCACCAGGGTGATTTCTTCAAAAAGAACCATTTTTTTAAAATTCATCTATTATGTATTCCGCTAACCACTTTTCCTCTTCCATACTCATCTTATATTTTTTCCTTCAACTCCATAATATTTGGAGAATTTTTTGGCTATAATGATAACATAAGATATTGTGTCATCATATGATGATTATATTTAAGTGAATAATTTCTATAAAAGGATTGACCTAATATCAACAATTAAACAACCAATATTTCACATTAGATTTATTAAATTGTCAACTAAATGGTATGAAACCCTTGAAATGTTATGTTTATAATTTGAAAAAATTTCAACTTCCTGTTGTCTTAAACACAACAATTGTCTCTCTAAATCTACTCATTGTTCAGGATGGAAATATTTTTCCAAAAAAAGTTCTTAAAATCCTAAAATTTACTATTATAAATATCTTTATCATACATAGTGTTTTGAGTCATTGACCACCGTAGATCTAAATCCCTTGAAAAATGATAAAATTCCATGAAAAGATTCCCCTTTTCATTAATTCCCAACGAAGTAAATTTCATCTCTATGGAACTTATCCATTTATAATCTACAAATTGATATTTATTACCATTGAATGATAATGTTTTTTCTTTTATGAAGTGGAATAACATTTCTTATGTCACATTATGGATCATATGGTTTCTCTACACAATAATGTTTATTGGTAATAACCAGAGTAAACTACCCCAATGTAGTTTCAATTTGTTCAGATGTAGTTCCAACTTCATTATCCTACCAAGGATGGAAATCCCTACATGGGGTATTTTAAATAATAATGCTTGTATTAATTATACTATGTACCATTTAAAGAAAATTTAACATACTATAATAGTTCTTACAATTTTATAACATTATGTATAATTTTGAATCAACTGAAAAATATCACATCAATAAAAAATTTATTCAAAACTAATCTTAGAATAATAACACTATTTTTTAGAACATTATCCAATAATAAATATACTGTATATTTTTTCATAATATATTGTAATAGAAATTTAATTAGCCCATGAATATTCCATTGGAGTCTCAAAAAAGTTTCATATTAAGGGAACCTTCACCATGCACTAAAATTATGTTTGATAGCCACTAAACCAACTCTTTTCAATGTTATTTACATTAGAGGAATCAAGGATAAAACTATGTCAACTTGTAGTTTATTAAATATGATGTATTATCAAAAAACCCATATAACCTATACCTTAACAAAAAAATGGATCTCACCCTATATATTATGTTATCATCGATGTTGATAATGTTTTCATGTTCCCAAATTTATGTTTTCATAAATCCATTTCTCATGGTTTCTACTCAACTTACTATGATACCAACTACAATGTATCTAACACTAATATCCTAGGGCAAGGTAATATATTAGTATATTTGGTTCTAGAAATAATAAGTCTTATAAAAAGGAATGAATAGTTTACATGTCTTGGTAAACTATATACACACTTGAAATATCACCAATTCTAATTAACAGAAAGTTCAAAAAAGTATTTTCTTTCATAACACTATTAATAACTTATGAATTTCCATTAATATCAGTCGTGATACACTTCCTATTATGCCAGAAAAGGGAAACATATGAATTTGTTTCACTATGATTCTCAGTAAGGGTATGCATAAATCAATGTCTAAATAACTCTTGAATAATATGAAAGTAAAAATGATGATCAAATAATGCCAATGAAATAACCACATGATATTGAAACATATCCATGTATATCATAAATATTAAAATAAAAAAATGAATATAAAAAAATGATTTCCAAATGATGGAATGTATACTTCCATACATCTAAATCGTATAGTACATGCCTTCTGCTATGATATATAGAAATATCAGCATGTCATCATGAAAATACATCTATATAAATGGATAAGGCCACAAAAAAAATTTTCCAATCAATTTATCTCATGATACATATAGATTATTAAAGGGGATATTTATTTATAGGACCCACCAATCACTTAAAATGTACAATATATTCATTACATAAGTCAAAAAATATAGCATAATCAATATTCATAAAAAATCAATAGCTATCCATTTTAAAAGAACCAGAAAGAAAATGTCAATAATTACCTTAAAAATTAACATAAAACTTCAATTAAAAAATGGTGGATGGTATATTTTTTTATATATCCATTAAAGAACACAATTTAAAAATGGATTTTGATATAGATGAAAATACATTAAAAATATTTCTACAAAATTTCACGAGGAAAATAAACGTTTCTAGTATAAAATAACTAATTTAAAATATAATAATTTACCAAATAGTATTGTAACATTTCACCTTGAAAATATTCTAGTATAAATTTAATGTAAGCTTCAAAACATTTATGGGTCATAAAAATGGGAAATTCATCTCATTCTGTAAAAGTAAACGAATATCCCTTTCACACTTCTTTTAAAGAAGAAAAAGTACCTCATCCAGAAAATAAAATTAATATTATTCATAAAATAATTTTTAAATTTAAAACATGGGTAAAAAATGTATTTAATAAATAATTTTATAATATTTAAACTATTCTTTCATAAATTTTAGGGAATGTATTGAAATGGGAGGAAAATATACCGAAAAGAATTTAAAAAAGACTATTCTAATTTAAAAAAATGATTTCAGTATCCAGAGTATTAAAGAGGGAAAAATTAAAGGAAAACATAAAATTTATAGAAATAACTTGGGGAGAATAAAATATATTTGTTTTAATATATAAATATATATTAATTCTCCTAGTATATACTTTAACGTAAAGAATCTAAAATAATGATATGACTATGAAATAAACCCTCACCTTAAGTCTAACATCCATCATATTTATTCACACCTCCAACATAATAAATTTAAATTAATTACACATATATTATATACCCATACACATATATATATTATAACATATACGATTTAATTAAAACCATTTATTATCAATTTATTATAAATTCTATGTTAAAATCCATGTTCGAGGTGACAACTTCCTCATTGTTCATATATGTTTTTCTTTGTTAGTTTAATTTTATATAAATTGATCATAGTTACATTATATTTATATATTTAATCAAAAAATAAAATATAAATATTCATTATATATTTAATTTTATTCATCCGTAAAATACATACAAGGTATAACTAATGAAATCATTCATTAAAATGATAAGTTGTATGAATTCATAAATAATGTTTTCAATTTACAATGAATTGAAAGAAATAAATTTAAATGATAATTATCCATTAAATAATAGTTATTATATAATATAAATAATATATATTCATAAAATATATCTTTATTACCATCCATAAAATAAGGAAATGAAAAATGGATCTCATTGGTTCTTGGTGGTGGTAGTCAAGACATAAAAATAAGAAAAGTTATTTTTCCCAACAGATTAAACGGTAAATAAGTGATATGAAATTATAACTTCAGAAGAGAGTATTATATGATAAATTTAATTTAAAATCATTAAACCTGTCAAAATATCAATCCATCAAATTTTGTGTTTGAATATTAACAATATATCTACTTTGATACTATAATCTGTACATACACATGAGTGGTATATTAACATTCTATTTGATGGAAATGATGGTGTGTTTTTTTATTTCATAACAGTAATAAAATTTATGTATATTTAAGACACATAATTTATTATTTTTTGATAAATATAAATGATTTTTAGAAGTTAAAAGAAGAACAAAAAGTAATTTAATCAGTTATGTCAATTACCTCTTCTTTGAAAGAACTTATTTTGATATCATATTAAGTACCATAGGGTTGGTCATTATAGAAGAAACGTAAATTTTATAAGTATTTTTATATGAAAATCATTCATGGGGTTTTCATGATAAATGGATCAAAATGGGGTAAAGGATTGAGATAATGGGGTTTCATTATTTGATGGAGGGAAATGAAACAATTGGAATTATTAATATGATTATAATATAAATAATAAACTATTAGGAAGAAATATTCCAAACAGACATATATTCAATGAAAAAGAGGTTAAGTTCTAAATATCATCATCAAATTATGTTTATATAGGTTATGGTGTAATTTTTAACCTTATATTTTTCCTTTAGTCTTAAGGGTTACTAATTTTAATATTAAACATGGTAAAGATTTTTTATATATTAAGTGGTTATAATTTAAAATAAAAATTGAATATTTGAACACAAATGGAAATGGGATGATTTTTTACCATATCATATCCCCCTTGTCTTCTTTCATGTCTTTATGATTTATAGATAATTAAAAAAAATATTTTTATAAAATATCATTAATGTCATCTTTGAAACTATTCATTAAATTTGACTTCAAATACATCAAGAGAAAATAAAATTTAAATAAAATCCATAAAAAATAACAAAAATTTTATAATAATTTATAATATTAGTTTGAAACTATAAAATCACTAAAAATACAATACATTAATTTTTTAAAAATAATTTATTTTATTTTTATCTTAATTAATCAAATATTGTGACTAAATTACGTAATCATTTAACATAATTATATAAAAACTAGAAAATTAGAAATAATTTACCACTAAAAAATTATTTCATTATTCTAAAAATATCCATTAATATTTATTGACAACATTCATTTATCATCGTGTCAACAGATAAGTTATATTTAAAAGTTATAGAGTGATATTTTAATTTTTGTTTTTTATAAGTTCCTATAAAAGTCATTTTCATATACAAGTGTCCCTAAAATAACAAAATTTCTTGACATAGTTAACAAGGACATAATTTCATTCATCCAATAATTATTGAGATCATATATTATGACATTAAACTCTTAATTTTAACATAGGATATACTGATTTATCCTTTAATAAGGTGATAAATTTATAATAGTTACTATTCCTAATAAAATAGCTAAAATGGCACTATTTACAAATTTTGAACTTCCAAATTATAAATATGGTATAAAATTTTAAATATTCAATATCATGAATGGAAAATAGAAATTTCTAAATATGTATAAAAAATATGATTAAAATTACTTATTAGAAAATTATTGTTTTAAGCATAAAAATGTATTTATTCACATCACATTACTAGTAAAACTACAGAATAAGGTTAAAATATTTTATTGAATATATAAGATATAAATTTAATTAAAATTATTCATCAATATTGATAAATTAAATTTGTAATGATAAAAACAAATTACACTCATAAAAATAGTTCTTGAAAAAATCATCCCTTTTAACAGGAAATGATTTTTATTTCTATTCGTAATAAATTGATAAATAATGAATTCATTTTTTAAATGTAACGCCCCGCCCCCAGTTACCTAGAGTCGGTGCATTATTACATAACATTGGCATGATCACAAGAAAGATCAAATCTCGAAAGACCGATTGGTTTAGTAGCCTTGGAAACACAAGATATATTCATAATGTTTTACATTACATCATAAAGTGAAAAACTACTAAAACAACATATTGTCTCTATAGTCCACACTATTAACCCCTCATAATATCCCTGTAGGTCATTCATAATTTACTTGTTCACATCCTGGGAAAAATAAAACATAGAAAAGGGGTGAGCTCAAATGCCCAGTAAGGATAACAATATAGTGGAAACTTTCATAAATAAGAATAAACATTTAAGGCAATGTATAACTAAAACAAAAGCCTTTCAAACTTGAACTTTCAACATAGTATGGCATAAGTAAAATGAATTAATGCCATTTACTTATTCACATGGATATTCTACTAATCGAATAATCACATGCAATATCAATTACCACTTTCATAATGATGGAATACATAATGCCAGACTATCATAAACACATAGCCAAGGCCTCGTGCCAAGACTACAAATAAGATTTTTCCAAGGCCTTGTGCCAATACACTAGTTTGTCTCATGAGACCTACCGATGCAATTTTTTTTGAAGATACTTATGTTTAAAATTGCTAAAATACACTCTAGTGTTTTTCTAAAAACATTATGCAAGCTTTTGAAAACAAAATAACTAATTTTGAGACTGCTCGACAAATTATAGGCCATGATGGGTCCACTCCCAATCCCTTTCTTTCTACCAAACTCGAGAGTCAGGTTTTCTGAAAACATTTTTATGCTTGCATTAAATATGTATACATTTGCACTGGAATTTTCATATATTTGAGAGAAATATCCCTTTTTTTTAAATCATTTAAGAGCCATATAAAATAAAACATTACTTTTAAAATATTCTTATAAGCTTGTAAGGGAAACTTTGACGATTTTATAAAGGCGGTAAATAGCCGCACCCGCCGTATAAGTAAAAAAACATTCTTACCTTAAATTTGTCGAAAAGGGTAAAAGTGCCTTGTTTAGAAAACGACGGAAAGATTGATTTCAAAACACATATGGGTATAAATGACTTTAACCCATTGTCTAGTAAATAGTAAAAATGTTTTGAAATACATTTTTAGGAAACATGGATGTGGATGATAAAGAGATCCCAGTAGATTATTACGTATAAACAACCTCGAATAATGAAGAGATTGTGAAATAACCCTTACCTTGTACTTTTCCTTGGTTGGGGTAGGTTAACCACCTGTATAATAGTGAAATAATTGTTATAAAATTATACAAGAATCATCTGCATTCATATGATATCATATATGATCTTTTAACATTGCTTGTTAATAATATCTTAGTATTATCATTGTTTCCGGTGTTAACTTACTCGTTTTCTTTTATATGTTTTGTTACATAAGACATGTTTGTAATGGATAGGTTGTATATTATTCATATCCAGAATGATATCAAGTCCTTAGATACTATTATTAATCATAAAATGAGAATTATACTTTAATGGATACGATGGAGAATGAATCTCATCGCGTTCGTGGAGACGGTAGTCCGTACGTACGCACGAGCGACAATATCATTCATTTGAATTTAAAATAATTTATAAATGGTTGTTATATCATATATACAGAATCATTAACATGTTATATTTATTATTTACATGAGTTACATATCACTATTATACCCATCCAAATAATAATATATTGGATAACAATTACACCACGACGTGGAGACGGTAAGCCGTACGTACGCATGTATGGTGACATGTTATTCCAAGGGTGGATAGAATACTGAATATGGTTGTATCATATAATATCATAGTATATATATGATACTGGAGTTATTATTTTAGAA
This sequence comes from Viscum album, assembly GCA_963277665.1. Taxonomy (NCBI): domain Eukaryota; kingdom Viridiplantae; phylum Streptophyta; class Magnoliopsida; order Santalales; family Viscaceae; genus Viscum; species Viscum album. Next base: position 838,485,848 of record OY728159.1, read on the forward strand.
TGGTAGCAACAAAGGAAGAAGAAGTGGAAGAAGAAAGGAACTTGGAAAATGGTGGTGAAATCATTAACTCTTTTTCGGGTTCTTCCTTTTGATTTGATCAAAAGGGATCCTTAGGTTGGCTTTCTGATCAAACTAAATCCTCTAGGATGTATTGAGTGATGTTGGGAGAGAATGTGGGCAGAGTTTTTCCAAACCAAAGGGGTTTTAAGGTGTGATGAAATGAGAAGGAGGAGTGATCTTTTATAAGAGGGGTGAGGGGCAGCTTTGGAAAAGCTAGAAATATTAGTTTGTAATAAATTCATATTCTGTTTCTAATGGCTCCAAAGTTGATTATTTATTTTTTAATGTGGGGATGGGTCGAAAACAACACAACCAATGGAATTTAGACAGGTTTGGGTACTTATATTAACCTTATCTTTAAGTATTAACTCTAAGTTAATTAGTTTCACTTTTACAATGTCTCTTTGTATTTTTATATAATATGGTTAATAAACATACTATATAAATCCAAGAGACCCCCAAATGGTCCATTAATGATGAAACTATTATGCTATAAGTCTCTTGTCCGATCCTTAGATTTTTAGTAATTTAATATCAATTAATAATATAATATTTTGTTTAAAAATGCTTTTATGTCAATTTTGACACTATTCAAGAATTGATTTTTTCAAAACTCTTAAAAGAATTATTACTTTGAAAAAAGTTAATTAAATCAATCCTAATATGTCATATTATCCTAGAAAATTAGTGTAATTCATTAAAAGTCTCAAATTGTATTTATTTGGGTATTTATAATATCAATTATTTTTATTTTTCACTATTATGGTTATTACTACATCATCATTGTGTCATAAATAAATTAACTTATTTAATCCCTAAAAATTATAAATAAACTTTCATCATGTAGTAAATCTTTGTATATTTCTAATGAATATTTATTGTCAAAAACCCAACATATATAACCTTGTGTAAAAATTGTTTTTCTAAAAGATATATGCTTGTGTCATTTTTGTATTCATTTTAACTTAATTAAAATAAAATGTCCCTATCACCTACAAGTGGCACCATGGGGTTCCAAAATCGAACCAAAGATGCCTATGGTCGAAACTGTATCAACAAATAAGGCTAGGACACGTTTTAGAGTAATTTAGTATTATTATTATATTATTTTTTAACCCTTATTTACCGGATTTACCCTTAACCATGGTAAATAAAATATTTACCGCAGCAATTATTCAAAATGTCTAAAAAAAAATTGTTACCTATTTACACAATTTGAACATCCTGATTCCAAATATGGAATACATTTTTATAAATTCAAAACACAGAAGTGGCAGAAATTAATTTAAAATTAATTCCCGCTGTCAAAACAAAAAGCGTGTTTTTAAGAGATACTAACTGTGAAAAGATTGACACTTGTTTATGTTCGGTTTAATTGTAAAATTATGTGCAATGACCAAAATTATATTAAATGGTAAAAATATATTCTAAATAAACTTTATAACCACTCAAATTCATAATTTATCACTATTAATTATTTTGGTTTAAAAAGTTGTTATTAATTAAAATTTAGTAATTTTCACTATTCATCAAAATATGAAAGTTATCCGAAAAGTACCAAAATTTCACCTTAGGATAAATTCAATACTCCGAATCCAAAAATGAAGTCCATTTTAAAAAATAAAATACATATAATTTCAAAAAGTAGGTATTACTATTCATAACGGCTAGTTTGATCGGTTGTGGTGTGTGTTAAAACTCGAAGTTGCGTACAACACACTCTATTGTATTATTCAAAGGAAAGCATACCATGGAAGCATGGGATGTTTTATTTTAAATTTTTGATGTCCCCATTTAGTCAAAAAGTTTAATATATTTTATTTAAAAAGGGTTCACTATTACAAGTTGATAAAATTGCAATACTGAAAATGAATTTGTTCTCATAATATGGATTCTAAAATAATAAAGATTATATAAAGTTTAAAATTTAGTTAATACAATTTATAACCTCTTTTGAACGGCTTGTTTGGTAAGTCATGGTACGGTTGAACTCGGTGTTGCGTGTAGTGCAAGTTATTGAATTATTTTGAAGAAATAACACACTATGAAATCTTGGGGTGTTAGATTCTCCCCTCCTTCAATAAATTGCGTCCTGGCAATTTGAAATTGTTCTTCGAAAATAAAATTTTGAAAATAAAAAATATCTTTGTGGAAAAACCCACATCGGAAATTGGGTTACTAAAATTTAGCCTTAAAATGAGGAAAAGATAAATGAAAGGGTCACCACCAAATTATGATCTTGAATAGGTGAACATTGGTGGAAAATAGAGACATATAATTGGAGGAAAGACATAATTATTTATAGGTAGTGATTGAGGTCATCAATCACAAACAACTTTAAAATTGAGTTCCTTAAATACATCAATCTATGGTGATTTGAAATACCGTCGGTTCAACAAAACATAGGGTATTAGGATAACACATTTTTGGTTTTAGGATTCCTTAAATAAAGTATAAGAAATAATTTCTTCATAGAATAATAGGAGGAGAAAAAATATATTCTTGACAAGTAGAGTTCCATCCTTTATCTAATTTCTACCATAGACTCATCTTTCACTGTAAAAGATAATAGAACATAAAAATAATATTCTATTTATCCTATTCGTATAGGGTTAAAAAAATGAATTTATAATTCCTCTAGAAGAACCATAAAAAATGACATTATTTCATCTAGGACATCACGTGGGTCAGTGGTTGGTGATACACCCTTGTCACCCTTCGGTTCTGGGTTCAAGTCTCGCGGCCTTGCTGGACACGACGGGTTGCCGCCCGACCTCCGGGTTGTCATTTTATGGCAATCCAAAATAATCCCAACTAGAACTATCCAAAATACATCAGTCCAAAATTTATAAGGAAGGTAAACACAATGAAGATCCTTTTTTTCGCGTAATAACATGTGATCACCTTCATCATGTATTCTTTTAAAACACTGCAACATCCTGAATTATCATAAAACCTTATTGATTACATTCATGATCCCTTATTCTTTATAGAATAATAGATATACTCCTTCAATACAAAAATGTTTTATACCCCAACAATGATGGAATATACAAATCCTTCATAATTTTCAAGGAACTCAAAAATATCCAATATAATTTATCCAAAAATAGTCATGTATTATTCTAAAATCACTACCTCTGTTTCAGAACCATATTATGGTTTATCATTCTCTCAACCATATATTTTCGAAAAATTTGACCTGCTATGGAGTCACTTTTCTTTATTCCACACAATCTCAAGTCCATAATGTAATAGTACTGCAGTACAATCCTTATATACTCCATAATTATTATAACAAGTACATTGTTGATACAAAACTCAAATGACATAATAAACAAAAGAACTCTAATCATTTCTCTTCATCTGTGGTAGTATCATAACTTGATTATTATCCAATAGCATCATTTGTGGCATAGTCTGATGACTGGGACAAAGGTTCGCGTAGTGTCCAAACTCCTTGCAAATGAAGAATTGTACATTTGAAACCATTTTCTTACCCTTGTAGTCACGTACTTTGTGCCCTTTTTCTCCACACTTATAACAAACTCCCATTCCATTCAGACAAGTTCCAGGGTGTCTCTTCCCACAGTTATCACATATAGGAAAATTCTTATTTTCCCTCTTCCCTTTATCCATCGTTCTCTCTTCCATCATTTTCTTCTCTTTCTTCCCTTCAAAGCCATATGACTCAGTAAAATATATACTTATCTTATCAACACATGATATTATTTCTTCATATGATGATAATACATTGGAGACTATTTCCCTTATAAATTATGGCTTAAGACCATGAAATATATGATCCTTCTTTCTATTTGGATCATGTGCATTGCTGGAGTTCTCATTCCTTCTACTGGGCGCCATTTCTGAACAATGGCATACACTAGATTAGTTTATGAATAACAATACCTAATCCCAAACTTGTAAGAAACATAACATAAATTAAATAGTTTATGTATATAATCCATAATCATAAATATTTCTCCTTTGAGGAAGAAAATCCACATAAACCCTTTATAATGGTTTGTGAAGAAAATGAGAATTATCCTAAGCATATCCCCCGGGAGTGTCGTAACCAAGAGTGCAGCAAGGCCCGTTGTCGTGCACCAGTTCCCGTTCGAGTCTAGCTCAAAGCGGTGTTTTCAGGTTTTACCCCTAGGTACATCTGTGCCAGAGACACCTCTACCTACTTGTATCCAGACAGGGATGTATTTCTCAGAAAACTCATAAAATCTCTACAATACAAAAAATCTAGGAAGTTCTTCTATACTAATCCTCAAAGTTCATCTTAGGTCTACATGCTCTAATCAGAGTTTATCTAAATCTAGCTTCTATGGTTTGTACTAAACTTCCTCTGATACCAACTGTAACGCCCCGACCCCAGTTACCTAGAGTGGGTGCATTATTACATAACATTGGCATGATCACAAGAATGATCAAATCTCGATTTTCCGATTGGTTTAGTAGCCTTGGAAACACTAGATATATTCATAAAGTTTTACATTACATCATAAAGTGAAAAACTACAACAACAACAACATATTGTCTCTATAGTCCACACTATTAACCCCTCATAATATCCCTGCAGGTCATTCATAATTTACTTCTTCACTTCCTGGGAAAAATAAAACATTGAAAAGGGGTGAGCTCAAATGCCCAGTAAGGATAACGATATAGTGGAAACTTTCATAAATAAGAATAAACATTTAAGGAAATGTATAACTAAAACAAAAGCCTTTCAAACTTGAACTTTTAACATAGTATGGCATAAGTAAATTGAAATAATTCCATTTACTTATTCATATGGATATTCTACTAATCGAATAATCACATGCAATATTAATAACCACTTTCATAATGATGGAATACATAATGCCAGACTATCATAACCACATAGCCAAGGCCTCGTGCCAAGACTACAAATAAGATTTTTCCAAGGACTTGTTCCAAGACACTAGTTTGTCTCATGAGACCTACCGATGCAATTTTTTTGAAGATACTTATGTTTAAAATTGCTAAAATACACTCCAGTGTTTTTTATAAAAATATTATGAAAGCTTTTGAATACAAAATAACTAATTCTGAGACTGCTCGACTAATTACAGGCCATGATGGGTCCACTCCCAATCCCTTCCTATCTACCAAACTCGAGAGTCAGGTTTTCTGAAAACATTTTTAAGCTTGCGTTAAATACGTATGCATTTGCACTGAAATTTTCATATATTTGAGAGAAATATATCTTTTTTTTAAATCATTTAAGAGCCATATTGAATAAAACATTACTTTTAAAATATTCTTATAATAATGTATGGGAAACTTTGACGATTTTATAATGGCAGTAAATAGCCGCACTCGCCGTATAAGTAAAAAAACATTCTTACCTTAAATTTGTCGAAAATGGTAAAAGTGCCTTGTTTGGAAAATGACGGAAAGATTCCTTTCAAAACACATATGGGTATAAATGACTTTAACCCATTGTCTAGTAAATAGTAAAAATGTTTTGAAATACATTTTTAAGAAACATGGATGTGGATGATAAAGATATCCCAGTAGATTATTACATATAAACAACATCGGATAATGAAGAGATTGTGAAATAAATCTTACCTTGTACTTTTCCTTGGTTGAGGTAGGTTAACCTACGGTATAATAGTAAAATAATTGTTATTAAATTATACAAGAATCATATTCATTCATATGATATCATATATGATCTTTTAACATTTCTTGTTAATAATATCTTAGTATTATCGTTGTTTCCGGTGTTAACTTACTCATTTTCTTTTATATGTTTTGTTACGTAAGCCATGTTTGTAATGGATAGGTTGTATATTATTCATATCCAGAATGATATCAAGTCCTTAGATACTATTATTAATCATAAAATGAGAATTATACTTGAATGGATACGATGGAGAATGAATCTCATCGCGTTCGTGGAGACGGTAGTCCGTACGTACGCACGAGCGACAATATCATTATTTTGATATTAAAATAATGTATAAATGGTTGTTATATCATATATAAATAATCATTCACATGTTATATTTATTATTTACATGAGTTACATATCATTATTATACCCATCCAAATAATAATATATTGAATAACAATTACACCACGATGTGGAGATGGTAAGCCGTACGTACGCACGTATGGTGACATGTTATTCAAAGGGTGGATAGAATACTGAATATGGTTGTACCATATATCATCACAGTATATATATGATACTGGAGTTATTATTTTATAATGGTAACAACAAAGGAAGAAGAAGTGGAAGAAGAAAGGAACTTGGAAAAGGGTGGTGAAATCATTACCTCTTCTTCGGGTTCTTCCTTTTGATTTGATCAAAAGGGCTCCTTAGGTTGGCTTTCTGATCAAACTAAAGACTATAGGTTGTAGTGAGGGATGTTGGGAGAGTATTTGGGCATAGATTTTCCGAACCAAAAGGTTTTTAAGGTGTGAATAAATGAGAAGGAGGAGTGATCTTTTATAAGAGGGGTGAGGGGCACCTTTGGAAAAGCTAGAAATATTAGTTTATAATAAATTCATATTCAGTTTCTAATGGCTCCAAAGTTGATTATTTAAATTTTAAGGTGGGGAGGGGTCGAAAAAAACTCAACCAATGTAATTTAGATAGGTTTGGGTACTTATATTATCCTTATCTTTAAGTATTAACTCTAAGTTAATTATTTTCACTTTTACAATGTCTCTTTGTATATTTATATAATATTGTTAATAAACTTACTATATACATCCAAGCGACCCCCAAGTGGTCCATTAATGATGAACCTATCATGATATAAGTCTATTGGCCGAACCTTAGATATTTATGAATTTAATATCAATTAATAATATAATAGTTTGTTTAAAACCTCTTTTATGTCAAATTTGACACTATTCAAGAATTGATTTTTGTAAAACTCATAACAGAATGATTACTTCTAAAAAAGTTAATTAAATAAATCTTAATATGTCATATTATCCTAGAATTTTTTTTTAATTCATTAAAAGTCTCAAATTATATTTATTTGGGTGTTTATAATATCAATTAATTTAATTTTTCACTATTATCGTAATTACTGCATCATCATTGTGTCATAAATAAATTAAATTATGTAAACTCTAAAAATTATAAATAAAATTTCATCATGTAGGAAATCTTTGTATCTTTCTAATGAATATTTATAGTCGAAAATCAAACATATATAACCCTATTTAAAAATTGTTTTTCTAAAAGATATATGCTTGTGTCATTTTTTTATTCATTTTAACTTAATTAAAATAAAATGTCCCTATCACCTACAAGTGGCACCATGGGGTACCCAAATCGACCCAAAGATGCCTATGGTCGAACATGTATCAACCAATAAGGCTAGGACACGTTTTAGGGTAATTTATTATTATTATAATATTATTTTTTAACCCTTATTTACCGGATTTACCCTTAACCATGGTAAATAAAATATTTACCGCAGTAATCATTCAAAATGCCTAAAAATAAAAGTTACCTATTTACACAAGTTGAACATCCTAATTCCAAATATGGAATCCATTTTTCTAAATTCAAAACACAGAAGTGGCAGAAATTAATTTAAAATTAATTCCCGCTGTCAAAACAAAAAGAGTGTTTTTAAGAGATAACAACTATCAAAAGATTGACACTTGTTTATGTTCGGTTTAATTGTAAAATTATGTCCAATGACCAAGATTATATTAAATGGTAAAAATATATTCTAAATTTACTTTAAAACCACCCAAATTCATAATTTATCACTATTAATTATTTTGATTTTAAAAGTTGTTTTTAATTAAAATTTAGTAATTTTCACTATTCATCAAAATATGAAAGTTATCCGAAAAGTACCAAAATTTCACCTTAGGCTAAATTCAATACTCCGAATCCAAAAAATGAAGTCCATTTCAAAAAATAAAATACATATAATTTCAAAAAGTAGGTATTACTATTCATAACGGCTAGTTTGATCGGTTGTGGTGTGTGTTAAAACTCGAAGTTGCGTACAACACACGCTAATGTATTATTCAAAGAAAAGCATACCGTCGAAGCATGGGATGATTTATTTTAAATTTTTGATGTCCCCATTTAGTCAAAAAGTTTAAAATATTGTATTTAAAAAGGTTTCACTATTAAAAGTTGATAAAATTGCAATACTGAAAATGAATTTGTTCTCATAATATGGATTCTAAAATTATAAGGATTATATAAAGATTAAAATTTAGTTAATACTATTTATAACATCTTTTGAACGGATTGTTTGGTATGTCATGGTGCGCTTGAACTCGGTGTTGCGTGTAGTGCAAGTTATTGAATTATTTTCAAGAGATAACACACTATGAAATCTTGGGGTGTTACAGTAAATATATAAATAATTATTATTTTATAGTAAGTTTATTCCAATTTTTACTCACCACTTTCACTAGATAGATGTCAGTTATCAAAATTTTTAAAAAATTTAATAGTAGATAACATTTTGTTTAAACTCAGTGTAGCCATCAATGAAATAAAATTTTTTTGGAATGTAATATTTCATAAAATATTACAGTAGTATAGTCTATAAATGTGTAAGGGTCATCCACCAAGTTGTGTAAGTGTATAATTGAGTTGTTAAGCCTACACAAGATTAAAAAAAAGTACCCTTATGCATCACTATGATGTCAAATAAGGGTAACTGAGAACATAAGGGTAAAAGAAGATTACCATTATGGGAAAAATTATTCTTGTGTATGGTAATATTTTCTTAACAAAAATATATATTTTTCCATTCTATATTATCCTATAATGTGTTTATAATGATCTATAAATATAAAAGTGAAGGAACTAAATTATGTTAGCTTGTTTAAATCATATCAATTGTTTTAAACTTTTTTAATTGGAAATAGTTTTTAATATTAATTAAATGGGGAATTAAATACGTATGTTTTTGATCAATTCTGGAGGCATATATTTGAATACTAAAATTGAGATTCCTTCTCTCGTTTGTCTTCCGACATTTTTCTCTAGATCCCAAATAATCTAAAGGGATTCTCTAATGTTTGGATTTTCATCTGTAGTTAATCAAAACTTCTTCTTCATTCCCCAAATTTTTTATATGAACAAACCTCAATGTATATTTCCCACTCCCCGTGATTCTTTCACAACACCTGAAACCTTCTTCTTTGAGGTAGGGGAACACTGCAATCCCATTTCAAACAAAAAAATTTTGCAATTTTCATAATTTGTATTATTTTTTTAAATGGATGTGATTAACCATTATAAGAGAATATTTTAGATAAAAAATAACATAAAAATTATCATTGGATAATCATGAAATTATGAAAGGGTATAATAAAATTAATGTTGAGAATTTATATGATTGAAATATTATTAATTCAATATTTTTTAATGGATATTATATTTATAATTTCAATATTTATTCTAAATATATAATAATTTTATGAATTAGATATAATTCTGTAAAATCAGTTCCTATGATAAAATAGAATTTACTTATTATATAAAAGGTTTGACAATTTACTATTTAATTTTTATATATAAATTAGAAATAATATTTCATTCCATTGATAAATAATGTTATGTTATAATATAGATATTTATTATTAAATTGAGTATTAATGGTTAAAATGTTATGAAATAGAATTTAATGAATTATCAAATGTATTAGATAATTTTTTTTAATAAATAATATTTTTGAAAGAATGATAATGTATGAACTTCAAAATTATAAAATCATTATAGTTAATCTTAATATTTTCAAGGATAGGGAAATCGATAATCAAATTTATCTATTGAATTGTTATTAGTGAAGTCAAACTATTAGCATAGTGAATTTCTAAACTTCATAATCAATTTTTATAAAAATTATGTTTATAATTATAGATATTTTAAAATTAAAGAGATAATTTTCTTTCATGTTATAAATTATGTTCTTTTTCAAGAAATAATTGTAAGAAAATGTATGGGATTAATTTATAAGATTTAATATAAATCATTAAAAAAAATTATTTATGTCATGTTCATTAAGAATTTTTTTATTAAGAATACTATTGATTATATAGTAAAAATATTCTTCTTTAAGAATAATATCAAATGTAAAAATTTAATAATTTTTTTGGAACCGTATGTATTATCTCATTCGAATATATTGATATTTATGAATGACTATTTTGGTATGTGAGATTCTATTATTTGGAGATATAAACCTTTTTCTATGATATTTACTAGATAGTTATATATATAAAATGTTATGGTTTTGTAATAGTTAATATGACTTCGAATTAAATAAAAACATAATGATAGTAATTCCTTGATTTTAAAAAAGTAGTTTTCTAAAGAGATTATCATTCAGAATGATGATATATATATATATATATATGAAAGGGAATATTATGGTGGAAAACATTATTAATTAGATGAAATTAATCCTTGAAAATTTATTTGTCTTGATGGGCTATAATTTTTTGTTAATCAATTAGATAATTTATGTTATTTATGAAAAATGGATGATTAATTAAATCATTTAATTGGGGCTGAGAGAGCCAAATATTATTGATAAAAGATGAAATGAAATATTTTGGGATATATTTTCCCTGATATTATTGAGGAATAATAAATTAAATATCTATTTATGATCTATGGATTTAGATTCATGATGTGTTTAAATATTAAATATTTATGATTTAAAAAATGGGAAAGCATTCCCGAAGTTGTGATGGTGGAATACGATGAGGGTTATGGTGATGATATAGTTGGGGATTCCTGATACTATGATACTGGAATGATTCTATTGTTACATGATGATGATGAAATTGGAATGAGATGTTCACTATGACATTATGTGATGTGGTGTCTAGGATGGAACTAAGAGTAATAGAACGTGCTAAATCTAGACATTCCCATTATTATTTTTTGAATGTTGGGATTCTACATAGATATTAAAAATACTTTTTTAATCGACAATGGTCTATTTTTTATATGATAAATTTATAGATATGGAAATTTATTGATTATTTACAATAAAATTGAGTATTTTTTCAGTATCATAGGGTGAGTCCTAGAGTCCCAGGATGAATATGAAATGGTAAATTAATAAATTAATCATCATTGCAGTTTCCTGATACTTGGTTTATGATTATGAAATACTTGAGATTATATAAATATAATTAAAACATTTTCGGACCATTGACATAAAAGGATTAAAATTTTAATCTTATAAATAATTATCCAATAGTTAATTAGAAAATTGAAAAATATAATGAGTCATTTAATCTTATCTGATACCTTGGGATTATCCGTGGAAGTTGGAATTCTAATGTGATGTATGTGAAAGATGTTTCTAATCATATGTAGTTAACCATAGTTTAGTTTTGATATGTATATATATATTATGTTTTATTTTTTGTACGCTTTACTAATGATGTGTGTACAGAAACTAACACATAGTGGACAATGTGTGGTTAATTTCCCCAAAATATAAGTTGGATTGGAATGGACTAATGACTACCTGATATTAACCATAATCCCTTCTTCTGGTAGTATTATGTGACCTTATACACAATGGTTATCTATCCCTATATATTTGTATAGAGTTCTGTAAAGTCTTTTGGTTATTTAAAAAACACATATATATCATTACGTAGTATCCTAATGGTTATTATAAGTAATGTTTTGTGGGATGTGATGGATTGTGTTAAAATAATTGACATATGGGAGATGATGTCTTGAGTTTGTAATGTTTAGGACTAGGTTCCACCCCCAGTTCCCAAAATCAGACCACCATATGACCTCAGGAGCACCTCTATATGTGCCACATGCTGCAGAATAGTAATGAGGGTATGATATGTTGATTATGGCCACACAATAACCTTTTTTATCAGAGTAATACACCATAGGAAAATTCGAAGAAATAACAGATTTAAATATAATCCTAACCTGAAGAAACCAGTATCATAAGATGGCCAAAACAAGAAAAAATATCAAAAATAAATCAGAAAATATTCTATTCAATTGTACATGGCATGTTACTAAAATGAATCCCAAAATAAAGACACGTGATAATCTCCAAAGAAGGACTGAAATTGTGTATGTTTCCCTCATTATTTCTCCATCCCAAATAAACCATCCCACACAAGCCCTTTTCCCTTAACATGTCCAGAAAACACAAGGTCTATTTCTGTGATGATTAGGTTGCCGGAGTAGGGTGTGATTAGAACTCATTAGGACACCACCAATGATTTCTAAAACGACACACATTCTAGTAGTATATACAATTATATACAAAATAAAATAAAATAAACACACTAAAATTTTTACATTTATTCTATTAATATTTACATAACCATATAACACCGGGGTTTCTATGGGCACCCAAACTCTCAATACCTAATTCAGCTAACACTAATATACGAACAATCCCCAAGGGAAATCATATAAATGATTTCTATTGTTACAAATCATTATCAAAATTAATATCTGAATTTCCATGTTCCCATTCATTATCACAACATATATCTAATAAAATTCATAAGGAAAGTATGTAAATCTAGCATTAGTAACGTACAAATTGGTCACTAACCTCAATCGTCTAACGTGAGTGATAATAAATGAATAATAATATCATTCTTGGAAAAGGTGAAAGCTATCATAGTATTTTCCATTAACAAAATCTGAGATATCTCAATATCCCATGGAATTCAATAAGGAATCTCTCATGATCTTCCTCCCTGAAGCCTTTCATGTTCCATTATAAATAGAAATGGATTCTCTAACAGTCATCAACCCTGATGGCACTCACTATCCTTCGAAAATCATAATGGAATATCTCATGGTCTTCCATGAGAAATCCCTCACTGACACCCCAGTTAACCCATGTTTTTATCCAAGCTATCAAAATTACATTGTTATTCTATATGACCAATATCCATTTTAAAAATCATTCCATTAGTTATTTCAATAAATAATTTATCATAACCACTCAAAATAATTAATCCAATGATTAATTAATCATATAAATTTAACTAATTAATTCATCAAGAATCTAATCACCCAAATTATATTAATTAACCTAATGATTAATTAATAACATAAATCCACTTATCTAATTTAATAATCAATTAATCAAGGCTATCCCATTAATTAGCTCTCTGATAACTAATCAACACATTTAACAATTAAAAAACCATTTCACAATCTCAACATCCAATAATTATCTCACCAACTAATTATTCTAAATAAAAATTCAAAATATCAATAATTGTTCGAACATTTAATTATCAAAAATTCCAGAATTCACTTACTAATTCAAATTCCCAATTACTCATTTAATTAATTGATAAAATTAATTAATTAAATTTATAATTTCAATTTCTAAATGAACCCTAAGGATTATATGCTCAAATACACATAATTTATATCAAGACTGTTGGGTTTGAATAATATACAACCTACCTTGATTCCTGGATAAATAATTTCCCAACAAAAAATCAAAAAATTCAATATATTAACGACATAGAATGAGATATTGATCCATTAGATAAATAAAGATTGAAAAATTAAAGATCTATTAATTCTAGATGTAGATCTACAATCAAATATCTAGATTAAAAAAAGGTATTAATATAACCAAAATAATGAATAACTTCTTTAAATGAATTATAGACTAATGTAGTAGAAATGAGAAGGAAACCATGATGAGAACCTCTTATTGGTAGGGATGAAGATATTCAACTTGGGCTTCAAATCACTAATAATGGTGGTATTTTGCGCATAAAATTCTTCCATGGGGATATAAAATTGTGAAATAAGGTTAGGGTTTGAATGGGATTCCATTTGGGCATGTTTTGGGGGTTTGGGAAATTATAAAACAAATTTTCTTGTTAATTTAATTATTGTGCACATTTTAATAGGAAGGGGACCAAGGTTTCTTCTAACCATGAACCGAAACCATGCACCACTTTTACGGTGGAGCATGATTACTCATTATATGGGGGCATGGTTTGACTAATAGTGTAATAGTCATGAAATTACCCTATGTCCAGGGTTGCATGGATTACTGGGATGGGATGTCAGGAACCAGTTTGGGTACCCTGTTAGTTAGATAACTGATCCGATATTGATATGGAATGAAAGTAATTCCTGATCCCCATAGGTCAGTGTCCAACACATGTAATTATAAAAAAACAATAATGTAAGAATGTTTTTTCCAAAAAAATGTGATGAAAGAAAAAAAAATAGTGTGCATACAAAAGAAACTCCAATAGGAGAAGTGTACCAGATTTCAAATAGGTATAAACAATCCAAAGTACTAAAAACATTTCCAGATCATATGAAGATAAACAACCCATTTATCAATGTATTTAACTCTTTATGTCCACTGATCAAAAACTAAAACCATATCTATGTGGAGTTATACCCTTGCTTGAACATGGAAAGATATAATCTATAAACACCCGAAAGAACATGTTGTATGTGAGATAAAACCCCAATAGGGTCCCACCAAGTATTCCATCATAGATTCCAACTTTTAATTAATCAAATAAAGTGATTTGGATTTTGTAATAAAAAGGTTTGATATTTCAAAATCATATTTAAAAAAATAATTCTTTACACTTAAAAATATGGAATACATTTAAAATGATATAAATACTTTAATCAAATGACTTTAAATATACAATTTTATATAGAATAGTTTATATCAATTATAATGCATTTAAAATAGTTCAAAAAATATTAGCAGACATGTATATATCATATATAAACAAGCTAGCAACATGGTTATCTTCCAAAAAGTATGAAAGTTCCCTGTTATGGGATCCTCACACTCCCAAGTGATAATAAACGCAATGTATACACATATCCCTTAACACTGGAAAGATAGGAATCATCTATGACCCACTAGGGAGTAATATGTACTAATAAGTCTTTAGTTATTATTGTAAAGCGTTAATATAGTTCTAGGGAATTACCAACCTAGAGTGTCTGTCCCAAATAACCCACTAACTCCCTATGATTTCATGTGATATAATAAAATTCTATCATAGTAAATTTTTATCAGGAATTCTTAAAATAAAATTAAATCCTATTCTCCCATTTATAAAATTTCTATTTATTATTTAAAAACAAAAATAATGTTTTAATCAAAACATGCATTTTTCATTATAAAACACAATGCTTTCTATAAAAACCATTTAAATCAATTTTTATGAAATACACTTTGTAATAAATTTTATCAAAATAAATTTCAATAATTTTCCATAAAAAATTTCAAAATTTAAATTCACCATTTTAAATTTAACCAATTTCTATCTATTTCTCAAATGCACCTAAATTCAATTGAAATGGGGGATTTCCCAATTTCATATCACGGATCCTATTTCTAAATAAAAAATACCCCAATTCAATGGAATTTGGTTTTTACAAAACCAAATGAATTTATATTCAAGAAATTTAATTTAAATAAAAAACTGAAAAATTAAATCAAAAAAATTAGAGTTTATAAAATTTGAGCATCATAATAGAACCACATAAAGTTCTTATAAAAAAAATATCACACAATGGAAAAAAATAAACAAGAACGATGGAACAAAAGATCTATTAACTCAACCTAGAGACGGGAGTCAATAACATGGGGCTTAGAACCATTAGTCCCTAGATGATCTGTCAAATCCCATAGAGATAATGAGACAAAGAGACATGGGGAACACTTACCCAAAAATTCACACAGCACTCATAACCATGACTAATTGAATAAGTAAATGAGCTGTAATGGTTTGAGGAATCTAGAAAAACCTAGGGAAATATCTTCTATTGAGAGAAATGAAATCAAAAAAGGAGAAATAACCATTTGATCCAAGAAACCTATTTAAAATTACAGTAAAATATTTACACGATGTATAACTTGATTACACTTTGAATAATATAAAATTCCCAAAATATCTAAAAAACCCTATCCCTTTTATTAAAATTTGATTTATTTTTATTTTATAACATACACATCCTGTACCCACATCACATGGTACTTAAATCCCAAACATGCTTTAGAACCAGTATGTTTTATTCTGAGAATACAAAAAATCTATGACATCACCATTATAAGTATCCTCCAAATTCATTCATTGTCTTAATGAGATAAATAAAAGAGGAAAACCTTGAAAAATATAAACACATACCTGTATAAAGAGTAACAATATGTTACTTGGGGTGTATGGATAGGAAAAACTATGTGCCAATAGTGCACTTCCATATTTGATTCTTTTTTCTAAAATATCCTCCCAACCACACCCCAATGTAAAACAAAAATGAAAAGAAAACAAAAAAAGGAAAAAGAGTACCTAAAAATGAACCTTGTATAACTCCAGAAAACTTCAAGAATCTTACAATATCCCCACCTTATAAAAACTTTTCCTCATGATGCACACCCAAGTATCTGTACTATTCAATATCAAAAAGATCAAGCCAAAAAACCCACATATCTGCTTCCCTTTCCCATGTTTCCTCATTCACACACCCATGTTTCCAAAATACTCGATCTACCAGTACGATATTTCCCCACAATAATTTATCACTATGATCCAACACACATATTATATTTTCATTAATGGGTGCATATATGTCATGATCAACATCATCGACCTTGATCACATGAGAAGGGTTGGGGTGATACCACTAAAGCTATAAGTCATGTACACTGTCATACATAAAACAATATATCTATGGATGATCAATTCAGCATGCCACTGATCTGATCATCTCCACAACCTCAAATGGTCCAATGAACCTAGGCTCCAACTTACCCTATCTCAATATCCCAGGGTGACCCAATCTAGTATGCACGCATATTAACACACGATGACCCACTATAATCTCTAGGGGTTATAGAAATATATCATCACACAACTTCTATATACTCTAATCCATATCCATACATTTTAGAAATAGTCGAACCCATTCCAACATGTATTCTTTGAGATTCGGTCCAGAAAGTTCAGACACACCTACCTCCAACCCATATATAGGACATCTTCATTTCCTACCATAATGATAATTGTATATTTATTTCTATATAATTTCATTATAAATGTTTTATATACAAACTCCACTGAAGCTAGTTGATTTTCCAAAGATCCTCCAAATTCTAGGACACATGCTCATTGTATAACCTCAAGAACCTATATAGTATGCTCTGACTTCGCATCTATCTATAGGTGGAAGGACGTATTCAATAAAACCTATATACCATGAAACATATGTAATTTAGCATAGAAGATGAGAGTAAAGAGTTAGTCCTTGTCCAAATCTACAGTCCGTGGATCCTCGTAAAGATTGGATATCTTCCAAACATACAAATATCCCAACTGATCCAGTGATATAGTATCCTATATATGTAAGAACATTTCTAATTTGTCAGTCACTCTACAATAAAAAAATAACATAATTATTAAAGGAATACTCATAACAACCACATAAAATTCCGTGGTATTTTCTTCCAACTTCTATTCCATAATGGGAAATAGTTGTAGTAATCCTCCAGGCCATTTATGCTCAACCCTCACCTACTGATAGTTGTAACATCGTGTAAAAAACCCTACAATTTCATTTTTCATGTTTGTCACCAAAAAAATCATCATAGGTCACCAAACATTTTATTTAAACCTATATATACAACCCACATGAAGGATTGAAATTAAAACATAATATCCTATCACATTCTGGTGGGCACAACATCCTAATTCCTGACATATATGTTCTCATCCTCAACTATGATCTAATCTGAAGGTGACTCCCCGACTTCAAGGATTTACCTTAAGGTCATAAAATCTATATCCTCATAATGTATGCCTCTAATCTGGATAAATAGTGTATACTCCATTAAAACCAATATAAGAGTCATCTGTTCATAGCTTTCCTAAACTATAACATGAATCTCAACCAAAAAATTCATCATCTTCCACTCAACACTAGACTCTTGAACTGCCTGACTCAATGTCTTCCTATTCAAAGCGTCAACCACACTGTTTATATTACTTGTTGTACATGTCATTTCGAAATCAAAAACTATAAATACTCAACTCATCTCTGATGACTAATATTCATGTCTCATTGAAAAAATATATACTTCAATCTGATATGATCTGAATACACAGTAATTTTTTTTTCCGAATAGATAATTCCTCTAACACTTGAAAAAAAAACACCACTAAAAAAACTTGAGTTTCTGATTAAGGTAGTTCTGTTCATGAGGCCTCAACATCAAATAAAAATAAGACACAACTCAATCTCTTTTCCTTAACACAACTCCAATTCCGATCATAGACGTTTCACAATACCCTATATACTCTTCACCATTATTGGGTTGGATCAAGATCAGTGATGATTTTATAAATTCCATACCTACTTCTAAAAGGAATCATTGCTATATCAAAACATAAAAATCTCAAATGGTTATAACATGATAACAATTCAATCATGGAATAGAAAAAATCACCAATATTTTAGTAAAAAATATCAAACATAAGCAAAAGTGGATACTAGTTCTTTAAAATCACATGGTTCAACTTATATTATTCAATACATAAGCACAAAATAACGTCAGTATTCTATCAAAAAAACTTTGGATAAACCCAAGATGATGTACTCATATAGAAAAATCCCTTATTTTATATCTCCTACATTTGATTATTAATCTCTTGAATCTTGTTCATTACCATTCTGTACGATGGAACTGAATCTTGCTCAACCCTTGACATGGGATCAATAGTTAATTCCAAATCTCTTTCAAGTAGAAACCCAGATAAGTATTTATGAAACACATATAGAAACATGTCCACTACATCTGGGAAGACATATTTATTCATTCCTCTATCATCTATAAATTTTTTTGCAACCTGGGAAGTGACCTCTACCAGCAACTGAGAAATTCTTCCTACCCAGTCTACCTGTATATCCCACTCTCTATAATAAATGTAATGATCACCCTTAATGGAAATAATGGTCACTATCATTCTGTAATATTCAATGAGGTAACATTATTCTAAGATAAAAATAATTCACAATATTAGTTCAAATCTTGATGTATCAATAATATAGTGATTTTGGAGAAAATGGTACTCCCTGATCTAGAGAGAACACCCCTTC
The DNA here is from genome assembly GCA_963277665.1 of Viscum album. Classification (NCBI taxonomy): domain Eukaryota; kingdom Viridiplantae; phylum Streptophyta; class Magnoliopsida; order Santalales; family Viscaceae; genus Viscum; species Viscum album. Next base: position 838,505,064 of record OY728159.1, read on the forward strand.
CACAAACAAGTGTCTCTAGACTGTGCTCCCAACAGTGTAACTATCTGTATAACCTTACTATCAAACTCCACCACCAAGATCAATCCATTAATAAGTTTTTAAGACAAAAAGGAAATATAGAAACCATTAGCAAGTGAGGCACTAGATAACGTAGAAGATACAAGAATAGTACCTCTCACTGTTGATGATACAGCCTCGTTGTCAAAAAATTTAGGCTGACGGGCATGCAACTATCCTTCCCCCTATTCCCTATGACGCATTCTAACACCCTTGAGCTATGACACAAAGGTGTTATAGGTGCTCTTTCCCATAATCACCATGTCCACATCCTCTACCACCCAGTCAAGTAGAACATTAGTATATAGACTGACATAGTATTGAAGATCCCCTCCCCTCACTCTTGTTCTCTCTAGGTCCATCATCAATAATAATATTTGGTGGGTTACTATAGATCCTCTATAGATTTCAAAAATTTATAAAACCTTATCACTCCACTGGTGGTCATGTAAAATGTTTCTAGAAGTTCCTGACGTACCACACTAGTGTAAAACCACATTAGTAAGGTCTTGTGTAAATGAACCTTCCCCCTAGAGACTCTTATTTCCACTACTTTGGGAGAAATTCTCGTAACAAAGTTTACTGCTTTCAGAAGATGTACCTCTGGACTATGTAGAATAAACCACATTTCCAACACTATAGGCCTCCTATAGGGTACCCTCTAATATGTGATCCCGATTCACCACTTCTAAAATAATCTTCATCCTAAAGATGATCTTCTAAGACTTAATTTCACATTTAATACCATATTAAAACCATTTTTCTGAATTATAATCAACTAGTTCAAATTCTAGAGAATGTGTTGAATGTTTTTAAATAATCCACCAAATTCCATCATTAACATACTCCCCTAAGACAAAGTCATGATCTCAGATTCTCTCTCCAATCACAGAGTGTCTGGATAAAAGAGCTTAGTGACCATCTCCTGGTAGCCCTTCCACTCCATAGTCTCTGGAAATCCATCCCGAGTCTTGATGTCTCAATAATGTTTCACTTGACTTAATAACATATAGGTATTCAACATAACCATCCTATCCATAGGATTATCCTAGGAGAAATATATATTCCAAATAGACTCAATCCAGAACTGATCTCTTTCAGGCACACACTCTCAAGTAAAAGCTAGAGGGTGATACAAATGAAACTCCATAGTCATATAAGGCATGTTTTTTCACAACCCAACATAGGACTATTTCCATGAATTAAATGAGAAATAATTTTTCTCTAGGAATTCATCCCATTTTTATTAAAACAAATCTATCAGTGCCACAAGTTCCACTACTAGTATAGAATCTCCAGCAATATCCTCTTCTCATCCGACCAATAAGAGTTTTCAAGGAGGAATATCTCTAGAATTAGAAAAACAAGTCTTCGGACACATAAAAAATATTAACAAAATTAAATAATAGTAAAATCACAACAATCTATAATTATCCTTTTCCACATACCTCGCTACATGGTAAAAACCGATGTTCTATAACTATCCTTATACACCATACACACAGGTCCTTGATAACAATGATAAACACATACTAATTATTCACATTTATCTCTAACACCAATTATTTCCAATTATTCATCATTTTAACATTTTCAATTTTATATGAGGAACCATTTTTAATTAAATTTCATAAGAAACAAAAAAATTTCAAGCTTAATAACATACCGAAAACCCATTTTTAGGTATGTGCCTAAAATGATGAATGTCACAAAATAATCCTAAGTTCCTAGGATGATGCATGCATACATAACTATCCTGACTTATTGGGTCATGATTCAGTAGTAATAAAATAAAAAAAATATATATTAAAAAATAATCACATCACACAACAAATACATCACCCAAGGAAAAATAATTTCCCACTAGAAAAACAAACATTTATAACTAAAATCCCACCCTTAGTACTTTGGTTTTTTTACTATAAATGGGTTTGAAACTCCCTTTAATGGGGTCATTCCCAAGTACCCAACCTCCCAAATATCTTGTCCACCTTTCCCAAATAATAAGACCAAACAACAGAAATGAAAAATCCTCTAATAAAACATTTTAACGTGTAGACGCAAGTTCCATGCCCCAGTACCCCAAACCAGACCAACACATGACTTCAGGCAAAACTCCTCGTATACAAGAGGAAGCCTACTAGTAGTGAGGGTGTGATATATTGATTATGGAGAGACTATACCGTATTTATCCATGTAAAACACTAATGTAATAAAATATAAACATTAACTGAATAACCTAATATAAGATCCTAAAATAACTAGTATTACAAGATGGATAAAATGGGAAAAAATATAGAAAATAAAATAGGAAATATTCCATTCCAAGGTATATGTTAGGTTTCTAAAATGAAATTAAAAATAAAGGCCATGGTCTCCCCCAAATGGGTCCTGAATCATTTCGGGTTCCCTCATCCATTCTCCAACCAAATTCATCCATCTAACACATGTCCTTTTCCCTTAACTAGTATAAAAAACAGGAGTTCTATTTGGGTACCTATTAGATACCCCAAATAGGGTGTGATTACAACTCAATATGCCACCACCAATGGCATATAATAGAATATCTAGTCAAATAGTGCATACAGTTTTAACAAAATGGAATGAAAGAAATACATTAACCATTTTTAATTTATTTAATTAAAATTTATTTGACCACATAACACCTGGGTTCATGTGGACACCTGAACTCTCAATACAAGATTTGGCTCTTACTAGAGTCTAAACTATCACAAAAGGATATCATATATCTGAATTCCATTAATAACCTTCATTATCAGAATTCATATTTTAATTTCCAAGATACCATTTGCTATCACAATTCATATCTGATAAAATTAAAAAATGTAAACCAATTCTTCATAAGTAATGTTCACATACATCTCTAACCTCAATGGTATAAAGTGAGTAAGACTAAACAAAGCGTAATATATTAATCGGCATATGGGAATGAACTTTTGGTATTTTCCATAGACTAACTCTTTGATATCTCACAGTCCCTTGGAAATCAACATGGAATCTCTCATGCTCTTCTTCCTCAAAGGCCCTCATGGTTCTTCTAAAAAATAAAAAAGACACACTCATGGTATTCCTCACTGAAGGCAGTCATAATCCTTCTAAAATCCAAATGGATTACCTCACAAGATTCCATAGGCAATGCCTCACTAACACCCCAGTTAACCAATTTGGTACTCCATTCCAAATTTATAACATAAAACCAATAACTATTTGATAAATATTTCCATTAATTAATTAAATATTTGATTAATCGTACATATTTCCATTAATTTAGCCAACGATTAATTAATCAAATCAATTTAATTAATTAATTAAAAAATTAATTAATCACTCTAGCTGCATTAATGAACCCAATGTTTTATTAATCACATCAATATAATTAATTAATTGAATAAATAATTAATAAAATTTATACCATTAATTAATTCAAAAATTAATTTATCACATGTCTTCTATTAATTAATTAAAAAATTACTAAATTATTTTAAAATCTCAAAATCCATTAATTAATTCGGAAATTAATAATTCCTAATATACAATTCAATGTTTGGATAATTATCTGAAAAATTAATTATCCTCAATTACACATTTCAATTATTAAATAAAATCCATAATTCCTCTTATATTTAATTGACTACATTAATTACTTCAATTAGGAATTCCAATTTCTAAATGAATCCTATAAATTCTACAATAACATACTTGTAATTGATATCATGACTATATGATTTCAATAATATACTGAGTACCTCAATTCGTCGATGAAAAAAATCCCAATTGAAATCCCCAAAATTACGAGAAGTAATGACATAGAATGATATCTGGATCTATTACCTAAATCAAGTTTGAAAAATTCTCGATTTCAAAAATAAATATCTAGATAAAAACAGGGAATATATATATGAAAAACAAATAATAAATTCTATTAAATAATGAGTGATGAAAGGAATAAAAATGATAATGTAACCATGATGAGATCATCTTATCGAGATGTGTGCAGATCTTTGATATGGTTTTTTAATTAACAAGAAAGGAGGTCAGGAGGGATTATAATTCATCTAGGAGGCTCTAAAATCATGAAATATTTTCAGAGTTCAGAAAGTCTTTTATTTGGGTGATTTTTGGGGGTTTAGGAAATTTTAAAACAAATATCTAGGTTAATTTAATTCCTATACACGGTTTGCGGGGTAGAGGTGCATGATTTCCCCTAATCGTGAACCAAAACATTGCACCTCTTTTATAAGAGTTCACAGTTAGTCCTAATATGGTGTAATGTTTTGAAAATACATGTGATAAATATGCAATTACCCTCTTTTTAGGGTTGTATGGCTTCATTGGTTGGGGAACATGGTTAGAGAAAACCATGTGCTAACCATGCAGTTCCGAATTTCTTCAACTTTTCTAAAATTTACTTCCAAACACATTCCAAGGTAAAACCCAAATGAAAGGTACTAAATAAAAAAACTTTACAGGAAAACTAGCCTGAGACAACTCTTGATATGGTCTAGATGTTACCGATGTACAATATCAAATGAATAATTCAAAACATAAATGTTATGGTGGATACTAGGAACTACTTGGCTAATATATAGAAATGTTATTGGGATGGTGTGATAATGTATTGCTTTGGATTCCTGATTTAGCCTAGGTTCCCCAAGGATCTTATAAATTATCTTTTGTGCCTTTGGGCTAAATTCAAGAGAGATATAGAGTCGATCATGAATAGTGGTGGTAGAGTTAAAAAGGATTGGGGAAGTGGTATCATAGTACCATATATTGTAACTATATTATATAATATCTTTTATGTGATAAATGGTGAGATATGGTTGTGGTGAGCATGAGAAAAGAATAGTAATCATATTTAGGTAATGAGTTATATTCATTTTTTACACGGTTGGATTTAGAATTATTCATTCACGGTTTTCATTAGAGATTTCAAGGAGGATCCCACTAATTTTATATGTTACACTATCTATATATTTATAAACTAGTTTTCAGGATAGTAAGAGCTTTTTGGTAATAAATATGGTAATTTCTTGTTTGAGGAATTGTTTAGGAGCTATTTAATCTTCATAGTCATAACAAATGATCAGTTTTATAGTTTTTCAAATGTTTCAATTGTTCATCATTACATTTATAAAATATATTCGCATTAATTACTATTATCTTATATATAGGTCTTTTTTCTGGTTTCTATATTACTACATCTTTTTCTATTATCTTAAAGTATTATTCTTACCATCAATGTGTATGATATACCCCTAACCTGTTGGAGGTGATCTTGATATGTCATTATATCCTATCTAACATTATCATCCTAAGAAGGGTGCCTTTGGGTGGAGGGATTTATAACTTTGTATATTTTTGGAAATAGTTTTTAATATTACAATATTAATATTTCATATTCTAAAAATGTTAAATATTATTCATAATTCATTATATTAATTTAAAAATATAATTTGTATTTTTAATACCAGGTTACTATTATAAGATTCATATTTCTATTCCTATTATTATATTGGTTTTCAAGTGATAAATTGGGTTTATAAATTCAAAAAATGCATCATGTTACTTGTATTAACCATGTATTAAAATTATTAAGAAGGTTCACTATGTTTTATTTAAAACAATCTAGTTTTATTTATATTGTTTTGTTTATTTATTATAGTATTGTTTCTGAGTAAAAAAATTATAAGAGACTATAACACACCATATTTGTAGTTTTTTTACTTATGTTTTAGTCCATTGTATTATTATCATTTTTATAGTGTCTTTATCCTTCATTTGAAATGTTTTATATTTAAGAAATTAGATAATATTCATCTTTGTTATTCGGTGATTATGATTTATATTATAACTTATACTTTAATGTGACACACATAGATTTTATGGATGAAAATTTATTTTATTAAATCTTGGGTCATTAAATTTTATTTATTTTAAATAATTTCTACATAGATTCGGTTTTTGTAATCTTATATTGATCATTGATTAAAAAAATCAAGATGATGATTTTAATTCTATTTTTAATTTTTAATTATAAAACATATATATAACATATAATATATAATATATATATTTCTATTAGTAGATTATTAATATAATATATTCCTAATTTTTCCTTAAAAATACTTTTTATTCTTTTTTATAATTAAAATTTATATTAATTTCATTCATTTTCATCATGTAAATATTTAATTCAATTATTATTTGTTTGTTTAATTTTTTACTATTAATTAATTTTATTTCATAAATTATTTTTTACCAAAAATTAATATGTGTTATGATTCACATAATTTACAAATTTTAGGTTTTTCATGTATATAAATTTTTTTATAGTTAATACATCTTGAATACTTAATGAATTTTTTATTTCTTATTCACATTAATTTTTCCATTTTAGTTTCAAAATGTGAGAATAAATAGATTTTTTTGTTATTAAAAGATATTTTTAGTTGATGAACATAAAATTATTATAAATAGATTTTAATATAAAAATGGATTTTTTGAGGTTATTTATTATTTATTAAACGATAAATAAGTAGTTATTTAATGTTCATTTGTTAATTTTTTATAAAATTAAGTTAAATTTTTAAAAACCAATTTTTTTTTCAAATTCATAAATTAAATTTATGTTTATAATATGATGATTATTCAAAAATATTAGGAAAATATTATTAGTTGGATTGATATGAAGATTTATAATTTTAATTTATTTCCTTTCAAAAATAGTCTTACTATATATTTGATTGGGGAATTCCCTCAAATACAGAGGTTATTAATTTTCTTAAAATTATCACCCACCCATAATAATATTGTGTGTGTTTGATGGGTGGTGAATTTGTTAATGAATGATTATTAAAGTATTTGGAAAGTTGTTTTAAGGAGGAATCATTCTCGGGATAAATATTCTTTCCAGAATCCTTGTGGGAAGAGACAATACATCTGGGTTCTAGGGTAGGGAACACTTTCCTTAATACGAATGATTCGATGACGGTGTACTAGAACCACACTAATCCACTAGTTCTCTTGTTGGGTTCAACCATAATTTTGATTGGAGTGTATACAATTATAATATATTTAGGGTTTTATTTTAATTTTTGGAATAAGATTTTATTAAACTGACTATTCAAACATCATCTCACATTATGTGACTCGAGATCCCTTCACTACAATGGATTCATCCTCAAACATCATTTCTCCCTAATTTGGAATTAAAATTTAATGAGTTTTATCTTAGTGGTTCAATAGAGTCAAGTTTAAGGATCCACGTTACTTTATTCCAGGTAAATTAGTTTGTATTATTTCTCTACTTGTGAAATACCTAATTTGAGGGAATTTTCCTTGTATTTTGTTTATTTTTAGATGTAATTGATTTATCTAATGACATTATATGAGCATGGTCCTTCATAAAGAATGAATATGTTCTATGAATTATTATTTTGTTTTCTGTATATTTTCATTCCATGTGATATATGGGGGTTTAGGGGAGTATGTTAATAAACATTGATATAATTGAACTTGGGTTCCTTAGTTCTTAAAGGGTGAGTATAATCTGCCTAGAATATGATTGACTCACTAAATACTTTTCTTCATATCCATTATTATTAATGATTGTGTTTAATCATGTAATGTGTGGGAATTAATGAAATTGTACCCCCCTAAAATGTTTCCTATAATATTTCTCAATATGGGAAGCCTTTTGAGGTGTCCTTGAGTGATTCTAATAATTCAAAAGCACATGTATGAGTAAGTATAATGTGAATTAAACTTTAATTAGAAAATTTTCAATGAAATTACCCTTTTTATTCATGGTTGTGATATACATGTGACATTTTTTATTTTGATATGTTTCCCATCAGAGGATGAGCTTATCATATGGATTAGGTCTACAATATCCCATATTTAATGTTATGATATAGACAAGATATTATATACACCATTGGTGTCTTCATATTGACCACGTATATATTATTTTTTATTATCATTAATCATTCATATTTCTAATTATATCACATTGTGATGGTTAAACATTCATATATACATAGTGAATGGAACTAATGTTATCCTATTAACTCATGATCTTTATATAGGGTTGATTTACCATTAACCAACATAAAATATATAGTTCTAATTCATCCACTTAATATCAAGATATTAGGGATATCCCATCAAGCTATCTTTTAATATAAAATTAATAGAATTTTCATTTTTATAAGTTATTAGGAGATATCACATTCACTAATTAGTATTTCATGATTAGTGATAGTCCATTCACTCATACATCAGGTGATAGTGATATCATTTAATCATTATGTTGATACTAATAACCTACTCACCATATTAATATATTGATTGTTTTTAGATTTTAGGATTTTTTGATATCGTGCCACCCACACTCCTTGTGGTAGTTATAGTTCCTTTCCCTTATTGATTTTGTGAGTGTACATTCATCTTGTTATGAATTAGATGATTGATCACTCCCCTATTAATGGACTACTGTGAAAATAAATTTTGATAGTCACATGTTTGGAGTTTTTATTACCTTCTAATATATATAAAACGTAGAAAAAGAAACTACATTTAGATTATATATATATTAGAGATTATTAACCATTCACCAATTAAATTTATAGCGAAACCCCATTCAAATAGTAAATTGATAATAGATATGATTGTTTTCTAATTACATATATATGTTTGAACAATGGGAATATAAACCCATTCCTGCAAGAGATAAGGAATGTAGGATAAATATTATTGGTGGTTTTTTTGTATCCAGGAATATATTAATATAAATTTTATGATTATTTTCGGGTGTTATAATTTTTTATTCTCCAATTTCTCTCTGAGGATTAATTTAGTGTAAATTTTTTCGTGGATTAATTTTTCTACCCACACCCTTCATGGTCACCCCATCATGCATGCATAAATCAAGATCAAATACACATGTAAGGGAATGGGAAATAAAATTTATGTTTGATCTAGGGATACATGATGCGAGTTTAGAAAAAGTAATAGGTAGAGTATCTATAATAGTTTTATATTGTCTCCAATATTATATACATTTTTGTATCTTGTAGTATAAAAACATCAAATCTGGTGGTCCAATTAATGATGTTTTACCGGTATGAAAATGATGTATTGTACATTTTTTATAGTATATAATGAAATTTACCTATGTCTCACGTATGATTATAATATCAATATTATTTAGTTCATATATTAGTTTATTTTTATTTAACTCCATATTTATTTATAAATTTTTTATTGTGGTTGTGATATCCCCATTATTTGTTCATTTATCTTCTATACTAGTCATCATCCTCTACCATATAGGGAGGAATGGTTGAGGTATCTTAGACACCTTATTTTTTTTTTCAATTCTAGGTGTCCTAATTCAAAAATGATATTGTTTGGAACCTACAGAGTTGGTGGAACTTAATGTCCAATTTAAGAACCTATAGATGAGAGCATTTATTTGTCCTATCATGTAAATGGGATTTCAATATACTTATTTCTAATAATCTTGGAAAAAGTCTTAGAATTTTTATTCAATATCAGAAGTGGAAATGGATGACTGTTTAGAGAATGTATCCTTTACTCAAAAGTAATGACATCTTTGATCAGTTTAGGGGGGCTTGTTTATTTATAATAATGTCTTGTGGTTGGGGTACCACATGTTGAGATTCCTAGAAGCGGATATACCCATGAAAATGTTTTGGAATTAACATTGGAATTTGGAGTTTCAGTTTATAAAATCTGGACTCACAAACTCTCCTTTTATATTCATGGCTTTGATGAAAAAAAATATTTCATTAGTTATTGGAATCCTTTGTTATCATTTTCATATTTGATATATATGTATACTATATGTAAATGGTGGACTACAAATACCATTTTTATATCATTCTTCAAATATTGAGGGAAATTACTTTTTACAATAACATTTATGTGTGTATGTTTTCGATGTAATAAATTAAGTTTCTAGGGAAATATATACATGAGTGGGGAGTCTCTGTTGATCCTAAAAGGTGCAAGCAGTTATGTGTTGTATGTATCACAAAATATTCACTAATATCCAATTCTTCTTGTTTTTGGAAGGTTTCTATAAATTGTTTTTTGAGACTTCTCTATGATATCATCATTATGATAGATTGATCCCATATAGATGTAAGAGTTGAAATGGAACAAAAAATGTTAGAGATATTTTGCGGAGATGAATATGCTATTGATTTCAACACCAGTTTTGATTCTTTTGAAACTATGTTAGGGTTATGAATTTTATGTGATTCCTCCAGTATAGGTTTTAGATTTGTCTTGATATAGAAGATACATGTTGTGACTTATGGACCACTCTAGTTTTACCCTCATGAGAAGAAATACCCTACCCTTGATCTTAAGTTGGTAGCTATTATGCATGCACTCAAAAAGTGGTGCCACTATCTATTTGGAGGGTTGTTTACAATATATTCTGAATAGAAAATATAGAAGTATATTTTCACTCAAAGAGATCCGAACATATGATATAGACATTGGGTTGAGTATCATTGGACATTTTATTTTGATATTATATATAACCTTGTAAAAGGTAATGTAGTGGATGATACATTAGGAAAAACATTACAGACAAAATTCATGGGGGAATCAGTTGAACAATGGTCTCTGATGAGTTTGTTTACTAAGATGATATTGGGAGTAGAGGAGGATTGTGGATGGTGTTCTCAGCCTCGATAAATGTTGATCATTTTTTTTCAAGATTTTATCTTGATAATATAATAGTATTAAATAGATGATAGTTAATATAAATCCTAAATAGTCGGGAGACCTCATTATAGTTGTGTGAGTCTCCCTGTGGAGATTTGTTCTTTAGTAACAGGATGGTTGTTCCATTTTCTATTATACAAGAGTTTCTAGATACTATAAGCCAGTATTTTCTATCAATGTACCCTAAGGATAAATTTTTTTCCTTGATTTGGGAAGTCAGTACTGGTGGGTGGGAATGAGGTAATCAATTGAAAATTGTGTATCACATTGTCCCACATTTCAATGAGTTAAGGTAGAATAGTAGAGAACTACAAGTTTTTTACATCCTTAACCTATTATAGCATGGAAGTGGGATAATATTTTATTTGATTTCATCATTGGTTTACCCCCAACTCCATGTGGGATGGATTCAATTTTTGTGATTGTTAACTGTAGGGTCCTAAAAACTTCGCAAAGGGAAGAAAATACCCCCACAATCACACTGCCGAAGGAAGCAAGCATACCTAAAAGTCTTGTAAAGTGAATGGACTCAAATTGAGTTGTAAATATTTGAAGAAACATGAAGAAATTTAATTCCTCAATGAGTTTTAAGTGACCTATGATCCATCACAAGGAATGGTTTGTGGACTGTATGAACCACGAACTCCCAATACATATAATGACCCATGCGGTGTTGGCCTGTGGAGAATAAACTAGTGAACCCAGGAACCTATGAACCACAACATTGGGGTAATAATGAATGTGAAGTCCATCCACATACCATATAGGGAACTCAACAGTTCACAGACTACGCGAATTGGCAAGGTTCCGTGAACCATGACTCACGAGCCACAACCTCTGCGAAACATTGGATGACCGAGTCTTTTGTGGATCAAGATATCTCTTCATGGAATTCCATAATAGGAGCCACATTACTATTTATATGATTTATCCATTACTCTATAAACAGATCACATAGGGAATTGGGAAAGGACAAAAGAAGAAAGCATGGAGGAGACCCCATAGGATGGAAGAAAAAATTCAGGGAGGATTCTGAATTTAGTCTTTAATCATCGAGAAAGCCTGAATTGTGAACCACATTTTCTGTAGGTATAACCAGATGAAAACAATAAAACTAAAGAACTTAATAATAATGGGGGACTCCTGAACCTAATTTGTGATATTGCATTCCACATATTCCTCACGGAGGAAATCAACTCAAACAATTTTCCCCAGGACCCTCCTTCGATACGGTGTTCTACATAGTAAATCGCTATACGAATTCAACCCAGCGTTGCATACTATATCAGTACATGGATGGATCCCAAATCCACATGATAGACCAAATTCATGACCATGAACCACTATTATGCATGGTGTTCAGTACCGAAGCTCGTGTACTACTTCGGTATGCGGATGACCCCTCTACCCACATACAACTATTGTATTCATAGCTCCCACCATCCCTCCTAAGAAAATTCCATGTATAATTTCATATCTTTTGGTATTATTATCTCTAGATCAAATATCACCCCTCCATTACTATCCAGTCCTCTATAGCCCCTCTCCAGACCAGTCCCCCGATATTAGATCTAGGCTTCCTCCAAAGAGTCCAACCTCGGGATGCTGACATGAACCTCCCCATTCTAGAAATTAAAGGTGATCACTTGGATTTCTATACCATAATGAATGGAGATGATTTGAAGAAATCATATTCTCTCCTCCATTTGATAGATTCGACATTCCTCCCATTTCATAGAAGGAGTTTCAGGGCACACCCACAGAGGTAAGTCCCTAATCTTTCGAGGGTCAAACTATATGAGTTCCAATGTCATCCTGCATTTAATGTTTTTTTGTTACACAACCTCTTCCCAGTTCACAACGTCCTCTTCCGCCATAGGCCCGCCCTCTCCCATCAATGGGAGAGGAGGTGTTTGGTTGGGTGGATGTCTCACATCCTCTTGTTTCTGACATAGTTCCTGACTCACATGGGCTTATAGATTTGTGGTGATTACAAAATCTAAACAATTTGTAACTACAAGAAATCTAATTCTAGATCAAACCAAGATACATAGGACGCCTGATTGAAGGCCCAAGATCAAAAGGAGTTCCCTTCCAAAAGGGTCCACCCAATCGTGTCCCCTCAAATGGGTATCTCTCAAGAATAATCCCCAAGTTTCCTGGACTAAGTGGACTCTGATTCAACTACCAAGGATACATAGGAAGCCCATATTATGGATCTGATCCCAAAATCATGTCACCATCCATCCCCTGGATAATGATAAACTCCAGAGTTCCTTATTTCATATCTTATTTCGGAATTACTTCCATAGAATCAAATCCATGCATGCCAATGATGATCCTACAGAACCGGGGTAGCCTTGGGACACAATCTTTGGGAATGAACCAATGATTCACCAACATATGAACTTGAATTCAATCTATAAGAAAATTTTGGAATAAGAAATAATCCCCCCAAGGGCTGCATGGGTCCCACTTCGCATCCTCTTGACAAATGGAGTCCTTAAGTGTCATTGGACAAATCATCATCCAAGGAATGCCTTCATTTTGATTGAAGGTCCATGAATGAAGGATACCAGGGTCGTTGGGTGTTTTTGGATCCACGAATAAACCAGTTGGAGAACATTTGAAGAAGTTATATGCAAATAGGACCGATTTCACAAGTACACGACCCCTATAATCGCCCACTATGACCATTTTATTGTTGAAACTACTTCGAAATATTGTAGGTGTAAATGAACCATTCCCCATAAGGTCAATACAATCCTCTTATAAATTATGATGATTTTAATCGAGTTGAAACAACCAAAAAAAATGGTGAACCCGACATGAAACTGCCTCTGCAATAACAGATGGGTGATGATTATCATCAGACCATTTCGTCTTCTCCCTAAATGTTCACCAAGGGTAAAAACAAAAATGGTGAACCTGACGTGAAAATACATCTATAATAAGAGATGGGTGATGATTCTCATTGGACAATTTTTTATTCCCCTTAAATGCTCACCTCGGGTCAAAACAAAATTTTGGAACCTGACGTGATTATTTAATCAAGGTGGCGGTCTTATCGCACTCAATCCCCTTCACCTCACAACATGTGGGGAAAGATGTGTCATTAAATATGAATATGTTCAAAAGAATTATACTTTAATGAGTAGTGTGGCCTGTATATGTTATATATGTATATTTCCTGTTCCCATAGAGAATCCTTCGATCCAAATGACATCTTAATGACCAATACAGACACGCACATAAGTGATCCTACAGGTTGTCAGGGCCCCAATGAAGAGTTAGACCCCTCACATACCCAGGGTCTTCAATTCTCGGTATCCCACAAGATTATCAAATAGTAATGCCGAAATGGTACTCTCCCAGCACTGTAGGTCGCAACAAAAGCCCTCTAGTCGGCAAAAGCTTTCCAGCTGGCTTCTCAGCCACGACCGACACCCCATCTCAATGTGGCACTGGTGGTCATGTAGAATTGTTTCGGGATACTACACCAGAGCATGTGAACGATAACCCCCCTTATCATTGAGAGGGAAATTAATTCTATGTTGATGGATTCATCTAAACTGCATAGGGGTCCTACTCATGAGCCCTTGACAGAGAGCGTTGCTGCCGACACATGGCGTCCTAGTCTCCTTACATTGAATAAGTGATTATGCCAAAAGCACCTAATGATTTCCAGAAGACCCAGGCCCCTTTGGCTGCCCCCAAGGGCCAAAAATATATAATCACAAACATTCCATCACTGTAGTTCCTGATGAGAAACTCTATCGTACTAATACAACAACATTTAATGGGAAGTCAGAGAAATCTGCCACATCCACCCAAACCCACCACTGAGATAGGGTGGCACAATACAAGCACATGCATGTTCCTTCTAGTGGTCATCAGTCCTTCCATGAAAACAGAGTGTAAAATTACAGCTAGATGTAGATATCTTCCTATTCATATCAATCCCTTCATCCAAATAGGATGACATCTTGCTACACGAAAGCACAAATACCTAATAATGTGTATCAATCCTTCCACCCAAATAGGATGGAAAGAAAATATGGGCATTGTAAAGTACCCAACGATACATAAAAATCATATGAGACAAATACATAAGAAATCAAGCAGATGAAAATCCCTACCCATGAATATGAATCCCAATAGTCAAATATAATGGAAACTAGAGAAGATAACTGGTGGTAGAATCATTCCTCTATCCCAAAATAGGAGAACTACCAGTATCTACTAGAAACGCATGGGGGACCAGAGTAGGCATGTAAATATACTCTAACATCATAATGGGCCTTCATACCTATTCTAGGAAAAGATGTGTCCCATCACATCCAAGAAATGATGGAAGATCAGATATCAAATCGACAACATATCCTCAAAAAATGCCAAGGTATCATTGCATCAGTGGAAAAGCCAAGAAACCAGACTCACGACCTAGTTTCCTCGAACGGGGTGGCTTACTCACAAAATGGGTTAGTGACTCTGGAGTAGTTATGCATCCCAAATCATGTCATGGAGGGTCAATGACAATATCCCATGATACAAAGACAACCAGATCAGGAACAGAAACTCATTATAACTGGGGGATGTTGGTCTAATGTGGTGGCTTCTCCAAGGAAGGCATATATCACTACCAAAACTAAGGATGCTAGTCAAATTATCCTTGCTATATCATGGGACCCAAAAAGATAGGGACCATTATATGAAGGTCATTACCAACAGTAGGCAAGCCCGGTTACCCACAAGAATGATCTATAAAATGAAATTCGCAAAAGGATACTAGAGAATTACGAGCACATATAAGATCCTTATCTGTTGGATGCTAGGGTTCCTGATGCCCTCGAACATATATCACTAAAGGCTCAAGGCCCAATCAGTCTATTACCAAATTATGAATGTGGTGGTAGTAGTTTCAATGCCCCTATAAGGTTTCTACCATCATCTCTGAAGGACTTTCCCAGAGAACCCATGGGGGTTTACATTGTGGTCCCAGAATGATTGATCATGAGAGTCTATCTCCTTATGAGTTTCAGGGTAGCCCTCCCCTTGACATGGATATCAGACTGCAAGAAGGTCCTCTCCTTGTTGTCATCTTCCCTGATGGTCCTCCCTAGGTTATATG
Source organism: Viscum album (assembly GCA_963277665.1). NCBI lineage: Eukaryota > Viridiplantae > Streptophyta > Magnoliopsida > Santalales > Viscaceae > Viscum > Viscum album. The sequence goes on from OY728159.1 coordinate 838,521,037, forward strand.
CTACAGATATGCTTCTCCCTGTAGTCGGACATTGAGTCATTATGGTAGTCCTCGCCATGGTGATAGTCATTTCAATGGCCTTCCCCACAATGGGGGCTGTTGTGAAGGCCATCCCTATAGTAACCTCAATCAATGAGAAGGTCCTCCCTTCATTGAATTACATCATGAAGGTGCTCTACAAGATGTAAACTGTAGAAATTATCCTTACATCCCGATATCAAGCTTTTATTTTATTCTTCGCCATCATAGTTTTCATCAAGAAGGTCATCCCGTAAGTGACATCAAGCCGCAAGAAGGTTCACCCCTCACTGTAGCCAACCCGGAATGTTATCCACATGGTATATGTCATAAGGAAACTCTCTATGGTCAGGTGTAAAGTTGCAATTATTTCCATTTTCATTGCATCACAGATTATGAAGGTCATCCTCGCAATCAATATTCATACTGGAAATAAGACCCTCCCATTCCAGGAAAAATGTGTGAAATCCATCCTCTATTGAGGCGCTCATAAAGATAGAGTCAAAAATACAAGGCACTTCGTCTATGACGAGTGATATCCTTTCTCAACCAGAGGATGTTCCTGGCCCACGACCATATTCTAATCCACCCCTGTGACATTTAATTATCATGAGGCTCCCACCAACCTGGCTTCTTGGAATGAAATTATTAAGATGCATTCAAACAAGGAATATATAGTAGAGGAGTCCCCAAAAAGATAACAATAGGATATGTTGCCAATGTGATGACAACTAGCTATGAATATTATAACAGTGATGTATTATCCCACAACAACCTCTCACTTCGACATACCGGGGGAGTAGTATGAGGAATGTATGAATCATAATAAACATAATACATTGACGACTCTTCACCAGCCAAAATAAATTTTCTTTCCCTACGAAGGGTATATGGACCCTGTCAACATGTTAGGGGAGCTTTTCCATCTAATCCTTTTGGAATCCCTCCCATCTGCATGACAACCACGATCAGAAAGACGAAATAAAAACCTTGAACTAACTTGCCTCCATGCACATCCAACTTGTTTTTCCTCATTGGAGAAACCCCGACTAGAGTTTATATTTGGAATGGGGAGAACATGGAGCTCTACACTTCACATGAGGAATGTCCTGAAAAACCCCATGGTAATAACATCTTGAAATGTTATTACCCATAAGAAGAATTCAAATGAAATCGTTGCAAAAAAACAATGGGATAATCAACTTAAACCAGCCAAGAGTTAGTCTCAAAAGAGTCAGGACCGATGAGATCAAGCCAACAACAAAGCTTTTGTGCTAGGGAACCAAGAACATCCTATAGGCTTTCCGCCTAAGGAAATCCCACCAGAAAGAAATTATCATATCTTTAGAAGACCATAAATCCCATAAATATCAATTTCCACACATGGATCACACCTATGCAGGAGTGCATGAAATCCAAAGGGTGGAAATAATGGCTATTAATACCGCAATACAGGACAACCCCAGCCTGTAGGGCTGGGGGAGTTTTAACTCAAAATTACCCTATAAGACCAATAAATATATGCTATAGAGCATCAATGAATGAATAATAGAAACCCCAACCTTTTGGTTTGGAGGAAATTTTACCTCATGTTATCGTACAACAGATGTTTGTCTTTTCCCTCCTGGGCAGGATGATGATTAGAAAAGTCACCCGTTCCACCCCATCTAGTGGGTTGCACCCTTCAAGACGAAGGGAAATTACAAGTTCATATTAGGGATCCCTTCAAGTAAATTGTTGCCCAGAATCCCAATGAATACCACAAAATGGAAGGAGAAAGTCCAACAAAGGATGTAGAAATACATCCTACCATTCAGCACCAGGTACATCACCCCCAATGCTGTATGCATTAGTGAACATGGTTAATGTCAACACTATGGATCTCACCAAAAATGATACAAAGGGAGAAGATGCAAGAGAAGATGGTTCCCTCCCATAAGCATCCCACACCGAGCCTGATTATGTGCAAACCCAGAACTAGAGAGCAGTCATAAATTTAAGTGCACCTTAAGTTAATTCGTCATTACCTCCCTCAAAAAACAACAACAAGGATAATAATAAACCCCATGACATATATGAACCACCACCTCCTCCTCAGGTGAATGTGTCCCTCACTCATGAGTAAATATTCACCAAGATAGAATAATAAATGAAAGAGATTAGGAGAATTAATGTTGAGCTACTTCAAGGGAGTTATCTTTCTTGATCTGTCTCCCCTGAAGAATGTCAACAGGTATTCCCAAAAAAGGTTCCCTGGCCACAGGAGCTCATCTTAGTGATTAAAGTCAAGCTCAGAGGCCCATGAAAACTAGCATTGGGACCATCAACCTAATTAAATCTGGCCCCATAAGGAATTAAATAATTCCCCCCATTGGGAAGGTAACGAGAGTATTTTTAGGTGAACACACAAAGGATTCCCCTTAGTGGGTATCCATCCCAAATTCAAGAACATCCAGCACATCCAACTTTTGTAGCTGATGCACCCATCCAAGCTCAAGCCTCATAGGAAATGTATCAAGGGATCTTGAATATCATCAGGAATCTAAATACTCAACTAGAAGCCATAGAGGTGTGGTGCGCTTTGATAAAACCAACGAACAAACCCTACACTGATTTGGTGAGAAATGTTCTTCCACCACCAAACATCGAAAACCCCATATTCGCAGTTTTTAATGGCTTGGGGGACCCATAACAGTATCTAATGATTTATGCTTCTTACTATGAACCCTTGATGGGAACTCTGGAGTAGTAAGAAGAAGTGAAGCTATGAATATTTGTGAGAACCTTATAGGGTTAGACCATCATATGGTATAATAGATTTCCATCTAACTCAATCATAGTATTGGAGGTCCACTGGCGACAGTTTCTCTTCCAGTTTAGTTCGACATTACCTAAGACAATGGTCAGTGATCTCATGAACTACAAGAAATGAGAGAATGAAAGTGTTTCAGACATCATTGCCAAATGAAAATGCCCGACTTATTCCTTGAATCAGCTACTCCCCTCAGATGAAATGCTCACCATGTGCATCGATTGTCTTCTTGATGAATTATGAACACCGCTCATCCCATTGAAGTCCAAAGGTGGGTTATGACATTCCTCTGCTATTTCCCAAATGATATAAGGATACTTAAAGAGGACCAATATCAGGTCCCCAGTTGTCCCATCAGCCCAAGGAAAAAGAGCAAGAAAATCTGAAGCTGATTCTATCATGCTTAAGCTACCCCTGACACCAGCTCCAGTCACAATGCCTCCACTAAACCGCGTGGGACCCCCCAGATGCCAATGAGCACCCCCACCATGGAATGATGAGGAAATGGGTTTTAAAATATATCAGTTCAAGGAGATAAGAAATAAATTCTACCCATTTCAAGATGTCCTGGTCCACCACTATTTCTTAGCATCAAATAATATATAGTTTCTCTGGCTACCAGAACCCAAGAGAGATAATGAAGTGGGTCTCAATGACCATCTAAATTATTGTCCCTATCACTGGATACTAGGACAAACCATACATCAAGGATTCATATTAACTAATCTTCTAAAAAAGATGGTGGATTCCGGGAAAGTAAATTTGGACACGTCGCCAAAATATGTAGCATATATTTCCACCTCACACTCAAGAGAGAAAGATGAATGGAAAATAGTTGCCTTTAAAAAGAAGAAAATATTTAGCATATGGTTCCATCAGACTTAGTAGAATAGGCATCACCCCGCCAAATGGTACAATATGCGATGTAGCAGAAAATGTTCCAATGGGTACCGCCCTGCCAAATGGATCAATCAGAAGGAGGAAGTCTGACAGAAACATTGTCGGATCAATAAATGATCATTGTATCCATAAATGGCATTCCTTTTATGGACCCCTTATCTAATGGAGACTATGGACACAAACCTGAATTCACCGCACCCAACCCAAGAGCCTAAGGAATAGGCCATTGAGGATGAGGGTTTCTTGGAAGGCATGATCGTGGCATGAGTCAAGTTCCTAGAAACGCCTTTTCTCAAACTGTTAACATTGAAGAAACTAGTGAACATACCCTCTAGAAGCCACAACAAGAACTAGAATGTTCCTCCTCCCCCACCGGATGAAATTTGAGATGAGTTATCTTGCAGTATCCTCCTATGGGAAAAAATATATAATCTCCCAAGGCATGAGGGCGAATCAGTTCATCCAAACTAGGAAGGGACCATAGTTCCACTAAATCCTATTATAGAGGCCATACCATCTACATCCAATTTTGAAAACCCTAATGCACCTTCTGTAGATAATCCTCGAGTAGGGATGCACCAAACATTAGAGAAAAAATATGATATTATAAAGAAGATGTCATCGGTACCAGTAAAGATGGAAATCCTGGATGATTTCAGTCTATCCGCAAACCTTAGGGAGACGTTCATAAAAGCCTTACTATGTCCCCAAATATTTTATGACAATGTAGCCGAGACCTAAGTTTATTATACATAGGCCAATCCTGAAGAATGTCATGTTGTGATCTCCTTCACAGATAGGGATGAAGACTCCATATTGAAAGGGAACATCAAACCCTTATATGTGTCCAAAATGATAAATGACATAGATTTTTGGATGATTTTTATCAAAATGGCTATAGATTAAAACTACCCCCCACATGGAACACTTTGTGGGTTGGGCTATGATGAGGATAGTTTTACACCCAACACTACAACTATGCTGGGATTTGACAAAAGTGAACAGAAACCATAGGGATGAATCATGCATAAAACTTCGCTTGAAGGCCTCATGTCGGATTTTGAGTTCCTAGTGGTGCAGTAAACTGCTGACATCAACGTCATATTAGGGAGGTCCTTGCTGCATTAGCACACTGTAATTCCATCATCATACCATCAGTGCATCAAATATTGTATTAATGGAAAAATGGGACATTGTAGGCTAACAAATCCCCATTCAAATCCTGCGAGTCAGATTACATCGATGCAAGGTTCTATCAATAGATATAGAAGTTGCCTTTGGCCGATTATGATTACTAGATCTCTACCCCGAATGGATTTGAATTGGCTCCCACCGAACCCCACTAATAGCTTGGGGAAGAGTATGTATTACCCATCAACCAAGTTCAGTGCATAAGTTCAAGCATGTAGATAGAATCAATTGTCTATATGATTTCTATTATGGCCGCCATGTCCAAAGATGCGGAAGTGTAGGATGACTCCTACGATGTCAAGGAATTCCCTAACAAAGATGATTCCAAGCCATCCTCAGGACCCCAAATCGTTCCTACCTTAATCATTAATATAGAAAAATGATTTCCCTCCCATCACCAGAGAGTTCATCTCAAAAATAATTTCTCCATCATAAGAGCAGGAATATGATGAAGAGAATGATAGAGAAGTGGAAGAAGAATAATAAGAAGACCTCAAATATTCCCCTCTCGCATTCGGAGAAGGTGTCTCCACTACATTCGATGAACTTAGCGAGATAAACCTTGGCAGTGAAGAGGACCCAAGACCAACTCTGATTAGTGTGGATATGCCTATCAAGGAATAAAGGGCATATACCTACTTCCTGAAAAATAATCAAGATGTGTTTTTTTGAACTACACAGAAATGCTGGGCCTCAATCCTGTGTTTTCCACTCATCATATGGTTCTTCTAGATGATCACTCGGTTTATTAGAAGGCAGCCATAAGGACACACCTAATGCAAGATTCCAAAATAGAGGTTAAATTTGATAATATGTTAAAATTCAACATCATACAAGAAGTATAATATATGATCTGTATGGAATAAATAGTGCATGTAAAAAATAAGAACAAATATAAAGGGTCACACTAAGGGGAATACCAGTGTTCTCAAAAAAAATACCTTCTGAATTTTATGTTAAAAATGAAATTTGAATTTAAAATATTTATCTAGTTTTCCAACAATACTAATATATTCAGTTCTTTGGGACATTATTTCTTGTATCTTATGGAAATGTAATAATGTAGGGAACTAGGTCTAGGATACAAGGGTTGGGGTCATTATAGTTGGTATCCATGCACGTTTAGTTGAAACTATGTGATCAAGATTTAAGAAAATATAGATTAGGTAATATAACTGTATGTTTGAATTTGAAGATAAGTCTATGTATAGGATATCATCCTATAGATCTATTAATGATAATGAATTACTTAGATTCAACATAAGGATTCATAGATTCAGAATATTTCATGATTTAGAAATCATGCAAATGATTCTTCATGACTATATCACTCTGATTAGTGTTGCTCACACTGTCCTATTGATTTAGTCAAAGGATAAAACAAGAAAGAACTGGGATAATGATGAAAGTTATAGAAAATGTGTTTAGGATGAAATAAATGGGATATTGATTTGAATTCATAATATTTTGATTCTAATATATGATTTACAAAATGCACCATAACCTACTCTTGAAACCACCAAAGAAGAGAAGTATCGATTTCAAAGAGAACTCAATTGGTGGAAACAATCAAGGTAAAGATGATTCACTTTACTATATAATTATAGTGTGATAAGAAACACACAATTGAATGTATCAAAAGAAATGGAAGATTTTTTTCCCTAGAAAAGAAATATATAAATAAAGTAATTTCAGAGGAAAAATAAAAAGTTCGAAATAATTATCTCCATGAGGTATTATTGATGATTGATAGTTTTAAATCTATAAAAAAGAATGAAAATAATTATCTAGGTGGAAAAAAAATGTTGAGAATTTAAATTTTATAAAATATATGGTTATATTGCTGAGGACGAGGAGACTACGAATGAAATAAATAAAGGAAGGAGGTATTAAGGAATAATATGATGAAGAGTAGTCAATGGTTTAAAAATGTAGTAGAATTATTAAATATCATTTTCATTTGGATTCAATAATTATATAATTAATGATTCTATAGTAATAAGAATCAAGATATATATAAGGAATGTATTGCAATACTTATTTATGTATTTGGAAGCATTTGATGAAAAGTACTAGTATCTTAGAGAAGTGATTTAGTTGCAATTTCATCTTTTGGTAATCACACCGTTGGGGGATGATCATCCTTATTATATGATTTATGTTGAGATAATAAAGAAATATATATGTTTATGGGACAAAATTAGTGCCTATGAATGTGTTTAGTGATTTTATTGTTATCTTAACTAGGTATACTACATGATTTAATTTACAAAATATTCCGTGAAGCATGCATGTTTTTATTATTGATTAAAGCTGATAAATTTTTTCATAAATTGGTATGTGAAAATAAGAGAAAAATAATTTTTTAGTGTAAAATATATAGTTATTTAGAATTTATAAATTTAGTGACTTTCTTTATAAATTTTTAGTCATTGAATTTAGATAGACATATTTTGGTGGAGTCCAAAAATTAACTTCATATAGAATGAATTAATTTGAAAAATGGATATTATTTTTTGAGGTTAATGTATGATTTATTATATTTCATATCATGTGATAACCATTTTGGTTTTAGTAAAAATTTAATTCCAGAAGGAATTACTCATGGATCACATGATTCATTAAAGCGCCTCATGAGTAAAACAATATTCAAAGTGAACATTAATTTCTTGGAGTAAGAAGTGGAAATAAATCGAAGAAAAACCGAAGGATAAAATGATGCTTATTAAATAGAATGAAATTAATTTAGTTTATTTTCTCATTTTCTTTATCTATATTATAAAACAATTCCTAAAATCAAGAAAAATGATTTTAGAATGAATACACTATTAATTTAATTTTCTTAATGAGAAAACAATGCCATCTTTAACCCATCACATATTTATGGTTTTTATGGTAGAATTTATAATGACCATGTTTTCTACCAATATCTATTAGAACACGATAGTTACATTTCTCTTTGATGTCTATGATTTCACATCACACTAATTTTATCGTATTAGAAACCTAATTTTGTGGTGACGTTCATATTTAACTCCCCTTCTTATTAAATGGATGTTTTATTAATCCTATTTACAATGTGGGTTCCCCAAAAAGAATTTTTAAGTGTAAAAATTTTATTTTTGATGTAAATATTCAAATTGTGATGATGAAATTTCTCAATGGAGGGTATAATTTAACACCAAAATATTTTTTGGGACAATTATTTTTAAATTTAATCTCTTCAATAGCATATATTATATAGGACACCGACTATGTAAACACAATTAAACATTTTTATTATGATGGATATCACTAAACTATTAGAATGGAATGAATGATTGAGATTACCCAAATAATGAAAATATAGTTTACACATGTCTATAAAATTAATTAATTAGTTAATAATTAATTAATAATGAAAACAAAATAAATTAAACATAATAGATGTGTTTTTATGAAGGAACTTTTTTACTCCCACAATTGGTCTTTTTCATAATAAAAAAACTAAAAACAACTAAATAACGATTTTAATGTAATATATATGTTACATATTCAGTAAAATGTTTTCAAATTAACACCACATGTTCTGTAGTTTTAATATAATAATAAATCAAATTTTTAGTCTTAAAATCTATATTATTCTAATGGTAGTTTTGTCCCCATTTTATGGTGCACCTTTTTTAATCTAAATTTTGAAAATTTTATATGTTTTATTAGAAAAAAAAGTTCATATTTAAATCATTTTACAAAAAATATCTTTGGTTGATAGTTTAGTAATTTTTGGAGGAGTTTTATTTTTTGTAGAATAGTGAAAAACTAAATTTTATTGACAAATATCTTTTTTATAATTTATTTATATAGTTAAATTATAATTAAAATGTGTTTTAAATAATAATTTGTTAAATTAAACATCATTAAACGCAATTTAGGTATTTTTATTCAATTTATAGTGGATATTGTATATAAAAAGATTTCAAACTACTGAACTCTACACTTTAGAAACCAACATTTTCATTGTGCCTATGGGACTATTTTTAAATCCTAAATTCTAATTTTGTGAAATGAATTTAGTAAAATTGATAATATATTTGGAATAAAAATCCCCAAATTTAGTTTTGATGTCAATTTCATTTTTTTTCTTAAATACATTCCACAAAATTTTTTTTTACCATAGTATATATAAAGTAATGAAAATAATTAACCATAAATGTTAAGGTTTTAAATAACTAAAAATCGAAATTTATATTGGTTTTTAGTTATTGATCAACCCTAACCAAAAATTAAATCATTAATAATCAGAAAATGTTTCATAAATTAATTCAACCTCAATGTGGTTGGTTATAAACATAAAATAATCATTATTTAATCACTTAAAACCACCTCTCACCAAGTTCAAATACCAACCCTCACCACCCCATTTCCACTAAAAAGAATTGAATAAATGAAAATATCCTAAAAAAACTTTTTTACTCAATCTCTGAATGTCCATGTGTTTCTATATCATCAAAATAATAATTCTATAGTCCTCAAGGGGTCCAATAAGGAGGTCATATTAAAGTGGTAGTTTTCCCAAAATATCTCTATTATTTTCTTTTATTTTTATACTTTATCCACATATATTTCATCGAAAAAGATATAATAATTAAAAATTCATTTAAATACTAAACTTATATATTTTTCAAGGAATATATTATATCCTTCCCTTTTTACATACTCCTATTCAACGAAATGAAATGATTGTCGAAATTTAACTGGTTAATCACCTCAAGGAATAATGTTTTTGTTCCTTTTCCATTACCACCATCATAGATCATTATGATAGAATTTTTATTGATCAATAACATTTTAATAGATATATAATAACCTATTTCATGTTATATATCTAATATATAGGCTTATTCTTAAATAAAACAAAACAAGATCATGGTGTTCAGAAAAAAACCAAAGAAACTAAACATTTGTCATTAATATTTTATCAAATGAATCATCATCATAAAAGATATAAAGATGGAATATTGGAAAAATTATACTAGTATAATTTAATTTATAATATTTCATTCAAATTCGGTTGTTTTAATCCTATTTAACAAGAACATCCACAATTTTACACAAATGAATCGATCATGATTCCATGAAACAAATGCTCCCAAAGCATTGAAAATAATGAAATATTTTTAATGTATGGATCATAAGATGTTATAAAATCATCACATAAAGTATAAAAATATTAATAGAGTTATTTAATTTGTGAAAAAATACTTGTAGACATTATATAGTAGAATGAAGTATAGAAAACAATATTAATTCAAGAGGTAAGGGTTTCTTATCTCACCTTTTAATTCTATGAGATATATCCCTTATTCACCACGTAATCCTTTTCTGTGGTGAATATAGATCCATTTGATATATCATATCCCGAATCTAATTATATTCATGATATTAAATATATATTTCAATAATTAGTATTTTCGTGGGGAATATAATTCAACTGATTAGAAAGTGGTAATGTAATTATTAACTCAATTTCCATTCCAAGGGTAAAACATATACTTCATTGATTTTTTTCATGATAATATTATGGATGAAATGAAATATGAACACCATAATTTTAGTTAATATTTGTTTTAGGTGGAATTATATTGAATACACAAAAAAATCAATTTATTTATGATATAATCTTTGTAAGGAACTGTGTCTCAATCTTCATTCAGTAAAGAAAATTTTGATGATATACATAAATATCTTTTTTTGAGTTTTATATATTTTCCATTTAAAATATCATATTAGGAATTTTTTATTACATTGTTCTTTAATTTTTTTTGAGTTTAATTTCATTATGGGGATTATGATTAAAATGATTCAACGTGGTGTGGGATACATTGAAATGTATAAAAAATATTTTCCTCAAGAATATTTAAAGTGTATAATTTATTATATTCTCACCTATTTCATCATATTTTATTGAATCTTGTACTCATTGAGGATTATATCTTATAATTTTATCTTCTATACTTTATTAAATGTATTAAATTTTGTTTGAATGGGGAGGAATCAATATTGTTTATGGTTATTTATTGATTTTATAAAGGAAAATTGATTCAGATATATTATTTACTCATGCAAGGAATTAATTGGACATGAAAGAATGGATAGGGACTATATATAAGAAATCACAGTGACCAATTTTAAGTGTCATGGGGTGAATTATGTTGGAGAGTAACCCTTGAGTTTGTTTGCATGTAGTTTAAAACTATATGGATAATAAATCATGATAATAGTGTCTTGATAATGGACATGATATAAATAAGATGGTTTTCTACCCACATGGATAAAATATCAAGTAGATAGATCTTGAAAGAAACTATCTAGAGGATATATCTTGATTGTTCAGAAATACAAAATTATTCCTTCCATCATTAATTTCATTCAATGTGATTAATTTGTTATTTAAAATATCCATGGTCATGATCTCAGTTCATGATTTTATTTATATTTCATTATTTTATCATCTTCTATTCCATCCATATTATGAAAAATTTATTTATTAATCTCATGTGTTCTCAGTTAATTACCTTTCCATGATTATTATTTTGGTTCATTCATTATAGCTTCCAATATATTTAACCCTTTTCTAGGCATTTGAGATCACCCAATTTATATGTTTTATTTCCCTATATGTTTCCAAGAAGTTTATTATGATTTATATGAATTGTCGCACTAAGGAGAATAATGTTGTTATAAGAATATTTTTTATGTCCAAAATGTAATTTTTCGTTAAAATATGAATCTATTTTATCATGAATACATAACAATTCAGTCCTCTAGGATGAATTTTTTTCTATCTAATGTCAATATAATAAATTATTTAACCATATCTTGGATATTGGGGTTAGGTCCATTAGAAAATCAATTTGTATTAAACAACTATGTAGGGAATTTACTCCCAAAAAATTTTTCTCATGAATATACCAATAAAACCACCTATCTGAATTATGATGAAGATAGAGGATCTCATTTCAATCCTAATGGAAAGATTCCATCAACTCTATACAAGGATAATATTCCTTATAGGGGATCATCATCCTACTAAATATGACATTACAACATACTAAACAATTAGGTAATGGATCATGGAAATATAAAATAATTAAACAAGTCCAATATGAAGAGGTCAAGGTCTCCAAACCATATTTTAAGATGTATATGGAATCTATTGTAAGAGCATGACATTTCCCTTCAAAACTGAGTTCTACCAATGTATCAAAAAACATTACTATTTCAGTGTCCATGTATTAGTACATGACTTTTCCAAGCCTATGTACTCCAGAACATGTACATATACACAGCTCTGCCCATGTAAACATGTCCTGACCATGTCTGTTTATGAGTACATGTTGTGTTTGGGCCCATATACTCCCATTCATGTCCATGTAACCTATAATGTTCATGATGAATTTCAATGTAAGTCTCAGAAGCCATGTGATATATTTCACATGCCATGTTATATTTGTATCCTCACAAAAACAATCACACTGCACAGTAGGTCCCACAAAACTTGCAATTCCAGATTACACACTGTGTAACTCAAAATATAACTGAATCATAGATTTACTTCATGATTTTCCCTACACAACATTTACACTATATTTATCATCTAAAAACATTAATCTGTGGTTTTTTGGCCCTTCCCATCATTTGTAATCATGTTCATGCCTTCGAATATATTTAGAAATCATCTACACATGTCATCGGTAGTATTATTATTGAACTAGGGGGAACAAAAAAATATCAATCCATCATGATCAATAACTAATTATAGTCCTTCATCATAGAACTTCAATAACTTCCTTGATCTTGTGTTGTACCAAAATATAGATCTTTTTTCTGGAATAATGGTTGCCCAATGATAAAAAAATTGTGTATTTCATCATAATGTTGGACAAATGAATTGACTGTGATGAATGTATGGAGAACTGTTAATGAAATAAATGAAAATTAACACAGAAATAATAATTTTCCTTATTTATCTTTTCCTTTATCCATTACCATTAGAAAAAATAATGAATATCAAAAAAAAAACTTCTCAGAAAATCCAGTCAAATAAACTTTCCATCGCATTACAATCGTTTCACGAATAAATCCTTTTGTAAATTAATTCAAATTAATCATAACATATTAAAATGGATATAAAAATAATATACTTCACTGATATTGATCAATCTCCAAAGAAGAATGAATCTACATCATTTTCATTGGCGTGATCCTCGAATCCCATTTCCCGCCTACTTATGATCCCTGATCTGGCCTGACATCATCTATTAAGATCTCATCAAACAGTCTATCTCAATTTGTAGGCGTATTATGATTACCTTGAATTTTTTTCATTATATCATATTTATAGACTATTCTTGGATATGTCCAAAAAATTAAATAAAATGAATAATTTATATGTTTATTTATTAATATAGATGCAACTGTTCTCAACAAAAATGTTTGATGTAGTCCAATGTTAAGTCACAACTTGGGTAAGGCCCATGATCTTAGATTATTGGAGGCCTCATTTTTCTGATATGCACATCAATCTAAGAAATATTATACTTTTCATGGAAATCTACTGAGGTGAGATATTTAATATATTTCAAAAAATTATTCTTGGCTCACTATGCCTTGAAATCTCAATCAAACTCAATTCCTAGCTCAAATAATATTCCATAAAATATTCTAATGTAATATATGAAAAATTAAGATTCATTAAATTATATAATCCATGTGTTTTTATGTCCTAGGAAGATAAAAATGGTATACATAAAGAGATGTGAGTACTGATCATAAATCTGGATCTCCCACTCCAAGGTTCTCTCCAAAACATTCGAGTGCTACAACAAAAAATGAAGAAAATTGAAATGATCAATGAAATAATATCTTTTCTTATTGATCATCAATCTCTAATAGAAAATTAGTAGAGGTATCCCCATATCTGATGTCCATATTTCCCCTTTAGATATCATGTGATGAGTAAGGTTTGTTCATCCTCAGGTGTGACATATAGAAGACTTCATGTACCCTAAAAATTGTGGTGGTAAATCTAAGAGGTAAGGAAACTCTTTATGTGTACAAAATATCCAGAAAGATAAAATGGATATCAGATGTATCTTTTGGAACCAATCAAATCTTTGTGACCCATGTCGAGGTGAGGTACACTTGGCCTCCCTCCTTAAACATCAAAGTATTATTTTTTTATTCAATATATGAATTTTGAGAGCTCTGTGCAATAATCATACACTCCTGGATGATCTTCACATTCTTTAGGGTGGATAAAATGATCTTCGAGCCCATAATATTTTAATCCCATGGGTGAGTCTCTCAAAGCGATGACCTATAGGGTTGCACATACAAGGCCCCAAATGGTTCTATACCAAGAGTGGAATATTATCTGTTTTTAGGTAATATCCCCAAATTGTACGTGATCCTCCAAAATATAGGAAAATTATAACCTGAAAGCATACAACATGTCCTCAAGGAACTGAATAGTCCTCCAAGTATGGCCATAATTCTAGGGTGAAGCATTGTACTGAAACACAACAATTTTCTAGAGGCCACCTACAATCCTCTCCACAATCTCAATGTGAATTCCGAATCATTGTCCAAAATTATTATCAAGTGAGATTCATGGAGATAAACTATCTCCTCCCCATAGAGTCATACCAACCTCTCAACTGAGTTCTCAAATATAATAGTTATGATGATGGTTTACAAAGTGATTCGGTCTATGATCACCCAAATGGAATCACGCCTTTTGGATTTATGTGGTTAAACTATCATGACATAAAAAAAAATATCATATCCCACATACACTCTAGAAACTCAAGTGGTTGAGCTATTCTTTTTGGAAACTGGTACTTTTCCTTCACATTCTAATGAGTATGGCATCGAGAGAAAACCACGAAAATCCCTTCTTCAACACTGGCCACCAAAATAATTGCCTAATTCCTTGGTGCATCATTATAAAAACATAATGAATAATTAATGGTAAAGAATGAAACTCCTTAGAAACATATTATCACATCAATAATGGAACCATAATCCTTTCTATGGGAAGATTAAAATGCCCCCATCTTCAGAAAATCCAACAAGATAATCTCATGTGTAAATCTGAATATA
The DNA here is from genome assembly GCA_963277665.1 of Viscum album. Classification (NCBI taxonomy): domain Eukaryota; kingdom Viridiplantae; phylum Streptophyta; class Magnoliopsida; order Santalales; family Viscaceae; genus Viscum; species Viscum album. The sequence goes on from OY728159.1 coordinate 838,536,101, forward strand.
TAGTGTTTTATAGTTTTAATCACTATGTTGTGTCTCACTGAGTCTCTATAAATAAGAGGGGTAATATTATTGTTATGAGTTAAGATGAACCCTCCCCATCCACAATGGATAATTACAATGGGAAAAACGTCCCTAATTACTTTCTTAGTACATGCAAGAAAGATCTTATATTGAGAGAATATACTACCGCGTTCCCCTTCACTGGTGTAAATAAACTCATGAAATCATACTCCTAGATGAACTCTAACCACCACCTCTATCACATGTTATTAATGTATAAGGAGAATATATACTTCAAAATCTTATATTCATATTATATTATGAAATTATTTCCCATGAGGTAATGTTTCCATATCCTTAGTGTGAATACTACCACTAGTAGCTCAAGATCATGGGTCTCATAGTTCAACCAACTGAGATGCAAATAATATGAACCGCAGTAAATCACTACTTGCCTCTATATCATATCAAAAACAATCCTGGTCCCTAATGCATCGAAGAACACTACATAATTGATACTCATGTGTAGAAATCTCATTGTGGGAGTGTTTAGTAAATTCTCCCTCATATCCTAGAAATACTATTTTCACCTCTCTTTCCACATGAAAGGCTTCCCCTTTCAGGTCAAAGCTATCAAGGTAGCTGATATCAGGGAGAAATTATGTACAAATCTTTAAAATAATCCTGCTAATCCAAGAATGATGCAAAAAATCCATCATACATTTGGGTTACTCCCAAGATAATACTCCCTCAACCATTGAGGGGTCAAAGGCTACACCATCCAGTAAGATAAAATCTCCCAAAAATTAGAATACCAAAATCTAAAATTGGGACCTTTTCAGATTCCCAAAAAGATGTCATTCTTAGAGTATATCCAGAATAATCCTCATGTTTTTCATGTTTTCTTCCACAGACACAATGTACAATAAGATATCATTAATGATGCCCACCACAAACTGACATAATAAAAGAAATGTAATCTGGTTCATGATTATCATGAACACAATTGTAGAATTTTTCATGTCAAATTGAATCACCATGTACTCATAGTGACCATAACCACATTAAAAGTCTTTATTCAGTTTATCCATATCTTATACACATAGTTGGTGGTATCCCGATCGAAGGTCAGTCTTAAAGTACCATAATTCCTCTCTCAATAGATCAAATAGTTCATTGATCCTTAGAAGAGTATACATGATCTTTTATACCAATAAAATCATTTGATTGTAATCCACGTAAAACCTCAAACTCCCATCCTATTTCTTAGAGATCAATATAGGGGCTTTAGTGGGTGAAACACTTGTTCCCAAAAATACCTTCCTTTATGGGCCCTCCAACTTTACCCCCAGCTCAAAAAGCATTTTGGGAGCCATATGGTATGCTCATGCTAATATCAAGGTCATTCCATGGTATATATCAATGAAAAATTCCATCTCATGGTGGGGAGTTAAACCTTGAAAATCCTCACACTCATCCATCACTACATGGAACTAAAAACTCATAACATATACAACACAAAGAGTAATTCTATCCAACTGGTGTTTAATTGGAAATACTATCCTATTATTGAACCCATCATACTCTTCATGGGTTTATATTTTACTCACAAAATAAATTCTCATCCCATCACTAAATACTCACCATATCCTCCACCTAAAATAGCCTTTTTAGAAATGAAAAGTAGATCACCAATCCATTACTATGATGATGTTGTAATGATTCATTACTTCCATAAATAGATTCCAAACGAAAATATCACACCTATGAGTAAGGTCACACCATAAAATAAATTATTTTTTAGATGGGTCACCTCTAGTAGGAGTCATGAATAAGAATGGTCGAGTAAAAGGATCAATTGGAAACTATATGTTTCGAACAAGAAAATTTGAAACAGTGGAGTGGATCACATCATTGTTTATTAATACTACAACTAATGATGAGAAGACACATATCACACCTCAAATCATCCCTGAAACCTATGGGACATAGTTATGAACTTCATGAATCTACGATCTACCTTATCACCCAACTCATTCAACTTGGAAAGGACCACCTGGGGTTTGTGGTGGAAACAAGTTAAAATTTCTATCACATCAATCTTCTCTACCAACCCCACTACTATATACAGATCCTTATGGACTTGACTACTCATAATGTTGCCTCTTCTTTGATAGTCCATACATAATATCTCTATTACAAAGATGGCTGTTCAAATAATTCCACATGAGATATCTCATATCATCAAAAGTATAGATCCAACTATCCCTAGGCTGATTGGATCTATGCCATGATCGAGGAATCGCAGACACCCTGTCATGGAATCTCCTCCTGAAATGTATCACATATACATGTACCGGTGTCTCTCATTGGATCCATGACATTGAAGTATCTTCTCTCATGTGACCACTTCCATCACCTACTAAATTTGTCTGGTCATCCAAGAAACACTCAGACACTAAAGCATGATCGAACAATCTAATATAGATAGGAATGAATAATAGAATTAAATTATCATAGATGTATCTGTCCATTCCTCTATCAATGTTTTAATCAAAAAAGAAATGATTGTTCATCATATTCATCGCGAATTGAATTTTTTTTAACATCAATGAATACTCATCCATACTCATACTACCCTATTGAGGTTTTGGAATCTCTTGTATATTTACAATCCAAAATGTAGTTATACACCACCATCATAATATGACTATTTCAACATCATACTATGTATGATTTTTCTCATAATATGAGTATTTCACTATTACCCACCATTATCATGAATATCTATGAATAAGGGCCACTATTAGGTCCACCATCTAGTCAGCATGTGTCGAACTAGATGAAAAATGTGTTTCACTACATAAATTAAATCTTTATACACTAATGGAACTACATTTCCACTAAACCTGAGGGTTTATGATACTAAAACTCATGAGGAATTCTAATCCTATACACCTCCTCCACTGGTACTTCCAATACCTTCTACTTATTTATAGGTGGTGGTAATATTGGTTCACTAGTTAGAGGTAACTCCTCCCGAACATGTAATTTTATAGAAGCCTAACCACTGGGGGTATCATCCTTTAAATCCTTTTTCTAAATTCAATTTTTAAAACATCAAGGAGGCATCATGAAATAGAACTAAAATACCACATTAAATTAGTATATCTGGAGATATGTCTCAATATGTTAATAGAAACCACAACCCATAAAAAAATGATGCATGAACCATTAATTTTCCACAGAACTAGTTTCTACATATACTGATTAAAGAATAAGGGATTCATAGTACTACATAATTGATACATAGACCACTACACTAACACTAGTGTCCCTGGAAATACAATAATCTCAAAACACTTAACAATATTTCTATAAACCCAAATAGATCTCAAAAACTCTAGTGAAACTGTAGAACCGAATCCTCTAATACTAATCTTTCATGACCTGACCCAACAAGACCTGAGCTTCAACTACCCCATTACCATATCTAATAGGCCCTAGGATAGAGACATGAATTTAGTAGAAATATCCCAATCGTGGGAGGTATTATCCAAATGAACTTGTTCAGTGGAGAACATCTCTATGCCCATACATCATTGAAATTTAAAACATCTGATATCTATACATGCATACATCCGAAATACCACCATCAGAGTTTGACAATAATAATAATAATGTACGGGAAATGTAAAATCCCACTAAAATAAATTGAAAAGGTCCATCTAATATAAACTGCTAATATCAGTGTAACAATATGAATACACCTCGGTCTATCCATCTTACAAGGATCCACCTGATTCAGGTCCCTCAAAGACTCAATCAAAAGGTCAGTCATCTACCTAAGATAGGTCATGTGTTGTAAAATCCCATGACGGGGTGAGTTTAACAAAACAAATTAAGACACACCAAAATCAGTATTAATATAACATCATGAATATTATTCTACTCATGAAAGGTAATTGTCAATGGATTATATATCAAGAACATTCAGATGTACTCATAATAAGAACATAGTCTCAGGTATGATCAGAATGGTATTTTCATCACAGGAGTCCTACAAAAAGGATACATATAATATTCTTTCAGAAGAACGCACTCCATGATTTAGATATCAACAATATAATCAACCCAATAAGTCATGCTCATTAGGTACCCCATATAAATTACTCTCTGAAAGACTGAAGAGGTCAATACAAAGATGGGGATCACACCCAAGGCAATAGGGTATGAAAAATATCCTAATTTTAATTTCAAAAAATTATCTATCCAAAACCAAGTACATTGAGGGGACCATTGTCCTATCATATATGGCATGAAACAATACTAATCCATTATGTAATGGATCAAGTGAATGTAACCAAATTAAAATTTTTCCTCATAAAGATTAGAGAATATATAATCCATTTTTTTAAAATTTATACAATGTGTACTAGAAGTACATGACATGTACCTTCAGTATCAGTTTCTACCTGAGTATCAAGAACCATGATTTTTTTCTTTTCATATCTCCATGTATATGACCTGTCCATGCCCATGTAATCATAACTGTTTCCATGTACATGGATGTGTACACATGGAATGTCCATGTCTATGTCTGAGTACATGGCATGTCTAGGACCACATACTCATAGTTGTGTTCCTAAACCATATGAGGTACACACTGATATTCTAGGTAAGATTCACACATCATGGGATAGATACCACATGGAGTGTGTTAATTTTCCCTTTTGGAAACCCTATCACCACATAGGAGGACCCACACATCAAGTAACTCTATATTACACATCGTTTAACCTGAAATTTCATACAATCTTAGATATACTTAATGAATAGATATAGGTTCCATCCCTTCATTGAATATCATAAGAAAAAAATAATCCAATATCATCTAACCCTCCTCACCATTGATCACCATGTTTCAACATTTGATCTTATTAGGAATAATCTATAGCTGGAATCTATAGATACACTGTAAAACTGGGATGAATAGAAAATTTCAATCCATCCTGATCCATCTATGATCATACTTTATCATCATTTCGTGTCAATTAGTTCCTCAATCATGTTTCATACCCACAATATCATTTTATTTCACCAATGAATGGTTGCACAAAAATCAAACACTAGGAAATTCACTGAAACACAACCAAAGCGAATTTTCCATGATAAACATAAGAAGAACATTGGGAGTTTTCCAAGAAACACAATAGAGGAAAATATCTCATCCATGTTTTCTTTTTCTTGATTTATCTCCTTTATACCGATGAAATATGATCCAAAATAATAAAACAAATTCTCCAAAATTCCCCTCAAATAAACTCACGCTGACAATATTATCAATAAGAAAGTCATTCTTTTAGTCAATTGATTCATGATCATCATAGGAGAAGGAATATAAGGTAAATACACATAAAAAATTTCTTACCTTTAGGTGGATCAATGGATGATGAAGAACTAACAAACATCATTATTATAAGTGAGATCATAAAATACCATTTCATAATGATCAACAATCAATGATTCATTATGGAATCATATATAGATATATCCTCCAATGCTCTCTCTTAATCGGCAAGGTTATGTGGATAACCCTTAAAATTGTTCATGATAGAATATTTATAGACAATTATTGGTCATGGAAAATAAATTAAAGAAAATGGAAAATATATATTGATCATTTAATAATATTTTTACAATTGTGCTCAACCTGAACATTTAACACACTCCAAGGTCATGTCACGCAATGGGTAAATCCCATGCTCTTATCTAAACTTCACCGACCAATTTCTAAAACATTACTTCAACTAAGAGTCAATAAATTTTCATAGGAAGATTCTCATTACATTTTTTACTATATTTAATATATCATGAAAATTAATTCATTGATCATTGGGACTCAAAAATTGATGTTTTCTCCAATCCTAGCTTTGAAAATAATTCAGACATCATTATAAAGTAGTATATGGAATAATTAGAGTCATTAAAAAAACCTTTATCAACATCAGTGTAGCATATGAATTGTTGCACTGACCAAACATCCCTTTAGTTATTTTAAAATCTCTTCACAATCATATATCCAGAAGAACATGAACCACTTTTGAGTCGTCATGGTGATTTGATTTGATAGTGATGAGAGATATCTCAAAAAAAAATAAGTATAATACATCTATCCCAATAAAACAATATATTTTAGTTACCATGGCTGGTCATGGACTTTTCACAATAACTATTATCTTTGAATGATCCACCGATATATCCCCACATAAGACTATTGACCAAAGAATGAATCATTCTAAATCCAAAATGCAAGCATCGTAAAGATAGCATAAAAAATACCATTTATCATGGCCTTCAATATAATTCTATAATATTCTTCATTATTTTACATTCTCTTGGAATATATAAGAATACGATATTTAATGAAATCCTAGAATGTAATCAATGTAATATATAAAGAATATACTCATTAATTCAATAAATATAGAGGAGGAGTTGATAAGTCCAGAAGGGATTACATTAAATTTTCAATGACCATACCATGTATGAATGGATACATTCAGCATATCCTCCTTAAATATCCTTAATTGAAGATACTATTTCAAATATAATTCATGGTAAAATATTTATCTCTAAAAAATTGATCATGAAATTCTTTGATTTGGTGTAGAGGATACCTGTTCTTAATAGTGATCATCTAACTATCCTGATAATAAATTCTATGACCCATTGAACCTTATTTTTTCTTAAAATTATGATGTTGTTCACTCCATAAAGATAGACTTGGTCATATAAATCACTTAACCTTATTCTCTTATGGTTTCTTCTTCAATTTCTGCAGATCAATCATAGCCTTTCTGTATGGAGTCAATGAACTTGGAATAGCAATGGGTATAACTTTTATTGAAAACACAGCATCATGATTTTGTGTATGACTAGGAAAGTCATGAGGAAATACATCATCATATTCCTAAATAATAGGAACTATTTTAATAGTGATTTTCCTATAAAAATGACATAAATTCCTATCATGAATATGTATAAAAACCCATATGATGGATGTAATTTCCATTTGGAATTCAAGTTCATCCTCATAGTAAAAAAATTGATGGTTGATTCTGAATATATAATTTAACATCTCTTCTTCAAAAACTGGTATGGGATCTATACTATGAAATCAAGTCTATACCCAAAATAACATCCAATTTGATTAGGTGAATAATAAGAAGATTTAAATGTAGAAAATTCCAATAAATTTATATTGTACAGGAGCTAATGACATGACAAAATTTCATATGACCATAATGAGTTTTCAGTACTAACTCAATGTCTCTTATTTGAGGTGGTGATGTGATACCATTAGAAAATTACTTTTATAGAAAATAGTGGGTTGAAAAAATATAGAATACAATATTTTTTCTCATGGAGTGGACGATAAGTGTACCTTTCATCATGACTTTAGTAGCCTACTGATTAGCTACAGTAATTTAATGTGTTTGGCCATCTCATGTGGAATTATTTTCTGGCATGTTTCCGTTACATTTGGCTATTTATCGAATAGTTTCCTATATCCATATATTTCATGAACTATACATTGATTTGTCCTCCCATATCATTGAATTAATGAAAACTATAGCCTTTTTATCCACTCTTGAATTAATTATCATCCCTTTAAGCATGCACCAAGGTGATATTTCCAAAAGTACAATTTTTTTTTAAAATTCATCTGTTACTTATTCACCTAACCATTTTTTCTTTTTACGTACACATCTTATATTTCTTTCCATAAAATCCATAATATTTGGATAATTGTTTGTCTATCATGATAACATAAGATACTAGGTAATCATACGATGATAATATTTTGAAGAATACATTATTTAAAATGATTGACCTAAATTCAACAATGAAACAATCAATATTTCTCATTACATTTTTCAAATATTCAACTAAATTCTCTGAAATCTTTGTAAATATATCTTTATACATATATAAAAAATTATTTCCTTTTATCTTAGACTCAATAATTGTCTCTATATATCTACTCGTTATTCATGATGGAAATTTTTTTCCAATTAAAAATTCATAAAATACTATAGTTTTATGTTATATATATATGTATGTGTGTATATCCTTATCATACATCGTTTTTTTAATCAATAAACCCCATAGATCTAAATACCTTTAAAGAAGATAAAATTCCATGAAAACCTTCTCCCATTCATTAATTCCCAGTGAAGTAAATTTCATCTCTATGTAACAAATCCATTGCTCATATACAAATGGATATTTAGTAGCATTGAATGATAATTTTTTTTTATGAAGTGGAATAAAATTGTTACGTCACATTATGTATCATATTATTTCAATATATAGTAATTTTTATTTGTAATAACCAAAGTCAACTACCCCAATATAGTATTATTGTTTTGGATATAGCTCCAACTTCATTATCCTACCAAGGAGGGAAATCCCAACATACGGTATTTTAAATAATAATGTTTGGATTAATTCAACTATGTACCATTTCTAGATAATGGTATATTCTATAATAGATCATAAAATTATAAAACATAATGTATAATTTTGAAACTGGTGAAACACTTCACATAAATTTAAAAGTTATGCATAACTAATCTTAGTATCATAATCATATTTTCTTTGGGAACATTCTCAAATAAGAAATTTACATTAAAAAATTCCATTATATTTTGTAATAAAAATTTAATTAGACCATGAATATTCCTTAGGAGTCTTAAGTAAGGTTCATAGTAAGTTAAATATCATGATTCACTAGAATGATGTTTGATTTGTACTCAATCAACTCTTTTCTATGTTATTTCCCCTAGAGTAATCAATGATAAAACAATGTAATATTGTAGTATCATTACTGGGATGTATTATTAGGAAACCCATATAACCTATACCTTACCAAAAAAATTTAATGGTATCCAATATATTAAGTTATCCTCGGTGTCGGTTATGTTTTCATGTTCCCAAATTTATGTTTTATTCAATCCATTTCCCAAGGTTTCAACTCATCTAACTATGATACCAACTATAATTTCTCTAACCCTGGTATCCTAGATCCAGATTATACTTTATTATATTGGTACGAGATACAATAAATCCCATAATATGAAATAAATAATTCAGATGTATTGGTAAACTATATACATACTTTAAATCTCACCAATTTTCAATAATAGAAACTGAAACAAAATATTTTAATTCATAAAACCATTAATAAATTATGAATTTCCATTCATATCAGTCATGGTACACTTTCTAGAATCCTAGTGAAATGAAACATAAGAATTTTTTTCACTCAGATGCTCAGTAAGGGTATGCATAATTAAAAGTCTAAATAACTCCTAAATAATATGAAATAGTTAATGATGATCACATAATGCTAATGAAAAAACCACATGGTATTAAAAAATATCCATGAATATCATAAATACTAAAATAATAATTTTTATATCAATAAATGATTTCAAAATGATGTTATTCATACTTCCAAACATCTAAATCTTATAGTATAATCCTTATTCTAAGAAATATAAAAATATCTGGATGCCATCATGAAAATCCATTTACATAAATGGATAAGGCCTTGAGAAATTTTCCAATAGTTTTATCTCATGATACATATAGATTCATAAATAGGATATTTAGTTATATTGACCACCCATAAGTTAATACGTACAATTTATTCATTATATAAGTTAAAAAATACCCCATAATCATTATTCCTTAAAAATCAATAATTGTCCATTTTAAAAGAACTAGTAAGAAAATTCCAATACATTCCACTAAAAAATTAACATAAAACATCCATTAAAAAATTATGGATGGTATCTTTGGTGTATATATACATTATAGAACTCAATTAAAAAATTTATTTTCACATAGATGGAAATACCTTAAAAATATTACCACAAAATTTCATGAGGAAAAAACACCTTTATTGTTTGAAATCACTAATTTAAAATATAAAAATTTACCAAATACTATTGACTTTTTTTACTTGAAAACATTCTAGTAAAAATTTAATGTTAGATTATAAAAAGTTATGGGTCACAACAATAGGAAATTCCTCTCATTTAGTATAAGTAAAAGAACATCCCTTTCACACTTTTTTATTAAAATAAAAAAGTACCTAATCCAAAAAATGAAATAAAGATTGTTTTAGAAACTGTTTATGAATTTAAAACAAGGGTAAAAAACGTATTTAAATAAACATTTTATAATTTTAATACTATTATTTCATAAATTTTATGGAAATTATTTATATGGGAGGAAAATATACCAAAAATAATTTAAAAAATTCTATTTTAATTAAAAAATTGATTTTAGTATCCTGAGTATTAAAGAGTGAAAAATGAAAGGAAAACATATTATTTATAGAAATAACTTGGAGAGAATAAAATATAATTGTTTCAATAATAAATGTATATTAATTCTCTTATTATAAACTTTAACATAATGAATATTGAATAATGATATGACTATGAAATATACCCTCACCATAGGTCTGACATCCATCATATATGTTCAAAACTCCTATATAATAACATTAAATTTATTATACATACATTATTGATCCATAATATGTATATATATATTATAACATAGATGATTTAATTAAATCCTTTTATTATCTATTTATTATAAATTATATAATAAGATTAATGTTCTGGGTGACAACTTCTTCATTTTTCATATTTGTTTTTCTTTGGGAGTCTCATTATATAAAAATTGATAATAGTTCCATTATATATGGATATTTAATAATAAAATATAATATAAATATTCATTATATTTTGAATTGTATTCATCTATGAAATACAGGTAAGGAAAAACTAATCACATAATTCATAAAAATGATAAGTTGTATGAATTCATAAATAATGTTTTCCCTTTAAAAAAATTGAATGAAATAAATTTAAATAATAGTTATCAATTAAAGAATAATTATTATATCATATAAATAATATATATTCATAAAATATATCTTTATTACCATCCATAACATTGGAAAATTAAATATGGATGTCATTGGTTCGTGGAGGTGGTAGTTAAGAAATACACCCAAGCAAAGTTATTTTTTTCCAAAAGATTAAAAGGTAAGTAAGTGGATATAAAATTATAACTTTAGAAGAGAAAATTATATTATAAATATAATTTAAAATCATTAATACCTTCATAATATCCAGCCATAAAATGTAGTGTAGGAAAATAAATTATATCGCTACGTTGATGCAGTAATCTGTACGTACCCATGAGCGATACATTAACATTCCATTTGATCGAAAAGAGGGTGTATATTTTTTGTTTCATAATAATAATAAAATATTTGTGTATTTTGGATACATAATAATTTATTTTATGGTAAATATAAATGTTTATTAGATGGTAATAGAAGAACTAAAATAAATGTAATTGGTTATGTCAACAACCTCTTATTTGAAATAAATTATTTTGATATCCTCTTATATACCATAGGGTTGGTCATTAAAGAAGAAAAATAAAATTTATATGTATTTTTATAGGAAACAATTCATGGATTTTTCATGTTAAATGGATCAAAATGGGGTTAATGATTGATATAAATGGGATTCCTTTTGTAATAGAGGGAAATGAAACACTTGGAATTATTATTATGATTACATCCTAAATAATAAATTCTCCAGAAAAAATATACCAAATGGACATAAATTCAATGAAAAAGAGTCTAAGATCTAAATATCTTCATCAAATGAAGTATATATAGGTTCTTGTGTAATTTTAATCCTTATATTTTTTTATCCCTAAGGTTAACTAATTTTAATATTAAACATGGTAATGAATTTTTATATATTAAAAGGTTATAATTTAATATAAAAATTTAATATTGGAACACTAATGTAAATAGGATTAAATTTTGACCATATCATATACCCCTTGTATTCTATCATGTTTTCATGATTTATAGATAATTTAATAAAATAATATTTTTATAAAATATCGTCGATGTCATCTTTTACACTTTTCATTAAATGTGACTTCAAATACATCAAGAGAAAATGAAATTCAAATAAAATCAATAAAAAATCACAAATATGATATAATAATTTATAATATTTTTAACACTATAAAATCACTCAAAATATGTTACTTTATTGTTTTAAAAACTGTTAATTTTATTTTTATATTAATTAATGAAATATTATGTCCACTTTACGTAAGAATTTAATGTAATTATATATAAACTAAAAATAGAAATAAATTACCACCAAAAAAGTAATTTAATTATTATCAAAATATCCATTAATATTCATTTATAGATTTCATTTATCCCTATGTGAACCAATTTGTTATCTTTAAAAGTTATAGAGTTATATTTTTAATATTTATTTTCATAAATGTCTATAAAAGTCAATTTAATTGTTCAATGTCCCTTAAATGACTAAATTTATAGACTTAGTTGAAAAGGATATAATTTTTTCATCGAATAATAATTGAGATCAAATATTGTGACCCTAGCACCTAATTCTAACCTAGGATATCCCGATTTATCCTTTACTAAGGTGATAAATTTATAATAGATACAATAAATAATGAAATAGAACAAATGGATATATTTACCAAATTTCAACATCCAAATTCCAAATATGGTATCCAAGTTTCAATATTCAATATCATGAATGAAATAAATTAATTTTTAAATAAGTATAAAAAAAGTGATTAAAATTACTTTTTTGAAAATTACAGTTTTAAGCATAAAAATGTATTTCCTCACATAACATTACTAGTAAAACTATAAAATATGTATAAAAAGTTTCATTGAATATATAATATATAAATTTAATTAAAATCATTAATCCATAGTGATAATTTAATTTTTTGATAAAAACACATTACACTGATAAGAAAATAATTCATGATAAAATAATCTCTTTAAACATAAAATGATTTTTGTTTCTATTTCTTATAAATTGATAAATAAGGAATTAGTTTTTATAAATATATAAATAATATTTTTTTCATAATATGTTTATTCCTATTTATACCCACCAATTTCAATAGATAGATTTTAGTTGTCAATTGTTTATAAAATTTTAATAATAGATCACGTTTTTTTAAACTCAATGTTGCCATCGATGAAATAAAATTTATTTAGAATGTAATATGTTTTAAAATATTAGGGTGTTATAGTTCATATATGAGTAAGTTTTATCCACTAAGTTGCATAAGTTTATAATTGATTTTTTTTAATCCTACATAATGGTATAA